>JAAGEH010000038.1:16449555-16494555 GCA_011751065.1 Lasiurus cinereus | reverse complement strand
CCGGGTGGCTTTGGGAGGCAGCTTGGGCCGAGTGGACCGGAGCCGGGTGCCGGAGGGGCGCAGGCAGAGGCGGGGTCCCTGTGGCCCTTCCTCCGGAACGCCGGAGGGGCGCAGCCTGGGGTCGGGAACCCGATCGATGATTGGAGGGAGGAAGAGGGATTCGGACTTGGAGTTAAGGGCTAAGATTTCCATCTAAGGATGCCGGGTAGGGGGGGTGCCCCTCTCCCCGCGCCGCAGTGCCTTTTCGGAGCCACGTGGGGCCTGGGGGTGGGGGGGGGGAGAGAGCGATTTCCCCCAGAGAACTTGTCTGCTTCCCCTCCCCCTCCAGACGGCCTCGGCACCCACGTGGATTGGGCTCCGGGTTAGGGGGGCCGCGGGTCCCCGTGGGGGCGGGGAGGGGGTGTCCACGTGGCTCCCGCCTCCGGCTGCCGGGCGTCTGGTATCAGCGCTAGAGCCGCACTGCCGGGAACTGGGTGTGTCTCGGCGGTCCCGCCATCTCCGACGGGGCTGGGGGGCCCTGGCCGGGAAGAAGGGAAAAAAAGTAGGGGCTGCTAGAGTTCAACTTTGCTCAGCGGCTTGGGAGTTCCTTCTCCTCCCGCTTTGGTCCTTGGAGCCTCTAGACGGCGTCCGGTGAAGGACTTTGGAGATGTGCGGCGAGTCTGCTCCCTGCGGATGGCGGTGCGTGCTGGGGAGGGCCGCGGGCTGAGGCTGAAGGGCTGTGGAGTGAGCTGGTGGCGGCTTCTGCCCGACGGGCTCCGGCTGGATTGTGAGTCACGGGCACTGGTGTTTGGGTTGCCTGCAGTCCTGCCTCGTTCTCGATTCCAGGGGAACGGAGAATGTCGACATATATACATGGGACAAGCTTAAGGAAAGGAGAGAGAATCCTCCCACCTTTCACTTTGTTTCCTCTTTTGAGGAAACTGCTAAGGTCTGCTGTGCAAATTGGGGTGGTTTGTGTTTAAGGCTGTTTGGAATTTTTGCTGGGGATGAGAAAGTTGGAGGCGATTTGAGAACAACACTAGATGAACAAGTATTGGATTGGGGGGGGGGATTTCTTTCTATCCAATTATTATTTTCTTGGCCTTCAGCTCTCCATACTTCAAAAGTGTTCCTTTTTTATTCCTCAGCATACAACTTCTTGTGATTTTATTCCTCAGCATACAACTTCTTGTGAATTCTCACCCAGAGTGGAGGTTGGCAGGACTCAGTTTGAACTGTTATCTCTCTCAAGCAATTAAGCTGAGTCCTTGAAAGCTTTTTTTTATTGTTCTCCAGGTGGGAATTGGGCTGCAGGCTAACTACCAGTGTCAGTTCCAAGCAGACCAATCCAAGCCCTTACCCAGGGGAGAATGGCTTCTGGGTTCCTAACTTGGAGCTGTCACACCCTCTTCCCCAATTTTCCCACAGGTCTCCCTTTGCGGGAGAGGCAAGAAGGATTCATGATCTAGCTGTAATCTAAGTTAGATGGTCATTTGGGGTTTGGAGGTCTCATGGAGAGATTGCCTTCCCTCCCCTCCAATGCAAAGAAACCCTGGGTATTGGGAAGCCAGTCAACCAGGTACTTATTGAGAAAGCATTATGTTCAGACACAGGGTGCACTGTGGTAAACCATTCCTGTCCTAAAGGACCTCCCTTCCCCCCCCAATAGGATCTTATGTTTTTATCAGACTAGACAATAAGGAAAGTGCTTATTTGAGATTATATAATCAGCAGTAGTAATCTATTTTGCAGAGTATGGGGAAGGACATTTTAAGCTGAGACTAATAAGGCTGTGTGAATAGGTAGGGGACACTTTAATCAGAGGAATAATACCCTAGCCCTGTGGTCAGCAAAGTGCGGCTCGAAAGCCACATGCGGCTCTTTGGCCCCTTGAGTGTGGCTATTCCCCAAAATACCGCGGCCTGGGTGAGTCTATTTTGAAGAAGTGGCGTTAGAAGTTTTAAGTTTAAACAATTTGGCTCTCAAAAGAAATTTCAATCGTTGTACTGTTGATATTTGGCTCTGTTGACTAATGGGTTTGCGGACCACTGCCCTAGCAGGTTTGGCTCAGTGGATAGAGCGTTGGCCCCGTACTGAAGGGTCCCAGGTTCAATTCTGGTCAAGGCCTTGGTCCGGGTGTGTGCAGGGGGCAATCCAATCGATGTGTCTCCCTCACATTGATGTTTCTCTCTGTCTCTCCCTCTCTCCCTTCCACTCTCTAAAAATCAACGGGAAAATATCCTCAGGTGAGGATTAACAAAAAACAAAAAAACAAACAAAAAAACCCCACAAACAAACATCAGAGGGAATAGTATGTGAAGGCCTTGAGGTGGGAGAGAACATGATATTGGAGAAACAGACTTATGGGGCTGGTGGTGAGAGGACACACTGGAGCAGAAGAGTCTGGTGGGGAGGACCACGACCCTTGTAAGCCAAGGAGTTTAAACCTAATGCCAAGGGCAGTAAGATGCATTGGAGGGATTTAGGGACTGTTTCTGGAAGTGATCTGACTTATTTTCAAAAGTTTGTAGCTGGTTTTGGGCCATGCAGGGACAAGACTGGATATGGGTTCACTTTTAGGCTGGGCTTAGCCCCTAGATCAGGGGTGGGGAAGCTTTTTTTCTGGCCAGGGTTATTTGGATATTTATAACCATTTGTGGGCCATACAAAATTATCAATTTGAAAATTAGCCTGCTCTATTTGGTCAAACATTTAATTAACTCCCCCCTAATGCCTTGTCAGGGCCAGAACAAATGATTATTTAGGCCTTAGACGGCTGAGGCCAGACGTTCCCCACCCCTGCCCTAGATGATATTGGTACTTGGGGAGCTGTCCTATTTGGGGATTGAATGATGGATGAGGTAAGGTGGAGAGGGGGGTGTCTCTGACTCCGGTTCCAGTACTTGTCTGATGGAGGTGATGAATCGTTTGTAGAGCTGGGCATTGTCTTGAGATTCTGGCCCAGTGGCTAGCCCTGGTAGGTGGCAGGGCAAGTTGAGATGCAGCCTTCTTGCTCACCCAGGAGTGTTTGCTGAGCCAGGTACTATTCAGCTGCTGGTTGTAATTACAGGATTGTGAAGACCTGGGAGGAGTTAGTGCCTAAAACCTGCCACCTTTCACTTCATCTCTGTCCCTGGCCTCCTAAAGTGTTCCTATTTAGCCTTTCCTCTTCCAGGTTATCCTCAACTTGTTAGGAGGTTGGGTATGAGGTGTAGTTACACATGTTGCTTTTTTTCCCTCTCGGAAGAGAAGCAATTTCCCTTTGCTGCAGAAGGGGTGAGGGAAATGGTTTATCTATGTTGGTTCCTGTTCTCCAGCCTTTGCATCAGACGTTTCCTATAGTATAAATACCCATGGCTCTGGCCTCTGGCCTTGCTAACTCGGTTCCAGCCACTTCTGGCCCAGCCCACACCCACATGCTTGACAGGCCTGGACGGGTGGCTCCCTGCCTAACAAGGCTGAAGACATTGCTAGTTCTCAGGGAAGTAGTGGGGTGGGGCTTTCCATCTACAGAATCAAGCTTTCTCATCTTTAGCTCTCACCTGATAGGGTTAGGGAAGAGACTTTTTTCTTGGGTCTATCATTGAGATGTTCGGTGGCACACTATAGGCCTTCATAATAAAAGTATGGAGTAAGGGTATATAAGACACTGTACTAGGCACCTAGGATGACCAGGAAGTATATGTATAGTTTAAACCCTTATAAGAACCAAGAAGAACATAAAAGTTATAGGATACGAAGGTTTACTTGCCCCAAAGGAACTGGAATCCAGTTTTAGTATTGATGTAAGGAATGTTATAGGCTGAGGAGGGGATAGGATGTGTTTACCAGAAAACTGAGTGGTACAGAAGTGTGTGAATTCAGTGGGGAGGTCATCTTGAAGGTGTCTTCTTGAAGAAGGTAGGATTTGAGCTAAGCAGGAAGAGAGGCCTAAGGGATTCAGGGAGGTGAGGTGGAGGAAGTTGAAATTACCTGCTTGCTGATCTCTTTTCCTTTGGTGTGCCTTCAGACTGTCTTCTTTCACACTGCCATCAGACATTTCTTCTGAACAGTCTTGATATTTTGACTCCCCAGTTTAATAATCTCTTGTGGCTCCAACTCTTTCTGGATGGAATCCAAATTTTTTTTTGCCTAGAAGTTCCTTGAGCACTACCATCTTGGTAGGGGCTTTGGCTCACGAGCTGTACTTCTCTCTAGTTTGGAGGTTTGGCTGTGGTGGGGTTCCTGCTGAGTCTGGGGCCATCATGGAGGGCTGGGCACCTGGTTTACAGAGCATATCAATCAGTTGCCCCAAAAAGTCCATGTCCTGTAGCCTTCACCATGCCCTTCTGACATCCCCCCTTTTTTCCCAGGTGCTACTGCATGAAGAGGTGGATGATTCTGGCATTGTCAGTCTTTCTCGGCTGGGCCCCTGTCTGAAGGACAAAGACCTGGAGATGGAGGAGCTGATACTTCAGGATGAGACACTGCTGGGAACCATGCAGAGCTACATGGATGCCTCCCTGATCTCCCTCATTGAAGATTTTGGGAGCCTTGGAGAGGTGAGCTAGAGCTGGGCCTGGACAGGCAGTTTGCATGGGAGGTGATGGTTTAATGGCTCTATTCTCCCAGAACCTTGGCTCCTGAATACCCAACCTGAAGTCCATTTTTTGTGCCTAGGTTAGAGTTGGGCTATATGCTGTCAGATTATGTCCCATTTAAGGATGACCTGGCAGCCTTAGACTTCCCTTCCTCTTGCCTAGGACCCTGACTTACATGTCCAGAGGGTTCTGATCCCTGTTTTGAGCCTAATTCCAGCCTCACCATAGGTGGTTTGCTAATCATTCCACTTAACTCGAGGGTGAAGGGAATGTTTGAAACAAATTTATGACTCAATTTTGACAGGTCTCTGTTGACACTAGAGAGGTGGTGAATAGTAATAAATGGGATTGGAACTCATGACTCCTGGTACTCAACTTTGTCCCTGGCAAATGGAACTGAACTGGGAGCCTGGGAGCCTGGTTCTCTTGGGATCCAGTTCTTAGCGGCTCAGGAGGCCATTTGGGGTGATGATGTAGGACTTCCCTGTTGTCTTTCTGGAGCAGAGCAGGTTATCTCTGGAGGACCAGAATGAGGTGTCATTGCTCACAGCTCTGACGGAGATCTTGGACAATGCAGACTCCGAGAACCTGTCTCCTTTTGACAGCATTCCTGACTCTGAGCTGCTTGCGTCACCTCGGGAGGGCTCCTCTGTGAGTATGGGACTAGGGGGAGGGGTTGTATGGTTGGTGCAAAGGTTAGAACCATGTCTGTGGGCCTACTCACGTATTCTGAAGCACAAATGCATCTCAGGTTCTTTTCTTTCTCTTAGCTGCACAAGCTGCTCACTCTCTCTCGGACACCCTCAGAACGTGACCTCCTCACTTCAGTTGATCCACTGGGGCCCAGTACAGGCAATAGTAGAGTGAGTGGGGTAAGCCTGACCTAAGGAGTCTAAAGGAGTCCTGGGGGAAGGGGGGAGAGGAGTGTGGGGGGACAGGTCTGGAAAAAGATGTTCCTGGAAAAACTTCTGTGGCTTCTCCTCTCCTATAGGTTGAGATGTCTCTCGCAGGTCCCTCTTGGGACTTCTCTCCTACTTCCTTCTTGGAGACCTCCCCCAAACTTCCTAGCTGGAGACCCCCAAGATCCAGACCCCGTAGAAGCCAGTCTCCTTCTCCCCATCAGCGTAGTGATGGAGAAGAAGAGGAGGAGGTGGCCAGCTTCAACACCCAGATTCTTGCTGTGGAACATGGCAACTCAATGAGCAGCATCTCTGACTTTCCCATGCACCTGGCCTGCCCTGAGGAGGAAGATAAAACAGCAGCCACAGGGATGGCAGTGCAGGCAGCTGGTGATGAGAGCATCTCTTCCCTGAGTGAGTTGGTACGGGCCATGCACCCATACTGCCTGCCCAACTTCACCCACCTGACATCACTCAATAATGAACTTCAAGAGCAGCCAGATGATTTGACATTGCCTGAGGATTGTGTGGTGCTGGAGATTGTGGGCCAGGCAGCCACAGCTGGCAATGACCTGGAGATCCCAGTTGTGGTGCGGCAGATCTCTACTGGGCCCCAGCCTGTGCTCCTGGATGAGTCCCTAGAGGCCAGTCCAGCCTTGCAGCTGCTCCTGCCTACACTTGAGTCAGAGACAGAGGCTGCTGTGGCCAAGGAAGCCCTCTGCCTTGAGAAAGAAGGGTTGTCACTGGACTCAGGGGAAAAGCTGGAGTCAGCCTTGTTGGAACCCAAGGAAGTCATGGAGCCAGTGATGCCCAAGGGGCCTCAGAGCCCACCAGCCAATGCAGCGCTGAATTCCCAGAGAGCTCGAAAGGGCAGGAGGAAGAAGAACAAGAAACAACCAGCAACCTGTACAGAAGGCTATGCCAGGAGACTGAGGTCATCCTCTTGTGGGCAGCCTACTGTGGCTACAGAGGTGATCTCTCAAGCAGGCAGTTTGCCTCAGGAAGAACTTCAAAGAGAGGTTGGGCCTCCCCATGGTAGAGGGAAGCCCCGGGCTTGGGCTCGGGCCTGGGCAGGTACCTTGGAGAAGCCCAGCTCTGGGAACTTGGAGAGTAATGCTGGACAAGCTAGTCCTGCTAAAGAAGGTCCTCTTGACCTCTACCCCAACCTGGGTGACACCATCGAAGTTAACCCTGTTCCAACTCATATCACATTGGTTGACTCCGCTCATGCCGACCCCACGCCTCTTGATTCTGTTGAAGCTGATCCCTCTGCAATTGATCCTGTTCTAGGTGACCCTGTACCTGTTGATACTGCATTGGTTGACCTTGCTTCAGCCAACTCAGGGCTGGTTGACCCTCTTCCAGCTGACCCAGTGTTGGTCGAGCCAGTCCTGGCTGACTCTCCAGCAGTTGACCCTGCAGTGATTGTTCCTATCTCAGATGACTTGCCACCAGTTGACCCTGTCTCTACCAACTTAGCACCAGTTGACTCTGTTCCCAATGACCTGGCTCCAGTTAACCCTGTGCTAGTTAAGGCTAGGCCAACTGACCCCAGACGTGGTGCAGTGTCATCAGCCCAGGGGAGCCCAGCCCCCCAGCTCCTTCTAGAGTCAGAGTCCTTGGACCCCCCAAAGGCCATCGTCTCTGAAGTTAAGGAGATTGTGGGTCCTCTGAAGGTGGAAGGCAATACCAATGTCACAACCCAGGAAACCAGACCTCGGCCTCTTAGTCTATCTGAGTACCGGCGACGAAGGCAGCAGCGCCAAGCAGAGGCAGAAGAAAGGAGTTCCCAGCTCCCATCTGGGAAGTGGCCCAGCCTCCCAGAAACTCCCACAGGGCTAGCAGACATCCCTTGTCTTGTCATCCCACCAGCCCCAACCAAGAAGGCACCTCTGCAGAGAAGCCCTGAGACTTGCTTTGTGCCTGTGGGTGGTCCCAGTCCTGCTTCGCCTAGTCCTGAGCCACCTACAAGCAAATCTGTGGCCTCAACTCCCACTGAGCAGGTTCCATCCCAAGAGGTGTCACTGCCAGCGAGACCTTCACCTCCTGCTGTGCAGTCCATGCCCCCCACAGTGCCCACTGCTGTGCCTTTTCCACCCGGTGGGCTGGGCATGACTCCCATGCTGCCCCCACCACCCTTGCAGCCTCCTAGTCTTCCAATATCTGTGGGGCCAGTGCCACCTGATCCCTATACTCACTATGCCCCCATGCCACCCTGGCCTTGTTATCCCCCAGTGTCTCCTGGCTATCCTTGTTTGCCACCTCCACCAACAGTGCCCCTAGTGTCTGGTACCCCTGGCGCCTATGCTGTCCCCCCTACTTGCAATGTGCCTTGGGTACCCCCTCCTGCCCCAGTCCCACCTTACAACTCTAGCTGTACTTACGGGCCCGTGGGGTGGGGTGCAGGGCTGCAACACCCTCCATTCTGGCCTACTGTGCCCCCACCACCTTTGCCTCTAGCCTCTGTTGGGAGAGCTGTTCCCCCACCCAAGGTGGAGTCCAGTGGCATCCCAGCTGGTCCTCCTGAAAGTTTACCTCCTGTACCAGTGGCTCCTCCCCTCACTCCGGGGTCAGCTGTCCAGGGAGCTCCACAGATAGAGCCCACCAAGGTGGAGGTCAAACCAGTCCCTGCTTCTCCCCAGCTGAAACACAAGGTATCCTCCCCGGTGCAAAGCCCGCAAAATAAGGTTTCACCATATCTGTCTGCTGAGAGTGTGGCTATTGAGGAACCTGCATCAGAGAGGTTAAAGTTTGAGACTCAGGAGACCAAGTCCAGGGAGAAGACCCCCTCTCCTGTTGCCAAGGCTGTTCCCACACCAAAGCAGAGCACTGTCACTAAGTTGCCTGCTGTCCACCCAGCCCGTCTAAGGAAACTGTCCTTCCTGCCTACTCCACGTATCCAGGATCCTGAGGATGTGGTACAGGCTTTCATCAGTGAAATTGGTGAGTGCCTCACAGTTGACATCAGAGTCAACTGGTATTAGGTTAGCGGGGACAGGGTCAGCTGGTGGCAAGTCATCTGTTGGTGTGAAGAAGGGAATTGGGGTTGGGTAGAGAATATTCCTCCCTAGGTTAGGATAAATTACCTGGTGTGTGGCTCGCCTTTGGATTTAGTTGAAGGGTTCTTGAGAATTGGAGCTCTGAGTTTGTTTGATTATTTCTTGCTTTGTATTGCTGTTTTGATTTACTTAGTATAGTGAGCAGGGGGTGCATAAAGGGAGAAATGACGTGATTTGGGACTTCCTGGGACTTGTGGACTCAATTGATAGGAGCTGTTTTCCAATCTTGTGTTGTGTGCTTCCACAGGAATTGAGGCATCGGACCTGTCCAGTCTGCTGGAGCAGTTTGAGAAATCAGAAGGTGAGGGAACCTGGGTGGCTTTGTTACTATTTCCTTTGGGCCCGGTTTATAGTTACTTAAACTGGGGGAAGGACAGTCTTAGCCACTAGAGCAGGCCCCTAATTGGAATGGGAGACAAGATCCACCTGTGATGTGATAAAAGCCGGGGAGAGGGTACAGCGTGGCAAGTATTACAAAGAGTAGACCAAAGGGAGGATGTTTTCTAAAGGGAAGTAGCTTGCAAGGTAGGCCTTGAAAGACAGGACTTCCTAGAATGCATGTGGTGAATAAAGGCAGAGATACAGGAATGATTGAGTGTGGTGTATTTAGAAGGCAATGGATAACAGCCTTTTCAGTGCAAGGCATGGTACTGCTGATGATACTATATCCTGTTCTCAAGTAACTTCCCTAATTGGGGAGAAAAGAATGCAGAAATGACTCCTGAATTGGTAATGGGTATTTATAGTTCAAGGCAAAATAAATATAAGTTTAGAACAAGTGTAAACTATAAGACTAGAAAGTTGGGCAGGTAATGTAGAACCTTGAATGTTAGGCTCAGAAGTTTGGACCCTATCTCAGATTCAGTGGGTAGTGTGGATGTTTCTGAGCAGAGAAGAGACATGATTAACAATAGTACCAGTGCACACATTGGAGAAAAATGGATCTTTCTGGGAAGAGACCAGTGGAAAAGTAGGCAAAGTGGATTTTTCTCCTTTGGGGGAAAGCCAGCCCTTCTATGCCTCCTCAATTTGGAACATCTGGTTGGGCTTTTAACTAGTATGGTTTCTTTGCAGCCAAAAAGGAGTGCCCTCCCCCGGCTCCTGCTGACAACTTGGCTGTAGGAAACTCAGGGTAAGTATGGAGACGTGAGCGAGTTACCCTACAGCTGTTGGTCAGCAGCCGGCCGGCGCTCCAGGATCATTCATTGGATGCCTCTGTTGCAGTGACGTTTAGTCAGCTCTAGAGTCTTTCCCTGTTTCCACATCCCCATACTCAGCTCATCACTACTGGGCACTGTTTTGGGTGGTGAGGTAGGAGGATGGATGCATACCAAGACTTTGGTTGATTCCATTCTGGGGTTCTAAATGTCTTAGGGGTGCCTTTTGTCTTCTGGCTAGTGATGCCTTTGAGGTTTTTTTTAAATATATTTTATTGATTTTTTTACAGAGAGGAAGGGAGAGAGATAGAAAGTCAGAAACATCAATGAGAGAGAGACATCGATCAGCCGCCTCCTGCAGGCCCCACAGTGGAGATGTGCCCGCAAGCAAGGTACATGCCCCTGACCGGAATCGAACCTGGGACCTTTCAGTCCGCAAGCTGATGCTTTATCCACTGAGCCAAACCGGTCTCGGCGCCTTTGAGGGGTTTAATTTAACACATTTTAAACTTGTTCAACTCTGGTGATAGTTAAAGATAAGTGGGGGAAGATGTTGATGACTCCTTGGAGGATACAGGCACCCTTGACATTGTTCCCCAGTCTTCTAGGACTGAGAGGACTTTGAAAAAATTTTCTTGTTCATGCTATGCCATGCTGTTTTGTCAAGCATATTCCTCTCCACACTGATTTTTGGGTTGGTTTGAGCCCGGCAGGCAAAGCTCCTGGCTTGAAGGAGGTGGGTGGGGGGGGTATTTAAGATTATAGTTGAGTTGCCTCCTGGCATTGGGCAGAGCTGAGCTAAGACCCAGCCTACAGTTCAGTCACCAGACTATTTTTGTGCTGTGGAGAATGATAAGGGCAGGTTGTGCATCCCATTCCTCTCTGCACACACCCCTCTCCCATTACTTTGTGAGGAAAGCAGATGTATAGATGTTGAGGAGGCAATGAACCAGGCTTTCCCTTTTCCCCCTGCCAGCAGCGTTGACCCTCCCCAGGAGAAGAGGCCCCTAGACCGGTTACAAGCCCCAGAACTGGCCAACGTGGCAGGTGGGTTCAGGGTGGGGAACTCTGCCTTTGTTTAGTTTATGTAGTAAATGTTTGTAGAGCCCGATCTGACCCTCATCCTGAGGTTCTCACAGTCCAGGGGCAAGTGTGCAAATTGAGTTTGTTGTGTATCAGAAGTTGTATGTCAAATAAGAGGGATTTGAAGGGGTACAGGACGGATGGGTTGTTTGGAAGGTAATTTCCAAAGCAGAGGCTTGAGAAAATCATTGATACCAATCAGGTAGGTTTAGGGTACGGAGAATTCTGTAGATGAGCATATAGAGTGAACTGAAGAAATAAAATCAGCCTGGTATGTTTTGGGGAATTGCAAGTGATTCAGTTTGGCTGTGGTGTAATGAGCAGAGCTAAAGCTAGAGATAAAAGCTGGAGTAAGTAGGAGGTCAGATTATGGGAACTTTGAATGTAATGGTAAGCTATTTGGACTTTATCCTGTGCATTGAAGAAGCAGTTGAAAAAGCTTTATTGAATTGTTTTTTGGGTGTTCCCTCCAGCAACAATGTAGAAGACAGGTGGACAGGTGTGAAGCTCAAGGTAGGGGATCATTAGAGAATAAAAAGACAAGTCCCAGCAAGATACAACCAGAAATCAGGCAGTGCTGGAGTAGGGTGGAGGGGTGGAGGAATGGAGAGAGAGACTGAGCAGGACCTGGTCACTAGTTAGGTTGGGGCAGTGAAAGGTTGAGGGATTCAGGAAGACCCTGGCTGGCGGGGTTTCAGTTGCTGGTCCCTAAGATGGGGAGCTTGGGGGAAGGAGTAGTTGCAACAATGGGAGAAGTTGGGCTGTGGACCATTGTTGGTGTACTTTGCGAGATGAGGTGTGGGGATCTCTGGAGCTTATATATACAGTGTTTGGAAGTGTAGAATCGGATCTCATCCTGCTATCTCCATCCTCCCTCCCCTCACAGGGCTCACCCCTCCAGCTACCCCTCCCCACCAGTTATGGAAGCCCTTGGCTGCCGTTTCCCTGCTGGCCAAAGTCAAATCTCCTAAGTCCATCGTTCAGGAGGGAACCCTGAAGCCTGAAGGAGTTACAGAGGCCAAACATCCAGCTGCAGCCCGCCTCCAAGAAGGGGTCCATGGCTCTAGTCCGGTCCATGTGGGCTCTGGGGACCATGACTATTGTGTCCGGAGCAGGAGCCCCCCAAAAAAGACTCCTGCTCTAGTCTTTCCAGAGGCAGGCTCCCGGTGGAACGTCAAACGCCATCAGGATATCACCATCAAACCTGTCTTGTCCCTGGGCCGAGTCGCCCCTCTTCCACCAGGCACAGCTGCCTCCCAGGAACCACTTGATCACAGGACTAGCAAAGAGCAGGCAGATCTCCCAGCCCCTTGCCTTGCCCCATCTGCCTTGCTGTCTCCTGAGGCCTCACCCTGCCGGAATGACGTGAACACTAGGACTCCCTCTGAACCCTCAGCCAAGCGGTCAATGCGCTGTTACCGAAAAGCCTGCAGGTCAGCCAGCCCTCCAAGCCGGGGCTGGCAGGGCCGCCGTGGCCGCAGCAGTTCTGTCAGCTCTGGGTCCAACCGGACCAGCGAAACATCTTCCTCCTCATCCTCATCGTCGTCTTCATCCCGATCCCGTTCCAGGTCCCTCTCCCCCCCACACAAGAGGTGGCGAAGGTGAGCTGTGATAGTCTGTTAGGTCCTCTCCATTTAGGAGGTTTTTTTGCACATTGAGTTTGATACTTTCAGGCACTAAGGCTTCTGTTTCTGTCTTTGGCTTTTGTCTTCTCTGCCTTCTCTGGATTGTTGAAGGAGGCAACTTGTGAGAAAATAGCTTCTGTCCTCTGTTGGAGTTTGGGGTATCCCTGAGGTCTCTGCTTCCTTGAGACCTGCCTTGAGGAAGCTGTTAGGATTTGATCTTAACCATGTTGAATTCTTTGAATACTGTATCAGTCCTTATTTCTGGTTATTTTCCTTGTGGTATGTGGGAATGTGGGATCGTGGGTTGTTAATGGCAGACAGTCCTTTTAATTTGTTGAGGAAAGAATCTGGGCAGTTCTTTTGGGTATCCCTGTGGCCTCATCTATTTCCTGGCAGTACTTTTTTTTTCAGTAACAGACCCAAATTTTCTATTTAGATAGGGTGGCCTTTATCTCTTTTAGTCTTCATTTATTTTTCTTCTTTCTGATTTGTTAAATATTTTTTCAATCTTTAATTGCATAATTAAAAATAAATATAACCTATGCCAAAACACTAAAACATTCCAAATACATTTTAAGTTCCTCTGGGCTTCAGTTTGGTCATCTGTGAAGAGTTTTTCTAGACCTCTTCATCTTTCTCTTGCCTTTGGTCCTGTGCTTCCTGAGAAGGAGATAGGGCTGTGACCAAGGTGAAGTAAGTGGCATATACCTGCACCATTCCCAGCATTCCTATGCGCCCCTTTATTCTCTAGGTCCAGTTGTAGTTCCTCTGGATGTTCCCGAAGATGCTCTTCCTCTTCCTCATCTTCCTCCTCATCTTCCTCATCCTCATCATCTAGTTCCCGAAGCCAGTCCCGCTCCCCATCCCCCCGCCGGAGAAGTGACAGGAGACGGCGGTGAGCATGTGTTCAGGGAGTCAGTGCATCTGGGGTGTAAGTGCCTAAGAGTTCAGAGACTTAAGATATCCAATGTCTAGGTGGCTGATGGTACCTTCTTTTGTCAGGTACAGCTCTTATCGATCACATGACCATTACCAAAGGCAGAGAGTGCTGCAGAAAGAGCGTGCAATAGTGAGTAGAGGAACAGGTCATGGGAGGGCGGGGAGTTTGCCCCTGAGTCATAGTATGTAAATTTCCCTTTTCCCAACATAGGAAGAGAGAAGAGTAGTCTTCATTGGGAAGATACCTGGCCGCATGACTCGGTCAGAGCTGAAACAGAGGTTCTCTGTTTTTGGAGAGATTGAGGAATGCACCATCCACTTCCGTGTCCAAGGGTAAGCTTGGGCCCTAAGGTCAAGATGTCCTTTCTGTCCCATTCATGTACTTCAGTGCTTTTTTGTCTTTCCCCCTTGCTCTGGTATGCTGGACAACATTTTTTCATTTAGAGGATTGGCTATTTGGTGAATGAGAAAAATCACCCAGTCCCCCTCTGTACCCTGGTGGGTGTTTTTTCTCCGTGGCATGTGCCCAAATAGTCAGCCTCTGCCTCATCCACCAGTGACAACTATGGCTTCGTCACTTACCGCTATGCTGAGGAGGCATTTGCAGCCATCGAAAGTGGCCACAAGCTGAGACAGGCAGATGAGCAGCCCTTTGATCTCTGCTTTGGGGGGCGCAGGCAGTTCTGCAAGAGAAGCTACTCTGATCTTGGTGAGTGGAGGGAGGCCCTGAGGCTTTGGTGTTAGGGTTCCCAGCCTTTTGAGAATGGGCTCGGCAGACTTGTCTTCATCTGACACATGAAGGAACCCAAGGGGTGGGATGACTTAGAATCATTATTGGGATGGGAGGTGGCTGGCCATCTGAGGATTCTGTGGTTGGTAAGTGTGGTCAGAGACCTTGATGTTTGTCTGTCTCTCTCTACCTTTATAGACTCCAACTGGGAAGACTTTGACCCTGCTCCTGTAAAGAGCAAATTTGATTCTCTTGACTTTGACACATTATTGAAACAGGCCCAGAAGAACCTCAGGAGGTAACCCTGGGCCCTTCTCCCCCTGCCCCTTTTTTTTTGGAGGTGTCTAACCATCTCCAACCCCCTCCCCAACTCTAGGGGAGAGAGCTGCTAGTGAGGAGATGACTGTTTTATAAAGAAATGGAAAAAGTGAAATAAAAAATGTGTTAAATCAGATTTTTTAAAAGGGTATTTGTTTTTATAACAGGCATTGAAACAAGTTAATTTGCATTCCTATTTGAGATGACTGACTTTGAGGGATTCCCCCTGTGTTTGGATGATTGAAGTCACTATGCAGACTAATAAATATGAACTAGAGAGGAATATCCATGTGCTGTTGTGCTTATTTCTTTCTATGGTGTTAATACCAGAGATACTCACTTTTCCTCTCATCATACTGTCACGTTTACCTCCATTGAGTTCCTAGGACCCCTCTTCGATAAAGCACAAAATCCTATTGGACTTGAAACTTGGCTCCTCAAGTGTTTTCACAGTGAAATCAGTCAGGGAGAACCAGGGCAGTGCTTCTCAAACTTTAAAAGGGCATTTGAGCCCTGTCCAGTATGGCTCAGTTGTCCTGTGCACCAAAAGGATGCTGATTCAATGCTATAGTCAGGGCACATGCTGGAACTATGGCTTGATCTCCAATAGCGGGTGTGCAGGAGGCAGCTAATGGATGTTCTGCTCTCAGTATCTCTTTTTCCCTCTAAGAAAACAAGGGTGGGGTGGTGGGAGGGCAGCATTTGAACCCTGGCCAGTGTTGTTAGGTGGTTCAAGCATTGCTGAGATGTTTAAAGAATGTATGCATGTGGATCGACTTCTGGGGAAGAGGGATATAGATGTAAGAGTTATATCTAGGAGAAGGGAATGCCTATTTTGAAAAAGACAAAAGAAGTGTGTCCCCTGAAAAAGTACATCCTTCCACTTTTTGAGGGGCATTAATGGGAAGTAGTCAAAGTGCAGTGTATGGGATTGAATGGATTCTTGTCTGTTGCTAATGTAAACAAATATGATAGAGTTTGAAATAAACTTGACAGGCCTGGGCATTTGAACATTTGAGTATTCATGACAAGAGGAATCAATTGGATAGTTTTCCAGTTCTCTCACAGGGGGCGTTCACAGTATAAACTGTCAGGATTATGGTTTGAAGAGATTGCTGCTGTATCACTCAGGTTTGGTGCACAACCCCTTTTACCTTCATGGAACTGACTTGACTGAATAAGTAAGTGGGGGCCCAGCCCCCCTGTCCCTGAAAAGGGAAAACAGGCCCTAGCTGGTTTGGCTCAGTGGATAGAGTACTGGCCTGCAGACTGAAGGGTCCTTGGTTCGATTCCAGTCAAGGGCACATGCCTGGGTTGTGGGCTTGATCTCCAGTGGGGCATGTGGAAGGCAGCCCATCAATGATTCTCATCATTGTTTCTATCTCTCCCTCCTTTCCTCTCTGAAATCAATAAGAAATATATTTAAATAAATAATAATTTTTTAAAAAGGAAGGCAGGTTGTGTGCTCTCCAAGCTGGATCTTGCATCCACTTCTGATTTTTGTTTATAACCATCTCCTTTATTTTTTATTTCCATCAGGCCTCAGATGCCAAAATAGTAAAGCAAGTGTGCTTTTGAGGAAGCCTTGAACAGTGCAGGAGATAAATTTGTGGTAGCTGACTTCTCAGCCACATGGTGTGGGTTTGGCAAAATGATAGTTTTTTTTTTTCATTTCCTCTCTGAAGTATTCCAACGTGGTTTCCCTGAAGCAGACATGGATGACTGTTAGGATGCTGTTGCAGAGTCTAAAGTCAAATGTATACCAACCTTTCAGTTTTTGTTAATCCTCGCCTGCAGATATTTTTTCCATTTTTGGAGGGTCAGAGGGTTTAACAAGATGGGAGGGAAGGAGGAGACAGAAATATTGATATAAGAAAGATGCATTGATTGGTTGACTCCCGTTCGTGACTCGAATGTGCCAGGGATTGATCCTGCAACCAATGTAAGTGCCCTTTACCAGAATCGAACCTGAAACCCCTTAGTTTATGGGCCGACACTCTAACCACTGAGAAAACTGGCCATGGCCAACCTTCCAGTTTTGTTTTTTTGAAATATATTTTTATTGATTTCAGAGAGAAAGGGAGAGGTGAAGAGAGAGAGAAACATCAATGATGAAAAAGAATCATTGATGGACTGCCTCCTGCATGCCCTCTACTGGGGATGGAGCGTGAAACCTGGGCATGTGCCCTTGACTGGAATTGAACCCAAGACCCTTCAGTCCACAGGACTACAAAAGGACAAATGGGTGAATTTTCTGGAGTTAATAAGGAAAAAGCCACCATCAATTAATTTAATCATGTTTTCTGAAAAGAACCAGCTATCAGTTTTTGAAATTACATAAAAGAAAGATCAAGCATAGAGACTATACATTCCACTACCATCTGATTATAAATGACAAAATATTAATTATACCATTTAAAATTATAAGTGGAAGGAGAAACCAAGATGGCGGCATAGGTAAATACCTGAACAGCTGCCTCGTACAACAATTTCAAAACTACAACTAAAAGACAAAATGGACACCATCCAGAACCACAGGAAAGCTGGTGGAGTGGAAATTCTATAACTAGAAGGAAAGAGAAAAGCAATTGAGACTCAGGAGCTGCAAAAGACAGGTACGGAGACATGTGCAGGGAAGACTGGCAGCTGAGTGCTTGGCTGGCTTTCTCAACATGTTGGGAGACGGAAGCTCCTGACTACGCTGAACTCCAATTCCAGGTGAGACCCTGGGGACCCAACTCATTCGGGGGGAATCTGGACTGTCAGGAAAAGAAAAAAGCACATTAAGACTTAGGGGAGCTGCAGAAGGCAGTGGTCTGGAGGCACGAGAGAAATGACTATTGTGTGCAGCTGGATTTCTCAAGTGAGAGGGAGACAAAAGCTCCCGACTG
The DNA here is from genome assembly GCA_011751065.1 of Lasiurus cinereus. Classification (NCBI taxonomy): domain Eukaryota; kingdom Metazoa; phylum Chordata; class Mammalia; order Chiroptera; family Vespertilionidae; genus Lasiurus; species Lasiurus cinereus. The sequence continues at coordinate 16,477,295 of JAAGEH010000038.1, read as the reverse complement.
CACTGAACTCCAGTTCGGGGTGAGACTGGGAACCCAGACTCATTCGGGGAAATCTGGACTGTGGCAGTGGGTGAAACTCTAGGGCAGCTTTCTCTCAGAGGTGCTTGCAGCAATTACTGAGGGACACTGAGACCCAGGGGCCTGATAGGGCAGAGCTGACAGGAAGCCAAGGCTGTGTGCTCCTCCCTGAGACTTCGCCCCATCCTAGCTGGGGCTTTTGTAATTTTGCAAGTCTTGTCTCATAAGGGTGTTTTCAGCACAGAAGTTCTCCCAGTGTAGAAACAGGTGATCCTCACAGCCAATTGGCTTGGAGGTAATTTCCTCCCAGTGATATCAACAGCAATCAAGATTTAACTACAACAAGGATGTGTACACAGTCCATAAAGGGGTGCACCAAGAGTGTCCACCTCAGGTAACAGGAAGCTGAGCCACTGGGCCCTATAGGACATCTAGCACACAAAGCTACTCTACTAATTCAGGAAAGCAGCGAGAATGCAGAGACAAACTGATCACAAATGGAAGAAATATAGGAAAGCAAATGACTGGATATAGAGTTCAAAACCATGGCTAAAAGGTTTTTCAAGAATTTTCTAGAAAGGGCCGATAAATTCAGCAAGACCCTCGAGGATATGAAAAAGGAGCAACTAGAAATTAAACATTCACTGACTGAAATAATATACAGGGACCTTAACAGCAGACTGGAGAACCACAAGAATCAAATCAAAGATTTGAAATTAAACAAAAATCACTCAACTGGAAAAGAAAAAAGAATCCAAAAATTTGAAGATAGTGTAAGGAGCCTCTGGGACAATTTCAAGTGTACCAACATCTGAATTATGGGGTGCCAGAAGAAGAGAGAGAGCAAGATACTGAAAACCTATTTGAAGAAATAATGACTGAAAACTTAACTCATATGGTGAAAGAAATAGACTTACAAGTCCAGGAAGCACACAGAACCCCAAACAAGGAATCCAAAGAGGACCACACCAAGACATAATTAAAATGCCAAGAACAAAAGACAGAATATTAAAAGCAGCAAGAGAAAAACAGTTAATTACCTACAAGGGAGCACCCATATAATTGTTGGCTGATTTTTCAACAGGAACTATACAGGCCAGATGGCAGTGGCAAGAAATATTCAAAATGAATAGCAAGAACCTACAAGATTACCCAGCAAAGCTATCATTCAGAATTGAAGGGCAGATAAAGAACTTCACAGATAAGAAAGATAAAAAGGGGTTCATCAATTCTAAACCAGTATGAAATGCTGAAAGGTATTCTTTAAGAAGAGGAGGAAGAAGAAAAAGGTAAAGATAAAAATTAAAAAACAAATACATATCAACAAGTGAATCTAAAAATCAAGTGAATAAAAAAATCTGATGAACAGAACAAACTGGTGAATGTTAGAATCAGGTGCATAGAAAGGGAATGGACTGAAAATTGGGGAGAAAAGGGGTATGGGGGCTGCAGGAAGAGACTGGACAAAAATCATACACCTATGGATGAGGACAATGGAAGGGAGGTAAAGGCAGAGGGTGAGGTGGGAACCCGGTAGAGGGGAGCTTTGGGGGTAAAAAGAACAATTGTAATAAACTGAACAATAAATATTAAGTTTTTAAAAAGGATAGACTTAAATATTTAAATAAGTAAATAAAATATGAAAATAGTGGAGGATAGGGTTTCATGGGCAGGACATGATGGGAGGGCAGTTTTGTTACCAGAAAGGGCACCTGGCCCTGAGTCTGCCTGCCTTGGGCCAGCTGATAGTGTGTAGGTTCTTGACTTTGTACAAGAAAGATTTCACAGCACAAGTTCAGGTGATTTTTGGAGGATGTTTGTTAAAACTGGGAAGAGTGAAATGGAGAAGGGTCTAAGATAGAAAAAGCAATAGGAGATACGTACTAGACAGTGAAATAAGCCTACGGCGGGCTGTTTTGGCTCACTAAGAAGTAAGAAAAAGAGGGTCTTTGGAACTGGTTCAGGGCCCATAGCTCCCTGGATGCAAGTCTTGTGGGAGTCTCTTAATTAGGAACTGCATGCCTGTGGGGAGGAAGAGAGGGAAGGGAAAGGGCGAGGTGTGCTTCCTGAAGGGATAGTGCACTGTGGTATCTTCATTTTTTTTTTAAGTATGGAAAGCACGAATTTGCATGTCATCCTTGCGCAAGGGCCATGATAATCTCTGTATCTTTCCAATTTTAGTATATGTGCTACCGAAGCGAGCACGGTATCTTCATTTTTTTTTTTCAATGATCTCTGAACTTTTTATTGGCCTCCTGCCCCTCCCCAAGGGGCACCCCACTTCTGTTGCCTTTAATGCCTTAGAACTTTGGTGTCATTGACCTCAGACACTACTCTGCCATCCACAATTTTGCGAGTGGTGGTCTTTTGGATGGATTGCATGGAGAGGCTGCTGTCCACGGCATCATTAAGGCTGAAGTCCTCCCCTTCTAGCAGGCGGGGGTAGGTGGCGATCTCAGACTCCAGCTTGACCTTGATGTTCAGCAGGGTCTCGTACTCCTGGGTCTGGCGCTGCCCCTCAGCCCAGGTCTGGGCCAGCTCTGACTCCAGGTGCAGTAAGATCCCATTGAGCTGCTCCATCTGCATGGCATAGCGCATCTCCCACCTCCTGCAGGCTGTTCTCCAGGCTTGCCCTCAGATTTTTCATGGAGTCCAGGACAATCTCCAAGGACTGGACCGTACGTCTTAGCTCTGTGAGTGCCCGTCTCAGCATCTCATACCTCAGCAGATTGCAAGGTGACTACTATGATGCTCTACTCAATCTGTTGGGACCAGTACTTGTCTAGCTCCTCTCTGTTCTTCAGAGCCAGCTCGTCATACAGGGCCTGGATGTCCACCATGATCTTGCTGAGGTCTTGAGATTTGGGGACACCCAACTCCGCATCAACCCCAAGTTGGCAATCTGGTTTTGTAGACCATTTACTTCCTCCTTGTGGTTCTTCATGAATATCAGCTCCTCCTTGAAAGCCTCGATCTCTGTTTCCAGCTGCAGCTGAGTGATATTGGTGTCATCAATGACCTTTTGGAGCCCATTGATGGCACTCTCTACGGATTGGTGCATGGCTAGCTCTGTCTCATGCTTGACTCTGAAGTCATCAGCAGCAAGAGGGGCATGGTCAATCTGTAGAATGATGCGGGCATTGTCCACAGAAGTTGCAAAGATCTGAGCCTTCAGGTCCTCGATGGTCTTGAAATAATGCCCCCAGTCTCTGACCTGGGGTCTCTTCTTCTCCAGGTGTTCCCGGATTTTGATCTCCAGTCTCTGATTATCAGCCTTCAGGCTTCTCACCCTCTCTAGGTAGGAGGCCAGGCGGTGGTCATTCAGGCATTGCATGGTCTCGTTCTGGATACCCCCTATGTCCGCCAGACCCGCAGCCAGGCCCCCAGCCACTCTGCACACTGGTGGAGTGGGACAAGGAGGTCTGTGAGCCTGAGCCCTCCACACCTTCATAGACACCTTTCAGCCAGACCCGGTAGCTGGATGCTTGCACAGAGCCCAGGGTCCCATAGTTTGAGAAGCTGGAGCAGGTGCTGAAGCTCATGTTGTGTAGGGAGAAAGGCTAGAAGCCGAGTCACATTCAAGCGGCAGTTGGTATCTTCATTTTTAAGGTTTTTATTTTTATTTTTTTAATATATTTTATTGATTTTTCCCAGAGAGAAAGGGATAAGGGTAGAGAGTTAGAAACATCGATGAGAGACACTGATCAGCAGCCTCCTGCACGCCCCCTACTGGGGATATGCCCGCAATCAAGGTACATGCCCTTGACCGGAATCCAACCTGGGAACTTTCAGTCCGCAGGCCGAGCTCTATCCACTGAGCCAAACCGGTCTCGGCAATTTTTAAGGTTTTTAAAGGCTGGGAGTTTTAGGGTGGTGTTATGGAATGAGCTCAATAGAATATGTCGATTTTATGCTGATGTGCTAAAATTAGATTTATTCCCTTAACTTCATCTGCCCTTGGGTGTAATTGGCACAAATGACACTGATAGGATTTCTTCTTTGTCCCAGAGTACATGATTTAGACTATTTACCCTCTGGCTGGGGAGAGGTGCCAGCCCTTACAGTTAAGTGTCCTTGGTTTAGTGAAGATAGGATTTTGCCATTGGCTAGATGGTTGTAAACCACTTGGTGACTTAACTATCTGTCCCTGTTTCCCTATTCTTTTTTTTTTTTTTAAACTATACTTTTATTGATTTCAGAGAGGAAGAGGGAGAAAGAGAGAGAAACAACCATGGTGAGAGAAGAATCCTAGATTGGCCGTCTCCCGTACCTCTCTCACCCGGGATGCAGCCTAAAGCCCAGGCACGTGCCCTTGACCGGAATGGAACCTAGGAACCTTCAGTCCACAGGCCAACACTCTCTCTATCCACTGAGCCAAACCGCTAGGGCTGTTCACCTATTCGTGTCCTGGCTTACTAGCCTCAGTTTGGGGGATACACGCCCCATCTTCACCACAGAGGATCTGAAGGAACCTCTGCAGTGACGGTGAGAGTTCCACAGGCTGCGGGTGTGGGTGTGGGCGGCAGTGAAGAGGGATGGCGGGAGTCCACCGGCAGAGCGGAGAGGGGCGTCTGGAGACCGTGTGACCTAGTCCAGACAGTGCCAGGACAGCCCGAGCCCGCGGCCCCCCCATTTCCCCGAAAGGCTAATCCCAAGCCAGGGCCTAGGAAGCCGCCGCCGCGGGGAGGAAAGGTGCCTCCGGAGAAAGGGCTGGGAAGCCCGCCGTTTTCCCGCCACTGCCGGGGGCGTGACCCCTGACGTCAGGCCCCGCCTTCGCAAAGTGGCGGGCGCCCGGCCCCGCCCTTCCCAAGATGGCGACACTCGTGGGAACGGAAAGAGTTTACAGATTTTGCGCAGTTCCTTCCTCCGAGGCGGGGGCGGGACTTCCCTGCGGAGGGCGTCCGCCCCTTCCGCTGGGCGCCCGCGTGGCGCGATGACGTAGCACGCTCCGCCCCGGCCTCGCTGGGTTCCTGAGTTCCTGAGTCGTGTGCATCGGCAACGGTAGTGACGCGTATCGCCCGGAGGATGGCGGACACCGGCTTGCCCCGCGTGGTTCCCAGCGACCTGTATCCCCTCGTGCTCGGCTTTCTGCGCGATAACCAACTCTCGGACGTGGCCAATAAGTTCGCCAAGGCAACAGGCACCGTAAGTCCCGGACTTGGGTCACGGGCCGGCGTGGGATGACCACAGGGGTCCGGGCCCAGACGCGGTTAGGTTTCCAGGGAGAGAGGTCCAGGGGGTCCGCCAGGCCAGTGTCTTCGGGGCCTTCGTGCCGGGTGTTCGGTGGTGGTTGCAGAGAGCCTGCGGTCCGCGGGGTCTTGACCTGGTAGTGCCGAGTCTTGGAGCTTTTTTTTCTTCTGTTGAGCGGTGCAGTGGCAGCGGCGTGGGACCCGCGTGGCCCAGGTCACGTGGCGGCGAAGCGCGGCCAAGCGGGAGTAGGCTCCCGTCCCACCAGGTACCACTGGCCTTGGAAGGCATTGGCAGCCCCCGGTTCCTTCTTCTGGCTTTTTTCGGTAGCTGGTGGGAAGCGTGACAACTTTGACTCTCAATCGAGTTTACTAGGGACTCAAAGATACATAAAAACGCGTTAGAAGGGTGGGATTTTCCGTAGTAAAGAAAGCGACCGAGAATAGAGGCAGGATTCTGCTGTTAAGCCCAAGTAGCAGAAGTGGCATTGAGCATCATGGTTCTACCAGGCAGGCATAACGGTGGGCTTGGATCTGTGACTTGTGGAATCAAATAGAGCGTTGGGACCAGGCATTGTCATTCATTTAAAGATGCATAAAGTGGGGCAGCTTGGTTAATCTGAGGTTTTTTTTTCTATGAGGAAGTTATCATACATTTTATAGGACTTTTGTGAGTTTTTTTTAAATATATATATATTTTTTAAATACATTTTTTTATTGATTTTCTACAGAGAGGAAGGGAGAGAGAAAGTCAGAAACATCGATGAGAGAGACATCGATCAGCCACCTCCTGCATGCCCCACACTGGAGATGTGCCCGCAAGCTAGGTACATGCCCCTGACTGGAATCGAACCTGGGACCTTTCAGTTCGCAGGCCAACGCTCTATCCACTGAGCCAAACCGGTCTCGGCTTAAAATATATTTTATTGATTTTTTTTTTTTTTTTTTTTTTTTTTTACAGAGAGGAAGGGAGAGGGATAGAGAGCCAGAAACATCGATGAGAGAGAGACATCGATCAGCTGCCTGCTGCTCACCTCCCACTGGGGATGTGCCTGCAACCAAGGCACATGCCCCTGACCGGAATCGAACCTGGGACCTTCCAGTCCGCAGGCTCACGCTCTATCCTCTGAGCCAAACCGGTTTCGGCAAGTTTTTAGTAACATACGAAGTGGCAATCCCATCCAGTGCCTGGTGCTTATCAGTGAGTGAAAGCTGTTATCAGGATCGAAACTTAGGAGGTTTGGAAGACATGTGAAAGGAAGTAGACTATGAATGTGAAAGGTTTGGAATCTACATCTCAAGAAAAGCAGACATGATTGTGTGGGCAAACACCTTGAGAGAGGATAGAATCTTTGGCAGCCTTGATCATTTAAAAAAAATTTTTTTTAACTTATTAATTTCAGAGAGGGAGAGGAAGAGATAGAAACATCAATGATGAGAGAGAATCATTAATTGGCTGCCTCCTGCACGTCCCTACTGGGTGGGGATGGAGCCTACAACCTGGGCATGTGCTCCTGACCAGAATCCAGGACCCTTCAGTCTGCAGGCCAACGCTCTCTCCAACTGAGCCAAACCGGTTTTGGCCAGAACCAGGATTTAAAAAAAAAAAATGTTATTCCCCCTCCCCCCCATAACTCCTCTCCACCGGGTTCCCACCCCACCCTCTGCCCTTACCGCCTGAGCATTGTCCTCATCTATAGGTGTACGATTTTTGTCCAGTCTCTTGCCTCACCCCTTCCCCTCTTAGAAACATCAGTCCACTTCCTTTCTATGCCTCTGATTCTATTCACCAATTTATTCTGTTCATCCAATTTTTTAAAAATATATTTTATTGGTTTTTCACAGAGAGGAAAGGAGAGGGATAGAAAGTCAGAAACATCGATGAGAGAGACATCAATCAGCCGCCTCCTGCACGCTCCCCACAGGGGATGTGCCCGAAACCAATGTACATGCCCTTGCCCGGAATCCAACCCGGGACCCCTCAGTCTGCAGGCTGATGCTCTATCCACTGAGTCAAACCGGTTTCCGCTCTTCATCCAATTTTTAATTCACTTGATTTTTAAATTCACTTATTTATAGAAATGCATTTGTTCATCATTTTTATCTTTACCTTTTTCTTCTTCCTCTTCTTAAATAATACTTTTCAGCATTTCATATAATACTGGTTTGGTGATGATGAACTCCTTTAGCTTTTTCTTATCTGTGAAGCTCTTTATCTGACCTTCAATTCTGAATGATAGCATTACTGGGTAGAGTAATCTTGGTTGTAGGTTCTTGCTATTCATCACTTTGAATATTTCTTTCCACTGCCATCAGGCCTGCATAGTTTCTGTTGAGAAATCTGTTGACAATTGAATGGGTGCTCCCTTGTAGGTAATTAACTGTTTTTCTCTTGCTGCTTTTAATATTCTTTGTCTTTTTGCTCTTGGCATTTTAGCCTACCTCCACCTCCTCACACCCACCCCTGCCCCAGGCCTTCACCACCCTATTGTCTGTGTCTAAGTATACAAGTTCTTTGGTTGATCTCTTCCCACCCACCCACTCTTCCCCCACCTTCCCTCTGAGATTCTTCAGTCTGTTCTATGCTTCTAGGTCTCTGAATCTTTTTGTTCATTTATTTTGTTCATTAGGTTCCATATATGAGTGAGATTGTGTGATACTTGTCTTTCTCTGACTGGCTTATTTTGCTTAGCATAAAACCAGGATTTTTTTTTTTTAATATATTTTGTTGATTTTTCACAGAGAGAAAGGAAGAGGGATAGAGAGCTAGAAACATCGATGAAAGAGAGACATTGATCAGCCGCCTCCTGCACGCCCCACACCGGGGATGTGCCCGCAACCAAGGTACATGCCCCTGACCGGAATCGAACCTGGAACCCTTCAGTCCGCAGGCTGACGCTCTATCCACTGGGCCAAACCAGTTTCGGCAAAACCAGGATTTTTAATGTGGCAAGATCTTTGTGGAGGGCTTAGTAAGGGCTAGATGCTTTTTCCAGGTTCTAAACACTTTATATGTCTTATCTCTTATCTCAACAATTTAAGATATATAGTATTGCCTTAGCCTTTTATAGATATAGAATAAACTTGCTTAATTAGACCTGTTTTCTGATTTAGCTAAACTTTTTCCAGCCCAAGGAAGCACCACAACTTCTCTTTCAGGTAGTTGTCAGCAACACAGCAGTAAATATCAACCCAAAGCAGGTTGTTATTGTAGATCTTGCAGGGAGAACAAAGGGTAAAATATTTAACTGCAGCAGTGTTTCACTGTATTCTGCGCAGTGAGAAAACGTGAAGTAATTTTTAAGGTCCACCATTTCTTCTTTTCAGTCAGGTGTTTTCTAAGCTTTCTAAATCTCTTGTTTTGCTGCTAATGAAAAGAAAATAGGATTCCACTGAATCTCCTATCTACCTACTCCAGGACTTCTCTGAGGGTCAAATGAGATGAGGCAAGGGGAAAAGAAAACACTTCACAGACATTTGGTTACAGTGTATAATGTTTGAACGTACCTCACTATAAGGCAAGTCATGTTCCTGGGCTGAAGAAATGCAAGGAGGCTAGTGGCTCGCTAGGAAGAGGAAGCTGGGGCCTTGCTATGTGACTTCCTCTCTGAAAACAATTAGCATATTTGCATATTAGCCTTTCATATATATAGATTGATTTTAGAGAAGAAGGGAGAGGGAGAGAGATAAACAATGATAAGAGAAAATCATTGATCAGTTGTCCCATGCATGCCCCCTACTGGAGATGGAGCCCGAGCCTGTGCTCTGACAAGGCATTGAACCATGACCTCCTGATTATAGGTTGACACTCAGCCACTGAGCTACACCAGTAGGGCTGGATGTAGTTTTATATACATGACATAACTTTTTACCAATCTTCTCTTGGAGGCTGTTTCCAGTGATTTGGTATTATAAACAACATTGTAGAAAACACTCATTTTATAAATGTTTCTGCCCTTGTTTCACAGGTAAGGGTAAATTCCTAAATAATGCATTGCTAGAGTAAAAAGAAATGCACATTTTATTTGTTATTTTTTAAATCTTCACCAGTGGGTATTTTTCCATTGATTTTTTCAGAGAGAATGTAAGAGAGGGAAAGACAGAAATAAATAACAATGTGAAAGAAACACATTGATTGGTTTCCTCCTGCATGAGCCCCAACCAGGGCCCAGGCTAGGGAGGAACCTGTAACCGAGGTATGTATCCTTGATTGAAATGGAACCTGGGACCCTTTGGTCTGAAAGCTGATGCTCTATCCACTGAGCCAAGTCAGCTAGGGCAGGAATGCACATTTAAAAAAGGCTTTGATAAACAGGATTGACAGGTGGTAGATAGGTAGTGTCAGAAACTATAGGAATAGCCCAAGTTTTTGATAAGTATTGGGAAATACATAAGTAATTTTTTTTTCTTTTTGTTAATCCTCACATGAGGATATTTTTCTATTGATTTCCAGAGAGAGTGGAAGGGAGAGGTAGAAACAGAGATAGAGAAATATATATGTGAGAGAGACACATCAATTGGTTGCCTCCTGTACTCACCCTGACCAGGCCTGATGATTGAGCCTGCAACCAAGGTACATGCCCATGACTGGAATTGAACCCAGCATCTTTCAGTGGCTGACACTATCCACTGAGCCAAACCAGCTAGGGTTTCTTTTTCTTTTCTTTTTTCCTAATTTGTGCAAGTAAGAGAAGTCATGAAAGCTGTAACTTTTTAAAAATCCTCATCTGAGGACATGCTGAGAGAGAGAGAATCGTTGACCAGCTGCCTTCCATACATGCCCTGACTGGGAATTGAACCCACAACCTGGACGTGCACGCCCAACTGAGGATCAAACTGGCAACCCTTTGGTGCACAGGATGATGCTCAATCCACTGGGCTGAAGCTGTAACATTTATATGAACTATAGTAATCCTATATAATAAAAGGCTAATATGTAAATCGACCAAATGGCACAATGAACACCCAATGCAGGAGCTGTCCCCTGGTGGTCAGTCAGTGCACTCCCATAGGGAAAGTGCCACTCAGCCAGAAGCCAGGCTTACGGCTGGTGAGTGCAGCAATGGTGGCAGGAGCCTCTTCCGCCTCTGCGGCAGCGCTAAGGATGTCCGACTGATGGTTCCCAGACTGCAAGAGGGTGCAGGCTGGTCTGAGGGACTCTCAGTGCATGAATTTTCGTTCACCGGGCAACTAGTGAGGTAATAAAACGGGTCACTTTTAAGAAAAATGTTTTTATTGAGTTTTGAGAGATAGAAACATTGTTGTCATCAGAAACACCCATTAGTTGCTTCCTGTATGCACCCTGACCAGGGATCAAAGCCACAACCTGGGTATATGCCCTGACCGGGATTCAAACTGGCGATCTTTCTGTGCATGGGATGATGCTCAACAACTGAGCCATAGCAGCCAGGGCAAGGTGGGTCATTTTTAACCAGACAATAACACAAAATCTGATCTGCCCTAGAATAAACTTTTCTTACCCAGCTCTTTGTCTTTTCTCCTAAAGACCCAGCAGGATGCCAACGCCTCTTCCCTCTTGGACATCTATAGCTTCTGGCTCAAGTAAGTCTTTCCTATACCATTTTGGCCCTTTTCTCCCATCAAGTGTACTGGGCTGTGTTTCTTGGTTTGGGAAGGTCCTGATCACCCAGAAGTTAGCCTGATCTACCTTAGTAGGTCCACCAAGGCTCCAAAGCGGAAATTACAAGCAAATGGACCAGTGACTAAAAAGGCTAAAAAGAAGACTTCATCCAGTGATAGCAGTGAAGACAGCAGTGAGGAGGAGAAAGCCCAAGGGCCTCCAGCTAAGAAAGTTGGTAAGACCGGATAGGGAGTTGGGATTGGCAGTTCAAGGAGAAAGATTTGTAGTCTGCCTATACTGCCAAGCTGATTCTTAGTGGGACCTGTGCTTTTGTTCAGCTGTACCTGCCAAGCGTGCCAGTCTACCTCAGCATCCTGTAAAGGCTTCAGCCAATGCATCAGAGAGCAGTAGCAGTGAAGAATCCAGTGATGAGGAGGAAGAAGAGAAGGACAAAAAGAAAAAGCCTGTCCAGGTTTGCAGCATGGGAAGGAAAGGGGTTGCTTAAGGGATCGGCAAGAAGAAACCTAAAATGTTGGCTTGTAGCTTGCGACCAAGAGCTGGTGGTGGGCAGGTGATTATGGGGCAGAAAATCTGGGGACTTTCAGAGATGTGATAGAAGTATGAAGCCTGAAAAGGATATGTGAGGTTGAAGTTAGACTCTGAATCTAGAATAAATCAACCCAGGTATTGCGTTTCCCTGGGACACTGTCTAGGACTTCAGGGGTAAGGGAGTGTGTTTTGTATACAGATGTTGGCAGCTCCAGATAGAGAATGGCAGGGACAGGGTTAGTAGATCATGTGGCTGAACTTTTGTTTCTTATTAAGCGTTCGTTGTCCTTTTCATGTGATGTCCTGCTTAGCCTTCCCTCGCCACTATTGCTCTGTTAGCCCCTAAAGATAAAAGGAGCCTATGAAGCTTTTCACTTTAAGATGCTACTGGATACCCAGAAGCTCTTGATGAGTCTCTTCATTGTGTGTTTTTTCACAGAAGGGAGTTAAGCCCCAAACCAAGGCGGTCAAAACTCCTCCTAAGAAGGCTGAGAGCTCTGATTCTGATTCTGACTCAAGCTCAGAGGATGAGGCACCAAAGAGCCAGAAGCCAAAGGCAACACCTGTGGCAGCTAAAGCTCAGGCTAAAGCCCCAGCCAAACCAGGTACTATTTCTGTTTCTAAAAGACCAGGCCGGGATCAGCTTGTTCTATGGATTGATACTTAAATTACTTATTCAGTACAAGGGTGAAATGGTACTGGTGGTTGAACCAGAGATATTGATTAGTGTCATATTTTTATTGATTTTAGAAAGAGGCAGGCAGAGAGAGAAACATCCATTTGTTGTTTCACTTGTCTATGCATTTAATATTTTTTAATTGATTTTTTACAGAGAGGAAGGGAGAGGTATAGAGAGTTAGAAACATCAGTGAGAGAAAGATATTGATCAGCTGCCTTCTGTACACCCCCTACTGGGGATATGCCTGCAACCAAGGTACATGCCCTTGACCGGAATCGAACCTGGGACCTTTCAGTCTGCAGGCCGATGCTCTATCCACTGAGTCAAACCGGTTTTGGCTTGTTTATGCATTTAATGGTTGCTTCCTGTATGTGCTTTGACCAAAGATTGGACCTGCAACCTTGGCGTATTGGGATGATGTTCTAATCAACTGAGCTATCCAGCCAGGACCTAGTTTATTTTTTTATTTTTATTATTATTTTTTAATATATTTTATTGATATATTTACAGAGAGGAAGGGAGAGAGAGAGAAAGTTAGAAACATCAATGAGAGAGAAACATCAATCAGCTGCCTTTGCACACCCCCTACTGGGGATGTGTTCGCAACCAAGGTACATGTCCTTGACTGGAATCAAACCTGGGACCCTTCAGTCCGCAGGCCAACGCTCTTATCTATTGAGCCAAACCGGTTTCAGCTAGTTTATATTTTTTAAAAGATGCTATTCATGAGTAAAATATTTTATAATTAGGGGCTAATAACTAGAGAAACAGTTTGTGGCAAGGGAAAATGTACTTTTAAAAGTGGTATCAGTTTGTCATTTCTTAGTTGCATTTCATAGACATTTTATGTTCCCACAAGTCCCATTTTACTATGACCACTTGCATCCCTATTCCTTATTCTTTTCACTATCATTTTTCCTCCTAAACCTTCATTCCAAAGGACACGTGAGAAGTTTTATTCTATAATCTTCCTATAGTGAAGGTTAGATTATGATTTATAGGAGCATCTCTGGAAGTTGGAGTGAAAGACTGCAGGGGCATATTTAAATTATTTGTATCATTACTTTTAAAGACAGAGTAGTTTTATTCCTTTATGTTAGGCAGGAAAGGCCTCCTTCATATAGTTAGTCATAGCAGTCTCCTTCATGCCTGCTCTAGAAGCAAGAGAACTGATAAGACTCCTAAGTTCTGAGCAAATAGGATGGAGGTTTTTATGGCCCTTTAATTTCTTGGTACTTCTAACACTGTTTCTTTTTTCTTAGGCACACCCACTCGAGCAGCACCTAAAGTAGCTAATGGCAAAGCAGCTAGCAGTAGCAGCAGCAGCAGCAGTAGCAGCAGCGATGACTCAGAGGAGGAAAAGGCAGCAGCCATCTCTAAGAAGGTCTGGATCATGACTTCTACCAGGAAAGAGAGGGGTCTAAGGGGTTAAAGGGGCAGTCTCCATTTCCTGGCAAGATTGGTTGGGTCATCATGTTCCTGTGGTAACTGATTTCCTTGTACCATGCAGACTGTGCCTAAAAAGCAAGTAGCGGCCAAGGCTCCAGTGAAAGCAGCTGCCACCCCTGCTCAAAAGAGTTCCAGCAGCGAGGACTCCTCCAGTGAGGAGGAGGAAGAGGAGCAGAAAAAGCCCATGAAGAAGAAACCAGGTGACTAGATATGGGGAGTAAAGCTACATGACTATTACCAGGGTTCATGTGTGGAAGGGTATCTGTAGTCGCCATGCGGACCTCTCCAAAGAACTGCTTGACATGTCTGCTAGTTTCTCCCAGAGAAAGGAGAAAGGCACGACAGTGGTACCTCGAGATACGAGTGCCCTAACATACGAGATTTTTGAGATACGAGTCGTCGAGCGAGCGATTTTTGCTTTGAAATACGAGCAACATTTGAGATAGGAGTCATCGCGTGGATCGGCCGGCTGCACACGACCCACCAGTTTACCGAGACTCGAGCGTCTCATAGTTTCCCACGCCTCAAGGTTACAGAACGAATTAAACTCATATCTCGAGGTACCACTGTATATATTTTATAACCTAGACTTTGAAAACGACATGTCAGCATCCTTGCCATATTTCTGTTTGTGGAAAATGAGTCACTAATTCTAACCCACACTCAAGGGAAGGGGTTAAGTTCCATCAAAGAGTTTGTATACTTATTTTGAAATCACCACACTCTCTGTTTTAAACAGGTCCATATAGTTCAGTCCCCCCACCTTCTGCTCCCCCACCCAAAAAGTCCCTGGGAACCCAGGCTCCCAAGAAAGCTGCGGAGAAGAAACAGCCTGAAGAGAGCAGTGACGACAGCAGTGATGAATCTGGTGAGTTATCACCAGTGGTGAGTGGATCTGGGGAGTATTTGAGAAATAGGAAGATGGAAAAGGTCTGTCTCTTGCCACTGAAGCAAGATAGGACTAAAGCTCTGTGGTCTATGCATCCTTTTTATTACTCCTGTTGGGGTCAGGACTCTGGGCCCAGCCTAATGCCATAGGTTCTCTCTAGATTCAAGCTCTGAAGAAGAAAAGACGCCGCCAGCTAAGCCAGTCATCTCTAAAGCAGCCACTAAACCAGCTCCAGCAAAGAAGGCAGCAGAGAGTTCTTCCGACAGCTCAGGTGAGGCATGTGGAGGCCCTCTGGCAGGGGTCACTCCAGGGGCGGCTCTTCTCAGTCTAATTTATAATTTGGGGAGCTATTCATTATACCCTCTTCTTGTCTAGACTCTGACAGTTCTGAGGAAGAAGCTCCTGCCAAGCCAGCCAGCGCCACCAAAAGTCCGTCAAGTAGGCCAGCTGCCACTGCCAAGCAGCCTGCAGCTAAGACAGCCACAGCTCTAAAGCAGCCTGGAGGCAGTGGCCAGAAGCCTCTGACCAGAAAGGCTGATAGTAGCTCCAGTGAGGAGGAGAGCAGTTCTAGTGAGGAGGAGGAGGATGTGGGGAAGGCGAAGAAGACAGTGACCACCCCTAAGGCCAAGGTGATGGCCAAAGCAGCGCCATCTTTGCCTGCCAAACAGGCCCCTCAGGGTGGTGGGGATAGCAGCTCTGAGTCAGACAGCTCTAGCAGTGAGGAAGAGAAGGCACCTAAATCCCCAGCTAAAAAGAAGCCGCAGAAGACAGCAGGAGCTGTAACCCCTTCCAAGCCAGCCTCCACAAAGACAGTAAAGGCCAAGAGTAGCAGCAGTTCTTCAGATGACTCCAGTGAAGAAGAAGAGGAGGAGGAGGAGGAGAAGCCCAAGGGCAAGGGTACTCCTAGACCACAAGCCCTCAAAACCAATGGCACTGTTACACCGACTGCCCAGAATGGAAAAGCCGATAGGAAGAGCAACAAGGAGGAGGAAGGAAAGACAAAGGCAGCAGGAGCGGTTTCTAAGCCAGGTCTGTATCCACAGAAGCTGCCCTCTTGGGTTCCCCCGCAATTAGGATGGGATATATACTCCGGAGGGATGGCATAGAGAGAGGAGGCAGAATGACTAGGATATAGTTGCAGGCCCTCAGTGTGGCAACATGGGCAGAGGAACAGGAAACTGGTCTGAGTCTGGCTTTTTGTTTTGTAGGTGTAGGAAAGAAACGAAAGCAGAATGAGGCTGCCACGGAGACAGAGACTCCTCCAGTCAAGAAGATAAACCCTCAGACCCCTAACACATTTCCAAAAAGGAAGAAAGTAAATTGTCTTTGTTTTCCTCTTGGGAGCTAGCTTTTTTTACTTGTTTTATTATCATTAACAGGAAGAAATAAAGTTTTAATACATGTGTGGGCAATTCACATATGCATGAAAATTTCAAAGACTATGAGGCAGCATTGGGTATATAAGCCATATTTGGACAAAGAAGAAAAGGGGGATGGAGTATTAGATTTCAGAAGTGAGAATGGGGAGCTAGCCTTTCAAAAGTAGAAGAATTGAATCATATTGACAGCTGCCCCACCTGGCAAAGGTGCACATGTGTATGGCTTTAGGAGGGATTTTCTGTTATCTGACCATTCCATCTTTAATTTGGTACTTCATTCTTATCCAGGCAGAAAAAAGGGGATCATCCCCATTCCGAAGGATCAGGGAGGAGGAAATTGAGGTGGATGCTCGAGTGGCAGACAACTCCTTTGATGCCAAGGTGAGAAGAGGGAGTCACCATTCTTGAGCAGTGTTGGGTGGAAGAGGACAGTTGCTTTCCGATTGGTGGGAAACTCCCTGGGTTCAGGTTGCCTTGAGCAGGGACAGGGATGTGACAGAGCCCTGGTATCCTATGTGTTAACCATCTCTTTACTCACCAGCGAGGTGCAGCCGGAGACTGGGGGGAACGAGCCAATCAGGTCCTGAAGTTCACCAAAGGCAAATCCTTCCGGCATGAGAAGACCAAGAAGAAGCGGGGCAGTTACAGGGGAGGCTCCATCTCTGTCCAGGTTAATTCAATTAAGTTTGACAGCGAGTGACCTGGGGTGATCCTAGCAAAGCAGGGGTGATGATCCAAGACTACTTACTTTCCCCAGTGGACCTAGGAGCTCTCAGCTCTATTAGCGGGGAGGTATTGATGAGGACAGCAGCCTAGAATAGGTCCAAAGACATTGTCTCAGAACATCCTCTCTGGTCCTTTTCTGTGTTTGTAGTTTTGTACAGACTTGTTTGTGAGTGTTGAGTAGCAAGGACAAAGTAAGGGGAGTATTCTTTTTAAATAAAAATTAGTTTTAGTTGTTATTCTCTTCTCCCTGTTCTGTGGAAGTCCTCATGCTGAGAAATTTGTATATTTTCTATTGAATCATTTCCTATTGATTTTTGTTGTGGTTTTCAGAAGTTTGTTCCCATAGATAAAAGCTCTTGCCCAAGACACAGTAAAAATTACATGTGTGGATTTTTATAATTGGAGAATTCTGCCTATGTGAGTGCACATGTCCACATTTCATCCCTCCTGTCACTCAGCCCTGGTGAGGGGCAGTTGAGAATGGTTAATGTATATGTCTGAAGCATGCACTATGTAGTTCTTCCTCATTCATGCTGTCTAAGACTGAAGTTTTTAGCCAGCATGGACATAGCTACTTTGGGGTATAAAATTAACTGTTTTGTTACAGGCAAAATTATGGTGTGGTGTGAATGCTGTGGAGTCTGTCTGAATATTTTGTTTTCTGTAATTTTGTCATTATTATGGAATATTTGCAATACTTGTTTTTTAATTTGAAAGCATAAACTTTTCTATTGTTCAAAGACTTGTTTTGATAACTTGACCCTTAAGCAATGTTTGAGTACTAAATTGAAAACTGCACCATCTGATTTTTTTATATTTTAGAGAACAAAATAACATTAATTTAATCTGGGAAGTACATATCACTTGGTATGTGTATCTTGGTAGCAGTAGTGACACAAAGTTAGTTTCAATAATTCCTGTGTGGTTGGGAATCATTGATTAAGAAGGTGAAAGAAGAAAAAGAACCTCAATCCTCAGTAGGAATTAGATTACATTAGGTAAATTTATAGGTCACCTATGTATGCGCTAATGAAAATGGGAAGAACCTTTACAAAGCATATTATCTGGTAAAACTTGAATAGAGTGGGCTTTGTAGAGCAAACTAACAGGATTAATGTGTCTTGTAATTGCTACATGGGAGCAAGTGATGTGCCCCTTTCAGAACCATAACTCTCAGTAACAGTGGAGGGAATAATAAAAACCAGTGAGCAGAGCTATGGTAGACTAAGCTGGCTGATGGTAAAGCTGCAGGACATGCTGCCAGTGCTCATCAGCCAGAGCACATGGAGAAGGAAGAGTCAGCAAACTGGAGACTGGGCTGTCCCTGTGTGGGAAGGTGTGCTCCAGTGTCATGGGTGAGGTATAGGGCCTGAAATTAACCTCCCCTTTTTTGGATTCCATACTCGCTAAATAACCTGGTAATAACCTGGTTTTTCCATGTAATTGCCTCTAGGTAGGAAATGCACTGTTCATGCTGACATAGGTGTTTCAGTCTGCATGGTAAAAGCTATAAAGCTTACTACAAAATAATAAACTGGTTGGTTTCTAATGTGTCTTGGAGTTTTATTGTGAATCCAAAGCTCTCCCACCTCCTATTCACACCAGAACTTGGGTGCCAGTTAAAGGGCTCGGGTCCAGACCTCTGAGTTCACTACAGAGCCTCCTTGGGTTTGGCCATACCTTGTTTCTTGTGCCTTTTCCAGGCAATAGGACAGCCGGTGTGTAGTCTAAATTGGGGTTGGGAAAAATGGCCTATGGGCCAGATCCAGTCCACAGCTTGTGTATTACTTAAAGGGCTTAAAAAAAAAGAAGCTGAAACCGGTTTGGCTCAGTGGATAGAGCTTCAGTCTGCGGACTGAAAGGTCCCAGGTTCGATTCTGGTCAAGGGCATGTACCTTGGTTGCAGGCATATCCCAAGTCGGGGGTGTGCAAGAGGCAGCTGATCGATGTCTCTTATCGATGTTTCTAACTCTATCCCTCTCCCTTCCTCTGTGTAAAAAACCAATAAAATATATTAAGAAGAAGAAGATGACAGACTTCATGTGACCCACTAAACCTACGATATTTACTATCTGGCCTTTTACGAAGTTTGCTACCCCTTGGTATTACATCATTGATTTTATAACATTGGTTGAAAATTAGAAGCATCTGGGGTACTTCTAAAAACACTATTGATATCCAGGGGCCCATCCCCTGCCTGGTTGAGTCAGATACTGGTATTTTCTGGTGAGGCCTTGTAGCTAACAGGTGATTCTAACAAGCAACCAGTGTTGAAATCCACTGATGTAAGAGTATCTGAAAAATACTTTTTTTCTTCCCTCTCATGGTTTCATTAACAATGTCCTTGTTAAGTCTATAAAATCTTAAATATTGTGTACATGCATTAACTTTTCGACTTAGATGAATAATGTGTACGTGCACTGCTTATTGTTTAAAGCTATGGCTTATTTTTTCTTTTGCATTTTATAAACACCTTTCCCAGTCTTACTTGCTTTTTTAACTTCACAGACCTCTTTCTCCTTAGGCCTGAAACTGCTACATATATGCAGCTAAAATGTTAATGCAAATGAGGCAATTTAGCAAATTGTCTAACAGCATTTACTAGGAAATTACTTAACGTCTCTGAGTTGGCTTTCTCATACTTAAAATGAGAGTATTCTCTCATCTCATTTGTAAAATCTTGATTACTCTGAAGGGTTATAAGGACTGAGAATTTAGAGCATTTAGCACGGTCCCTGGCACATTGTAAGCACTCCGTGACTGTCACTTGGATAATAAAATGATTTTGGTGAAATGGCTTTTTTTGCTGTCATTGTGATGTGCAGCATGCCATTTCATCAAAGACTCAAATCGGAACAGTCAATGACAATGTTTTTTTTGTGTGTGTTTTTTCATTTGTGTAGTATCTTTATTCATGATGCCAAGGATTGACATGCAGAATTGATCTTGCTTATTAGAAACTTTAGTTTTATAAGGGTCTGAAATTTCCACCTATCACTGATGGGTTCTGGCACTATTGCTGAATGAAATCCACAAATTTAGTGAGTCATATACCTGATGGCTCATGTCTCTCTAGTTCAAAATGCACACAAGGCAGGATACTGTCCTACACTCATAGTTTTGTGCTACACAGCTTATAGTCTCACTGCAACCCAACTTTGTTAGGGGGAGATTAACTAGATCAGGGTTTCTTAACCTTGTTATTGCCATTTTGGGCCAGATCATTCTTTTTTGTGGAGGATTGTCCTGTGTGTTGTATGTGTAGCATCATCGCTGCATCCCCCAGTTTGGATACCCAAAGTGCTGTAGATATTGCCATATATTCCCTGGAGGCAAATTATCCCTAGTTGAGAACTGAAAATAGCTGATTATAAAATGATTTGATAATACTGCAATGTAGTGGCAAATGGAGACCAGAACCCAGGTCTCTGAAAATCAGTCTGCCTATGTACCAGCCGTAGTGCTCCAAGAGAGCTGTGTCTAAAGGGGAAGTTGGGATGGGAACAGTTTTGTGCCGTGTGCTGAGTCCTGTCACCAAGAGTAGCACTGCAAAGGGGACAAGCAAGAAAATCCTCACCTTGGTTCAGGATCCTGAGGAGAGGAACAGCTTAATTTACCATGGAGTGAAGAGGACATTTTTTTCAGTGGGAGAAGAGATGTTCAGGATGGATCAAGAGGATGTGTAGAGCCCTGACCGGTTAGCTCAGTGGATAGAGCATCAGCCTGTGGACCCAAGGGTCCCAGGTTTGATTCTGGTCGAATACATGTACCTTGGTTGTGGGCACATCCCCAGTGGGAAGGGTGCAGGATGCAGCTTATTGATGTGTCTCTTTCATTGATGTTTCTAACTCTATTCCTCTCAGTAAAAAAATAAATAAAATACATTAAAAAAAAATAGGATGTGTAGAAGATAGGGGCAAGGTAATGCTAAGTCTGATTCAATGGTTCAATACCCATGGCCAAGGCAGGTTTAGTACTTCATTTTGTCCCCCTGAGTATTTTAGGGGATTGATAGTCCAGTGCAATGTTTCTGGTGCTAATACAGCTCCAGGAAAGCAAAGTTCCTACTGATCACTTGAGTTTTCACCCTCTGCTCCCTGCAGAGCCTGCTTAAGCTGTCTGCAGTTTCTGAATAGGCCAGTAGGTGGGGCTTTTGCTCACTGCAAGGAGCTGAACTGGACCAGTAAAAGCCTGATACTGTCATTATTCCAGTTACATTCAACAAACTCAGAGAATCTGCCATGAGTTTTTGGATACATGAATTAAGACATAGGCCCTCATTTGAGGACACTTGTTCTGGAGTGGGGAAAGGTCTTTCTGATTATGAGAAGTCACCTGTTACCTGGCAACCTGTGGCAGGCAGCTGAGACTGTAGACGGTGTCCACCATGGAATCTCCAACTTTCCTCTCAGGTTCTACAAGGCACTGGAGTTCCTTCAAGGGGCGTCAGCCACATGTCCCCACTGCAGAACTGAGCCTTTTTAGGCCTGGATGCTCAGAGGCCATAGCACTTTCCCATCTTCCCCTTCTCCCCTCTCCCAACATAATCGCCTTTGGAGCTCAGGATTGAGAATAGACACCAGCCTTCCACCTTGGAAGTGGGTTGGACAGTGGGAGGAGTACAATATTTCAATAAGCCTGCCAGACATACATACATACATTCAGCAAATATAAGTGCTTACTATGTGCCAGGCACAAAATATGTGGTTTTGTGTTAGACTGAATCAGACGCAATCATGAGTGAATAGAAAAACACAGCTCCAGTGATCAAAGTTTACCCAGTCTAATATAGGGCAAAGATATTAATCCTCATGAAGTGTAAACTTCAGTGCAATGAAGACAAAGAGCTATGAGAACATGTAACAGGGGAAGTGACTCATGTATGGTAGGACTTCCTCATGGATAGGGTAACCATGTAGTTTATCATTTAGATTGGGATGCTTTTGAAAGTGAAAGGGAGAGCTGTTAGTAATTAGGCTGAGATGAACACAGGTAAACAGACTATCCTAGGCAAGTCAGGACATGGTCACTGCAGTAATAAAAATATTTTCTGAGTGAGACTTGAAGGTGAGAATTACTTCGGTGAAGGTGGTGAGGATGAATGAGTAGATTTGTGTGTTTTTTCCAGCTAGATGGACTAGCATGTATAAAAGCCTTTTGGTAAGAGAGCTTGATGGAAACTAAATGGAAAGAAGGTTTACTAGGTGTACCAGTTAATTTGGATTTTATAATCAAAATGATAATTTCAAGAGAAAAATCAAAAGTGCTTTATTCAAAGTAATATCCATCACTAGCTACATATTTCCCCCATCTTTCAGGTAATTTGTGGATACCGTCCCAATAGAACTTTTCTTGTTTTGAGGCAAACCATTCAGAGACCCAGTTGTCCACTTCTTCATACATTTTGAAGTGCTGCTCAGAAAGTGTGTGTGCCATCGATCAGAACAAGTGGTAATCTGAAGGAGCAAGGTCTGGTGAATATGGTGGGTGGGTTAATACTTCCCAGGCAAGATCTTTTTTTTTAAATATATTCTATTAATTTCAGAGAGGAAGGGAGAGGGGGAGAGAGAAACATCAATGATGAAAGAGAATCATGGATTGGCTGCCTCCTGCATGCCCCCTACCAGGGATTGAGCCCATAACCCAAGCATGTGCCCTTGGCCAGAATTGAACCTGGGACTGTTCCGTGTGTGATTGTGCGTCATTATGAAGCAAAATTACTTCTCTGTGTCTTCTGGCACATTCTGGTTGTTTTGCAATCAAAGCGTGGTTAAAATTGATTATTTGTCGTCAGTAGCGATCAGTATTAATGGTTTCACCTGGTTTTAGAAGCTCATAATACACCCCACCTTCCTGATCCCACCAAACGCAGAGCATTGTCTTCTTTCTGAAGTGATTTGGCCTTGCAGTTGATGTTGATGGTTGCCCTGAATCAATTCATGATTTTATGCATTTGGGATTCTCAAAATAAATCCACTTTTTCATCACCAGTCACAATTCAATGCAAAAAAGACTTTCTTTCATGCCATTGAAGCAACATTTACTGATGACTTTTCAGTTTTCCATTTGTCTTTCGTTCAGTTGATGTGGCAACCATTTTCCTTCTTTTAAAATCTTTTCCATTGCTTGTAAATGATCTGAAATTGTTTGCTGAGCAAGTTGTTTTTGAGTTTTAATCTTCCTGCAAGTTGTTTTTGAGTTTGACACGCATCTTCATCCAATAATGCTTGTAATTATTGGTCTTCAAACTTTTTCAGTTGACCTAGAACGTTCTTTGTCTTTCACATCGACATCATCACTTTAAAAGCCTTTAAACCAGTGTTTACAAGTATCTTGAGAAGAAGCATGTTCACCGTAAGCTTCCTGAAGTATATGATAATTTTCAGCAGCACTTTTCTTCAAAATAAAGTAATGGATTAAAACTTGCCGCAAATGCTCTTTCTTTTGGCACGAAATTCGACATTTTTAAGCATAAAAATATCTATGATGTTAACACCAGAAAATTTGACATGTGAAGTTTTGAAGCTTGCTGTCAATACGACAAAATAGCATACATACCAAATCATATATATATATCAACATATGTGTAACTCCATCTATTGAAAAAAATCCGCATTATTTTTTTAAAATATATTTTATTGATTGTTCACAGAGAGGAAGGGAGAGAGATAGAAAGTCAGAAACATTGATGAGAGACATCGATCAGCCCCCTCCTACACGCCCCACAGTGGAGATGTGCCCGCAATCAAGGTACATGCCCCCGACCGGAATCGAACCCTGGACCTTTCAGTCCGCAGGCCGACGCTCTATCCACTGAGCCAAACCGGTCTCGGCAAAATCTGCATTATTAACTGGCACACCAAGTATGAAGCTGAAAGGTGGATTGAGGAGTAAAGCAATGTGAAATGAGGCTAGAGAGATAGGGAGCCTTTGTAAAGCATGTTTAAGATTTTGGTCTTTATTCTGAAGGCAATGGGAAGTATTGAAGAGTGAATATGTTAGCTTGGGATGCTATGACAAAAGAGCATAGACAGGGTGGCTTAAGCAAAGAAATTATTTCTCACAGTCCTAGAAGCTGGGAAGACCAAGATCAGGATGAAGGGCTACTTAGTTCCCAGTGAAAGCCCTTCACCTTCACCCCTGGCTTGCAGATAGCTTCTTTATATATATATATTATCAGTACAGTAATCAGTTGATATTAAATATCCTGTTAGTATCACTGAATGGTGTTAAAGGGTGGTGACGTTATCAGATTTGCATGTTGAAAATCCTAATCTGACTGCTGGGAGAATAGACTGAAGGTGTCTGGAGCTGTTTGGCTACTGAAATAGGCCAGAGCCTGCTTAGTTTGGCTCCGTGGATAGAGTGTCTGCTGGCCTGTGGACTGGGTTTGATTACAGTTAGGGGCACGTGCCCAGGTTTCAGGCTCAATGCCCAGTAGCAGATGTGCAGGAGGCAGCTGATCAATGATTGTCATCATTGATGTTTCTATCTCCCTCTCCCTTTCTATCTGAAATCAATAACAATATATTTAAATCAATAAGAAAATATAAAAATAAAATAGGCCAGATGAGAGATCATTTTGGTCACCTGAATTAAAGTGGTGGTAGGATAGAGAAAATGGAAAGAGGTGGATGGGTTTGACAAGTAGGAAGTAGATTCAATAGAACTTGGTTGGTGAGCTAGAGGTTGGGGAGCAGTGAGGAAGAGTATTAAGAATGACTTAGAGCCCAGCCAGTGTGCCTCTGGTTGTCGACCTATGAACCAGGAGGTCATCAGTTCCATTCCAGGTAAGGGCACATGCCAGGGTTTTGGGCTCTAACACTGGGGGAAGGAGGGGGAATGCAGGAGGCAGCCAATTGATGTCTCTCTTATCTGTGTTTCTCTCTCTCTCTTTTTTCCTCTCTCTGAAAATCAATAAAAATGTATTTTAAAACGTAGCTTTAAAAAATAAAAGAATGGCCCTGACTGGTCTGGCTCAGGGGATAGAGCGTCGGCCTGTGGACTGAAGAGTTCCAGGTTCGATTCTGGTCAAGGGCATGTACCTTGGTTGCTGGCACATCCCCAGTAGGGGGCATGCAGGAGGCAGCTGATCGATGTTTCTCTCTCATTGATGTTTCTAACTCTATCACTTTCCCTTCCTCTCTGTAAAAAAATCAATAAAATATATTTTAAAAATATATAAAGAATGACTTAGATATTCCCAAGAACTGGGTGAATGGTGGTGCCATTCATAGGGATGAGGAACATTGGAAAAGTTTGTTTTGGGACATGTTAGTTTGAGGTGCTTTTTCGACATCTAAGCAAAAATGTGGAGAAGTCAGTGGAGATTTATGCTACTGGAACTTAGTGGAGAGCTCTGATAAAAATGCAAAATAGGCCCTAGCTGGTTTTGCTCAATGGATAGAGCATTGGCCTACTGACTGAAGGATGCTGGGTTTGATTCCAGTCAAGGGCATATGCCCAGATTGCAGGCTTGATCCCCAGTAGGGGGCAGCCAGTCAGTGATTATCTCTAATCATTGATGTTTATCTCTCTTTCCCTCTCCCTCTCTGAAATTAGTAAAAATATATTTTTAAAAAGAATACAAAATAGGACTCATCAGTGAATAATTTTCAGACAGTAGTATGGTAAGAAGAACATTAAAGTAGGAGTGTAGAGTCCTGGATTCTAGTTCCTGCTCTGTCTTGGACTCACAGATAACTTTGGGCAATTTACTTTCTCTCCAATACTGTCATTATCCCTATCTGGGGACACAGTCCCAAACTCTCCCATAATCCAACAAATGTAAGAGGGGCTTTTGGCACAGAAGGGCCCTCAAAACTTCACTCTAAAAGTTAATATTTTTCACTCTTGCCCTTTCCCAGTCATCTCCCTTTTCTTCTCTCCTCCATCTCCTGAAGCATCCTGAGTTTTATATTTATCATTTGCATACTTCTTTATAGTTTTGGTAAATATATATACCCCTAATAATTCCATTTATAGGGAGAGGTCTTGAGAATTGCTCCCACCATTGGAAAATTACACTGAGTAGACAGATTATTATGATCTCTGAATGCATAATAATCTGGTCACTCAGTGTATATACAGTGTGTGAGTGTGTGTGTGTGCGCATGTGTGTGTGAGGCCTTGTGCATGAATTCATGCATGGGTGGAGTCCGGCCAGCCTAGCCAGAGGGAGAGAACAAGGGTGTTTGGCTGGCCTGCCTGCTGATTGAACTCCTGGTCGAGGGGACAATTTGCATATTAGCTTTTTATTATATAGGATATACACTGACTAGCCAGATTATTATGCATTCAGAGATCATAATAATCTGGCCACTCAATGTATATATTTCCAAGAGTCAACGCTGTGACAGAAAGTAATATTAAGCACTTGCTTAATGCATCAACAGAGCTATGGTAGTAAAATTAGTAGAAACACAACTTTTTGAAATAATTTGACATTTTATATTCTAAAACAGTATTGAATAAATTATTTTGAGGAAAGTCAACTCTGCTGGAATTTCTTACACCTTCATTTAGCATTAATATTATTTTTATGTATGTATTTAATGTTAATCTTCACCGAATCTTCCCTCCCCCTCCCCCCATTGATTTTTAGAGAGAGTGGAAAGGAGGGGAGCAAGAGTAGAGAGAAAGAAAGAGAGAGAGTGAGAGGCAGGTCCAGGGTTTGGGATTGAACTTGCAATCCAAGTATGTGCCTTTGACAGGGAATCAAACCTGAGATCCTTTGGTCCCAAACTATCCCATAATCCGCAGACTAACATTGTAACCATTGAGCAACACTAGCCAGGGCTTGTTTTTATTTTAATTTATTTAATTTATTTTTTGTCTTAAGTTTTACATATGTCTCCTTTTCCCCTAGTTGACCTCCTCAACCATTCCCACTCTGGGCAAGCCCCTACCCCAGTGTCTGTGTCCATTGGTTATGCTAATATGCATGCATACAAGTCCTTAGGTTGCTCTCTAACTAACCCCCTCCCCATCTCTCTGCCATATTTCTCTGGATCTATTTTTGTTCATCAAATTATGTTGATCATTATATCTCACATATGAGTGAGATTGTGTGATATTTATCTTTCTCTGACTCATTTATTTCACTTAGCATAATGCTCTCCAGTTCCATCTATACTGTTGCAAATGGTAAAAGTTCCTTCTTTTTATAACAGCATAGTACTCCATTGTATAGACATACCATAGTTTTCTAATCCACTCATCTGCTGATGGACAGTTAGGTTGTTTCCAAATCTTAGCTATTGTAAATTGTGCTGCTGTGAATATAGGGTTTCTGACTGGTGTTTCTTGTTTCTTGGGATATAGTCCTAGAAGTAGGATCATGGGGTCAAAAGGGAGTTCCATTTTTAATTTTTGAGGAATTTTTAAATTTTTTAATACTGTCTTCCACAGTGGCTGCACCAGTCTGCATTCCCACCAGTAATGCACGAGGGTTCCTTCTCCTCCACATCCTCACCAGCACTTGTCATTTGTTGATTTGTTGATGATAGCCATTCTGACAGGTGTGAAATGGTACCTCATTGTTGCTTTTTATTATATTTTCATTCATTTCAGAGAGGAAGGGAGAGGGAGAAAGAGAAACATCAATGATGAAAGAAAAACATTGATCAGCTGCCTCCTGCACCCCCTGTAACCTGAGCATGTGCATAAGCTGATGCTCTATCCACTGAGTCAAACTGGCCACGGCTATTTTAATTTTTTATATAGAGATAGGAAGAAGCATTTTTTTAAACTATATTTTATTGATTTTTTTTTTCTTTTTACAGAGAGGAAGGGAAAGGGATAGAGAGTTAGAAACATCAATAAGAGAGAAACATCTATCAGCTGCCTCATGCACACCCCCTACTGGGGATGTGCCTGCAATCAAGGTACATGCCCTTGACCGAATCAAACCTGGGACCTTTAAGTCCGAAAGCCAATGCTCTTATCTACTGAGCCAAACCAGTTTTGGCAGGAAGAAGCATTTTAATATTTCCAGTGTTTACTGCTTCTAAAGGGGTTTCAGTCCAACCTTAAAAACAATGTTCATTGTTAATTTGTATTGGCTAACTTATGTGTGTAATAATGAATTTACACCATAGTATTTTGGCTGGGTAGTAATGAGACGCTATGGGGCTGCAATGTAGTGATACAACTATCCCCCCCGCACACACACACTGAAGTCCTCTGTGTACTTACTCCACACCAACCTCTCTCAACTGTCAAATACTGGAAGGCTTTTCCTTCCTTCCTTCCTTCCTTCCTTCCTTCCTTCCTTCCTTCCTTC
>JAAGEH010000038.1:16295303-16449545 GCA_011751065.1 Lasiurus cinereus | reverse complement strand
TTCCTTCCTTCCTTCCTTCCTTCCTTCCTTCCTTCCTTCCTTCCTTCCTTCCTAATGTATTTTATTGATTTTTTTTACAGAGAGAAAGGGAGAGGGATAGAGAGTTAGAAACATCAATGAGAGAGAAACACCGATCAGCTGCCTTCTGCACACCTCCTACTGGGGATGTGCCTGCAACTAAGGTACATGCCCTTGACTAGAATCGAACCTGGGACCCTTCACTCCACAGGCTGAAACTCTATCCACTGAGCCAAACCGGTTAGGGCTGGAGAGCTTTTTCGTAAAAGGTCATATAGGGTGGGGGAATTAAGAGGTTCTAATATGAAGTGACAGGAGAAGATTTGACTTTGGGTGTTGGGCGTATGGTCCTATATACAGATTTTGTAAATTAGTAATCCATATATGAAACCTATATGTTCATGTTGACTGATGTCACCCCAATAAAATAAAATGTAAAAATCATGAATGTAAGATATATACATATGTATATAAAGGTCATGTAATATTGCAGACACTGAAACATGAAGTATGCACCAGGCCTAGGAGTCATATAAGCTAAGAACTGGAACCTGGCCTATATTTAGAATTCAAATTTAAGCTGCCATGTGGCCTAAGGGTTTCTAAAAAAGTCAGAATTATTGGAAACCTTGTAAGATAAGTGGCCAACTGGAATCTGCTCAAGAATATAGCAGAGCTGGATTTTAAGAGCAATGGTTCCAGGAGAAACCAAGATGGTGGCATAGGTAAACACCTAATCTGCTGCTTCACACAACAATATCAAAACTACAACTAAAAGACAAAACGGATACCATCTAGAAGCACTGGAAAGCTGGCCAAGTAGAAATTCTACAACTAGAAGGAAAGAAAAAAGCACATTGAGACTCAGAGGAGCTGCAAAAAGCTGAGGTATGGAGACACATGGAGAAGACTGGTGGCTGAGTGCATGGCTGGCTTTCTCAAGTGGGAGGGAGATGGAAGCTGAACTCCAGTTCTGGGTGAGACCCTGTGGACCCAGACTCATTCAGGGGGAATCTGGACTGTCAGGAAAAGAGAAAAGCACACTGAGACCCAGGGAAACTGCGGAAGGCAGAGGTCCAGAGGCCTGTGAGTGCAGAGAGGACTGACAGATGAATGTGCTGCTGGCTTTCTCAAGCGGGAGGGAGACAAAAGCTGACTGCACTGAACTCTAGTTCTGGGTGAGACTCTGGGAACCCAGACTCACTTGGGGGGAATATGGACTGTCTGGCAGCGGGTGAAACTCAAGGGCGGCTTTCTCTTAGAGGTGCTTGCAGTGATTACTGAGGGACACTGAGACCCAGGGGCCTCATAGAGCAGAGCTGACGGGAAGCCAAGGCTGTCTGCTCCTCCCTGAGAGTCCGCCCCATCCAAGCTGAGCACAGAGGCTTTTGCAATTTTGCAAGTCTTGTCTCATAACTGTTTCAACACAGAAGTTCGCCCAGTGTAATAGAAACAGGTGATCCTCACAGTCATTTGACCTGGAGGTCAATTCCTCCCAGTGATATCATCAACAATCAAGGCTTAACTACCACAGGGCTATACACACAGTGCACCAAGAGTGTCTACCTTAGGTAACTGGGCCCTATAGAACACCTAGCACACAAAGCTACTATACCAACTCAGGGAAGCAGCGAGAAGGTGGAAACAAAGAAACAGATCACAAATGAAAGAAATGGAGGAAAGCAAACGACTGGATATAGAGTTCAAAACCACAGTTACAAGGTTTTTCAAGAATTTTCTAGAAGAGGATGATAAATTTAGTGAGACCCTCGAGGATATGAGCGAGACCCTCAAGGATATGAAAAAGAACCAACTAGAAATTAAACATACACTGACTAAAAAAAATATTATACAGAGATCTAACAGCAGACTAGAGGAATGCAAGAATCAAGTCAGAGATTAGAAATACAAAGAAGCAAGAAATACTCAACCAGAAAAGCAAAAAGAATCCAAAAATTTGAAGATAGTGTAAGGAGCCTTTGGGAGAACCTCAAGCATGCCAACAGCAGAATTATGTGGGTACCAGAAGAAGAGAGACAGCAAGATACTGAAAACCGATTTGAAGAAATAATGACTGAAAACTTCCCTCACATGGTGAAAGAAATAGACTTACAAGTCCAGGAAGCACACAGAACCCCAAACAAAAGGAATCTAAGGAGGACCACACCAAGACACATCATCATTAAAATGCCAAGAGCAAAAGACAGGATCTTAAAAGCAGCAAGAGAAAAACAGTTACCTATAAGGGGGTATCCATAAAACTGCCAGCTGATTTCTCAACGGAAACTATGCAGGCCAGATGGGAGTGGCAAGAAATATTCAAAGTGATGGCCCTAACTGGTTTGGCTCAGTGGATACAACATCAGCCTGGGGACTGAAAGGTCCTAGGTTGGAGTCCAGTCAAGAGCAGGTACCTTGGTTGTGGGCACATCCCCAGTAGGAGGCATGCAGGAGGCAGCTGATCAATGTTTCTCTCTCATCGATGTTTCTAACTCTCTACCTCTCTCCCTTCCTCTCTGTAAAAAAATCATTAAAATATATTAAAAAATAAAATAAAGCGCTCCCTCTCCAAAAAATAAAAAGAGAGAGAGAGAGAAGAAATATTCAAAGTGATGAATAGCAAGAACCTACAACCAAGATTACTCTACCCAGCAAAGCTATCATTCAGAATTGAAGGGCAGATAAAGAGCTACACGGATAAGAAAAAGCTGAAGTTCATCACCACCAAACCAGTATTGTATGAAATGCTGAAAGGTATTCTTTAAGAAGAGGAAGAAGAAGAAAAAGGTAAAGATAAAAATTATGAACAACAAATACATATCTATCAATAAGTGAATCTAAACATCAAGTGAACAAAAAACCTGATGAACAGAATAAACTGGTGAATATAATAGAATCAGGGGCAGAGAAAGGGAGTGGACTGACTACTGAATGTTCTGGTTGCCCGCGTGTGGACCTTTGATCCTCGCTGGCGGCGCCCTTGCTCTTTGGTACCAGCGGGGAGCTGGTGCAGAGGCCTTTTGGGCTGGGATGAACTGCGCTCTCGGAGGAGGCAAGAGCCGAGATGGAGCGATGGTGAGAGAGCCTTGCCGGTCCTGGGCGATCCTGGGCCAGATCTCAACCTCAGCTCTCGGCTGGGAGAGGAGTCGTGGTGTGTTTCTCGTGCGACTGTGGGCCCTGTGGGCCGGGTTGGCATCCGAGTCTCATTGTCCCGGATGCAATGCTGGGCTCGCCCCGCCTGAGCCTGTCCTGTGCTCCTCCACAGCCCCCCTGCGGGAGCAGGAGCCCCCAGCCTGCCGCCTTTCCATCCCCGCTCCCAGTGGAAGTGCATTGAGCCTCCTGTCTTTCCCCAACGCGTCCGCGTGACCAGTACAGTGGTAGCAGCTGGATTGACCGTTGCTGCTGCAGGATTTGCAGGCCGTTAGGCTTTGCAAGCCATGAAGCATATGGAGCCTCAAGTAAAGCAAGTTTTTCAAAGTCTACCAAAATCTGCCTTCAGTGGTGGCTATTAGAGGTGGGTTTGAACCCAAAATGACAAAGCGAGAAGCAGCTTTAATACTAGGTGTAAGCCCTACTGCCAATAAAGGAAAAACAAGAGATGCTCACTGACGAATTAGGCTGTTAAATAACCCAGACAAGGGAGGATCTCCTTATACAGCAGCCAAAATCAGTGAGGCTAAAGATTTGCTAGACAGTCAAGCTAAAAAATGAAGTAAATGTATGGTGAATTTTAAGTTGTTAGTCACGTATATAAAAACAGCTTTTTGTAATAAAATGTCCCAAAGCTACACATTTCAAAAATGATTTAGCACAGACTAAGTCAAAGCTTTGGTATAAGTTTCTTATTTAAATTTGAAGGTTCTAAATCAAATTATAGAATATTTGGAAATTAATGCTCAGTAATTATGGATACCATTTGAATAGAAATACTGTTTTATTATTTAGTAAATAATTTGGTATTTACTTCAAGGCAAAGTGAACACAAAAGGCTGCTCTCAAGGAATCCCAATCTGATGAGACCCATACACTAGTAATTAAAATGCAACCTGCTATATATTATGACAGAATTAGTTGTTATAGTAGTTAGGAGGAAAGATTCAAGATACAGAGAACTGGTTTAGTTGCTTAAGACTGTGAATTTAAAAGTGAGTTAGCCACAACTCTGACTTTAAAAAAATTGATGTCATTTATATCACAGGCAGAATTCAGATTTCATACATTAAAAACTTGATTTAAAAAAAAAAGGGAGCAGACTGACAATTCTTGGGGGGAAAGGGGTGGGGGGGTGCGGGAAGAGACTGGACAAAAATCGTACACCTATGGATGAGGGCAGTGGGAGGTGGGTAAGGGTAGAGGGTGGGGTGGGAACCGGGTGGAGGGAGCTATGGGGGGGAAAAAGAGGAACAATTGTAATAATCTGAACAATAAAGATTTATTTAAAAAAAGAAAAAGAACAGTGGTTCCAGTCAGTATACAGGACGTCTACAATGTCTGGAAGCATAGATAATAGTATTTATTATTTTACAATTGAAGACAGTGTGGTTTCTCTTGACTGTTTTTTTTTTTTTTCTGCTTTATGGACTTTATGGTGTTCAGGAATCCTGACATTTGCAGACAGAGCCTCTCAGAGAGACTACATGTTCAGGGAAGAGGGGGCTCTGTAGTGTCAAATAATGACCTGAGTCCTAGGGGCCCCAAATCCCTGCTCTGGGTACCCCCCGTGGTTCTGCAGTATGAGGAATGTTCCCATTGTCCAGAGGCTTTTGAGCACTCAAGGTTGGCAGCTCAGGGAAGGCTGGCAGCAACTGCGGCTGCTGAGGCAGTGGCCAGCCAGGCAGCCATGGCGTGACGGTCAGCAGCAGACTGAGCCCATCGTGGCACTGGCTTGTGTGCGGCAGGATGACAGCAGCCGGCAGAGCAATAACCCACAGACCAGCAATAGTCCTTAAAGTGAAGGCAGATGGCTTGCAGAGCTGTTGGCAGCTGTTTTAAGTCTATGAATAATAAATATCTCCACCCCAACCTCTAAGGACCCCTAGGAAAATAACTGTAGAGGGAGAGCCTGAAAGTAGATCAGAGCTTGGAGATTTGGGGGTGGCTATCAATGTGCCCCATCAGAGGGTGGGGGGAGGGAGCCTATGAATATATCAGTTTCTGATGAGGGAAATTTCCCTAGTCAAAGGAGTTCTAAGTCACATGTTCAAGAGGTTAAACACCCTGAATACAAAACTAGGACTCCCTTTTTCCCGCCAAATAAATATTTGAATCTCCTTTTAGATGTATACTTTGACCTTGTTTACTGTGATTCCACTTATTTTGAAAATGCACATTTGGAGCATTTTTCAAGTGTATAATTTTATCTTAATTATTCTTAGTATCTCCTGCCCTTTTCAAAATATACAATGCTATCACTTAAATCTTTTGAAATTTGCTTGTGAGGACAAATGATTCCTGGAAAGATTGGGGAGGCAGCAAGTCTTGAGTTGACTTTGGTATGAGAACCCATGAAAACAATGTGTTAAGACCTGAAGACGCGCGGGGGCCCCCCGCGCCCCCGCCCGGGGGCGCGCTCAATGGGGGGAAAAAAGGAGACATACTACTATTTGTAATACTTTAAATAATAAAATAAAATTTTAAAAATGTAAAAATAAAAGAAATGAGGTGAAATAGTTGGCCAGCTCCTCTCACTGCTTTCTGCATGCAGATTTCTTTTCTTTTCTTTTTTTTGGGGGTGGGGGGAAGGCGTACTTTTCAGCTTTTATTATAAAAAGAACTTCATCCTAGCCCAGTTTTCCAACAAGTCACCAACTCAAAGTCTGATTGGTCAGGGCCTGTCTGGCTGGGGAGAGGGCTGGTGGACAGGCGCAGAGCCCGCTCAGAACAGCAGACATGTCATTCTTCCCGCCCCGGGCTGGCTGGCGGGAGCAGGTGTAGAGGTAGCTCTCCCAGGTCCTCACTGGGCCTCGTTAAAGCGGGTCACCAATGTCTTGTGCAATGTCTCCTGGTAGGACTCGGTGGAGGTGACCCCATAGGAGCTGCCTCGGGCACCCAAACCGGAGCCCCGCAGCCGTGTCTGGGCCTCGATGGGTGTCACAAGGCCTTGCTTCTTGCGACCCAGGCCACTGCCCTCTTTCCAGCCCATGGCCTGGAGCATGCGACTGCCGATGTTGTCACTGCCCGGACCATCCCGCGCGGGCTGCTCGAAGTCCACGGAGGCGGCAGGCATGCCACCACCATACTTCCTCCTCTTAGGCTCCGGGGGCTCAGGGAGGCCGTATTTCTCTCTGCGTTCGGCTGCCCGGTCCCGGTACTTCATTTGCTCCATGTCATTCCTCTCAGGTGCTGCTAGCTCATCTTCGGGCAGGTGCGCTCGCCGGTGAACCTCCAGGTTTTGCTTGTGGAGCCCCGAGAGCTGCTGGTGCCGGAGGAGCGCCTCCTTGCTGGGGAACTGGCGCCGGCAGAGCAGGCAGGCCCGCCTCTGCCAGTCTGTGAGCGGCTCCTCCCGCGCCGGGCCCCCTCGCTCCCGCTCCTCCTCCCCGCAGGCTGCCACCAACCCTCGGGGTGGGCTCGGGCGGTCATCATCACCGGCCAGTTTCGGGAGGTCCATGCCGGTGGGCTGCCTCTCAGCGAGAGCTCCCTTCTTCTCCAGGATGGCGTAGCCGGCATCTGCCGTGGCTGACTCCGGCCTCTCATCGTCCCGCAGGGAGCTGAGAGGCTGGAAGCTATTTTTGAAGTTTTCTTTCTGCTTGTTCAGACTGCGGGCCCAGCGCTCCATGTCCTTGGCGATCTGCTGGGCCGTCTTGGTCTTGTGCTTCTCCTTCTTCTCTTTGCCCTCCTTGCAGGGCCCCCCAGCCTCCGCAGGCCCGCCGGCCGATGGCTCCGGGGCGGGAACATAGGTCCGCCTTTCCCCGTCCCAGTACAGGTACTGCTGGCTCTGAGCATTGTAGTAGTACTGGGAGTTGGGATCGTAGTAGAGGCCGGTCTGAGGATCATAGTAGTAGCCAGATGTCACATCGTACTGGTAGGTGGAGACGTCAGGAACAGGGTACTGGCTGTCGGACTCCTGGGCAGGGGGGCTGGTGGCTGGTGGCAGGGCAGAGCTGGGATGGGTGGGGCTCTGGGGCTCAGATTTGAGCACAGCGGGTGACATGATGGTGTATGACTGGCTGTTGGCAGCAGCGCTCTGGCTGCCACCGGCCTCGGCTGCCGGATGCTGGTAGATGCCAGGGGTGGCACCAGCTGGGGCGCGGGAGAAAGCCTGCAGTGACACAGAGTCTGCTCCAGGCTCCAGGGAGGCCTCGGCGCCTGCTCCAGCTGGGTCCCCTTTGGTTCCCGTCAGGCCAGGGCCCGTGGCGCTCTTGAGGTAGCCACAGAGGGAGGGCTCTGTGCCCCGGCTGCCGCCATAGCGCTCATCCTGTTGATAGTAGCTGGAGTCGACCGATGAGTCCTCAGGGGTGGCCCGGGCACCCTCCCCACCCCGGGAGGCCTGGGAGATGGCCCACTGGGCCGCAGCAATGGCGGCACTGGCCACAGAGGCAGCTTGGAGGCGGCTGCCTTTGTTGGAGGCCATGCCCCTCTTAGAACCCTTTGCGAACTCCACGTGGATGGTCTTGCCATCGATGGTGAGCGGCGGGCGCAGGGCCCGCAGGATCTGGAGCAGCTGGGCCGCCTCCACGATGGTGGAGAGCTGGATGAAGGCGAAGCCGCGGTTCAGCTGCGTCTGCCGGTCCCTGATGACTCGGACGTGGGAGGAGGACAGCACTGCGTAGGGTGCCAGGGCCCCCAGGATAGAGTCCAGGGTGCTGTGCGGGTTCAGGTTGCGCAAAATGATGGTGTCCTTGGCGTTCCCGGAGCCGAGCTCGGAGCCCTGGGACGGGGACTGGGGGGCCACCAGCACTGCCTGGGCCTGGGAGGGCTGCGGCAAGGGGAGCAGGCCCTGGCTCAGCTCCCGCACACCCAGCCCCGGCGTCTGCTGATCCGGCCCGGCGCCCAGGGGCAGCTTCGGCTCTGCCTCTGGCTTGGGCACACCCCGTGTGAAGCGCTTCTCACGGCGCTGGAAGTTCATCTGGACGCCACCCTTGTTACACAGCCGGTCCTCATTGGTCGTGGGCTGGGGGTCGCCGTAGCGCCTGGTGGACACCTTCTGGCCCAGGATGTGGAGCGAGTGCTGCTGATTGGCTTCCACCCACCGTGTAGCGTCCTGCAAGGGACTGACCTCCACGAAGGCGAAGCCGCGGCTCTGACCTGAGGATTTGCTCCTCATCGGCCGGACCTGGCGCGCCTGGATGCCGCGGGACTGCAGCTGGCCACGGGTCTCCTCCTCCTCCTCCTCCTCTTCATCCTCATCCTCCTCCTCCTCCCCTTGCTCCGAGCGATAGTCCTGGTCCCCATAGCCGCCTCGGGGGGAGCCTGGCGGGTCCCGGGGGCGGTGCCTGTGCCTGTGCCGCCGCCGCCGCGGAGTCTCGGAGCCCCGGGAGGCCTCGGAGGAATCCTCTGCACTCTGCTCCTCGGAGGAGGAGGAGGAGGAGTCATAGTCCTGCTGGCCCTCCTCGCTGCCGTACTCGCGGGGGTACGAGCGGTCATCCATGTCTCGGTCGTCATGGTGCCGCGTGCGGTTCTCCCCACCGTCGTCCTGGAAACGGTCGGTGGCTCCATAGCGACCAGCCCTGTCCGCACGACCACGCCGTCTTTCATACTCCATGTCCCGGTGGGACCTTCGCGGGCTGCTGGCGCCCCTCCTCGGCCACCCCCGCTGCTGCCACCAGCATCTGCCAGCCTGGGTGATGCCTCCTGCGAGGAGGGCTCAAGGGGAAGGGGACACCCGGCAGGCAGGCCCCTCGGGCAGAACTCCCAGAGAGCGCATAACGGAGAGAACCAGGAAATGGCTGCTCTCTGAAGGCTGGGCCACAGGGAGGGAAGAGGGCTGCTCAGCGCCTCAACTCACTCGACAAGCCGTGCAGATTTCTTAGTTAAGGGCCAAAAATCATGTTTTCAAAAACTGTGGTCTTTCCAAGCTGGCATGGCCTAGTAGTGATTGAGTGTTGACCTCTGAACTGGGAACTCACAGTTCAATTCCTGGTCAGGACACATGCCCAGGAAACCAGCAGCCGATGGATGTGTCTCTCTCATTGATGTTTCTCCCTCTTTCTCCCTCTCCCATTCTCTGTGAAATCAATAAAAAAAATTGTTTTTAATTGTGGTCTTATTTCAATAATATTACACATACAATAGAATATGATGCAATGCTAAAATAAATACAACAAGGAAAAGGAGGTAGCAGGTACAAAAGCTGCTAACATTGACTATTAAAAATTTTTTTTTTAAATTGATTTCAGAGAGGAAGGGAAAGGGAGAGAGAGAGAAACATCAATGAACCCGGTTGGTGTTGACCAGTGGTTGAGCATTGACCTATGAACCAGGAGGTCATGCATGGTTCAATTCCTGGTCAGAGTACATGCCTGAGTGGCAGACTCAATCCCCAAGTGGGGGACATTCAGGAGGCAGCCAGTTGATGTGTCCCTCTCATTGATATTTCTCTCCCTCTTCCTCTCTTTTCCTTTCTATCTAAAAATTGATAAAAACATTTTTTAAAAAATCAATGATGAGAGAAAATCTTTAATCAGCTGCTGTCTACATGGCCCCCATTGGAGATTGAGCCTGGGTTTCAGACATGTGCCCTGGCTGGGAATCGAACCCTGACCTCCTGGTTCATAGGTTGATGTTTTAACCACTGAGCCAAACTGGCAGGGCAACATTGACTATTGAAGTGGGATAAATGCAGGTAAGCTCTTGTATTGATGCATATTATAATCTTTGAAGTAATCACTAGATGCATAAGAAAGTAGCCAGTTGGCTCAATGGATAGAGCGTTGGTCTGTAGACTGAAGGGTCTGAGGGGGTCAATTCCTGCCAAGGGCACATGCCTAGGCTTTGGGCTCAATGTCCTGTAGGGGACATGCAGGAAGCAGCCAATCAATGATTCTCTCTCATTGTTGATGTTTCTCCCTCTCCTTTACTCTTTGAAATCAATACAAATATTTTTAAGAATATTTTTTTAAAAAAAGAAAGTACAACTAAAATGCCAAACAGGAAGGAAAAAGTGGAGTGAAAATTACTTTATTAATCCAAAAGGAAATGAGAAAGGAGGAACAAAGAACAGGTAGAAAAAATAGGAAATAGTAAGATGGTAGTTTTCTTTTTATCATTTTTTAAAATATATTTTATTGAGTTTCCACAGAGAGGAAGTGAGAGAGAGAGAGAGTCAGAAACACTGATGAGAGAGAAACATCAATCAGCCACCTCCTGCACAC
Organism: Lasiurus cinereus; assembly: GCA_011751065.1. Classification (NCBI taxonomy): domain Eukaryota; kingdom Metazoa; phylum Chordata; class Mammalia; order Chiroptera; family Vespertilionidae; genus Lasiurus; species Lasiurus cinereus. The sequence continues at coordinate 16,439,217 of JAAGEH010000038.1, read as the reverse complement.
CCCCTACTGGGGATGTGCCTGCAACCAAGGCACATGCCTCTGACTAGAATCAAACCCGGGCCCCCGGAGTCCGCAGGCTGATGCCCCATCCACTGAGCCAAACCGGTTAGGACAAGATAGTAATTTTGAGCCCATCTATAAAATCAGTAGTCACATTAAATATAAATGGTCTAAGCACTTCAATAAAAAAGACTATCAGTATATGAAAAAACCAAAAAGCAAAGCCGCTTATATGGAGCATATAAGAGACACAAGCTGTTTAACATTCAAAATCCATTTGAGCCCCTCTCTCCAGCTGCAGCTAATGTGCTCGGTCCTTCAGAGGAAGCTAAGGCCACGCTACGGTGAGATCCTCAGGTCATCCAGCAACTAGCACCACTCCTGGCAGTGCCCACCCAGCACTTGTCCACACAATGGCTTTCATCTCGGAGCTCACCTGCATCTACTTGGCTTTTATCCTGCCTGACGGAGAGGTGATGGTGACAGAGGATAAGATCAGTGCCCTCATTAAAACAGCTGCTCTAAGTGTTGAAAGCTTTGACCAGTGCCAATATTGGGAGCCTCCTGTGCAATGTAGAGGCTGGTGAACCGGTCCCAGCAGCCGGCATTGCCTCAGCAGGAAGTCCTGCCCTCTTCACCTCTGTTGCCGCAGCTGAGGAGAGGAAAGTAGGAGGATAGAAAGAAGAATCTGAGGAGTCTGATGATGACATAGGCTTTGGTTTTTTTGACTAAAACTCTTTTGTAACACATTCAATAAAAAGCTGAACTTGGGGGGGAAAAATCAATTTTTTAAAAATATATATTTTATTGATCTTTTTTATAGAGAGGAAGGGAGAGGGAAAAAAGAGTTAGCTGCCTCTTGCACACCTTCAACTGGGAATGTGTCCACAACCAAGATACATGCCCTTGACCGGAATCAAACTTGGGACCTTCCAGTCCACAGGCCGATGCTCTATCCACTGAGCCAAACTGGTTTCAGCTTCTTTTATGTGCCCTGACAGGGGATTGAGCCTGCAACCTTAGCATATGGGATGAAAATCTAACCAATTGAACTACCCCGCCAGAGCAAAACATGATTTTTTAAACAGTTGACCTACAATATCATGTTAGGTTCAGGTGCACAGCAAAGTGATTAAACACGTAGATATCTTATGAAGTGATCACCCTGGTAAGTCTGGTACCCCCCTGACAGCATACATAGTTTGTTCCTTTCTTCTTCTTTTTCTGCTTTCCTGTGTATTAAATGTTTTTCATGGTTCATTATGACCTCCACTATTGACATATTAATTATACCTTTATTTCTTTAGTAGTTGTTCTAGAGTTTATAAAATACATCTTTAAGTATAAGTCTACCTCCACATAATACATCACAGCATTATTTCCTATTTTATTATAGCCATCCTACAGCAAGTTAAGTAGTAACCCATTGTGGTTTTTGATTTGTATTTCCAAAATTCATTCATTCTTTTAAAAAATATATATATATTATTGATTTTTTACAGAGAGGAAGGGAGAGGGATAGAGAGTTAGAAACATCGATGAGAGAGAGACATCGATCAGCCGCCTCCTGTATATCCCCTACTGGGGATGTGCCCGCAACCAGGATACATACTCTTGACCGGAATCAAACCTGGGACCCCTCAGTCTGCAGGCCGACGCTCTATCCGCTGAGCCAAACCGGCCTCGGCTCTTTTTATTTGTTAATTATATTTTTATTGATTTCAGAGAAGAAGGGAGAGGGTGAGAGAGAAACATTAATGATGAGAGAAAATCATTGATAGACTGACTCCTGCACGATCCCTACTGGAGGTGGAGCCTGCAACCCTAGCATGTGCCCTGACCTGGAATTGAACCAGGACCTCCCAGTTCATAGGTCGACGCTCAACCCCTGAGCCATGCAGGCTGGGCCCAAAATTCTTTCTCTGTGCATCTTCCTCCTCTCCAACACACTGCCATGCAGTCTATCCACCTTGGCCCTCCTGAAAAACCATTGTCTTAACAAAAACAAACCCATTGTCTTAAATATTTTGTTGTTTGTTTTCTAGTTGTTTAAGGCAGAAGGTAAATCTAGTTCCTGTTATTCCATGTTGTCCAGAGGTAGAAGTCCCGACTCCCTTTTTGTCATCACAGTTCTGAGTTCTGTGCTGCGTCAGCTTCCTCTAAGCTCTTCACTGGTGAACTGCATTTCAGACCTTTAATCTGGAAGATAAAATCTCCTACTTGGATCTGAGTGGGTCTATAGACGATGCAGCTCACCCGGTGGTTTAAGTGCTGTGACAGGCTACTTGGAGATAGAGATATGTCAACCACAATTCCCGGAACTCTGGCTCTCCAGGTGGCAAGGAAGCAGCTGCTCACTGTATTGCTACAATGTCCTCTAGAATATTGTGTCCCACCTCCAGGGAATGAAAAGACTTACATACATCTAGCCTGAGTAATATAGGTGTGTGGTGCTTCTGCCAAGGCAAATTACTTGCAAAATGTATACATGTGTGATTAGGTGAGATTAATTTTCATACAGGAATATTAGTTTTAAATATTTTAAAAGTGTGTGATTGATAAATTTTATTTAAGACCCAGTCCCAGTACTCAAGCAACATATAATTTAATAGGAGAAAAACAAAGTATTTATATGACTTTTATTAGTTAAATCAAAAGAAAAACAAAGGGTTCCAATTTCTGAACACTCTCAGCAACATTTGTCATTTTTCTTTTCATCCCACAAAAAAGCCATAACTTTATTCATGACAGGAACAATACAAATTTCAAAGCAAGCTGCAGTAACTCTTTTGAAAGACCAAAATAAGGGTCTTCTTTTTTAGATGGTTAAATTGTTTATTTCATAACAGCATTTACAATGTCTCTACTGTTGTTCTTCAAGAATTGGACTGCCTTTGCTCCTTTTTTTCCCCCCTCCAACTGTATTTTTATTCTTTTTTAAAAAAATATATTTTATTGATTTTTCACAGCTAGGAAGGGAGAGGGATAGAGTTAGAAACATCGATGAGAGAGACATCGATCAGCCGCCTCCTGCACGCCCCCTACTGGGGATGTGCCTGCAACCAGGATACATGTCCTTGACCGGAATCGAACCTGGGACCTTTCAGTCCGCAGGCCGACGCTCTATCCACTAAGCCAAACCGGTCTCGGCCAACTGTATTTTTATTGATTTCAGAGAGGAAGGGAGAGGAGGAGGAGAGAGAGAGAAACATCAATAATGAAAGAGAATCATTGATTGGCTGCTTCCTGAATGTTCCCCACTGGGAATCAAGCCTGCAACCTAGACTTGTGCACTTGATTAGAATCGAATCTGGTACCCTTCAATCCACAGGCTGACACTATACAGTGAGCCAAGCTGGCTAGGGCTGGGTTATCTTTTTACTTTCTTGATGGTGTCCTTCAAAGCACAAAAGTTTTTATTTTGGCCCTAACTGATTTAGCATTGGCCTTCGGACTGAAGGGTCCCAGGTTCAATTCCGGTCAAGGGCATGTACCTTGGTTGCAGGCACATCCCCAGTAGGAGGTGTGCAGGAGGCAGGTGATTGATGTTTCTCTCTCATCGATGTTTCTAACTCTCTATCCCTCTCCCTTCCTCTCTGTAAAAAAATCAATAAAATATATTTTTTAAAAGTTTTTATTTTGAAGTCTAATTTATCTATTTTTTTTGTTGGTTGCTTATGCTTTTGGTGTCATATCTAAGAAGCTTTACTTAACCCACCATCACAGAGATTTATTCCTATATTTTCTTATAAGATCTTTACATTTTTAGCTTTTTATGTACTTAGGCCCATGGTCCATATTAAATTAACTTTATGTTTGTATAAGTGTAAGTAAGTTGTCCAATTTCATTCTTTTGTGTGTGATTATCCAAACGTCCCAGCACTAATTGTTGAAAAGACTACAATCTTTCCATTGAATTATCTTTGGACTCTTGTATGAAATCAATTGCCCATAAATGTGTGTTTTTTGTCTGACTCTCAATTCTATTTCATTGGTCTATCTCCGTCCTTATGCCAGTACCACAGTCTTGATTACTGTAACTTTAGAATATAAAACATAATGAGTTTGAAATGGGAAGCATTAAAGAGTTTTAAAGAGGAAAATAACATTATCAATTTACATTTTTAAAATATTACATTGACCCAGACTCATATGGGTCCCTGGAGTGCACAGAAACTCAGGGGAGCCAGAAAGGCAAATGTCTGGAGACATGTGAGCGTGAGTGCGTGCAGAGAGGGCTACAGCGATTACTGAGAGACACTGAGACCCAGGGGCCGTGTAGGGCAGGGCGGATGGGAAGCCAAGGCTGTCTTCTGAGCCCTGAGACTGCCCCATTCAAGCTAAACACAGAGGCTTTTGCAATTTTGCAAGTTTTGTCTCATAAGGGTGTTTCCAGCACAGAAGTTCTCCCTGTGTAGACATAGCTGATCCTCAAAACCAATTGGCTTGGAAATCAATCACCCCCAGTGATACCAACAACAATCAAGACTTAACTACAACAAGGCTGTATACACAGTCCATAAAGGAGTGCCACAAGAGAGTCCACCTCAGGTAACTGGGGAGGCAGAGGTACTGGGCCATATAGGACATCTAGCACACAAAGCTACTCTACCAACTCAGGGAAGCAGCAAAAATGTGGAGACAAAGGAACAGATCACAAACAAAAGAAATGGAGAAAACAAATGACTGGATATAGAATTCAAAACCATGGTTATAAGGTTTTTAAAGAATTTCCTAGAAAAGATGGATAAATTTAGCGAGACTCAAGAGGAGATAAAAAAGGACCAACTAGAAATTAAACATACATTGACTGAAATAAAAAATATTATACAGAGACCTATCAGCAGATTAGAGGAACGCAAGAATCAAGTCAAAGATTTGAAATACAAAGAAGAAAACACTCAACTGGAAAAGCAAAAAGCAAAAAGAATCTAAAAATTTGAAGATAGTGTAAGGAGCCTCTGGGACAACTTCAAGCGTACCAACATCAGAATTATAGGGGTGCCAGAAGAAGAGAGATAGCAAGATACTAAAAACCTATTTGAAGAAATAATGACTGAAAACTTTCCTCACCTGGTGAAAGAAATAGACTTACAAGTCCAGGAAGTACACAGAACTGCAAACAAAAAGAATCCAAAGAGGACCTCATCAAGACACATCTTAATTAAAATGCCAAGAGCAAAAGACAAAGAGAGAATATTAAAAGCAGCAAGAGAAAAACAGTTAGTTACCTACAAGGGAGTACCCATATGACTGTCAGCTGATTTCTCAACAGAAACTATGCAGGCCAGATGGGAGTGGCAAGAAATATTCAAAATGATGAAGAGCAAGAACCTACAACCAAGATTACTCTACCCAGCAAAGCTATCATTCAGAATTGAAGAGCAGATAAAGAGCTTCACAGTTTATTCTGTTCATCAACACCAAACCAGTATTATATGAAATGCTGAAAGGTATTCTTTAAGAAGAGGAAGAAAAAGAAAAAGGTAAAGATAAAAATTATGAGCAACAAATACATATCTATCAAGTGAATTAAGAATCTGATGAACAGAATAAATTGGTGAATATAATAAAATCAGGGACAGAGAAAGGGAGTGGACTGACAATTCTCAGAGGGAATGGGGTGAGGGGGCGCAGGCAGAGACTAAACAAAAGTTGTACACCCATGGATGAGGACAAGGGGGGGCATTTTAAGGGCAGAGGGAGGGATGGAAGCCAGTTGGAAGGGAGCTATGGGAGAAAAAAAGAGCAACAATTGTAATAATATGAACAATAAAGATTTATTAAATTTAAAAATAAATACTATTAAAAAAAAGGTTACATTGAGGCTCCTCAAAAAGTTAAACAGAATTGCTATATAACTCAGATATTTTAGTCTTATATATATATCCCAAGTAATTAAAAATAGGGACTCAAACAAATACTTGTATGCTAATGCTCATTGCAGCATTATTCTAGCCTAAAGGTAGAAACAACCAAAGTGTCCATCAGCAGATGAATGGATAAACGATGTATTATATGGGTACAATGGAATATTAATCAACATACCAAGAAATGAAGTTCTGATACCTGCTACAACATGGATGAACCTTGTAAAACATTATGCTATGTCAAAGAAGCCAGACACAAACAAATAAATATTGCATGATTTCACTTATATGCAATTTCTAGGATAGGCAAACTCATAGAGATGAAAACTGTATTAGAGATTATCAGGGCTTGGGGTGAGAGAAATGAAAAATTATTGCTTCATGGGTACAGAGTTTCTGTTTGGAGTTATGAAAAAGGGTTTGGAAATAGATAGTGGTAATTGTTGCAGAACATTGTAAATGTAATTAATGCCATTGAATTGTACACTCAAAATAGTGAAAATGGCCCCAGCCAGTTTGGCTTAGTGGATAGAGTGTCAGCCTGTGGACCGAAGGGTCCTAGGTTGGATTCTGGTCAAGGGCACATGCCTGGGTTGCAGGTTTGATCCCCAGTAAGGGGCACGTGCAGGAGGCAGCTGATCAATGACTCTCATCATTAATATTTCTGTCTCTCCCTCTCCCTTCCTCTCTGAAATCAATAAAAATATATTTTAAAAAATGGTAAAAATGGCAAATTTTATGTCATATCTATTTAATCCTATTTTTTTTAAAAAGACTGCTTAGCAGCTATGAAGAGATCAGACTGTAAGTTAAGATGACTGCCAAAATCCTGTTTAACCAGGATTTATTCCACTCTTCTCTGTGTTCCAGGAAGCTGACCTGTGTTGATTGAACTCTCTGGCTTCTGGTTGAACTTGACCAATGTGGGGCACTGAGATCCAGGGCTGCCATGTAGGGCAGGGCTGACAGGAAGCCACAGCTGTCTGCTCAGCCCTTAGACTCCATCACATCCAAGCCCAGCACAGAGGCTGTTGCAATCTTGCAAGTCTTTTTTTTTTTTAATATATATTTTTGATTTTTTTACAGAGAGGAAGGGAGAGGGAGAGAGAGTTAGAAAAATCCATGAGAAACATCGATCAGCTGCCTCCTGCACGCCCCCTACTGGGGATGTGCCTGTAACCAAGGTACATGCCCTTGACTGGAATTGAACCTGGGACCCATGAGTTCGCAGGCCGATACTCTATCCACTGAGCCAAACTGGTTAGGGCGCAATCTTGGAAGTCTTAAGGCTGAGTCTAGCACAGAAGTTCTCTGGGGCACAGACACAGCTAATCCTCACAACCAACTGGTTTTAAGGTCAATTCCCCCCAGGGATACTAACAAGAAGCAACACTTAACTACAAGTCTGTACACACAGTCCACAAAGGGGTGCACCAAGAGTGTCCACCTCAGGTAACTGGAGAGGCAGAGCTACTGGACCCTATAGGACACCTAGCACACAAAGCTACTCTACCAACTCAGGGAAGCAGCAAAAACGCAGAGACAAATGGCTGTTTCCTAACCAGGTGATCTGGAGATAAATGAGAATTGCAGTTTGTGGAGATATTCAGGCTTTGGGGTTAATGAAGCAACACCCTGTTACATCCAGCAGCTGACCTCTTGTGCTTATTACATCCCTGGAACCATATACAGGACAAAATGAAGGATATTTCTCCATCACAGACCCTACACCATTTATACTCTACAACTATTTCCTCACTTTCCCTCTTTGCCCTGAATACTTTTCTTCCACCTGGCTCTTCCAGCTGCTGAAAGGTACACATAAAACCTATACCCCTGGTAGGTCGGGGAGCATCTAGGTTTGAGGTGTCACCCACACCCTTCAAGTTATCCTGTGTCAGACAGGAAATCCTTCATGTCCTGCCTGGATTATTTTACTTTGATTCAATATGAAGAACTCTGATTGAAGTTTAACTTCCACAATATAATCCTTAGGTCTTGGGCCCCTGGACCAATTCTCTGAGGTCTGCTAGTCATTTCATCCCAGCATTTCAGACCAAGGCCCTGTGAGTGGCTGTGCCAATACCATAAACTCTCTTTCTTTGTTGTTCCTATTGCTTTACTCCCACAAGAAGACTCACCCACGTAATCTTATTCCCTTCCACGCTGTAAGGATCCAGACAGCCTTTAGACAGCCAGCTGTATGATCTCAAGACCCATTACCTAACTTCTATGTGCCTGAAATTGTTATTTATTATTAAGGTCTTAGCCAATGCCTAGCACATAGCAACCTCAGTAAACATTAGTTGTTGCCATATTTTTAAAAATAGCAATATGTTCATGTAACTGGTACAACCCATTTCATCAAATTTGAGGCTTTCTGCAGAAACTGGTTTGGCTCAGTGGATAGAGCGTCGGCCTTTGGACTGAAAGGTCCCAGGTTTGATTCCGGTCAAGGGCATGTATTTTGGTTGTGGGCACATCTCCAGTGTGGGGTGTGCAGGAGGCAGCTGATCGATGTCTCTCATCAATGCTTCTAGCTCTCTGTCCCTCTCCCTTCCTCTCTGTAAAAAAATCAATAAAATATATATTTAAAAAAATTTGAGGCTTTCTGCCAGTATACTTCTCGTTTATTTTTTTAGATGGCATCATACAATAGTCTTTTGTGTTTGACTTATTTCATTTAGTATAATGTTTTTGAGATTTATCCATGTTGTTTCACATATTGATAGCTCATTTCTTTTTAGTGCAGAGTAGTATTACATAATAAAGACATTTTGAAATCAATTATCAGTTAATAACTATTTGGTTTGTTCCAGTTTGTGCTTATTATGGAAAATGCTATTTGATGATCAGTTTTGATGTATATATTCACATTTGTTCTTGAGTAAGTACTAAGACTGGGATTGCTGGATCATAAGGTAGGTATATAGTTTACTTTATAAGACACTGTCAAACTGTTTCCAAGTGTCTATACCATTTGCAATCTCAGAATGTACTGGAGTTCCAGTTTGCCTTTATCTTTTTTGTTTCTTAATTCTCCCCTGAGGATATTTTCCCATTGATTTTTAGAGAAAGTAGAAGAGAGAGGGAAAGACAGAGAGGGAAACATCGATGTGAGAGAAGCAATGAATTGGTTGCCTCCTGCACGCGCCCTGACCAGGGCTCAGGCAGGGGAGAGCCTGCAACTACAGTAAGTGCCCTTGACCAGAATCAAACCCAGGACCCTTTGGTCTGCAGGTGATGCTCTATCCACTGATCCAAACTGGCTAGGGAGCCTTTATTTTTTAACTGATGGAGTGTAATTGCTGGACAAAAAGAGCAATAATGCAAATGTAATAAACGTTAGCAATTGATGAATCTGGAAAACAGTATGTAAGTGTTCATGTTACTATTCTTTCCTCTTATATTCCCTCCTCCCCCAATTATTTTTAAATTTAAAAAATTCAAAACAAAAAGGAGAAAAACTAAGTTGCATATTATATGGAATTGAACTGATTCTAAAGTTAATCTGGCAGGGAAAATTTGCAAGGAGAGACAAGAAAATTGGAAAAAGAACAATGTAGGGGAATGGGTCCTACTAGATATCCAAACTACCTCTAAAGCTACAGTAACTTAATCCTATTTTATTGTTGTACACCGAAACCTCCCAGATAAATCATACATAGATTCTAGGAAGAGGTTCATGTGGCTATGGATATTTAGTTTATAATGAAATGGCATTTTAAAGTTAGAATGAGTTAATTTATTATAATGGAACTTGACTATAAAATATTTTAAAATAAATACTCTATCCTATTTGTAAATATGAATTCAGGAAATACCAGAATTGTAAATATTTTAAATTAGTTTTTTAAAATATATTTTATTGATTTTTTACAGAGGAAGGGAAAGAGATAGAGAGCTAGAAACATTGATGAGAGACAGACATCTATCAGCCGCCTCCTGCACGCCCCCATTGAGGATGTGCCCGCAACCAGGATACATGCCCCAGACCGGAATTGAACCCAGGACCCCCCAGTCCACAGGCCGAAGCTCCATCCACTGAGCCAAACTGGTTTTGGCTAAATTAGTGTTTTTGAAAAAATATTTTTTATCGATCTTCTACAGAGATGAAGGGAGAGGGATAGAGAGTGAGAAACATCGATGAGAGAGAAACATCGACCGGCTGCCTCATGCATGCCCCCCCACTTGGGACGTGCCTGCAACCAAGATACATGCCCTTGACTGGAATCAAACCTGGGAACCTTCAGTCCGCAGGCTGATGCTCTATCCACTGAACCAAACCGGCTAGGTCAGGGCATCATCACTTTTAACTAACTGAGGTAATGGTAAAGATACAGTTTTCTTTTATTTTTATTTTATTTTATTTTTTTACTTTGTGTGTAACATTTAATAAGCTCAATCTACATCCAGAATAATTTACATGAAAGGACAATATTTATTTAAACAGAACTTAATAGGGTAACCATGGTATCATCAGAGTGCATCCAGAGGAAAATCAGGAGGAGGGGCCAAATGAGACTCAATCAACGGCACTCCCACACCTTTACTGTTTGATCTACACTGCCAGTAACCACATATGGTACCGTCTTATGGAAATTCAGGGAGGTAACAAAATGTTCATGCGCATTAAGGGTCTTCCTGCATCGCTTGTTCTTATAATCCTATACACGTAGGGTTTTGTCATCAGCACAACTCAAAATAAACTTCCCAGAATGGAACAGAACTCCACGTACCCAGTTATCATGACCCACAAGGGTCATAAGGCACCTGCCAGTACTGACATCCCACATCTTAATAGTCTTGTCTCTGGATCCAGATAGCAAGAATGGCCCAGGCTTGCCACTTTCTTTAGTCTCAGGTCCTGTTGCTTCAGAGATGGAAGAATATGAGCTTTCTGGAGCCCAGGAAATGTATTCTACCACATGCTCATGTTCTCGAAGCTCAGCCTTGCATTCCTTTATTGCTACGACCCATACTCGCACAGTCTGGTCATTGGAACAGCTGGCTATCAGAGTGCCACCCTGAATTGGCTGCACCATACGTACCCACTCTCTATGTCCTGTGAATGTCTTCACACAGTAGCCAGTTTTCACTTCCCACATTTTTATAGTTTTATCTCTTGAAGCAGACACTATATGATCTTCATTGGGTATGATGGCTACTGAAGAAACATTGTGATCATGGCCATGCATGGTTCTGATGTATTCAAAGCCCTGAAAGTCCCATAGTTTAATGGTCATATCTGCAGAACAGGAAGCCAGAAGCTTGCCACTGTGGTCAAATGAAATATCCTGTACAGAGTCTGTATGCCCCTTAAGAGTTCGTTCAAAATCTCCAGTCTCATAATCCTACACCTTAATTGTAGCATCCTTTGAAGCAGAGACCATAAATTGAACACAGGGTGGAAAATAACTCGAGTGACTGGACTCCTATGACCACTCAAAACATATTTTTCTGGTGGATGGGGAATCCATTCTTTTGGGTCTCCTTTCTGACCAAGAGGTCCACCTGATGTAAATTCTTCCTTTGCTTCATTTAGTTTTGATTCTAATTCCATAACCTTCTTTTGTAATCTAATAACAGATGCCCATTTTTTCCCAAAAGACCAGCATATTTCTTATCTAATTCTTCATTCATATCTAATTCAGCTTCTTTTTTAAAAAGTGAATATGCCTCTTCATAACCATTTGAATGAAGATAATCTTCTATAGCCCGATTTCTCAGTTGCAGGCCCCTCCCTGGCTGGGCCCTGGGTTGGGGTGCCTGCAGGAGGCAACCAATCGATGAGTTTCTCTCACACTGATATTTCTCTCTGTCTTTTCCCCTCTCTTCCACTCTAGTTCATCTCGTTGTCTTTGGGACAGCACCATTTTGGCTGTAATGTCAAGCTTATTTGATATAGTAGTAGGTCCCCTTCCTTTGGGAAATCAAAAGGCTTTGCAATCCCTGGATTTGTAATTAAATATTTCACGAAGTGACTTCCACACAGAGAAAGATGATTCTTTTATAAGTGAATTCAACCAGTAACCAGGAGATATTCAGCAAGTTAGATTCATTCCACCTTGTTTACCTTTGACTATAAAATAAAGCAGCAGCCTGCAGTCTGGATGTGTTCTGTGATCTTACTCATGCACAGAAGATCCGCCTAGACACAGCTTATTCTCTTTGTCTCTTCTTCATCCTTTGCCAGTCCTCCCTCAGGCTCCACGAACCCCTGGCTGTGCTAGTGCAGCACATACATATCCTTTCTTTCTTTTTTTAAAAAATATATTTGATTGATTTTTTACAGAAAGAAAGGGAGAGAGATAGAGAGTTAGAAACATCAATGAGAGAGAAACATCAATCAGCTGCCTCCCGCATGCCCCCTACTGGAGATGTGCCCACAATCAAGGTACGTGCCCCTGACCGGAATCGAACCTGGGACCTTTCAGTCCGCAGGCTAAAGCTCTATCCACTGAGCCAAACCAGTTTCGGCACATACATATCCTTTCATTCATTGATTATTTTGATAGGCTGGAAGCGCTGCACCGCCACCTCCACAGGGCCTCTTCCGTCCTTCACCCAGTTTTCTTTCTTTTTTTAAAAAAATTAAATCTTTATTATTCAGATTATTTATTACATTTGTTTCTCTTTTTTTCCCCTCAATAGCCCCACTCCACCCAGCTCCCAACCCTCCCTCTACCCTTACCTCCCTCTCGTTGACCTCACCCATAAGTGTATGATTTTTGTCCAGTCTCTCCCTGTACACCCCTCACCCCTTTCTCCCTGAGAATTATCAGTCCACTCCCCTTCTGTGCTCCTGATTCTATTATATTCACTAGTTTATTCTGTTGATCAAATTTTTAATACACTTAATTTTTAGGTTCACTTGTTGATAGATACATATTTGTTGTTCATAATTGTTCATCTTTTACCTTTTTCTTCTTCCTCTTCTAAAAGAGTACCCTTCAGCATTTCATATAATACTGGCTTGGAGTTGATGAACTCCTTTAGCTTTTTCTTATCTGTGAAGCTTTTTATCTGCCCTTCAATTCTGAATGATAGTTTTGCTGGATAGAATATTCTTGGTTGTAGGTTCTTGCTATTCATCACGTTGAATAATTCTTGCCACTCCCGTCTGGCCTGCATTGTTTCTGTTGAAAAATCAGCTGACAGACGTATGGGTGCTCCCTTGTAGGTAATGAACTGTTTTTCTCTTGCTGCTTTTAATATTCTCTATTTGTCTTTTGCTCTTGGTATTTTAATTATTATGTGTCTTTGTGTAGTCCTCTTTGCATTCCTTTTATATGGGGTTCTGTGTGCTTCCTGGACTTGTAAGTCTAATTCTTTTACCAGATGTGGGAAGTTTTTAGTCATTATTTCTTTAAGTAGGTTTTCAGTATCTTGCTTTCTCTCTTCCTTTGGCACCCCCACAATTCTGATGTTGGTACGCTTGAAGCTGTCCCAGAGGCTCCTTACATTATCTTCACATTTTTGGATGCTTTTCTCTTCTTGCTTTTCCAGTTGAGTGTTTTCTGATTCTTTATATTTCACATTTTTTACTTGATTCTTGCCTTCCTTTAGTCTGCTGTTAGGTCTGTGTATAGTATTTTTTATTTCAGTCAGTGTATGTTTAATTTCTAGTTGGTCCTTTTCCATCTCTAGTTGGATCTTTTTCATCTCTATTTGGTTCTTTTTTATCTCCTCTTGGCTCTCGCTAACTTTATCCAACTTTTCTAGGATATTCTTGAAAAACCTTATAAGCGTGGTTTTGAACTCTATATCCACTCGTTTGTTTTCCTCCATTTCTTTTGTTTGTGATCCCTTCCCTTGTCTCGACATTTTCACTATGCTGGGAGAACTTCTGTGTTGGATTCAGCCTTATGATACCAGACTTGCAAAACCGCAAAAGCCTATGTTGAGCTTGGGATGGGTGGAGTCTCAGGGCTTAAGGGACCACCTTGCCTTCCAGTTGGCCCTGCCCTCCACAGCCCCTGAATCTCATGTGACTGGGTAATCACTGGAGTGGTCCCTGTGCGTGCCCGCACACGTTCTCGCAGTACCTCTAGACTGCTGCTCCTTTGGCTCACCTGTGCTCTGGAACCATATGAGTCTGGGTCCCCAGAGTTTCGCCAAAAACTGTGGAGTTAGAAGTGATGCAATTGGGAGAGTCTGTCTCCCGCCCACTCGCGAAAGCCAGCGGCACATCAGCAGTCGGTCCTCTGCGCGCAGTGCCGTGCGTGTCACCAGACTTCTGATCTTTTGCAACTCCCCTAAATCTTCGTGCACCTCTCCCTTTTCACAGTCCAAACTGCCCTAATATGAGTTTCGGCTGGACCTGGGGTTTAGTGTCGTAGGATAAGGAGTTCAATGCCTTTGAGAGTCTCCGTCTTCCTCCCGCCAGAGAAAGCCAGCCAGGGTCTCCGGCACCCGCTCTCTCCACACGCGCATCTCCGTATCTCAGCTTTTTGCAGCTCCTCTGGGTCTCTGTGAGCCCCTCTCTTTCTTTCTAGTTGTAGAACTTCCACTCAGCCAGCTTACCTGTGGTTCTGGATGATGTCTGTTCTTTCTTTTAGTTGTAGTTTTGAAATTGTTGTGCAAGACAGCAGTGTAGGTGTTTACCTATGCTGCCATCTTGGATTCTCTCCTTCACCCAGTTTTCAATATTGTTTTTCTTTTACATTATCTTACAAACATGGTTTCATGTTTCTTCATGTTATGGTATTTGCAAACTGTTTTGTAATTTTAGTATTTAATAATTTAATCATTTATTGATGGGTTCTATTATTTTAAGTCACACTAATTTACATACAAATTTTATTTTGGCCTATTTCACTGTGTTTTTAATTCCTAGGTGAGAGACCAGGCCAAAGGATATCCCCATTGGTTCTTGCTAAGTATTACTTAAGCGTCCTTCTTGAAGGATTATGTCAGTTTATCTGGTGGCCCCTAGCCAGGTGTGAGTGTGTCTGGTTCCCAAAGCTTTGACCAGCGTTGGATATTTAATTTTTACACAGTTTAATGACTATTAATTGGGACCATACTATACATACAGTCTTTAATTTGCATTTCCCTAATTACTAAGGAAGTTGAGTCTTTAAAAACTATATATGTTTATTGTTTGTATTTCCTCTTAGGTGCCTATTCAATTCAGAGCAACAGGCATCTTTTGAGTGCCCACTCTGTGCCAAGCCCTGTGTGCTTTCCTCAAAGAAGAATGACCTAACAAAAAGGACCATTTGAGATAGGGTGGGGAGCCAAAATAGTATAGAAAATAAATGACTAACTGTACTCAATTGGTAGAAGCACAACATTGGCAGGCAGTTTGGACAAAGTAGGACTCGATTGGTCTCCAAAACAGATTGGCAAGTGGTTTGGGGCTGAACAATGGGTAAGATTTGTCCAGGTGATAAAAAAAATGTGTGGGGAGAGGGAATAATAATTGTGACTGTTTCATTATAGCTAAAATGTGGAATGCAGGGGCTGAGTGATGCTAGATAATGGTTTAGGAGCCTGACCTTTGTCCTGAAGTTTTTCGTTGTTGTTCTTAAAGAGCTAATTTGTGTTTTAGAAAGACCTTTCTGGCAGCTAATAAAAGGTAGATTTGGGGACACTAGAATCATAAGATGAGCCTATCTGTGTCCTTAGCCACTTTCCAAGGGTCAGAGAGATGAGACTAAAAGTAAGCTTTTTATGTAGCATGCATATTAACTCTTTATACTAGTATGTCCTACTTAAAACTATATTTCCACTTCATGGCTTTCATTTTTTTTAAATGTTTAAATTGTGGTAAAATATACATTATATAACATTTACTAGCTTAACAATTTTTTTAAAAATATATTTTATTGAGAGGAAGAGAGAGGGATAGAGAGTTAGAAACATTGATGAGAGAGAGACATCGATCAGCTGCCTCTTGCACGACCCCTACTGAGGATGTGCCTGCAACCAAGGTACATGCCCTTGACTGGAATCGAACCTGAGACCTTTCAGTCTGCAGGCCGACGCTTTATCCACTGAGCCAAACCAGTCTCGGCTAGCTTAACCATTTTTAATTTAGTTATTAAAAAAAACACATTTTATTGATTTCTGAGAAGGAGAGAGAGATAGAAACATCAATGATGAGAAAGAATTAATGATCGGCTGCCTCCTGTACGGGACCACACTGGGGATGGAACCCACAACCTGGGTATGTGCCCTGACTGGGAATTAAACCATGACCTCCTGGTTCATAGGTCAACGCTCAACCACTAAGCCATGCGGCCAGGCTTAAGCATTTTTAAAAGTTTATTTATTGATTTGGGAGAGAGAGAGAGAGAGAGAGAGAGAAATCTAAGTGCTATTCTACTCATCCATGCACTCACTGGTTAACCCTCACATGTGACCCAACCACAACCCTGGTGCACCAGGACCATGCTTCAACCAACTGAGCTACCTGGCCAGACCTACTATCTTAACCATTTTAAAGTGTACAATTCATTAGTGCTAAGTAAATTCACATTGTTGTGCAATCAATCACCAGATGTTGGCTTTCCTTTGTATATTTTTCATTTCATTTTTTTTTAATTTTTAAAGTATATTTTTATTGATTTCAGAGAGGAAGGGAGAGGAATAGAGAGATAGAAACACCAATGACAAGAGAAATCACTGATTGGCTGCCTCCTGTAGCCCCACACTGGGCCCTTGACCAGAATCAAACCTGGAACCCTTCACTCCACAGGCCGATGCTCTATCCATTGAGTCAAATTGGCTAAGGCATGGCTTTCCTTGTTAGTTAATTAGTGAGTTTTATTAAAAAGAAGTTGAGCCAAGACCGGTTTGGCGCAGTGGATAGACCGTCGGCCTGCGGACTGAAAGGTCCCAGGTTCGATTCCAGTCGGGAGCATGTACCTTGCTTGCGGGCACAACTCCAGCAGGAGGCGGCTGATCGATGTCTCTCTCTCATCGATGTTTCTGACTTTCTATCCCTCTCCCTTCCTCTCTGTAAAAAAATCAATAAAATATATTAAAAAAAAAAAGAAGTTGAAATTTGTACAAATTCACTTTTTTTTGTAATAATTACTAGTGTTTGCTTAATATTTTATGTTGATAATGTTCTTTATTTTTTAATGATTTCAGAAAGGAAGGGAGAGAGAGAGAAAGAGAGAGAGATTGATGAGAGAATTATTGATCAGCTATCTCCTGCACGCCCATACAGGGGATTGAGCCTACAACCCGAGCATGTGCCCTTGATCAGAATTGAACCCTGGACCCTTCAGTCACCAGGCTGATGCTCTATCCACTGAGCCAAACCAGCTAGGGCATTAATGTTCTTTTTAAAAAATCTATTTTTATTTATTTCAGAGAAGAAGAGAGGAGAGGGAGAGAGAAATGAAACATCAATGATGAGAGAGAATCATTGATTGACTGCCTTCTGCACACCCCACACTGGGGATCCAGCCTGAAAATCTAGGCATATGCTCTGACTAGGAATGGAACCATGACTTCCTGGTTCATAGGTCAATACTCAACCACTGAACTACGCTGGCCAGGCAGATAATGTGTTTTTAACATAACTTATCTCCTTTGATCCTTATAAACATGCTTCTGAGGTAGATGTTATTCCCATTTAACAGATGATAAATCTAAGGCCAAGAGGTAAAAGACCCAACAAACTTGGCATTTTTATCTCGGAGAAGCAAAGAGCATCATCCAGATTTATAGGTGGAGGATTTCATTCATTAAGGATTTCATTTCATTCATATTAATATTCAATAAATATTACCTGAGTACTTATTGTATGCCAGAGTTAGGAGAATAATGTTGAACAAAATAGACATATTGCCTGCATTATGGAGCTCAAGGACTAATGGGGGAAAAGGCATTAACGAAGAAATCATAAAAATAATGACGTAATTATAAACTCTCATTGAAGGAAAGAATACCGTGTTATGAGAACAATTTCTATATAATAGAAATACCAGACAAAGTCCTAGGGTCAGGAAAGGTTTCCCCTAGGAAATAATTTCTGGAGATTTTTATTTTTCTCTTCCACACACTCTGTCCTCAAGCCTCAAACTTCACAGGAATGACAATGTAAAATCTCTTCATTTGAAAAACACCTGAGACTGAATATATATATTCTATATGCATTTGTAAACCTTTCAAAATTATTCACCCTGACATTTCTATGTGTCTAGTCCATAATATCCTTTCATTGACATTATCTGGCTTGTATACTGACACCAACCTTGTGAAGTAGGCAGGCAAGCATGACTATCTACATTTTACTGATAAAGAGTGTCAGCGAAGTTAGGGCCTGGTTGGTGTAGCTCAGAGTATCAACCCATGAACCAGGAGATCACCAGTTCAATTCCTGGTCAGGGCACATGCCCGGGTTTCGGGCTTGATCCCCAGTATGGATCGTAGGGGTTGTGCAGGAAACAGCCAATTGATGATTCTCTCTCATCGATGTTTTCATCTCTCTATACCTCTCCCTTCCTCTCTCCCTAAAATCAATAAACACATGTATATATAAATTCCCCTCCCTGCCACCCACAACATATATATATATATATATATATATATATATATATATATATATATATATATATGTATATATATGTATATGTATATATATGTATATATATATATATGTGTGTGTATATACACACACACACACACACACCACACATACAGAGAGAGAGAGAGAGAGAGAGAGAGAGAGAGAGAGAGAGAAAGAGAGAGAGAGAGAATGAGAGAGAACTCTACCAAAGAGTTTTAAGCAGGAAAGTAGCATGATCCAATTTAGGTTTTAGAACCCACTTCTGGATGAGAGGACAGAAAGTGGTGGTTTTCCAAGTATGGTCTGGGACCAACTACTGAGTCAGAATCTCTGGGGCTAGAGCTCAGGATACTTATGATCAGCCAGATTTGGGAATTCTTTACAGGTTCCAATGCAATAGAGAGAGAGAAGCACTGTATTAGAGGAAGTGGTGCAACCAGTTAACCTGAGTAAGACAGTGGCTGTAGTAATCAGGTGAGAAGTGATGAGGCACAGAGACAATGGACTGCACTTGTGACCCATTCCCAGACAGTGGCTGAGGTCAAGGAAATGGAGCTGGGGTTCCTACCTGGGTCCTCTGACTCCAGAGCCCGTCAGCTTTGCTATTTGTTGCTATATCTTGATTATAAATATTGTATACTAGTATTTAGTTATCTGAGCACTTGTTTTGCAAATCTTGTATTTCTTTCGCACTTTTATAAAACCTAAGAGAGAAATAAAGGACGGACGAATAAGGCCTCAAAAGGCAAGGACACAGGTAGATTCGATTAGACAGTCACAGATTGGGGGAGAGAACAGAATACAGGGAAGATACACTGCATCTCCCCCTCTAACCCCAGGAGGCCTCCAGGAAGCCTTAAAACAATAATTCCGGAAGCCCAGAGGGTGACCCCATTTCCTTCCGTGGGTTATTACTGGATGTCAGGCTGAAGCAGTTCAGGAATTCAGGAAACTGTAAAGAAGTCACGACAGCCTCAACAGGCATCTTCTCAAACATAACATCAACAACCTCAACAATAAAATTCATGAAAATTCACCTGCCTGCCACCCACCACCACAGACCTGAAGGAGGCAGATGGAACTGTGGGGAGAGGCTCTTGGCTGCTGCCTCCCCAGTCCGATACGTCCTCAACCCTGGGTCCCAGGGAAACGGGGAGACAGATAAGCCTATTTCTGGGTCAGGGCGCCAGAGACTGAGGTCGCCTCCACTTTCTCCTCACTGTCAAGTAGGTCAGGATTGAAACAAACTGAGGTAAAGGCTGAGGTTGGGCGTCCAAGTTCCTGGGAAGGCCACAGGAGCTAAGCCAAGCAAGGGAGAGTGGAGATGTTGGGGTGCGGGGTGCGGGGGTGAGGAGGGGAGAAAGGATGGGAAAGGCGTGGCGAGGTGGAGGGTCTAGGATTGGCATTTGGGGCGGGCATGGATGGGTGGGAGAATGACCAATCGGAGAGCGTGCTTCCGCCAAGGGGCGGGACAGAGGCCTGTCTCTCGGTGGCGATTGGATAACGGCGCCGCGGCTCGGCGATTCAGCGTTATATACGGCAGAGGCGGCTGCGGCGCAATGGGGTCGGACCGCAGCGCGCTGGTCCGAATCGGGCGCTTCCCGCGGAGTTCCTTGGGTCCCCGGGTCCGCTCTGACCCGCCCTCAGGTTCGCTCTTCGGCCTCCCCCCCGCCCAGGTCCCCCAACTTGTCGTTCAGCTCCCCAAGCTCCCGGCCTTGACGTCTGCAGAACGAAATGGGGACAGTGATGAATGCCTCCGACGGGAGAGTGACCCTGCTGGAGCCCTACGACTTCGAGCTGTTCTTGAACATAAGGCCCCTTTTGGAAGAGTACTGGTGAGACCCCGGGAAGGGGAGAGGCCAGGCCAAGGTCGTGGTCCTGATGACTGAAATGAGCAGGGGGTAAGCGGGGGGGAAGACGCTGCCCGCAAGGGTTTTCTTAAAAAGCAGAGGTGCCAGCTCTCCTTCCTGCACTGGCTCCGCATTCCCGCTGTGCAAGGTGCAGGCGGTGTGAGACCGCAAAGAGAGGAGATCTGGAAGAGAGAGAGAGAGAGAGAGAGAGAGAGAGAGAGAGAGAGAGAGAGAGAGAGAGAGGCGGAAATAAGAAGCGGGGCTGAGGAATGTGCGAGGAGACAGACCCCAGGGGGAAAGAGTGTAGTGAGATAGTGAGAACTGGTCTCTGGGGAATGGGGTTGACTTGAACTCCGAGCCCCCTCCGCCCATCCTTCTTTGTCCTTTGTGGCCTCGTGTGGCCGGGTGTGCCCGTGGACATCGTGCCGGAGCCTAAGGACAGCCAGCCCTTCACAGCCACCACGTTGTTCTCCAAGCGTTTCCTCGTCCCGGCTGCGGACGAGGGGGCAAAGTCAAGGAGCTCTTCAAGATTTGCGGCCGGCTCTCTCTCTCTGGCCTTGCCCTGCGGCTCCTCCGAGGTGTTTGTGGGCTGATTGTGTGCTCCAGCCGGCTCGGCGGAAGCTATTGGCCACATTCTCCTTACACCATAGCCCCGTGTTGTTTCTGGGCGCGGGCGGGCCAGCACTTGTCACCCACGCCATCGGGAGAGCCATAATCACGAAACCCTTGGACACAGTCCCTGCAATGTGCTATGGACTTGCATATTTTTTTACTCCTCACCTGAGGATATGTTACTATTGATTTGAGAGAGAGACATATCAATGTGAGAGAGAAACATTGATCAGTTGCCTCCTGTACCGTGCCCTCATGGGGGATCGAACCCACAACCTGGGTATGTGCCTTGATCAGGTTCGAACCCAGCACCCTCTGGTGTACGGGACGATGCTCCACCGAGTACATCCTCAGTACTAATTTAGTAACGCTGTCAGGAGAGGAGGGTTAGCCCCTTTTACGAGTAAGATAACAGTCTCTGTGAACAAAGCAGTTTTTCCAATGGCACAAAGTTAGTGGGTGGCAGGGGTGGGACTCCCATCCAGAGCACTCACTTGAAGAGATGAGCGGGTATTTCTCTAACCCTGACCCATCCATGAGCCCCTCCCACGTGCCTTCTGCCTGCCAGGACAACCTCAATTTCCATCGCTCTCATCTACCTGCTGTTCATCTTCGTGGGGCACAACTACATGAAGGCGCGGGAGGGTTTCAGCCTGCAGAGGCCTCTCATCCTTTGGTCCTTCTGCCTTGCAATCTTCAGGTAAGACACTCCTCGCTTATCCTGTACACGCTAGATCCTCACTCCAACCCCAAAAGCTTTCTAGAAACCTCAATTGCATCAATTCCCCAAGTTGCCCCAGCTCTTCCTATCCCCTCTCCTTCTTCCTCAGCCACCAGACTGGCAGTTTCTTTTTTCTCACGAGTCCTCTTGTGCTCGTGAAGTCTGTATACCTCCATCAAATTTCTCCAGACTTTAAGGTCCTCCAATAACTTCCCTAGCCCCTCCTTCCCATATTTCCTCCCCCATTGATATCCCCCATCCTGCCACCCACCTCCTCTTAGGCTTCTACCCATCCCAAGAATTCTGTTTCTTAACTCAACTTGCAGTCCCATCCTCCAGCATTCCCTGGTCCTTTCCCAGCCTTCATCTCCTTTAGATTGCTGGCTGGATTTACCAGATTGGCTCCAGGATCTCAGAAGCCATGACTCCTGGAAGAATGGGAAGGTGGCGGAGCTTGAGTCCTGACCGGGCTGAGGGGAAAGGGTGGATTGGTGTCTGGGAATGATCTTACACCCTTTTCCTCTGTCCCATTTCAGTATCCTGGGGGCAGTGAGGACGTGGGGCTATATGAAATCGTTGATACATACGCATAGCCTAAAGCATACTGTGTGCTTCCAAAACTTCATCAACGACTCTGTAATGAGATTCTGGTCCTGCCTCTTTGTTTTCAGCAAGGTCATTGAACTTGGTGAGTGGCAAGGTTTTGTCTCTCTGGCACCCAGTCAACTGTATCCTTCCTCAGTTTCTCCCTTGCCCATCACATGGAGAATCCCTTCCCCACCCCTGGTCCTAACAACACCTCTCACCAAGCGCCCCTCCAGATTCTTTGCCACAAAATCCCCTCTCCCCACCCTGAGAATTCCCCCTTGGCCCCCACATTCAGTGCAGAGGGTGGTATGTCAGCTATGACTCCCCATCTCCCAGGAGACACAGCCTTCATCATCCTGCGTAAGCGGCCGCTCATCTTTGTGCACTGGTACCACCACAGCACAGTGCTAGTGTTCTCAAGCTTTGGATTCAAGTACAAGATAGCTGCAGGCGGCTGGTTTATGACTATGAACTTCGGCGTGCATGCTATCATGTACACCTACTACACGCTGAAGGCTGCTAAAGTGAAGTCCCCCAGGTGGTTTCCCAGGCTCATCACCAGCCTGCAGATCCTGCAGATGTTTCTGGGACTCACTGTCGTCATCCTGGCTTACATCTGGAGACAGGAGCAGGGGTGCCAGACCACAATGGAACAGTTCTTCTGGTCCATCATGTTGTATGTGACCTACTTCATCCTCTTTACCAACTTCTTCTACAAAACCTACATAATGCCCCAGGTGAAAGCCAAGACCAAGAGCGAGTAAAGGGTTGGAGAAAAAGAAGAGGCTCCAGGCTCTCTCCTTCCCAGGGTATGGAGGGGTTTCGTTTAGGTTTAGGAGGTTTGCCCTGCATGGTTTCGCCGCAGGATGTGTGTCCCAAGGTGGCAGGAAGTTATGACAGACATGAAACATCAACCACGGGAAGGGGATGTGATCTAGCACTTTGATGTTTCTCTTTTTAATGTGAAGGCCAGGCAGACCCTGAGATGGGGCTGGGACTGGGGAGGATTCCCACAGCCAAGTTATTTATATTTCTGTATAGAAACCTTTTTTTCTTCTTGCTCTATTTTTTAATTACACATTTCAAGAAGACTCCTTGGTTTGGGGAATTTGGGGAAAGAAGGAGTCTGCTGGGGTGGGGAATGGCTGCTGGCAATGGGATGATCATCAGTAGGTTAGATGTCTAAGAGGATGTGTGGATGAAAAGCACATACACAGACACTCAATAAGAATCCTAGTTTTGGTAGGCACTTAATAGATGTCTGTTACAGACCAGAATTTTATTGCTGTCAGAGGCCCAAGCCCCTCGTTGGCACAGTGAGAAACAGGTGCAGAAAGACGGAGTAACTTCTCTAAGGTTCGCAGGCTTCCTAAGCTGCACAAGTGACACCTGCACGTGTTAAGCCCGACCTTCCTTTATCCTCCAGAAGACCGCAAGGTGGCGCCGCAGCACCAACTTTAGCCAGCGCCCGCCCAGCGGCTAGTCCCCCCCCCCCCAACCGTCCCACCCAAACACGCCGGCACGCGCGCGCCCCCCTCCGCGGCTCCTCGGCTTCCCCATCCTGGAGCCAGCGGCCGAGGGGGGACTGAAACCCGAGAAACATGGGCCCTCACCGCTCCCTGAACACCCAGCTCTGGCTCAGACCTGGGGCGGCAGGATGAGGGAAAAGGGCCCATCTTGCGACTCTGAATCATCATCAGGCCTTTTTCACTGTCCGCGCACGTTTATTTCATTTATCTTTGCAAACGATAAATGGGAGAGGAGGAGTCTGGAGAAGGCGGGGTGGGCCAGGGGTCAGCTGGCCCCCGGGGGAACTGGTCCCTGTTCCTGGCCTGAGCCCCAGGGGCAACGAATGGACTGTGTGTCGGGCCCAGCGCACCGCTCAGGGCTGGTGGTGCTGGGAAGGCTCCCTCTGGAGCTGGCCGCCTCCCTCCCGCCAGCTGCCCCAGCGTCCCCCTCAGACTCCCGGGGTGGGATCGAGCCCCGCCGGGCGACCTCAGTCCGGGAGGCTACGAAAGATCGGCCCAGTCCTCGGGGATGGTAGGCCGGCTCGGGCACTCATACGGGCCGTTCCACGGCGTACTGACACGGGCTGAGGTTGGCTGCCGGGGGCGGCCCGGGTACGGTGGGGTAGCTGAAGGAGGCGTGCTGTTTGGCCTTGAGCCGCAAGCTGGCCAGACTCGAGTTACACGGGTCCCGATACACGTAAGGGGAGGAGGCGGCTGCAGCAGCCGCGGCGGCGGCTGAGGCGTAAGGGCAGGACACGGCCCCGGAGGACACGGAGGCTGGAGCCAGCCCCGGGGGCCCCCCGCCCAGGCCTTGCAAGGCCCCGGGCCCCGGCACAGTGCCCGGCGCGGCCGTGGCGGAGGGCACCATGGAGGCGGCGATGGAGCTGGGCGGCGAGAAGACGGGCTGCGATGCCAGGGGCCCCACGTTGACCGAGTTGAAGGCAAACGGGAAGGTCTTGGCGGCGAGCGGCGGGCCGAGCGCCTTGGGCGGCCAGTTGCCGTACGAGTAGCCGGGGTACACTTCTTCGTAGGGCGGCACCAGCCCCCCGAGGGGCGCCGCGAAGCCGCCCTTGCACAGCTCCGCCTGCTGGCTGCGCTCGCGCTTCCGCCACTTGGCGCGCCGGTTCTTGAACCAGACCTGCGGGCGCGGAGGAAAAGGCGCTGTCTGTCGGCGCGGGGTGCCGGGCGGGGACCCCAAACCGGGGTCGCCGCGGCTGGTGGGGGGTTCTAGCCGGGGCCGGGGCGGGGGATTACCACGATGAGGTGGCTGGAGGCGGGAATGGGGTCGTGGAGGAGGAGCACGTGGGGTCGGAAGCTGAGAACAGAAGCAGCGGGCGGCAGAGCCAAGTCAGGGGCGACGGCGCGGGGAGGAGTTTGGGTCAAGGAGGGTGAGAGGGTGCAGCGCGGTGGGAAGAAGGCCGTGCGGGGTAGCGGACCGGGCTTGGGGACTTCGGGTGTCGGTCGGATCCGAGGATGGGGAGAGGGAGGGGCAGGCAGGGCGGAACCACAGGCTGCAGGCTTCCCAGCTACTCGCTGGGCGGCCCGAGAGGAAGGCCCCGCGGGGTGGGGCTGCGGATCTGGGAGCGCCGTACCCGCACGCGCGCCTCGGTGAGGTTGGTCCACACGGCGATCTCCTCGCGCGTGCTCATGTCGGGGTAGCGGTTCCTCTGGAAGGTGGCCTCCAGCTCCTGCAGCTGCTGGCTGGTGAAGTGCGTGCGCTGCCGCCGCTGCTTCTTCTTCAGCGAGCCGTCTTCGGGGGAGCCGCCGGGCAGCGAAGCCGAGGCCTTCTCCGAGTCTGGGGCAGGGTCGGGGCAGGTCACCGGGATTGCCGGGCTGGGGTACCCTCTTCCACCCGCCAGCCTCTCACTCCCCCCCCCGGGCCCCGCCCCCAGGAGGGACTGAGCTGTTATCTCCCCTACGCCCAGAAGGGGGCGCGCTCACCACTGTGTTCTTGGCCCTTGCAGCCGTGTTCTGGGAGTGGGGGGTGGGGAGTGCCCGCGTCTGACAGTGACAGGGTCGGGCTCCGAGCCTCCGCCTCGCTGAGCAGGCCGAACTCCATGGAGAGAAGGCTCTGGAGGGAAGAGAAGACACAGACCAGGCTAATGGAGATAAAAATCTCCGGGTTATTTGGTTCCCAGAAGTGTTCCCCCCCTAGGTTCATTGTCCCCTTTCACAGCCACCAACATAAAGTTATTCCTGTGGGGGGTGCCCTAGGGTAGAATGGGGAAACAGCAGCCTGGGGGCGGGGGAGGTGTATACGCAAAAACTTATGAGTTCACACACTAGATTTTGTTTTGTTCACTGCCAGGCACCTAGAATTGTGCCTGGTGCACAGTTGGTGTTCAATAGGTATTTATTGAATTAATGAAAACCACAACGATTGCACACCACATATCATATACCATCCCTCTCACACAAATGCCCAATATTCCCATAAACTTATACACGCCCCTCAGTCAATCACACCTAACACATAGTGGGAACCTCTGTTGCTCATTGAACCTGGCCTGATACTTCTCCCCTAATCAGTGCCGTCAATTATGAGTGCTTACAGTGTGCCTTTATCGCATTATCTCTCCCCTCACAGGAATGCATCAATATTAAGTATGACCACCTTTTTCAGGTGATGAAATTGAGACTTGAAATAACGATTAAGGGTCACAGAGCTTGTAGTGGAACTGGGATCTGAACCTGGTCTGGGAGACACCTAAGCTAATGTGTTTTGTTTTTTCTCCATTTGTTTTTTCTTTCTCCTTTATCTAAACATACATTTTTATTGGTTTCAGAGAGGAAGGGAGAGGGAAAGGAAGCATCAATGATGAGAGAAAATCATTGATTGTCTGCTTCCTATATGGCCCCTATAGGAGATTGAGCCCGCAACCCGGGCATGTGCCCTGACTAGGAATGGAACCATGACCTCCTGGTTCATATGTTGATGCTCCATCACTGAGCCACACTGGCTGGGCTTCGTTTGCTTTTTTCAAGTTGTGTTCTTTGGAGCCCCTCCCCAGAACCCCTCTCAAGGACAGTGCTCATCTCAAGGATGGTACCCTAGCCTGGTCTTGATTGGATCTGCTACATCTAGGGTAGCTCTGCTTTTGACTGTTTTGTTCATGCTTTCTGGAGAGACTTCGTTTGAAAAAAGGGTTCCAGAATAAAAACCCAATTTAAAAACCACTAGGCATTTGGCTCTGTCTGATTCTGTGCCTGTCCAGACTTCACATCCTACCAGTCATTATTCTACTCACATGCACATACCCAGGCAGGCATTAGATATGAGTTTCTGAAAACCGCCTTGCGCCCCTCACTTCCGATCCCAAACCTTGCCTAACAGTACCCAGGAGTCTGCTTGGGTCCCTCTTCAGGTTTCCCCTGCAGATTTCTCTTTTCTGCTGGCTCTCTCAGGCCCTCTCTGGTAGGAGAAAGGGAAATAGACACTGATGGGGCTCGAGAGCTCTGGATGCCTCTAAGTCAGAGGAGAACCAAAGGAGGGTAGGGACAGAGGAACAAGGGTGAAGAGTTGGGTGGGAGGGGTCCATCTACCTTCCCATTAACAGGGATTTAAGACAGTCTGTGCAAGGTGGCATTAATGTGGTGGATTAGCCTAAATTGAGATGTTTGTCACTTGGCTGCTCTGAATTTATTAGGAGCCTTTCTCAGGGAGGCACAGATGGGCAGTGGCCTGTATTTGCACATGGTAATGCCCCCCTTCAACCAGCTCAGAGAGGACAGCTGTCCCCTGCCCCCACCTCTCAAGTAAGATTGGGGTGGGACAGAGGTCAAGGCAGGAGTGGAGGAACAATCCTTGTTCTTTCCACCGGCACAGGAGACTAGACCTTGGACCTTTTCCTAGGATGAAAGAGGCAGGACTGAAGGGGATCCGGGAAGGAAGAAGGGAAGTCAGGCCAGGGTGAAGGTGTTCAGCTTACCTCTCTCAGGTCTGAGGTCAGGAGTCAGAGGCTTGAGGCTGGCTCAATGCTCTGGTGGAAGGGAGATGCCCTTGGGAGGGACCGGTAGCAATCTTGACTAGTAGCTCTTCCCAAAGAGCTGGGAAGGCACAGAACAGAGAGCTGGACAAAGGGGTGCTCTGAAGTATCCTTTCACTTTATATCCAAGAGGATGAAGAAGGTAAAGGGGTTCCAATACACGATGACAGAGGAGACTGGACTTTGGATGGTGCACACACAATAGAGTGAGTACACAGATGTCTTATTATAAAGTTGCACACCTGAAACTTCTATGTTATTAACCAATGTTACCCCAATAGATTTAATAAAAAATAAAATAAATATATTTTTTAAAAGATGCCCTCAAAATGCAAACCACGCCTCTGATTTCTCCAGAGGTCACAGGAGCAACAAAGAATTGGGAAAAGAGACATTTGGGTTTGCCTGTAGGGAAAGCTAAATCCCACCATTGCCATTTATCCTCCCAGTCTGCTTTGGCTCCAGACTTCTAATTTTCCAAGCTCCCCTTCCCCCAGCATTCCATACCTGTGTCTTGGTTTCACCCTTTATTTCAGCAAAGGGAGGCAGGGTGAGGAGAGATAAGGGCCAGAGTAAAAGATGAAGCTGAGAAAGCAGAGTTCAGGCAGTGTGTTCCTAGAGACAGACAGACACACATGCAGACTCACAGAGGCCCCCACTCAGACAAAATAAGCACTTGGACTTGGAACTAGAGGCATACAAACACACACTCTCCCACACATGTGCTCCCACATTCAAGCAGACAGACACACACTGTCACACAGTCTCCTCTCTCTGTGACAGGGACAGCTGCCTTGGCTGTTTTGGAACTAGCCATTACCCTCCCCCCTCCCTTTCCTGGCCCCTCTGAACCTCAGCTTTCAGTCCCAGGAACTAAGGACTCTGTGGGGGAGGAGGAGGCCAAAGAAGCCAGGGGAGTGGTCTGCACTCAGGCTGCTGGGGAAAGCCTGTTTGGCTGAATGGGGAGATGGCAGGAAAATGCCGGAGGAAGAGGATGAGGCAGGGGTGAGGGGCAGAAACTGCCGGGCCTCTTTTAGGAAAGTAAAAATTAGGTTTAGAGTCAAAAGATCTTAGTCCTTGTTCTGGCTCTCCAACTTACTGGCTATGTGATCTTGGCAAATTACTCTACCCCTCTGAGCATATTTTTTTTTTCATCTCTAAAAGAAAGATCACAATCCCTTCTCTACCTACCTTCAGTATTGTTATAAGGTTAAAATAAAATATAACATGTAAAAGTGGGTACAACTCTATCCAAGTATTTTTTTTTCTTATTCATAGAAGAGATACTTATTTAGCACTTTAAAAAAATATATTTTTAATTGATTTTTTTTTTTTTTACAGAGAGGAAGGGGGAGGGATAGAGAGTTAGCAACATCAATGAGAGAGAAACATTGAACAGCTGTGAGAGAGAAACATTGAACAGCTGCCTCCTGCACACCCTCTACTGGGGAAGTGCCGGCAACCAAGGTACATGCCCTTGACCGGAATCGAACCTGGGACCCTTGAGTCTGCAGGCCAACACTCTATCCAAACCGATTAGGGCTTATGTAGCATTTTCTCTGAGCTAGGATTGAGTAAGACACTAAGGATAGAGCGGCAAATAAGAGCTCATCCTCATCTCTGCTCTTGCTTGAGTGGTTCACCTCCCTAGACCCTGTATCTCCCAGAGAAGAATTTCTCTGGTGAATAAAGAGGTGCATATACTGCACTTAGAGAAGGATACAAATGTGTGTTGTGAGCACGCTGTCCCGAACATAAAGATGAGCCCACTCAATAAGGTAACAGCAAAATGGATAGAATAACCCCAGTTGGGAGTCACTTTGGGGACCAGGGACTGGTAAAGGAAAGAAGGAAGCCTCAGGCTCCTGACTGGGTTACTGATAGAAGACAGAGGGGATGAGAAGGGCTCTGACTGTGAAACGGAAAACAACACTAAAGCCTGGCAAGTGATAGGAAAATGAAGGGTGGGGGGCATAGTGCCCTGGTGGGCTGGTGAGTCAGAGCCTGGGGGGGCCAAGTGGTTGTCTGAGCTGGAGACAGGTCGGCTGAGGAGTAAGCTCCCTAAACTGCAAAACTGAGGCTGAGGCCAAGGACATCACCTCGCTCAGTGGACAGGGACAAGCAGAAGGTCTTGTAGCCACAGGTTTGGTTGATGCTGATAGGAAGTGCCGGGCAGGGCCAAAGAGAACCAAGAGGTCACAGTGGTGCTGAGTTCAGCTTTGGGAGGGGCTGCCTGTCCCACCAGCAGTCTTTCTGACACCCCCTGCAGGGGATGCATGGCCCAGGCCCCACTGGGGTCAGAGGGCAATCCCAGCCCTAAGGAGAAGGGAGGAGCTACAGGGTGCTCTGATTGTGAAGTACAGGATGGAATTACAGGAAGATGTCATAAACTGCAGCAAGAACAAAATACCCAATATATATGAAGGTGGAGAGCAGAGGGTATCATAGACCGGGGAGGCCATAGTGGGGAGGCCATAGTGGATCCAAGGGGTTCATGGCAAGAAGTTAACTGCCATGTGTTAACTGCCAGGACCACAGCCAGAAGAAATTACAAAAATTACAACAATAAATGCCTAAGAAATTACAACAATGAATGCCTAAGGCAGGAAACACACCCTGGAACTTAAATAGAACTTTCTCCTGCAGGGACAGTACAGAGGAAGATAAGAGAGGCTGGACTTGTGATGCTGTGGCTCAGTCAGCAGCAAGCTGGTGAACAGGTGTAAACCAGGTCCCTAAACCAGTGGGCAGCAAACTCATTCCTCAACAGAGCCAAATATCAACAGTACAACGACTGAAATTTCTTTTGAGAGCCAAAATTTTTAAACTTAAACTTCTCCTAACGCCACTTCTTCAAAATAGACTCACCCAGGCCGTGGTATTTTGTAAAAGAACCACACTCAAGGGACCAAAGAGCCGCATGTGGTTCGCAAGCTGCAGTTTGCTGAGCAGGGCACTAAACTATTCTGTAAACCTGAAGCTAGGCCCTTATGTGCACACAGCCTCACATTCATTGGTGATGCTGAGCACCCAAACTGTCTGGTCTGCTGAACTACAGTGACAAATGGGAATGAATAAAGACAGCTGGAGACAGCTCACAGCCCCCAGAGGAAACCCTAAGATTCAGGTGGAGGCAGCAATAACATGATATACTTAATATATTAAGGGGTAAGTCAGGGATCAGAGACCTGAACCTCTACACGCTTCCTTCCCTTCCTTCCTTCTTTCCTTCAGCAAGTGTTGGTGCTAAGACAGATCCCCAAGACTGGTAAGGCAAAGACCCTAGCTTCCAGGAGCCTGCAGTCTAAGGAGGCAAACAGAGCCCAGAATGAAATGATGGGCTGCATGAGTCTGTTTCTCAGATTTTGATAGATAGACCAATGGGAACCCAGGTAAGGTGTATGTTTTGGGGCTAAGAGATTGTAGCAGGTTCAGAGGGCAACAGGGACAATGAAAAATCAGCAGAGAAAAATGGGTCAGGCTGGGGAGGTGTCTCCAATGAGGGGTGGTGGTTCAGGTTGCTTACGATCTAGGCTAGAGCATCTCCAGATTTTCTGTTAAAAACCCCACCAAGACTAGTAAGAGAGAATATCACCCTGGAAAATGAGGGGCACCATCTAAAACAGATGCCTGCCACCAGTATGAAATTTATTTGCGCTCTCCAGCCGTATGTTAAAACTGAAAGTAAATTTTGCATCCTATTCCATAAGTTGTTCGTTTGCTTTAATATAAAAATAAAGTGTTCTCTCCAAAACGCCAAGTGACATCATCACACCGGGGAGATAGATGGGCCATGCTTAGCCTGCAGCATCATGCTCCTCTCGATCCTATGCGACCCTCTTCCACTTCAGCCCCCTCCAGAGAAGCAGTGCTCCGAGCCATGGGGGGTCACTGGAGGCTTAAAGCAGGAGAGTGACATGAAAGCAGCATCTTTGGGACCTTTATTTGGTCTTGGTGAGCAGAATAGATTGGGCAGAGGAAAGATGGGAAAGGGAGCTCTTTGAAAGCAGTTCTTTCTCATTCCACCACCTCTCTTTTCCTTTCGTTCTCCACTGCTCTTATCCTGGGTCCCTGTTGGTGACTATGGGCTAGACAGTCTAGATAATCCCAAAGCTCAGGACCTAATGGGTCTTTCAGATTAGCTGCCATCTCTCTCCTCCACATTCTGGGAAGCATCATTTATAGTGAATAGAGAAGAAAAGATTTGGGTGGCTCCTTCTGTCTCTCATCCCCATCCCAGCTCAGCGTTAGTCTGCCTCCCCTTCCCTCCCTTCCTGGACCTTGGATCCATATTCATATCCTTAAGCAGCAGACAGGCAGGGAATAGATCGTGATATATGGCCTGGTAGAGGAGTCAAAGCATTTGGGGAGCTCCTTTAAACTCTTCTCAGAGAGGGGCAGGGGTAATGGATGGCATCTGAAGAGTGAGGTAGGGTGTTTCATCTGTCATTGAGAATCTTCCTGTGGCTAGATCAGGGATGCTAGACACCACCCTTCCCCGCAAAGATTCTACAGTTTGGGCATAATAACGGCAGTAATGTTTCTTGTTTCTATGGTGCTTTTCCATTTGCAAAGGGCTTTCATATATATGATTTCATTTAACGCTTGCAACCACTGAGTGGCAGGAATGACCAACCCATTTAACTTCTGAGAAGATGAATTTGTCCACAGTTACACAGAACTGAGGTCTTTTCACTCCTAGCCCCCCTCCATCTCAGCAGCCTTTTGTGGCTCTAACATGTGCTGATCCTCCCAAGCCCCAAAGAATTCTATTTCTACTTCCCGACTCTACCAACCCTCTGGAAATGAGCTCTGGAAGTTGACTGCCCAGCTTGTGCCAAGAGACATTTTCCTATTCATCTGGCGCTAGCATCATTCCAGCTCTAAGAGGCCCCTCACCTCTGGTTTCAGGATTTGAGGAGCAAACAAGTCTTCTGTTTATTGATGCCTTCCATTATTTTGTAGCTTTTTCACCCTATCTCACTCTCCAGAGGCCTAAACTTTGAAGTTTGCCCTCTCCAGGAGCCACTGGCTCCCCATTCTGTGAACTATTCTCTGACACTTCTCTAGATCCACGATATTCTTCCTAGGAGCCAGTGACGCAGGCATGCACTCAGCTACATGGTTTTATGACTGCCTTCTGTTTCCAGTCATCTTCATTATAACGCTGTTACTTTTTTGGCCTTTTCTGAAAAAAACAGAACTTTGGGCTAAGGTCTTCAGGGAACCATCTGTAACACCTTCCCTATTTCTTTCCTGATTTGGAGACTTTCCATCAGCCATAATTTCCGTGATTTTCAAAGGTGATGGGAGCTCAGGCCCCTGGGAAGGGTATCAGAATGTGGTGAGAGTGCTGGTTGGACTCTATGTTTATCGAAAAGGGGCAAAGAACAAAGAAGGCTGAGAAACAATGTGGTAGCTGGTGATACGTAAACTTTAACATTGAAGAATGGAAGTGGGAGTGAGGGTAATATGTATTGTATGTTCCTCATGGGTGGAGGATGAGAAAGTTTGATATCCACTTGTTTAAATTATCTACTCATGGCTAACCACATCACCTTGCACTTGCCCCATGAAAGCCCAGTCTCCTGTTTTTCTCACTAACAGAGACTGGGAGAGTTCTCTCTGCTCTGTTCTCTTCAGCCTAACCCGGGTCTGTCTAGTTAAAGAGTTGGGGTCAGGGTGGGTGGTGATTGGAGGGGTCCAAAGAATCAGGGCCCTCCCCCAGCTAAAGGGAAAGCACACAGGACAGTTGGGTATGGCTGAGACCTCCTTCCCAAACAGAGTTGGGGGCTTCCTGTTGGACCTGAGAGTCTTGATTCCACCTGTCTCCTTCCTACCTCCTCGGCTCAGCCATCAGGGTGTCTGAGATTGATGGGGCTGAGGGAGCAAAAAGGGAAACACGATCTCTTCCTGGTGAATGTTTTCTCTTCAGGCCTGGGCTCCTGCTCCCTGCAGAGAAGGCACGTAAACCTGCTAACACCCAGGTAAGAAGTGTGGGGGTGTCTGATCAGCTTGTATTAGCATTAGGGGTTTCTTCGGAGTTTGTGGAGGCACCCAGGTTAGCAGGGGCTCCTCCTCGCCCTCCCATTGCCCTTTATGGCTTCACTCCTTTTTCTAGACTTGTTTCCCACGAGCAGCCCCACTAACGAATTTCTCTGCTCAGAGTCGGATTCTGGAAGTCCAGGCGATGCTTGGATCTGGTCTGAGCTGGAAAGGGAATCTCTCCTACCATCACCTCGCCCCAAGGCCCAGCGGCAGACTTTACTCTCACTCCCGGCTTGCTCTCCAGCCCCATAGCCCCGAGGAGCAGAAACAAGTTTGCCAAGTGGGATTTGAGGCGACCCACCACAGCGAACCCCACCGCACACGCAGCCCTGGGTAGGCGCTGCCGGGTAAATGGACGTGCCACTCGGCCAGGGACATTCTGTCACGGCTGCCTGACACAGCGCCTGCTCCTCCGGGGAGACCCACCTCGCCGCCTCGGACATTCTGTCCGCTACCGGCCCTGTGCGCGGCGGACATTCTGTCCGATTTCGCGGCGGCCCCAGGCTGGGACCCGTGCGGACTCTGACACCCCAAGCCGGACACTCCAGACCCGGTTCCTATGGTTCGGGCTGAGCCAGCCACTGCCCTGCCGCCCGCACGGCGACCATCTGACCTGGTGGCAGCCAGCCTCTCACTACAAGGCTCCTGTCGCAACTGCGAAGCAGCTGAAAAGAGAAGCGTGTGCGACTAGGCGCACCCCTATCCCAGTCCCAGAGTCTGAGCTGAGCCCCAGGCAAGGGGCGTTGGACGCCGCCAACTACCCCCTATAGTGGGGGGCCGCTGCCAACTCTCCCCACTGGCCAGGGCCTCAGCAACCCCTTTTGCTCCCTGGCTGTCTGCCCTGCGCCCTCTGACTCTAGGGTGCTTTCTGGTAATGGCTACCCGACTCTCTCTAGACCCCGCTTCGCGGAGCCCCTGTCCTGGTTTCATGTCTCCGGCTTCTCTTCGGGTCCCCCGACTTCTCTCTCCCCCCTTCCCCCTGCTGTCCTCCAAGTTCTGACTCTGAATTTCCCTTTCAAGTCCTGGCCCTGGGTCTGCAGTCCGCCTTCCCACTTTCGACCCGTCTCCCAGGTACCGTCCCCCCCAGTTCAGCCGACCCAAGTCCCGTTTTAGGGATCCCAAAGTCCAGCCATGGCCCCTTGACCCCTTGCGCCCGTGTCCCCGCCACGGTCAAGCACTCACAGCGAGTCCCGCAGCAGGCAGACTCCCGGCAGCGGCGGTGGCGGCGGCGGCCGTAGTCTGGAGGGCAGGCAAGGGCCAGGGGCCGGACACCCGGCCTGGATGGGGGCTGCCCCCCTGCGCCCGGGCCGCCGCTCCGCTCGGGCGCTCGGGGACTGAGAGGAGCTGAGGGAGAGAGGGAGACTCGCCGCGAACTGCCACCCCCCGCCGGCGCCCATTCACTTTATGGCAGCCCAGGGCGCCCCCAGCCCGCAGCTGCGAGCCTAGCGGGTAGGGACCCGCCCCCTTCCAGCTGCTCTGCCCAGGCTCCACCCTTTCCAGCTGTGAATCTTCAGGGCCCGCCTTCGGGGGCGGGGTCCGGCCGGCGTGCCGCCAAGAGCCCCGCCCCCTGGCCAATCGGAGGCGCTCCTCAGCACCTGGGACACGCCCCCTCCCCACGTGGCTGAAACCACGCTCCAGTGGGAATGCTTGGGTAGAATCAAACCCGGGAGGGGAGGGGGGGGCTGTGTAGCCCCAGGCAGCCCGGGGCCCGCCGGCGGCGAGGTAGTGCCGGACCGCCACCCCGAGCGAAGCGGAGCGGTACCGGGGATAGGGCTGCCAGGGTGCCAGGTGGGAGGGCGCACGGGCCGGGAGAGGCCGCCGGTTTTCGGAGCTCAACTTTGTTGCCGCTCAAGTTTCCGCAAATTTCTCCCACTTGTCGCTGTCTGTCTCTTTGCCCTTTTGTGTCTGCTCCAGTCCTCCCACGTCTCGCCTTTCTTTCCTCTTTTTTCTCCTTCACAGCTTTGCTCCTGCTGTTTATTCCTCTCCTTCCTCCTCGGCCACTTTGAAAGACTGCGATATCTTTCCCCTTACTCCTCTTTTTCCTCACACCTTTCTTTTTTTTAAAAAAACAAACAAACATATATTTTATTGATTTTTTTTACAGAGAGGAAGGGAGAGGGATAGAGAGTTAGAAACATCGATGAGAGAGAAAAACATCGATCAGCTGCCTCTTGCACACCTCCCACTGGGGATGTGCCCTTGACCGGAACGGAACCTGGGACCCCTCAGTCTACAAGCTGATGCTCCATCCACTGAGCCAAACCGGGTTTGGCACCTTTCTTTTTAAATTTAAGTTCTTTATTGTTTAATGTATTACATAAGTCTCCTTTTCTCCCCATTTACCTCTCCTCGGCCGTCCCCAACCCCACCCAGCACATGCCCTCAACCTCGCCCCTTCCCCCGCCACCCCCCAACCTCCCGTCCGTGTCCATTGGTTATGCTCATACGCATGCATATTAAGTCCTTCGTTGATCTCTTACCCCGCACCCCCTTACACCTTTCTCTCCTTCCTCTTATTGACTGTATCCCACCCTTTCCCCCGTTTTCTCCTCCAAGGAAGGTGGCTTCATGGAGAAAGCAGTTTGGAATGAGACAAAGCAAAGCATCATTCTGACCCTGCCATCAACTACACCATTACTGAATGACCTTCTTTTTAAAAAATTTGTTTTTTATTGATTTCAGAGAGGAAGGGAAAGGGAGAGAAAAAAAGTCAATGATGAGAGAGAATCATTGTTCGGCTGCCTCCTACATGTGCCCTTGACTAGACTTGAACCCAGAACACTTCAGTTCACAGGCTGATGCTCTATCCACGGAGCCAAGCCAGCTAGGGCCCGAGTGACCTTGGACAAGTAACTATCACTCCCTTATCCCACTTACCCCAAACAGTTTAAGGTGGCTGTCACCGAACCTCAGGGCTTGGACTGGACATTCCTCAGAGGCCTGGGCTTGCCCTATGCTCTCCCAGCCTGAACAGGGCTCCCTTCTCCTTGGTGATACCAGGCTCAGTTCTGGGGGCAAGGGGTGGCCTTGGTGCTTGCTAATTAGGAAGTTGCAATAATAGAGCAGATGTCCCAAGGAACATGTGGAGGCAGGTCAGGTTGTTTGGGTGCCCGTGAAGGCCCTAAACCCTGCCACACAATATGCTCCTAAGATAAATCTGACCATTCATGTCTCTGCTTAAAATCCTTCAGTGGCTCCTGCTTAAAATCCTGATTGCGCGCAGGATAAAGGGCAAGCTCCCTTGCCTGGCACATAGGACTTTCAGGATCTGACCCTGCCTTAATGTCCAATCTCCTAGTGGTTTCCTGCACACCTCTGGCCTTTCTTCTGACAGGAACATATTTCTAGCCAGCCTTCATCTTTTTTTAAATTTTTAATGCCTTTTTATTGATTTCAAAGAGGAAGGGAGAGAGAAATAGAAACATCAGTGATGAGAGAGAATCATTGATTGGCTGCCTCCTGCTACGCTCCCTACTGGGGATCAAGTCGATAACCTAGGCATGTGCCCTTGACCTGAATCAAACCCAGGACCCTTCAGTCCGCAGGCCAACGCTCTATCCCCTGAGCCTAACTGGGAAGCTGTTTCTAAACTCCTGGGTTAGCCAGGTGTCTAGCCTCTTGCCCCACAATCCTCCCTCATTCATAACTGTAATTTTGCTACTGGTTAGGAATCGTAATGTAAATATCTGTGTTTTCCAGTGATCTTAGGGGACCCTCCACAGTTATGAAGTAGCAACAAAAATAATGTTATGGTTGGGGGTCACCAAAACATAAGGAACTGTATTAAAGGGTCGTGGCATTAGAAAGGTTGAGAACTACTGGTCTAGGCCATTGCCATCTCTCCCTCATCTGTAACCCACAGTCCCATTCATGCTTTTAGGTTGGTTAAATTTTGGAGGTATGTGGGAATGGAGATGGGAGAGCAGGGAGTTTTGGCCCACTTGGAGGATTTTCCAAATTTTGGTTATCTAGGGCCTCTCCGGCTGAGATAAACCTAAGAGACCAAATCCCAATTTTCAAATGAAGTTGGAAAATAAATGGCTCAGAGGTACTGTGGAAAGAGGTGCTATTGTGGTTGAATCTTTTCCCTCTCTGTTTGGATGATTTTCAGCTGGACCCAGAGACCAGGGAGCCCAATGTTCAGGTGCAGGAAGTTGTTTAGTTCTTCAGGTCTGATTGGTTCTTCAAATTAGAGAATCCTAGCACACGTGGATGGTCTTTGGATGTCTGATTTTGAAACCACATTTCTATGGGGTTAGGTATATGGATTTGGGTCATCTATACATGGGAGGAAATAGGGATAGAGTTGGTTTCTTTTTTCATTGCTTCCAGAAGTCTCTTCAGGTCTGCAGGGACATCTGGGCTCCATTCTAGGAGACAGGCTAGAAATTCCACCAGTCAATCTGCAAGAAAAAAGCCATTTCACTGTCCTTTTTCTACACACTTTCACTTCTAGGTAATTCTAAATATCCTAGCAACCTCTATTATCTTGTGCAAGAGGAGAGGCACCTGGAGGTAGGAAAGTGAAGACTGGGTAGACATTTAGTCTTTAGGTTTCTAAGCATTTTAAGGCAAAACAGGGAAGGCTTCAGTTTCCTGTCACTGATGTGGACTAACCCACGTGGTTAGCTTTGTTTCAGGGTAGGTAAAAAGTGTCCCAGGCTTAGTATGAGAGGCAGAGCTGGGAAGACATAAGATAGGGAAGGGCAGTGGAAAAACAAAACAAAAACAACTGAGCTGGCAACCAGGACACCTGGGTTTGTCTTTCTGCTCTGCCAATACAGTATGTAGTTATGCGAACGTGGGTGCTGTCTTTCCACTCTGGGACTTGGTTTCCAATTAGATACCCAAGGTTTCTTACACCTCTCGTTTTTTCCCCCTATCTCTGCGTGACAGGAACAGGGTACAAGACACAGAAACAGATGGGACAGACAACTCTATGAGAAGCCAGCCGTACAGGGCAGGCAGACAGACGTGAGAGTCGGGGAGGGGAAGTTGGAATAAATTGAGGGACTGGTCCTAGGATGGAGGGAGCCCAGAAGCTGCCTCTTGTCGAAGTTTTCTCTCTTTCTCATGTTTTTTTAAAAAATATGTATATTTTAATAATCGATTTCAGCGAGGAAGGAGGGAGAGATTGAAACATCAAGGATGAGAGAAATTCATTGATCCACTCCCTCCTGCACGCCCCTTACTGGGGGGAATCCAGCTCTTGACCGGAATCGAACCGGGGACCCTTCAGGCCTCAGGCCGATGCTCTCTCCACTGGGCAATCCGGCTAGGGCTGCAGGTGTTCTCTTAAGGGGCACGGTTTTGGTCCAGCTGATTTTGATAGGGCGGGGCCGGGGTGGGACCCGGAGGAGGGCGTGGAGGCGTTCGCTCCAGCTCTCAAAACGAGCCCCGCCCCCTCTCCAGCCAATGTAAGCTCCCCTCCCCATAATGCCCAGCAAACACTGCCAAGCGCACTGCAACCGAACTCCGGCTAACTCCACCCCTCCAACCGCCCCGGCACAACCTCTCCCTTTTCATTGGCCTTTCGTACTGTCACTCAGAGAGTCCTTCTGTCCGTTGGTTGTCCCTTACCTCCCCTTTTCTTTCCCTTTTCATCTCTCCTCCTCAGGCCCAGCCCGTCGCTCCAAGACCATTTCCTCCCTCCGATTGGACAGCGGGGGTGCCACTTTGCACGGGGCCAAGTTGTGATTGGCTGTGCGCGTCAGGGCTCGCGCAGTTACCAGGCAGCGGGCTAGTCTGAGGCTAGTTACCACGTCAGTGAGCTGACAGGCAGGGTAGCCGGCTGTACCGCCCGATCCGGGCCGACTCTTCCCGGCCGCTGTGCGCTCCCTGACTGCGGCCTCAGCTCCCAGGAAAAGGGCTTACTTCCCTTCTCCCATCTGCCGCCAGAGTCGGGAGAGCCGCCCGGAGACGCCTTCGAGGCCCGGGGCTGGACATGAGCAGCGGCTGCCGGTCCTGGGACTAGGCCCCGCCATTTTGGATCCGCTGACAGGTCAGCGAAGTCTCTTCTTAGAAGAGTTCCAGGGCTGTGAAGGCCGCCTTGGACATCGCGATAGGGAATAAGGGGGAGGAAGGGCCCTTGATTTGGACGAGCCGGGGTGGAGTAAGCGCCCAGGGGCAGGAGTGAAACGAGGGCGAGATTGTTGTGGAGAAGGCAACTGTGAGGACTCGAGGGGGGCAAAGGTCAGGCCCTGGCCGCAGGAGGGGCGACTTCACTTCCGACCGCTCCTCCCTTGCAGGTGCCCGTATCCTTCCAGGGTCCCCTAGCCGTAACCTAGCCTTGGGCTCCGCTCTTTCCGGAGCCTTCTGCATCCTCAGAGAGCCCCCATTCCTCAGAAGCTGGGAGCAAACCTAACGACCATTGCATCCGGGGTTGGTTGGTTAGACCTTAGCTATGGAAAGCTCTTCAGCTTGTTGTGCCGTGTCCACTTCCGTGGGGCCTGCCCCGTTAACAGCCGACCTGCGTTATCGATTCTGGAGGGTGAGCTCGTGCAATATGGACTCGGGCGGGGAGGAGAGGTGTGGGAGGACCGAGGCCAGCGGCGTGAGGACCTCTCACAGGGCAGCTCCCTTGCCCTTCTGGGTCTGTAACGGTGGTTTTTTTTTTTTATCTTCTGAGCTGGTTTCTTCCTCTACGCAGTCTGTTTTACAGATGTTCTCTCCTGGTGTATGTCTTTGGTTGGCATTTTTCTCCCCAGGCCTTCTCTTCGCTTGGTCTAAAAGAGATGAGGTTCAGTCACAAAGAAGCCACTCTTTTTTTATGTCCTCTTTGGCTGGAAACCCCGGGATTTGAGGACTGGTGAAAGTTTAGTACTTTTGGCCTATTATTTTTTGGTGGGTTAAAAAGAGTCATGAGAGATGTTCAGCCAATTTAAAAGCGTAGGGTCAAAGCTCCGGCCGGGTTGGCTGAGTGGTCAAAGCTACCCACTGTGGACTCAAGGGTCCCGGGTTCGGTTCTGGTCGAGGGCACATGCCCAGGTTACGTCCCCAGTGGTGGGCGTGCAGGGGGCACCCGATCAATGATTCCCTTCTCATCATGGATGTTTCCATCTCTCTCTTCCCTTCCCTTCCTCTCTGAAATTAAAAAAAAGAAAAAAGAAGTCGGGTCAGAACAGTACAGTGAATGATGGAAGATAACCCCAAGAGTGGTTCATGGCGCTGTGATGACATTTGATAAACTGCTGAATTGTAAACCTTAAAGTTCACCAAGGTTAAAAAGTGCCTTTAGAAATGACGAACAGTGAAGACAGTGTTTTTTATTTTATTTATTTACCTTTCCATTTCTTTTTTAAAATCTTTATTGTTGTATTACTTAAGGCCCCTCCATCCCCCCCATGACAACATAGAAATTTGTATTCCTTTAATTCAGGCACGCAAGGCCCTCCTCTGGGCCCTGTGGAGAATACAAATGGGAAGGGGTATTTTGGGATTGTTCTGCTCAGTTTATGCACTTATTTAAAAAAATTTTTTTTTAAATTTTTTAAATAATTTTTATGTTGTCTTAGTTTTCTTATTTTTTAATTGATTTTTAATT
This sequence comes from Lasiurus cinereus, assembly GCA_011751065.1. Classification (NCBI taxonomy): domain Eukaryota; kingdom Metazoa; phylum Chordata; class Mammalia; order Chiroptera; family Vespertilionidae; genus Lasiurus; species Lasiurus cinereus. The sequence goes on along the minus strand of JAAGEH010000038.1, from coordinate 16,397,962 downwards.
GATTTTTTACAGAGAGGAAGGGAGAGGGATAGAGTTAGAAACATCGGTGAGAGGGAAACATCAATCAGCTGCCTCCTGCACATCTACTGGGGATGTGCCCACAACCAAGGTACATGCCCTTGACTGGAATCGAACTTGAGTCTGCAGGCCGACACTCTATCCACTGAACCAAACCGGTTTTGGCAGTTAATGCACTTCTTAAAAGCAGTACCATATATGTGCAGTGGCCTGGTTAGAACATGTAGTGGGGATAAAGTAATATCAATCTAATGCCTTTCAGCATGTAGTAGACACTCAATAAATGTTATCTGTACCTAGTATTAGTTTATATATATCCATATATATATATATATATATATATATATTTAGTTTATTGATTTGAGAGAGAAAAACATCAATTTGTTGTTCCACTTATTTATGTATTCACTGGTTGATCCTTATATGTGTCCTGACTGGGGATCGAACCTGCAACCTTGGTGTAGTGGGACAACACTCTAACCAGCTGAGCTACCCAGCCAGGGCTCCTAGTATTAGTTTTAATATGTGATCCTAAGTTGTGGCATGGTTCTGGTCCTGGCAGTCGGGACTTTTGCATGGTGAGGTAGTAGTGACAAGGAGAGTCAAAATCTCATTGTAATAGAAGGGAAAACAATTTAGAATTTAGAGTGACTCAACTGTTTCTACCTAAAGCCCTCTGCCCTCCTGAAATTGTGTGTGTGTTGGGATAACATTTATTGATTTGAAATTAGTGGGATGGAAATGGTGCAGGCAATATTTGCATTTTAACTTTATAATCTAAGTTGCAGAATTTAAAAAAAAAAAAGGCTAATGAAATGACATAGCCTAGGAAGTATGTAGGTTTGATATGCCCTGTTGAGTCCTGTTAAGTTCATATGCTTTGCAATATAGTGTGACCAATCCAGCATCTTCACTTGGGCCTGGAGATGACTCAGGCATCAAAGATTTTCCCTTTCTTAAAAAGTCATTTTCTAGATAGGAATAGTTTTGCATTCCCTGCCCCCACCCAAAATCAGAAAATTTGTGCTTCTTTCAAGACATGTTTGAGCTCATTCATGTAAAAAAAAATATATATATGTATTTTTATTGATTTCAGAGAGGAAAGGGGAAGGAGAGAGATAGAAACATCAATGATGAAAGAGAATCATTGATCGGCTGCCTCCTGCATGTTGCCTTCTGGGCATCAAGCCCACAACCCGGGCATGCGCCCCTGACCGGAATAGAACCTGAGACCCTTCAGTCTGCAGGCTGATGCTCTAACCACTGAACAAAACCAGCTAGGACTGAGCTCATTCTTAAATGTAGATTGTATGTTCTAATCTTTACAATGATGCTCATTGACACAGCAGAAACTCAGGTTGTAGATACTTCTCATGTGTAGCTGGACACCATTCCTAGTTGAACTTGTAGTTCTCAGAATTCCTCTACTATTGTACTTTCCTGTCATTCTCCAGAAGGCAGAATGACTGCCACATTTAGATAATAACTTCACTGTTCATGGGTACTTAGACTGGCTACTGTGGGCAGGAAGAGTGGAAAAGACACAGCTCCTGCTTTTTTTTTAAATTTATTGATTTTTTACAGAGAGGAAGGGAGAGGGACAGAAAGTCAGAAACATCGATGAGAGAGAGACATCGATCAGCCGCCTCCTGCATGCCCCACACTGGAGATGTGCCCGCAAGCAAGGTACATGCCCCCGACCGGAATCGAACCTGGGACCCTTCAGTCCGCAGGCCGACGCTCTATCCACTGAGCCAAACCAGTCTTGGCACAGCTCCTACTTTTGAGTGACCCACTAACTTACACAGTACTCATTGGAAGGATTATCCTAGCTTTTTATATGCCACTTGTAATGATTGATCACAGTCTGTCCTTGTGGTTCAGTGTGACAGAAGAGTATGATTCTGTTGTTGGGATAGGTTGGAGTTGAGTTGAAGGAGAAAGAAAGGTTCATTTTACCCTCAGGCTGGAAGAGCTATGTAAAGGTAATTGGCAGCTATTTAGCTATTATTCCTCTTTTCTGTTAGTATGTTCAATAGTAATTGTTTAAATAAATGAAAATATAATAGTGTGGGGATTTGGAGTCCCACTTGTAGTGGAAGTAATTGAAGAGGTAATGATTTGTTGCCGTTATATATAAAACAGGGGTTACAAACTCAAATGACAGAGTATGAAGCAGGTAAATGTAAATGAGTGAAGTGAGCCAGGTGGGAATGTATTAGGATGTAGTGGGGACTGTAGTATACTGAAATGTGGGCCTGGTATTCTAACTTTTCCTGTCTTTCAGAAGAAACTAGAACTTCAGATCATTGAGTTTGAAACTGTTAGCACAAGTTACTTTTTTGCAAACCTCTGCAGGTGGATTCTGCACCATGACAGTGGGATGATTACCCCTGATACACAAGATGGGCAGGCCTTATGAGACTGGTTTTCTTTATATACTAGGAATCACACAGACTAACTTTTTATCTTGGTCCTACTCTGCCAGCTGTCACCCTTATACTTTGGATGCCCCAGGTTGTTTAAGGATGAGTGAGAGAAACCTTATTTTATTTTTCATCTCTTACCTGGCAGAAGGGACATCTTTGAACAGCTTTGGTCATACCTTAGTGGCTTGTCTTGGGTATCGTTCTTGGGATAAACTTAGAATCTCCAGAGGGTGCTATGGTAGAGTTGAGGTACGTTGGTCACCTGATTATCAGGTTTGGGAGGATTTTCCAGTTGTTTCTTGTCAGGACACTGGCCTTTTTCCTGGTTTGACTTTCTCTTACCTCTATCCGTTGAGTAAATTTATTGAGCCCAGTAAATTGTTTACTAGTACAGTAATTCTTGGTCACTTTCAATAAAGCACAACTATGGTGTGTTCTTTGGCCAGCTCTGGAAACCTTGCACGTTCTACATCTTTAGTGCTCCTCTTGGTTCCTGAGCCACACCAGCTGGAAACAAATACTTTTATAAAGAGCCTACTCATTTAAAAAATAAGTTAATTAAAATTAAAAAATAGGTAATAGGCAATATTGTATGTGACACAAAATTCAAAAGGTGCAAATTAAGTTATAGAGAAAAGTAAGTCTTCCTGTCAATCCTGTTCTACAGTTCCCAGTTCTTTTTTTCTGGAAGCAGTTTCTGTTAGCAGTTGCTTAGGAATCCTTCCAGAGACCCTGTCTGATAAGGCTCAGTTGGTTGAGCATCGTCCCTGCACCAAAAAGTCCTCAGGTTGATTCCCAGGTTGCAGGCTCAATCTCTGGTCAGGGTGCGTGCAGGAGGCAGCTGGTCAATGTTTCTCTCTTATCCTCACACTCTCTCTCTCTCTCTGTAAAATCAATACAAATAAATTTAAACAAAAATCCTTCCAGAGATGTAGAACATACTCATCTTGCCTAAATAATCTGAGGAAGGAGGGATACCAGAGTTTTATTTTTATTGATCCTTTAAATTATTTTCCAATTTCTTCTTCTTGGTTCTCCTTCTCAGAAAAAAATACATTGTATGTTCTCATCTCTGAATCTTCTCAGGAAAAGAACATTGTTGTGTGCCTAGACCATTTGGAAAGCAGATAGTCTGAGACTAACTAGTTATTTATGTAAATAATCATTAAAATAAATTAAAAAATATTTTATTGATTTTTTACAGAGAGGAAGGGAGAGGGATAGAGAGTTAGAAACACTGATGAGAGAGAAACATAATCAGTTGCCTCCTGCATCCTGGGGATGTGCCTGCATACTGGGAATGTGCCTCCGTCAAGGTACCAGCAACCAATTGATGTCTTTTCTCACATTGATATTTCTCTCTGGATATTTTTAGATCCCACTAAACTCTATAAATGCATCATGGGCAGAAATGTACACTAATACATTTCTGTAAAATATTAAAACATTATAGATAGGCTAAAATATTTTCTGAATATACCCAGATTTTGCAGAATCTTCTCTAGAGATAACTATAGTTATCTCTTTTTTCTCTTTCTCCTACTCTCTCTAAAAAAACTCAGTTGAAAAATATACTCAGCTCTGGCCAGTTTGGCTCAGTTGTTAGAGCATCGGCCTATGGATCGAAGGGTCCAGGGTTTGATTCCAGTCAAGGGCACATGGCTGGGTTGTGGGCTCGATCCAGTAGGGGTGTGCAGGAGACAGCCAACCAATGGTTCCCTCTCAAGTTGATGTTTCTATCTCTTTCTTCCTCTCCCTTCCTCTCCCTTCCTCTCTGAAATCAATAAAAATATATTAAAAAAGAAAAAAGAAAAATATCCTCAGGTGAGGATTAACAAAAACAAAAATTTAGTATTTTGTGTACAGTGGGTTGATTTTTACATAAGTGTTAACACACAATATGCCTGACAGCTGTTTCCCTGTCTTATTTGTTTTGTATCCTTAGTACTCTGTAAAATGCCTTATGCCTAGTAGGTGCTCAGTAAGTAAATATTCCTGGAATGTCTTCTTCCCTTACCTCTACTGTTTAACTTTCCTTTCACCTGATCTAAATGTTTGTCTAACTGTATACACCAACATCCCTACCTTTGTCTTTCTGAGAAGGGTTTCTAAATCATGGAAAGTGTTGAGTTGGTTTTACATACTCTTAGGGTTTTCTCTTTGCCAAGAAGAAATTCTGTAGTGTTTTTTGTTTGTTTTTGTTAATCCTCACCTGAGGATACTTCTTCCATTGATTTTCAGAGAGAGTGAAAGGGTGGGGGAGGGAGAGAGAGAAACATGGGTGTGAGAAGGACACATCAACTGGTTGCCTCCTGCACACTCCCCTATTGGGGCAGGGGTCAAACTTGTAACCACCCATGTATGCCCTTGACCAGGAATCAAACTCTTAACTTCTTGGTGCTCGGCCAATGCTCTAACCACTGACCAATAGCTGTCAAAGCTCTGTGTTTTTTAAATATTTTCGCCTGGGGAAAGAATTAAATATCTTTTTTAAGTACTATTCTAGGCAGCAAAGAAAATGGTAGTTAAGTGGTAGTTAAATTGGGGGCATTTAAAATACTAAAATAATATTTCAGTTTTACTTCAGAGAATCATTTAGAAGTAGCTTTACAAAAGTCTACCTTTCTTTTTTTCAAAAATGTATTTTATTGATTTTTTACAGAGAGGAAGGGAGAGGGATAGAGTGTTAGAAACATCGATGAGAGAGAAACATTGATCAGCTGCCTCCTGCACACCCCCTACTGGGGATGTGCCTGCAACCAAGGTACATGCCCTTGAACGGAATCAAACCTGGAACCCTTCAGTTTCGCTCTATCCACTGAGCCAAAATATATATTTTTTAATTGTTAGTATTGCAGATGTCCCCCATTTCCCCTTATTGCCCCCTCCTTCACTGAGCCCCCACCCCACCTTTGAAGAACTTTACATGTTTGCTAGAACTGTTAAGGGACCTTTGAGAAATTTTCTGGATTGATGCTTTTTAAAAATATATTTTATTGATTTTTAGAGAGAGGGGAAGTGAGAGGAATGGAAAGTTAGAAACATCGATGAGAGAGAAACATCGATCAGTTGCCTCCTGCACATTCCATACTGTGTATGTGCCCGCAACCAGGGTACATGCCCTTGAGTCTGTAGGCTGACGCTCTATCCACTGAGCCAAACCAGTTAGGGCTGATGCTGCTTTTAAAAGCTGATTTTTAGAGAGAGAGGAAGGGAGAGGGATAGGACAAGAAAAACATTGATGATAGAGAAACATCATCTATTGGCTACCTCATGCATGTCCCCTACTTGGAATCGAGCCAGTGATCCCTTGGTTCCTGCGTTGAAGCTCAACCACTGAGCCACGCCCACTGGGCAGGATTGATGCTTAAAGAAAAAAAAGTTTTAATTGATTTTAGAGAGAGAGGAAGGGAAAGAAAGAAACATCCATGTGTGAGAGAAACATCAGTTGGCTATCTCCTGCACAACCTCCTACGGTGGATCCAACCTGCAACCCTGGCATGTGACCTGCCCTGGAATTGAAGCTGCAACCTTTTTGTGCACAGGCTTTCAACCTACTGAGCCACACCAGCCAGGGCTGGATTGATGTGTTTTAAATTGTATCTTGAACTTCCAGAAATCTTAGTATTTAAAAGTTAAATTATAATTATAACCTTACCAAGTACTGATTTAAGCATGCATATGCTCTGGGTAAGCAAATATTAACTATACTTTTTTCTTAACTATTTGGTAGGCTTGCCAGGATGGTGGATAAGAATATTTATATCATTCAAGGGGAGATTAACATTGTGGTTGGGGCCATCAAACGAAATGCCCGATGGAGCACCCATATTCCATTGGTAAGTAAGGAATGGGCAGAAAACTTGGTCACTGATTTGTTGTTAGGGATCTGTGCATAGTTAAAACAGTATCAATTTCCCAGTAATAAAGAGGATAATAGGAATTCAGAGTTGTTGTTCCTTTTTTTTCCTCACTCGAGGATATATTTTTCCCCCCATTTGATTTTTTTATTTTTGGAAAGTGGAAGGGAGGGAGAGAGAAAAAGAGAGACAGAAACATTGACGTTGGAGAGACACATCAATTAGTTGCTTCCTGAATGAGCTCCAACAGGGGCCTTGGATCAAATCTGCAACCGAAGTATGTGCCCTTGACTGGGAACCAAACCTGAGACCATCAAGTTTGAGGGCTAATGCTCTAACCACTGAGAAAAACCGGCCAGGGCTCAGAGTTGTTCTTGATATCAAGGACTTTCTGTTATATTCCAGCTAATGTCAAATTTACAGGTTGCCTTTTTTTTTCTCTGGGGCCTAAAAGATGATACCATTTTTCTTCTAACTATATTTTGTAAATAACTTAAGCTAGTACTTGGAACTTCTTTAAAATGCCTAAAAATGTCAGATTCCTTATATTCTAGGGCTATCACATTTATTTAATTACTTTATTTATACATGGAGTATGGCTTGGTTATAGTATTCCTTGAGAATACTTCAAGCTTCTATACATAGAGTAGAAGCTTATCTTGCCAATCAGATGAATAAGAAATTTACCTGTTATAAAGGTGGCTTTCTTTGTTATATATATATGTTTAAGGATATTTTTTGTATAGTTGTATGAAACAATTTTTGTAAAAAAATTTAGATATTTTCAACTTGGTGTTTGGAAATTTCTCATGCTCATTTATAAAAATAGATTGTTTTAGAAGTGAGAGTGGAGTCGGGAATGTCTTTGAAATGAGCATGTGTGATTATATAATGAATATGAAGAAGAGAGAGAATAATATACACTGAATGGCCAGATTGTTATGATCTCTGAACGCATAATAATCTGGCCCTTCACTGCATGTGTGTGTGTGTGTGTGTGTGTGTATTTATTAGAGGCCTGGTGCATGAATTCGTACATGGGTGGGGTCTGGCCAGCCTGGCCAGGGGGAGGGGACATGGGCAGTTGGCTGGCCTGCCTGCTGGTCAAACTCCTGGTCAAGGGGACAATTTGCATATTAGCCTTTTATTATATAGGATATACATTGAATGGCCAGATTATTATATGTTCAGGGATCATAATAATCTGGCCACTCAGTGTATATATCCTAGTTTGTTTGGGATGCTATAACAAAATACCACAAACTGGGTAGCTTATAAACAACAGAAATTTATTTCTCACAGTTCTGGAGCCTGGAAGTCTGAGATCATAATGCCAGCATGGGGTCAGACAAGGGTCTTCTTCTGGGCCTCTGATTTCATATTGTGTCCTCACATGGTAGAAGGAGCAAGAGAGCTCTCTTGGGATTCTGTTATAGGCCATTAATTCCATTCATGTGGGCTCTGCTCTCATGACCTACTCATCCACCTTTTAAAGACCTCCACCTCCTGATTCTATCACATTGGGAATTAGTATTTCAACATGTAAGTTTTCCTATATAATAAAGGGGTAATATGCAAATTGACCCTCACACCTTCACAAGATGTCTGCCTACAACCAGGCCGTCAGGGGTGTTAGTGAGTTACCATCAAATGACTGAACAGCAGGCTGCATGGGGCGACCAGGCCAGCAGGGGGGCAGTTGGGGACGACTAGGCTAGTGGGAGGGGGCTCTTAGGGATGACCAGGCCAGCAGGGGCGGTGCAGTTGGGGGCGACAAGGTTGGCAGGGGGGCAGTTGGGGGCAGTTAGGCTGGCAGGGGGGCCAGTAAGAGGTGACCAGGGCAGGGGGGACAGTAAGAAGTGACCAGGCCAGTGTGGGGGAGGTGGTTAGGAGTGATCAGGTCAGCATGCAGAGGCAGTGAGGGGTGATCAGGCTGATGGGGGGGGTGTGCAGTTAGGGGCAACTAGGAAGGCAGCCAGGTGAGCGATTAGGAGCTAGCGGTCCAAGGGTGCCTGACTGCCGATTTAGGCCTGATCCCAAGGTTTCCAGATTGGAGAGGCTGGGCCGAGGGGATCCCCCATGTACGAATTTCATGTACCAGGCCTCTAATATATATATTTAATTTCAGAGAGGAAGGAAGAGGGAGAGGGAGAGAGAGAGAAACAATGATGAGAGCTCTAACCGGTTTTGCTCAGTGGATAGAGCTTTGGCCTGCGGACTAAAGGGTCTCAGGTTTGATTCTGGTCAAGGGCATATACCTTGGTTTCAGGCACATCCACAGTAGGGGATATGCAGGAGGCAGCTGATGGATGTTTCTCTCACATCAATGTTTCTAACTCTATTCCTCTCCCTTCCTCTCTGTAAAAAAAATCAATAAAATATATTTAAAAAAATAATAATAATAAACAATGATGAGAGAGAATTATTGATTGGCTGCCTCCTGGGGATGTAGCCCACAACCTAGGCATGTGCCCTGACCCGAAATCGAACCGTGACTTCCTGGTTCATAGGTCAACACTCAATTACTTGCCCATGCTGGCTGGGCAACATGTAAGCTTTTAGGACACAAACATTCAGACCATAGCAAATATAAAAGACCTGGTAATCTATGGTAGCTTGAGTGCTGTGGTCATGGTGTAGATTAATACTTCAGGATTTACTATTTTAGGTAAGCCCAGAGGACCTCTATGAATTAAGAGATTAAGGAACTAGAAAAATGTATACTAACTTTCTTTTCCTAAGAATAAAAACTTACTGGATTTTCTGGTTGCATTCAGAGAAAGAGCCCTTGATGTCTCCTTTGTTTCCTTTTTCCTCTGTGTCTGATAATGATTTAAAAAACAACACCTATTTGTTGCAGGATGAAGAACGGGATCCTCTGTTGCATAGTTTCAGTCATCTAAAGGAGGTTCTAAACAGCATAACCGGTGAGTCCTCACATCTATGTAAGATTATTTATCTTGGTAAAAAAGACATGTGTTTGATTTACTGCAGGGATGGAAAAACTTTCTTCTGAAAAGAACTATTGCAGGGATGGACAGACTTTTTCTGTAAAATAAATATTTTGGGGTTTACAAGCCATAGTAACTACTCAATTCTGCCATTGCAGCTCAGAAGCAGACATAGATAATACTTAAGTGAATGAGTGATAAATCAAATTTTCTTTAAAAAAAACAAGTTGCAAGCCAGGTTTAAGTCATGGGTATAGATTGCCCCTGGCTTATTGTATTGCTGATCCTTTTCCTTGAGTTCCTAAAAGGGCATCTCTCTTTAGTGGGGAATCAGCATTCATATAATTATAAGCTTCCTTCATTGTGTGAGTAATAAGTTATTTTGGTTTGAAACTACTTTCTTTGTCTACTATGCATGCCATAAGGTAGGAAGTTGGTGGCACAAATAAAGTTTTTAGTATTTGCAACAAAACTTTTCTGTTGTTCTAACTGGTTTGGCTCAGTGGCTAGAGCCTGCAGATTGAAAGGTCCCGGGTTCGATTCCGGTCAAGGGCATGTACTTTGGTTGCCGGCACATCCTCAGTAGGGAGTGTGCAGGAGGCAGCTGATCGATGTTTCTCACTCATCTATGTTTGTAAAACTCTATCCCTCTCCCTTCCTCTCTGTAAAAAAATAAATAAAAAATATATATTTAAAAAAAACCAAAACCTTTCTGTTATTGAAAGTCATTGTTGCTTTTAGGGCCTTAGCTCTCTGTAATACAGATCTTAAATCTTCGTGTGTTCCAGAATCTTTTTTTCCTTTTTTTCTATCATGTTTCCCTAATGATAATAAGCTTATGTAATATTTATATGTTTAGAATTTTTAAATCCATTTTTATGTTTTTTACCTTATTGAACTTTTACATAACCCTGTAGGGGAGGCATGGCATATATAGTCCCATTTTATGAATGAAGTTAAAGCCCAGAGACATTTTAGGTGATTTAACTGAGGTCACACTAATTTCAAGAGATAGAGTCAAAACTAAAATTCTGGCCCCTGATGCCTGCTTTAGCGCACTGTTCTATATTGCTTCTGTTCATGCAATTAAAGGAGAATGTACATAGGAAGTGCCTTATATATGTACTAGAGGCCTGGTGCATGACTTCATGCACAGGTGGGGTCTGGCCAGCCCACCCCAATGGGGGCCCATTAGGCAGGGCTGGCAGAGGGGGCAGGGCCATGGGTGGTTGGCTGGCCGGCCCCAGTTGGGGTATTGGGGGCTGATCGGAGGCTGAGCTGGCCTGGAGTGGGCTGATCCGGGCCCAGATCAGGCCTGTTGGTTGCCACAGTGCACGTCATAGCCACCTGTCATTCCGGTTGTTTTGGTTGTTCCACTGTTATGGTCACTGGGCTTTTGTATATATAGATAATATACATGTATTGTGGGTGGGGGAAGCAAGACTCAACATCTTTGGGTTTTTCAACAGGAGTGATAAAGACTGAAAGGGAAACCCTCAGATCTGTGTTACTCTTGACTGTAAAGGACTTTTGCAATGTATTATCCTTGAAAAGAACTATTGTAGGGATGGACAGCTAGTAACATATCTAAGACCACAATTGAAATCAGTTTTAGGCTTTTGAAAATTACATAACAATAAACAAATACATTTTCTCTTTTTATGAGGAATGTAAAAGAATATCTGGAGAAAATTTCCTTTTTACTTTTCCTAAACATGGTCTGATGTTATCTAAAGATTTCCTACAATGTTTTCTTTAAAGGAACAAATTCCACTTTATTGAAAACTATTGGAAATGTTAGCCAGGAAGGATCAAGTATAGAGGAGGTGATTGTTAGCTAGTTAGCAGGATGAATGTTGCAACTGGGTGGTAGATTCTTGTTTTATGGCCCATACTGTAAGTGACTTTGATGCTTTAGAAAGAATTGACTGCCTGCAGATTTTTCTGTCTGTCTTTTTTTTTTTTACTGAACAGATAAAGCTTACATATCCCAATAAGAAAGAGTAGATATTTACAACTCCTTTTGTTAAAGGATTAAACAAGTGAATATATTTGGAAATATTTGGCCAACATTATAACACAGCATGGTATTGGTTGGGAACACTCTAAAATGGCAGATTAGAATAGCTTTGTAGGCCTTTTAGGCACTCTGTGGACACTGAGGAGCTGAGGTGGTGCTGTTATCCTGACAGCCACATATCCATATCCTGTACTTGTTTTCTCTATCCTGACATATCCTGACACTTAAGCTCAGAAACCATATCTGTGGTGAATGGTACAGTCCAGGACTTGGGGTCTCTGGACTAGGGGTTGTTAACCTTTTGGACCTCACAGACCAGTGGTCCGTGGACCACTGTTCGGTGACCGCTGCTCCAAAGGTTTCCTTAAACCAGCGGTCACCAGCCTTTCGGACCTCATGGACCACTAGTGGTCCTCGGACCACTGGTTGGTGACCGCTGCTCTGTAAGACCATGTAAGAGCTACCAAAGTTCAACCTTCTGCCTAACTTTCTTACATCCTTGGGTTAGGAATCCATATTATCTGCTCTTTGAAATTAATAAAACCAGAATGTGCTGAGGAGCCAGTTCTGTCTGTGGTACTAGGAACATACCTGGGTCCTACCAAGCTTTTCTCCAGACGAAGACAAAAGGTGCTAGTACTTTCTAGAGGCCAATAGATGTAGCAAATTTTGAAATGATGCCAGCCAAGGTCGCCCCATTGTTCTTGGATTTTAGCTAATTACCTGCTTGAGAAAAATGATAAGAGTGGACCCAAAGTAGAGCATTTCATGGTCTTCTGATTGGTTCTGACCTCCCACACAGTGTTGGCTTCTAGGAGCAGGTTTATGGGTGAGCTGCCCCTGTGGTCCTGGACTCTGCAATCCATGACCAATTTCTTGTTTCTTTACTGAAACGAACAGATTTTTTTGATTGGCAGTGTCAGGAGGACTGCTTTCTTGGAAGCATGTTAATGGTAGGAGGCTGGGAAAAGGCTTTGAACTTGGAGAGAGAGAAACTAAAGAGACTGCCCTTGCCATGTGACTGGAAATGATGTACCATTTATATTGGAGGAAGTATGGCAGGAATTCTAGGACTTCCACTCAGTTTAACTCATGAAACTGATTTGGGCTTGGTCTCTTTTTACAAGAAAGCTTTCTGTTTGCATTCCCCCCGCCTAGGCTTTCTGCTGGTTTAGTTGTTTAAGAATATCACTGTTGGTGCCCAGCCGGTGTGGCTCAATGGTTAAGCATCTATCTACAAACCAGGAGGTCATAGTTTGATTCCTGGTCTGGGCACATGCATGGTTTGCAGGCTGGGGAACATGCAGGAGGCAGCCAGTCAATGATTCTCTCTCATCATTGATATTTCTCTCTCTCTCTCCCTTTCTCTCTCTCTTTTCTTCTCCCTCTCTAAAATCAATAAAAATATATTTAAAAAAAAGAGAATATCACTGTTGGAAATAGGTGGTTCATTGGACATCATCAGTAAACAAAATGATGTGTTTTTTTATAAATGTTCAGAGAATAATTTATATATATAAGCACTATCTATTCCTCCAGGAGTTATTGTGAAGGAAATAAGTTCATTATCTCTAGTAAGGTTGGTTAAGTCCATACCTATTATTCTTACAAATATGTAACTCTGGACCACATTTATAGTCAGTATTTGCCCAAACTGCCTGACAATTTCATGTTTTGTAGCATTTAGAATAATAGAATATTCTAATACCAAATCTAAAGATAAGGTTACACTTGGAAGATATAGGGTACCTAAAAACAAAGTTTGCGTATTTCTACTTTAGATAAGCCTTAGCTTACCACCAGTGAGACTTGACAGCTGCCCCTTTTAGGAATCCTTTTAGGATATTATTCTGAAGAAGATGTGTGATTACCAGGGTTGCTGAAGGGGTGTGGGAAATGACTGCTAGTGGGGACAAGTTTCTTTTTGGGTGTTGAAAATGTTCTGGAATTAGTGGTGATAGTTATATCACTTTGTGAATATATGAAAAACCATTGAATTGTATAATTTAAAAGGGTGAATTTTTTAAATATATATATTTTATTGATTTCAGAGAGGAAGGCAGAGAGATAGGTAGAAACATCAATGAGGAAAGAATCAATGATTGGCTACCTCCTGCACACCCCCTACTGGAGGGGATAAAGCCCACAACCTGGGCATGTGCCCTTGGCCGGAATTGAATCTGTGACCCTTTATTTTATTTTATTTTATTTTATTTTATTAAAAAAAATGTTCTTATTTATTTCAGAGAGGAATTGAGAGAGAGAGAGAGCGGGAGGGAGAGGGAGAGAAACATCAATACCGAGAGAAAATCATTGATCGGCTGCTTCCTGGGAGTCAAACCTGCAACCTGGGCATGTGTACTTGACCAGAATCGAACTAGGACCTATAAATCTGCAGGCAGATGCTCTATCCACTGAGCCAAATCGGCTAGGGCTAAAAGGGTGAATTTTATGGAATATGAATTATATCTTAATTTTTAAAAATCAGCAAATGTAGATTAGAAAAGTGATGGGGTTTACCAGTTCTTTCTCCAGGCTCAGAGTTATGGAGAGAAGCCTCTGACTGTATTTGATGCTGTGTTTTGAACCCATTGTCCAGCAAAGGCAGAAAAAGGCTCATCCTCCTAGCCTAGTTTGTCCTTTTATGTCTCTCTCATTAACTCCAGAAGCACATGGCTTTTATATTTAAATTTATTCAAGCTGTAATCTTTGACATTTGAGTTAGCTTTTAGTACAGTTTTGCATTTATAGTAATATATATTATGTATTTTCTCTATCCCCAAAGAATCCGTTTTAATCTTTTCCGGATGCAAATTTCAGTCTGACTTGTTCCATCTTCCCTCTCTTGCTCTCTTTCCCCTCCCCCAACAGAGTATGTTTGATCAGGTGTGGCAGGAATATCCACTGTCAAGCTGCGCCCTTTATATTAGTCAATATTTTCTTTCTCCCCCCTTCCCTGTCTGTCTGCCCCTTTGGGCTTTCCCAGTTGATTTATAATTTTGGAATTCTCATCGGAGTCTGTAATACAGTTTGTTCATTATTTAACCAAAACCTGTTTAATGAGCAGAGAGAGGCAATGTAAATGTTAGGCATGTTGCAGTGATGTACCTTTGTGCTTCTCAAACCGGGTGGGTAGTTTAACTCTGTGCTGCCTGCAGGGTTGGGGTGTCCTGGCCTTAGGGGCAGAAGGACCACTGCCTTTCCCTAAGCCCTGGCATAGGCTTAGATTCCTAAGACCCATTTCCTTTTTTCCTTCTAGTAATCTTGTGGGGGTTCTTGCACATTAGAGATATCTTCAATCTCATAGACAGACTGTGGAAAGATCTGTGGCATGGGGATGGAAGGGAAAGTGAAATATCAGGATACTGTACTTGATATGGTTCTTGGTTTTAGATCTGAAGAGAGTAAATGACTTAGAAGAATTCTTTTAGCTGACATAGTCTGTGGTCATTGATCTATTTGTTCCTAGACTAGACAAGTGTTTGCAAACCTTAGTACCCTTCATCCACTGAACTTCATGGAAAGGACCTTAGTCAGTTGTGATTTGTGGTATTTGGCTGTGGTCTTTTGCCTCCAGATTTAGGGTGCTTTTGTCCTTGGTCTTTAAACTTAGATCATTACAAAGAAATTCTTTTTTTTTTTTAAAAAAAAATTAGCTTTAAAGCAGAGAGAGAGGAACAGTCTAAAAGGTCTAAAAGTCTAAACAGTTTAATAGTCATACCAGATTTTTCTCTTAAGGAATCATCTGTTAAGGACTTTAAAGCCTTTAAAGACTTCAGTGCCAGGGCTCGAGGAAGACTTCTTAGTGGTGTATGTGTCAAGGGTGGGGTGGGGTAGTGAGTTTGCCTTTGGAGATTTAATGCCAGGCATTTTTAATTTTGAGGGCCTCTGAGGAATTGAGGGTATTCAGCATAAGACTAAGGTGGTCTTGAGGTTCAGTGTAAGCATGTATAGCAGCTATAAAGCTGCTTTAGCTTTTTGGACTTCTTCTTTCTGGGATTCACCAAGATTTGGATACTTTCTGTGTGTGGTTTATTAAATTGCTTCTAATCAATACTGTTAGACTATCTGTTATGTGCTAGGCAATTTGCTTAGGCACTTAGCCATTGTGTCTGTCATGGTATACAAACAGGCAAACCTTATTCCTCCCCCGATAACCACTGGTTTACAAGATTAGTGGCTTTAGCTGACCATGCCATGGCTAACCTTGTGTCCTCTACTCTATGCTATATGGTTCCCTATCAGGCATGGAATGCATGATAGTGTATGAGAGCAATCTGTTGTCATCTTTTTATTCTCACTCTTACCTTTGTTAACAAAACAAGCCAAAGAAATGAGCAAAAATGATAGCTTATACATTTGCTAATTTGACTTTCTCATGTAAAGCCATTCTTGCCAGAGTTTGGATGTTGCCAAAGACATAGGATGATTCTGAGGAATATGCTATTTCTTTACTGAGCTTACCTGGACTGCAAAAAATGGTGTATTTGAGTTTAAGAGGGAGAATCAGGTGCCTGGAGAAAGTAGATATATCAGAAATTTATTTAAGTATAGTTTATTTTGGACAAACACACCTGTAGAGTACTGTCTGTCTTAAATTTTGTGAATTAAGTTTCTGATCTAGGTGGTTTGAATCCATGTAACCTTCAGAGGTTTGCAGGGAACATTTAAATAGAGTCTGCAAGCCAACTTTTATGAACATTTTTTCTGGCTGAGGCCTCTTAGAAATAGACTTCTAAGTAGATAGACGTAAAACTGTGGAAGGATGCCTCAAACCTCAATTTTAATGTTTCAATTGGAAGATGGGAAGGTATAGGGAAAAGAAATTTTAGTCGTCACTGTCAGGAAAAAGATTAAGTTTAAGGGCACATTATTTGAAAAAGAAAAAAGAAAAGATTTTGCTAGTGTTTTCATTTCCCTTACTGATTGAATGCATACTTTCACTTTTTTTGGTAGGAGCTTATGGTTTCAGGAGTAGTAGAGTAAACAATATATCACTGTTAATCAGCATGAGAAGAAGGTTGAATAAGTCATTAGCTTTGTCCCACTTGGAGTTGAACTTGTGAATTGTTCAAGGCTTGACTAAATGGAGGCTAAAAGACCAAGTGTAATAAATTTGGCAGACAAATTCATGTAATGGGATCAGTGTTGGAAGAGGCAAGGTTGGATACACTTATATAAGTATCTGTTTCCAGTGCCCTTTTTGACTTTCTTGTTCTACAATAAAATATAAGAGTATATTAGTTTGGAGATTATTAAGTCAAACTGACTTTGGCACCTTAGAGTCTTGATAGCTTGATTGGCTTCAGACTTATGGGCATTTCAGCATAGTTAGAGAAAATAAAAATACTGTCACCCCCCTCCCCCAGAGAATATTCATATAAATAAGGTAGCTCCAAGAGGCCTGTATTTAGATTACTTTACTTCGCTATTTCTTTTTACTAGGGCCCTTCCCCAACTGACCTGAACCCTTTTCACATGACATTTCTAAACCAAGTTCTTCCCAAACATTTATTTGTCCTTGAGGTTAGAAAATGAAGAATTTCTTGAGAAGAAGCAGTTCTGTATAGTCTGGTTTCTTAATGGGTCCAGCTCTCCTTTTTTTCTCTTTCTAACAGTCAAACATAGCCATCAGAACTAGTCTGCTGGCATATTTTCCACTATAGTACATGTATCTGAAAGGGGTTGTCAAAAAAGAAGAGTATTCTTTTTTAATTAATTAATTAATTATTTTCAATTTTATTCTTTATTCTCAGCTTATTTTTTTCGAGTATTATTTTTTTTAATATATTTTATTGATTTTTTACAGAGAGGAAGAGAGATGGATAGAGAGTTAGAAACATCTAACTGATGAGAAACAGAGAAACATTGATCAGCTGCTTCTTGCACGCCCCCTACTGGGAATGTGCCCTCAACCAAGGTACATGCCCTTGACTGGAATTGAACCTGGGACCTTACAGTCACAGACTGACACTCTATCCCCTGAGCCAAATTGGTTTCGGCAAAAAAAAAAAAAGGAGTATTCTTAATAGCTTGGTTCTCAAAGGCAGAGGCAAAGGAACCTAATTTCTAATAGAGGTTAGGGTTGGTATGATAGCGTGGTTTGTGGTGGGTGTCAAAGTTGCTGATATTGATCTCACTGCCATTGTCCTGTCTAACACTGCCACCTCTTAAAAGGCCTGGAATTATTCTCTGGTTATGGGCCCAATTTGCTATGACAAGCAGTCAAATGAGTAAAAAGAGGAAAAGCCAGCTGCTGCTTTGTTTTTAACAAGGAGGCAGGCAGAGTCCTTTTCTTCTTTCCACTCACTCAAACTCAGGGCAAGTGCCAAATGTTTGAAATTCAATGTGCAGTTTTGGTTAGGAGATATGATAAAGATTTATTTTTATCAGCCTGGCCCCCTCTAAACACCTCTTTTTGCTCATACTTACTTAATTGGTCACCTCAATTTCTACACAAATTTTTGTTGTTGTTAATCCTCACCTGAGGATATTTTTTCCATTGATTTTTAGAGAGAGTGAAAGAGAAGGGGAGAGAGAGAGAGAGAAACGTCAATGTGAGAGAGAGGATCAAACTGCAACCCAGATATGTGTCCTTGACTGGGAATCAAGCCCATGACCCTTCAGTCCACAGGCCAGTGCTCTAACCACTGAGAAAACTGGCCAGGGCTCAATTTTTAAAGTGATATTTAATATGTTTAGGGAAAGGGTGAGTACATTTGTCTTTCCTGGCACTCATTAAAAGATAGAGCCTGGTAGACAGCAACATGGAGAGTATATCATTTCAATTCAGATCACTTCATTTAAAAAGGGTGGTAAATGGAGAACAGTAACTAATTTAAGCTCTACCATTTGCTTCTGGAAACTAGGTGATAAAATGCTCCTTACCAGTTTCTTTGTTTCTTTACTTTGGTCTGGAGAGATTAAATTAAGGGCACATTATTTGAAAAAGAAAAAAGGGCTTAGATGGACAAGCACTCCTGGCTGCCTGTTGGCTGGCTTCTCATTGCATGCCTCTTCTGTAACACCAGCCTTCTGTTACCACTGAAACTACTGTAGGTTGAGTTGTGAAGGGCTGCCACATGTGCACACATCACACTGACCTTTCCTTGTTTCATGCTTATTGAGCAATTACTTGCCCGTTTGTGGAACTCACGTTATTGCCTTGGATTTTTGGCTCAGTGTGAAGTGGGGGCATCCAGGAAGTAGCCTGATAGACTGTACATCAGAGGGCAATAAATTGGCATTTGATTTGATGGAAAGGCAGGACCAGATGTGGTGTGGGAGCAAGGGTTTTTCTGCAGTCAGCCATGCAGCTTGTTTCCAGGTGTCCTGGAAAGCAGCTTGGGAACTGAAGGCTAAGAGTAGTTGGGGACATTAATTGTAGAGGAAAAGGATCAAAAGAACTTCAATGTAATATGCCCTGAATTGGGAAAATCCTCTAAAAGTAGGACAAATAAAATTTCCTTGACATTAATAGGACTTTTTCTGCTGATTATTCTTACTTTTTCAAATAAAGTAAGTTATTAATTGGCAGAAGAAATTATAAAACTTGAGAGACCCTTGACAAGGGGTTGGAGAATAAGAAAGCCTAATCCCACAGGAGGATTTTCCTGAAGGTTTATTTTTCTTTTTGGAAAAACCCAGGCTTAAGAAAACTGGTTCCAAATTGATGATAATGTAAGAGCTAAGATATTATTATGACTGCCCTACCATTGGCTAAAGTTATATCTTACAGTCTGAAAGTTGCAGTCTATTAGTGGATTGCGACATCATTTTAAAGGGTTGCACAGCATTTCCCCTCAAATTTTTATTATGAAAATTTTCAAATAAACCAAAAATTGAAATAATATACCACAGGACCAAAGGGTTTTTGGTTTAATTTCAGGTCAAGGGCATGTACCTTGGTTGTGGATTCCTTCATCCCAATAGGGATGTGTGTGGGAGGCAACCAGTTGATGTGTCTCTTTTACATCAATGTTTCTCTCTCTCTCTTTACCTCTTCCCTTCCTCCATTCCACTCTCTCTAGAAATCAAAATATCGTCAGGTGAGGATTAAAAAGTTTTTTCCCATTTGTCCCCTATATTTCCTTTTATAGCTGTAGTTGGTTTTATAAACCAATATCCAAGCAAAATCCTCATTTCATTAGGTAGTAATATTTCTTTAGACTTTTAAAATCAACACAGTTTTTTCTACTCCTATTTTTCCCCTGTTGGTATTGACTTTTTTAAGAGACCAGGGCATTTATTTTTAGAATGTTCTACATTCTGGATTTGTCTTTGTCATTGTGGTGTCATTTTACTTATTTCTCTAGTCCGTATATTTTCTGTATTCTAGAATTTGATTCAGATTAAACTTCATTAGTTGATACTGTGTACTTCATATTATATCACTACAGGAAGTACATACAGTCAGGTTGTCCCCACTATTGGTGGTTTAAGTTTGACTACTTGCTTAAAGTGGTGACTGTTGTATTGCCTCATTGTAAAATAAATTTATTTTTCTCTTTGCAATTAATAAGCAACCTGTGAATTAATATTTGGCACATTCTGAGTACCTTGTTCTCTAACATGCTTTTAAAAAAAAATATTTTTATTGATTTCAGAGTGGAAGAGAGAGGGAGAGAGAAATAGAAACATCAATGATGAAACAGAATCATTGATAAGTTGCTTCCTGCATGCCCCCTACTGGGGATGGAGCCCACAATTCAGAATCAAACCAGGACCTCCTGGTTCATAGGTCGATCCTCAACAACTGAGCACACAGGACAGGCTATTCTTTTACCTAATGGTCATCCACTGATGAATTTTTGCCAGAATTATTTATTTAAGTAGAGATTGTAGAATGATGACTTTCTACATTTATTAGCTGGCACTCTTTGTAAAGAATTATTTCCTTCATACACTGGAGGATAAATCAGTTTCTTATAAAAAGGTAAGGGAAATGCTTGATTCTTTCTCTTTGATTGCCAATTTTCAAAGTAAAGACCACTAAGGCCTGTAAATGAGGTATTCCCCTTTTATGAATATTTATTCAGTGTTTTCTAATTAATTACATTTATGATTATTTTTGGTGCTTAATCATTCCAAGTTTGGCCAGTGAGAGCCCCTTTGGTCCTTTGATATGACCCCTTTAAGCACTTCCTTGCTTTCTAATATAAGTTATAGGCCTTAAGGGAGAGGGAAAAAAAGAGATAGAAAAGTAAGTATCAGTGCGTCATACATAATAAGGATAAATATTGTTTTGGGAAATTTTTGTTTCATTTAGAAACATGTATATGTTCTGAGTTGCAGTATAAACTGTATTTCTTTCTGTAGGTCATGGTCAAAAAATTTTGAAAGTCCTGGTAGAGAGACCATGTAATTTATTCCTGTTCCAGTTCTGGTTTGAATTTGTCTCTCTGCAATGTTATTTATTAGGCAAGGAGTCAAAGAGGGTGTTGAATCAGAGTGCTTCTTCCACTATATTCTTGGCATTCTGCAAAGGACTCTATGAAGGTACTTAGCCCCTTGACCTTTGGGAACCACTGGATTTCATACCTATCAACTTTGATTTCAGTAAAGCTGTTCTTTCTCTCTAATCATTTATTTATTTAGAGATTTACTATTACATATTATTTCATCCCCCATCCCCAGCTCTATCTATACTAATAAAAAGGTAATATGCTAATTAGACTGGGATACCTTCTAGGAGACCTTCTGGACATCATTCCAGACAAAGCCATGGTTTCGGGGCTGAGGCAGAGGCAGTTAGGGACAATGAGGCCAAGAAGAAAGGGCAGTTAGAGGTGATCAGGCTAGTGTGTGTGTGGGGGGGGAATTGAGAGCGAGTAGGCCAGCAGGGGGTGGGGACAGTTGGAGGCAAGCAGGCCAGCTGAGGGGGGAAGTTGGAGGTGATCAGGCTGGTGGGGGGCAATTGAGGGCAAGCAGGCCTGTAGCGGGGGGGCAGTTGGGGACGAGCAGGCCGGTGGAGGGGCAGTTGGAGGTGATCAGGCCGGCAAGGGGGGCAGGTGGGGGCGAGAAGGCTGGTGGGGGGGCAGTTGGGGGTGAGCATACCAGCAGGGGGAGCTGTTGGGGGCAAGACGGCCAGCAGGGGGCAGTTGGGGGCGAACAGGCCAGCAGGCAGATTGGTTAGGGGCAGTCAGGCAGGTGAATGGTTAGGAGCCTGGGATTGGGCCTAAACCGGCAGTTAGACATCCCCTGAGGGGTCCCAGATTGGAGGGGGTGCAGACTGGGCTGAGGGACACCTCCTCCATGCACGAATTTCATGCCCTGGGCCACTAGTTTTGATATAATTGACAAATAACACTGTGTTAGTTTAAGGTATACAGTGTGATGATTTGATATGTGTATATATTGAGAAATGATGACCACAATAAGATTAGTTAACACATTCATCACCTAAACATAATTACAATTGTGTGTGTGTCGGGGGGGCAGTGAGAACATTTAAGATCTACTTTCTTGCTTTAGCTGGTTTGGCTCAGTGGATAGAGCCTGCAGACTGAAGGGTCTCAGGTTCGATTCCGGTCAAGGGCACATGCCCAGGTTGTGGGCTCCATTCCCAGTAAGGAGCATGCAGGAGGCAGCCAATCAATGATTCTCTCTCATCATTGATGTTTCTCTTTCTCTCCCTCTCCTTTCCTCTCTGAAATTAAAAAAAATATATATATATATATGTATATATATTTTAAAAAAAAAGGATCTACTCTCTTAGCAACTTTCAAGTATATAATATAGTATTGTATTATTTAGTCATCATGCTGTATACGAGATTCCAGGACTTTTTTATCTTATAACTGGAAGTTTGTACCCTTTGATCAACATCTCCCCATTTTCCCTACCACTCAGCCCCTTGGCAATTGCCTTTCTACTCTCTGTTTCTATGAATTTGATTATTTTAAGATTCCGCATATGAAATCATACATTATTTGTCTTTGTCTTATTTCACTTAGCACAATATTCTCAAGGTCCATCCATGTTGTGCAAATGGCAGAATTTCCTTCTAATATATGGCTGAAACATTCTATTTATGTAGTTGTTTCTCTTTGGATGAATCCAGCTTTTGCAAGGCAGAAATTAGTTTGAGACCAGTTGAGTCATAACAGTCCTGGAGAATGTTATCCTTCCTTAAGGAAAAAAGGATTGGGGATGTAATGGTGACTGACTGATCACTTTACATCTTGTACCTTAACACTTTCATGTGACGTGTTCAGAGATAAGGGGATAGCATGTCATGATAGACATGGGTTGGCCATCCTTTTGAATCCTTTTGATGGATTAAAGAGGGAGTCGTTTTTATTGGAGAAACTCCAAGACGGCACTTTCTCTAGGAACTTTGCTCTTGGCAAAAATTCATTCATATATTCTGTCAACGAATATTTCTTGAGCACTTACTTAATGTGTGCCAGACACTGAACTAGTTTTAGAGACCTCATTTTCAAGGAGACTGACACAGTTCATGTCCTCATAAAGTTTATGGTCTAGTGGGCTGGTGATTTGAGAAGCTCTGAAATTTGAGTGGACACAGATGGGCACTTGGTTTGAGGTCTGCCTAGCTTCCACATATGACCTCAGGAAATTGTTGAATGTCCTGTGTGGTGAAAAAGGTTCTAGGTTGGTCTGAAGAACAAACAGCATTGGTGTTTGTTTGCATTGTCTATCCCATCCCCAGCTTCTGTCCTAGCCCTGGCTGCCTAGTAGTAACTGAGTACCTGGAAGTTTCATTTCTGCTTAAGAGTGTTGGATGTCATAAGGCTTAATTAGTCCATTTATATTCACCTTTGATTAATCAATTTGTGCATCTCAGAACTGAACTGACTAAAAATTGCCCATAGGATAAGATATTATTAAAATCAATAAACGGAAACATAATTTAAAGTGGAATTGGGGGCTAAAAGAGAGAACTTTAATGCATGTGTCACTCAACATACACTAATAACTCCAACAGGAAGAGATATACCTTGCCTTTCCTGCTTTACTACCTCAGCGCAGGAAGAAAAGATTCCTCCTTACTCAGTAACAGCCCAACCAATGGCTGACTGCCATAACTCAGCCAATGAAAAATCACTAAGAATTTTCAGTTTCTTCCAATAGACCCTCAAGTCCATAAAAGAGCAGTCCTCTTTTTGTATCTCTGGATTTGCATGTGGTTTGCCATTCGACTGCAAGACCTGAATAACAATTCTTTGTTGTTGCCAAACAACCCTTTTTTGCTGTAGAAATATCTGGCTATTTGTTTAAGGTCAACAATATGAATGGCTGATTGCCTTTTCTGATAAAATTCAGCTTTGCTTTTGAGTCCTCTCAGGCTTGGGTTTCAGACACAATTGTTAGTATTTTGAAGTTAGGGGCACAAAACAAAGGTTTTATTAGCTAAGGTGCTAAAAGAATAAGGAAAATTGTCCTATAAAATAAAACCCTAATATGCAAATTGACAGAACAGCAGAATGACCAGTCGCTATGATGCACACTGACCATCAGGGGGCAGATGCTCAAGGCAGGAACATCTGCTTCCTGAGAGGGAGGCAACTGGTGGCGGTGGTGGTGATCGGGGGACAGGGCTGGCCAGTGAGTGGCACCAGGCAGCCAGCCAAAGAGGGTGCCAGTGGGGCCCTCCAATTGCCCTGACTGCTGGTCACCCCAGAGATTAGCCCTGATCACCGGCCAGGCCTAGAGACCCTACCCTCTTTATATATTTGGAACAGTCTCTTAGATTTAAAATTAAAACCTAGCGAGGCTATTCTAACACTGAAAAAACAGGATGATGCAGCAATGACATGCATGGACTTTGGCTTGCACATTTTGTGGTTAGTCCTAATTCTGACACTTATAATTGTGTGACAAAGCCAATTATTTAATTTCTCTTTGCTTCAGTTTTTCCACCCATAAGATGGGGAAAATGGTACTACTGCCTGAGAAGGATCATGTTATGGTCTACTTTTTATAATCAGGGCAAAAAAAATGTAGCTGCTCATACAACAGCAAGATGTCTTTCACCTATATGAAAAGTATGGTCACTGGTGCATTCAGTGTCCCGGATTGCCAGGGAATATCTGACTGCCAGTTTAGGCCTGATTGGACATCCCCCAAGGGTGCAGGCCCTGCTGAGGGATTGCCCCTATGCATGAATTTCATGCACTGGGCCTCTAGTTTTCTATAGTTCTAACACTCCCAGTTCAAAAATAATATGAGTATTTTTTAGTAACAACCCATTGTCTTTAGCCCAAGTGCCTCATTAAGGAAAGAAGTATCAAAGCCCATATAACTTTGAATAGGATTTGGCTTCAAATTAGTTGAATATTCCATCATATATGATCTTTTGAATCTCAGAGAAAGCACCCATATATATTTATTTATTTATTATTTTTTAATAATTCTTTATTGTTGGAAGTATTACATATGTCCCTTTGACTTCCTCCAGTCTGCCCCCCCCCAGGTCTTCAGCACCCTATTGTCTGTGTCCATGGGTTATGCAAAAATGCATACAAGGTCTTTGCTTGATTACTTCCCACCCACCCATTCTCCCTCGCGTTCTCTCTGAGATTCTGCACTCTGTTTCATGCTTCCATGTCACTGGATCCACTCTGCTCATCAATTTATTTACTTAGATTCCACATATGAGTGAGATCATGTGATACTTACCTTTTTCTGACTAACTTATTTCACTAGCATGATATTCTTCAGGCCCATCCATGCTGTCTCAAAGGGTAAGAGTTTCTTCTTTTTTACCATAGAATGCCCTTAAGAAATGCCCTTTTTCCTTAGGAAAAGTATTCCTAGTATTTTCCGGGCAGAAAGAGATAGTGAGGCATGAAGCAAATTAAGTAGTGGTTAAGATTGTTCTAAGAGAGCCAAAACCGGTTTGGCTCAGTGGATAGAGCATCAGCCTATGGACTGAAGAGTCCCAGGTTTGATTCCGGTCAGGGGCACGAACCTTGGTTGTGGGCACGTTCCCAGTGGGGGGTGTGCAGGAGGCAGCTGATTGATGTTTCTCATTGATGTTTCTAACTCTCTATCCCTCTCCCTTTCTCTCTGTAAAAAATCAATAAAATATATTAAAAAAAAAAAGATTGTTCTAAGAGAGTTGGAGTGGATATTGGTGTATAAATGTATACCACAAAAAAGACCTGTGACCTGTCATTTTCTTAATAGTTTATTGTGTTTTGAATTTAAAGTACATTTCTTTCTCCTTTGCATCTTTTTTCTGGTATCAATCTATATACCTAGTACAGCCAAACACTGTGACAAAAGGATTCTAGTTCTCTGTGCCCCAGAAAGAGTTCTTGGTTCAGCCCACCTGAACAGAAGCATTGTGGGAAAAGTAGTCACGGTAAATGGATTTCCGAATGTGGCTTATTAATCCTCCCAGGTGAGCCCATGATTAGCATCTCAATCAGTCTCATATTCGAAATTTTAAAGACTCATTCCATTCATTATAAGGAAGGAAAAGAGTAGTGGCTTCATCGGTAGAATTTGTTGGTATTTGGAGAATGGGAGTCATTGGTACAGGCTAAAGAATAAACAAAAACTGGATTGTGTGCATACAGTAAAGGAAGGCAGAGATTGGGAAGCACTGTCTTTATGTTGGTAATAGTCTCCCTCTAAAAGCTCCCAGGAAAGGAAAAAGTTGACTTGTTCCCCTACTAGAAGTTATTTTAGTATTATTTGGAATGTGAGTTCATCCCCATTTCCTCTTTACCTAATTGATGTTAGGACATTTCATTAGGTCAATTGTGGTTAACTTTTTGAATTTTTACTTTGAAGTAATTTCAAATTACAGAAATGTTGCAAGAATAATACATAGGAGTCACATATACTCTTCTGTGAATTGTTGTTTTTTTAAATATATTTTATTTTTTACAAAGAGGAAGGGAGAGGAATAGAGTTAGAAACATCGATGAGAGAGAGACATCAATCAGCTGCCTCCTGCACGCCCCCTACTGGGGATGTGCCCGCAATCAAGGTATATGCCCTTGACCAGAATCGAACCTGGGACCTTTAGTCTGCAGGCTGACACTCTATCCACTGAGCCAAACCAGTTTCGGCATCTGTGAATTGTTTTTATTATTGTCTTCCACTCTCCACATACACAGGCATATACTAGGTGTACCGGTTAATAATGACGGATTTTGTAATCAAAGAAAACATGATAATTTCAAGAGAAACATCAAAAGTGCTTTATTCAAAGTAATGTCCATCGTTAGCTACACATTTCCCCCATCTTTCAGGTAATTTGGGGACTATCTCAGTAGAACTTTTCTTGTTTTGAGGCAAATCATTCAGAGACCCAATTTTCTGCTTCTCCATACGTTTTGAAGTGCTGCTCAGAAAGTGGGTGTGCCATCAATCAGAACAAGTGGTAATCTGAAGGAGCAAGGTCTGGTGAATACAGTGGGTGGGTTAATACTTCCCAGGCAATATCTTTTAATGTGTCTTTAACTCGTTTTGAAGTGTGTGATGGTGTGTCATCATGAAGCAAAATTGCTTTGCTGTGTCTGGCACATTCTGGTCGTTTCAACATCAAAGTGTGGTTCAAATTGATTATTTGTTGTTGGTAGGTAGTGATCAGTATTAATGGTTTCACCTGGTTTTAGAAGCTCATAATACACCACACCTTCTTGATCCCAGAGCATTGTCTTCTTTCCAAAGCGAGTTGGCCTTGCACTTAATATTGATGGTTGACCTGGATCAACCCATGATTTTGTGCATTTGAGATTCTCAAAATAAATCCACTTTTCATCACCAGTCATAATTCAATGCAAAAAAGACTTTCTTTCGTGCCATTGAAACAACATTTTATTGATGACTTTTTGGTTTTTCATTTATCTTTCCTTCAGTTGATGTAGCACCTATTTTCCTTCCTTTAAAATCTTTCCCATTGCTTGTAAATGATCTGAAATTGTTTGTAAATGATCTGAAATTATTTGCTGAGCAATGTTTAATCTTTCTGCAAGTTGTTTTTGAATTTGACACCCATCTTCATCCAATAATGCTTGTAATTGTTGGTCTTCAAATGTTTTTGGTTGACCTGGACGTTCTTTGTTTTTCACATTGAAATCATCACTTTTAAAGCGTTTAAACCAGCGTTCACAAATATTTTGAGATGGAGGATGTTCACCATAAGCTTCCGGAAGTATACGATAACTTTTTCTTTTAAATAAAATAATGAATTAAAACTCCCCTCAAATGCTTTTTTGGGGGCACTAAATTTGACATTTTTAAGTGTAAAAATATCTATGATGTTAACACCTTCAGAAAATTTGACACATGCAGTTTTGAAGCCTGTCAATATAAATAGCATACATATCAAATTGCATATATATCAACATATGTGCAACTACATCTATTGAAAAAAATCTGCATTATTAACTGGTACACCTAGTATATGTGGATAAAATTTTTCTAAACCATTTGAGAATAGGTTATATACACCAGGACCTTTTATCTCTGAATACTTCAGTGTATATTTCCTAAGAATAAGTATATTCTCTTACATAATCTATATTTAGTACAGTTATAAAATTCAAGGAATTTAATATATATTAATAATAGAGAAATATGCAAATTATCCATTTTAGCATCACATCACGACCGGACCTGCAGGCTGCATCCCCACCCTCTGCAAAGAAGCTGCAAAGCCTAGGATAGGATAGGATACGTTAGGAAGGGATAAGAAAGGAGCGCAAGAGGAAGGCAGGCCTGCATGCAGACAGGCCAAGAGGAGAAACAGAGATACAGAAAGGGAACAAGAAAAAGACGTAGGAATGAAAAAAGGAAGGAAACGTGGGGCTGCATGTGGGAGGAGGTGGCGACCTGGGGAGGGGAGGGAGCAGGTGCGCCCAGTGAGGGACAGGCAGGAGTCCTGCCCAGATGTAGGAGGAAGGTGGTGGCCCCCAGTGCCAGTCATTGGCAAGGAGGTGCCCACGGGTCTGGGACAGAGTGGTAGATAGTCTGAGGCCTTCTAGGTGGAGGCGCTCCTGCTTTGAGGCGGTAGCAGCAGTGTCTGGGCTGCATGGGCCCTGGCCACCCTCGCTGGGCCAGGTGTCCTGGGCAGGGAATGGGAGCAGGATGGTGGTGAGGAGGCCGGGGGAGAAGGGGTGGCGAACACCTGACCAGGACTGTGCCCTGGGCTGCGCCCTGGGCTGGGGTTAATTGCCCTCCCCGCCCCCCAATAGAAGCTTTGAGAAGGGAGGGAGGGAAGAACTTTAAAAAGGAGTTAATAGAGAGCAGAGTTAAAGAAGGAAAGAGGATGTATGATTGAACTATAGGAGCTATAATGAAAATCAAGTATAGTTGTGTACTGGGGACAGATTTTAAAAGTAGAAGTCAGAAAAGAAAAAAGATAAGTTATAGTGAATAATTAGGCAGGTAGATAGATAGATATTAAAACAATGGAAGTAAGTAGAGAGGAATGTATGGGAAAAATAGGATGAGAGAGAAAGAGGGAGGGAAGAAAGGTTTTAAAGGGGAGCCGGTAGAGCTTAAAAGGAGAATGGGAAGAAGGAAGAAATGGGGGAAGCGAGCAAAGCAGGTCTGAGGGAGGAAGTGAAGAAAAAAATTAAGGTGGGAAGGAAGGAAAAGGGGAGGGAGGACAGGAGTAAAGATAAAGGAAAGAAGGAATGTGGGGGAGGGAGGGAGGGTTGGAGAAAGATGGGAAGGATGATGGAAAAGAAGTAGGAAATAGGAGGAAAGAAAAGTTTATAAATGATGTGTCAGTAGGAAAAACTGTTACATGAAGGAGAGAGAAAAATTGTGTGAGAGGGAGAAGCCAATAAGGAAGTCAAATACAATTGTGTATGGAAGGGATAAGATTTTTAAAAAAGTTAATAGGGGAAACCAGGCCAGCAGGAGAGGGCAGTTAGGGGGATCAGGCAGGCAGGTGAGTTGTTAGGAGCCAGAGGTCTTGGATTGTGAGTTGGATATCCCCTGAGGGCTCCCAGATTGGAGAGGGTGCAGTTTGGGCTGAGGGATGCCCCCTATGCATGAATTTAGTGCACCAGGCCTCTAGTATTATTATAATTTACTGTTTATATTTCCATTTTGTCAATTGTCCCAATAATAAACTTAAAAAAAATTTCCTCCTTCAGTCAAGAATCACATACTGCATTTAGTTGTCATGTTTCTTCAGTCTGCAGGCCAGCACTCTATCCACTGAGCCAAACCAGCTAGGGCAGTTGTCATATTTCTTTAGTCTTCTTTAAGAGAGAAGAGGGGACTGGAAAGGAGGAAGGGAGGAAGCGGGAGAGAGAGGTGGGGGGGGGATTGATGTGAGAGGGAAACATTGATTAGCTGATTCCTGTTTGCTCCGTTCTCTCCTCTGTTCCCCTCCCCTCCTCTTTCTTCTTCCTTTCTTTCTTCTTTTTTTTTTTTTATAAGAGAATGTTCCTTCTTTTGGATTTGATTGCTATTTCTTCATGATTACATTCAAGTTATAACATGCCTGGCATGCCACTACTGATAATAGTGTCCTCAGGATATATGTGGAAATATTACTCATTGATGATATTAAATTTTTTAAAATCCTCACCCAAGGATATATTTTTATGATTTTTTTATTTTTTTGCAGAGAGAGAGGAAGGGGGTGAGAGAGAGAGAAAAAAAAGGAAACATCAATTAGTAGCTTCCTGACCGGGGGTCAAACCTGCAACCTTTTCATTTTATTTTATACTAGAGGCCCGGTGCATGAAATTTGTGCATGGAGGGGAGATGTCCCTCAGCCCAGCCTGCACCCTCTCCAATCTGGGATCCCTCAAGGGATGTCTGATTGCCCCTTTAGGCCTGATCCCACCAGGCCTAAAGGGGCAGTCAGACATCCCTCTCACAATCCAGGACTGCTGGCTCCCAACTGCTCGCCTGCCTGCCTTCCTGATTGCCCCTAACCCCTTCTGCCTGCCTGCCTAATCACCCCTTAACCACTCCCCTGCCAGCCTGATTGATGCCTAACTGCTCTCCTGCTAGCCTGTTTGCCTCTAACTGCCCTCCCCTTCAGGCCTGGTCACCCCTAACTGCCCTCCCATACAGGCCTGGTCCCCTCCAACTGCTCTCCCCTGCAGGCCTGGGTCCCCCCCAACTGCCCTCTGCTGCTGGCCATCTTGTGGTGGCATTCTTGTGTCCAGATGGGGGCAGGAGCTTTGACCACATGGGGGCAGCCATCTTGTGTGTTGGAGTGATGGTCAATCTGCATATTACTCTTTTATTAGATAGGATAGAGGTCTGGTGCATGGGTGGGGGCCAGCTGGTTTGCCTTGAGGGTTTACTGGATCAGTGTGGGGGTTCCCTTGGGACGTAGGCGGCCTGCGCAAGGGTCCTATGGTGGTTTGCAGGCTGGCCATGTCCCTGAGTGACCCAAGTGGAGGCCCTGGTACTGGGATTTATTTATCTTCTACAATTGAAACTTTGTAGCCTGGAGCGGAGCCAAGCCTCCTGCTCGCTCCAGTGGCTTCAGCCATTTCTGTTGGAATTTATTTGTCTTCTATATTTGAAACTGTAGCCTTAAGCAGAGGTCAAGACAGGCCAGGGCTGCAGAAGCTTGGCTTCCTCCATCATCGGGGGCAACCCTAGCCTCCTACTCTCTCCAGCTCCATGGGATTTATTTATCTTCTATAATTGAAACTTTGTAGCCTTGAGTGGAGGCCTGGGCCCACCAGGGTGTGTGGAAAGCTTGGCTTCCCCCATCGCCAGGGAAACCCAAGCCTCTCTCCTGCTTGCTCCGTGGCCACAGCCATCTTGGTTGGGGTTAATTTGCATACTCTCTCCTGATCAGCTTGTGGGTATAGTACAGTGATGGTTAATTTGCATATTACTCTTTTATTAGATAGGATTTTTATTTATTTCAGAGAAGAAGAGAGAGGTAGAAAGAGATAGAAATATCAATGATGAGGGAGAATCATTGATTGCTGCCTCTTGCATGGCCCCAACTGGGGATTGAGTCCGCAACCTGGGCATGTGTCCTTGACCAAAATCGAACCCAGGACCCTTCATCCTGCAGGTGGCTGCTTTATCCACTGAGCCAAACCAGCTAGGGTGAACTTGCAACCTTGTTATAAGTAATGATGCTCCAACCAACTGAACCACCTGGCCAGGGAAATGATACTAATTTTCATCAAGGTGTTACATTATTTGTCCACTGAGTAGATAGTATTTTTTTTTTGGCACTCACAGGCAATCTGTGGGGGGACACTTTAAGACTATACTTTGCTCCTCTTTAAACTTTCCCTTCACAGTTTATCACATACTGACTAGAGGCCTGGTGCATGGTAGGGTCCCTAGGCCTGGCCGGCAATCAGGGTTTATCTTTGGGGCAACCAGTGGGGCCCACTTTGGCTGCCTGGTGTTGCCCATTCATCGGCTCCGCCCCCTGCTGCTGATGGTTGCCTCCCTCAACCTCCCTCAGTGGGAGGTGACCAGCTGGGCAATTGGGGGTGAGGGGCTGGTGGCATCCGCCTTGGCTGGCTTGGGGCCTGTGGGCTGGGGGCAGTTCCTTTTTTTTTTTTTTAATATATTTTATTGATTTTTTACAGAGAGGAAGGGAGAGGGATAGAGAGTCAGAAACATCGATGAGAGAGAGACACCGATCAGCTGCCTCCTGCACGCCCCCCACTGGGGATGTGCCCGCAACCAGGATACATGCCCCTGACCGGAATCGAACCTGGGACCCTTCAGTCCGCAGGCCGACGCTCTATCCACTGAGCCAAACCGGTTTTGGCTGGGGGCAGTTCCTGCGTTGAGCATCTGCCTCCTGGTGGTCAGTGCTCGTCATAGCGATTGGTTGTTCCACTGGTTTATTTGCATAATAGGCTTTTAGTATATAGGATAATGCTTGCCTGAACTATTTTCAGGTTACACTGATGGTGAATTTTGAATGATTGCTAAGTTACCAGTTCTTAAAAATTTGTACTTAGGCCGAAACCGGTTTGGATCAGTGGATAGAGCGTCGGCCTGCAGACTGAAAGGTCCCAGGTTCGATTCCGGTCAAGGGCATGTATCCTGGTTGCGGGCACATCCCCAGTAGGAGGCGTGCAGGAGGCGGCTGATCAATGTCTCTCTCTCATCGATGTTTCTGACTCTCTATCCCTCTCCCTTCCTCTCTGTAAAAAATAAATAAAATATATTTTTAAAAAAATTGTACTTAGGCCCTGACCGGTTTTTGGCTCAGTGGATAGAGCGTTGGCCTACAGACAGAAGGGTCCCAGGTTCGATTCCATTCAAGGACATGTACCTTGGTTACGGGCACATCCCCAGTAGGAGGTGTACAGGAGGCAGCTGATCAATGTTTCTCTCTCATCAGTGTTTATAACTATCCCTCTCCCTTCTTCTCTGTAAAAAAATAATAAAAAAAAAATTTGTACTTAGGTGTGGGCATGAATGGTCTTCTCAGCTTGCTTCTGTTAAGAGTTTCTCTTAAGAAACACCATTGCATGCTCTAAAAGTCTATATTTATTTTGTTTGTTAATATTTGCCTGAGTATATTTTTTCTATTGATTTTCTTAGAGTGGAAGGGAGAGAGGAAGGGAGAATGAGAGAGAGGGAAATATCGATTTGAGAAAGACTTGTCTTTTAGTTGCCTCCCTTACTTGTAGGATGGAACCTGCAACCCAGATATGTGCCCCGACCTGAAATTGAACCCAAAACCCTTCAGTGCACAGGCTGATGCTCTAACCTCTGAGCCACGCCAGCCAGGACTATATTTCTTTATGCCTTTGGTGATTCTGTTTTTAGAAATACTAACAAGATATTTGAAAATTGGAGAAAGGTTTATCTCAATCAGGCTTGACTAGGGGCTTGATAATTTTCTAGATTATGGCAACATAACCCAACTGAAATTTGTTCTCTACTCAACCAATAGCATAAATACTTCTCTAAGCCAGGCTGGGAACAGCCATATGAAGCTGATTCCCTTTTTTCTCTCTCTTTTCCCCCTCTCTCCTTTAAATAAGTGGGAATAGTAATATGAATTCATCATCGTTTTTTAGCTTTTATTCTCAAATCTTGTTTTAAAAGACAGATTGGGCTCATTAAGAACTGCTTGCCCTAGCTGGTTTGGCTCTGTGGATAGAGCGTATGCCTGTGCACTGAGCGTCCTGGGTTTGATTCTGGTCAAGGGCACATGCCAGGGTTGCGGGCTCGATCCCCAGTAGGGGGCAGGCAGGAGGGAGCTGATCAATGATTCTCATCATTGATGTTTCTATTTCTCTTCCTCTCCCTTCCGCTCTGAAATCAATTTAAAATGTGTGTGTGTGTGTGTGTGTGTGTGTGTGTGTGTGTGTGTGTATCTAGGAGCTTTAAGAGAAAAAAAATCTGTCTAGGAGCTTTAAGAGAAAAATGGTTAAATAAGCATTTTCCCATTCTTATTTACTATCACTCTTTTCTCTCTTTTCTTTGCATTTTTTCCTTTCTGCCTCTATTTTCCTTTCATTCCTTTGAAGGATCTGATCAATATGCATTCATGTGCCTCCTTAAGAAAAGGTGACAGTTTATTTTGTTCTTTAGATCCCACATATAAGTGAGATTATATGGTATTTGTCTTTTCTCTGATTGGCTTATTTCACTTAGCATAGTAATCTCCAGTTCTATCCATGCTGTTGCAAAAGGTAAGGTTTCCTTATTTTTTTACAGCCACATAATATTTCATTGTCTAAAAATATAGAAACAAGAGTCATGGATACATGGAACAGAATGACAGCTGTTTGAGAGAGGGGGCAGAGGGGGACTGAAGGAAAGAAGGTAAAGGGATTAGCCAAAGAACATATATGCATAGCCCATAGACACAGATAACGGTGTGGTGATGGCCAGAAGGAAGCAGGGGCAGGGGCTGGGTGGAGGTGGGCAAAGGCAGGAAAATGGGTAAAGGCAGGAAAATGGGAAAATCAATAACAGTTAAAAGAAAGAAAGAAAAGGCATGAAAAAGCGGTATTACTCTTGAGTCTCAGGTTCTTTGCTGTTACTATTGTGGAGAGTAGACTAATGATATGATATTATTAATGAAGGCTTGTCAACTATCATGTTTTGTTGAGGGAATCTTGCCCATGATAAGGTTTTCTAAAAGAGAGATAAATAGGGAAAGGAGAAAAGAAAAGCAACTGAGAGGCTAGAAGAATGTAGAAATGAACAGAAAGAAGAAGAAAAGCACTTGGGACTTGGGTACAGAAATGGGTGGGAAGGACCAAGAATACAGAGCTGCTAAAATAGGAAAATGGAAGTTACCTCTAACATTGACCTTAACCTAGGCCAGTGTTTGGCTTTCCCCCTTTCAGTAAAGTGTACTGTGAGATAATGTGAGTTGGGGTGAATGAAATGGTCCCATTCTTGACTCCTTGGGTCCATCCAACCAGAACTGAAGAATTTACCCTGTAATAAGGTGACTTGATAGCCTGATCCTAGTAGGTTGGGTGGAAGAGGCTATTAGGTGACTATTAATAGTTATTTTTAACCTCCCATCTCAGTCCCTTCATTGTTTATGCTCCTCCATTGGCTACCATGAGAGCAGACAAAATTAGCAACTATATAAAATGAGGTACCTCTTATCTCCCCAGTCACTTCCAAAATAAACATGGAGTAATACTGTCCATATTTTGTCTCACTTTACTCTGAAGGCTACTGATAGAGGAAGCATGGATTAGTGTGTAGTGATTTCTAGGCTCTGTCCTCTGGACAAATTCCCCTCTGAATGCTGTGGCTGAGTGACAGGACCATGTGGCAGGAGTGCAGCTGGAAGTATATCATCGGCAGATTTGGGTTGGGTAAATATAGCAGGAGCAGGATGTCAGTGTGGGAGATGGATTGTTCTGGGAAAGGAAGTGTTGTCTTTCGTCTGAGAAACAATTTCCTGCACTTCTGGGGCTCTTGCTTTCTCCTTCTTCTCCTTCGTTTTCAAGTCAGAATAGGAGTTGGCAAGGCTTGGGTATATTTGCCCTATTCCCTCTCTGGGTGCCTGAGACATTTGAAGTTGAGAGTAGGTCTTTTCCTAGATCTATTTCAGCCAGTTCAGAAATGGACCCATAAAATAGCCATAACTATGCCTTACAGTTCACTTTTTACATTCTTAAATTAAAGCACATACCTGCATGGAGCCTCTTTTAAAACATTAATCATTCCTTTAGTAAATACAGACAGGTTGAGAGACAAAAATAATTATACAAAGAAAATCAACTCTATTGAAAGTCAGACATGAGACACCAGCTGGCAGGAAACAGCTGGGATGCTTCTGGGGGCTAGACTCTTCCACACCAGAACTTAACTCTTCAAGTTATCTCTGTTATCTAAGCTACTTAAAATGGCTATCTACTTACCAACAACCTACATATAAGACTAAATATACTAAAATATGCGCTATTTTACAATTGACAAGGACTTGTACAATTTAAAAAGTGCTTTTGCATTTTTTTTTTTTACTTTTTAAAATAGCCTTTTTATTTTAGAATATATTTAGATGGGTAGAAAAGTTGTAAAGAAGTTTTCATGTTCCCCACACCGAGTTTTCCCTATTATTAACATTTTATATTAGTATGGTACATTTGTCACAATTATTGAACCAATATTGATGTGTTATATTAAATAAAGTTCTTTATTAAAATTTTTTTGCTTTTCACATAATGGCCTTTTCCTGTTTAGGATTACATTCTGGATACTACATTATATTTAGTTGTTATGTCTACTTAGGCTTCTCTTGGCTGTGGCAGTTTATATATATTTTTTTCATTTAATTTTTATAACAATCTATAAAATAGAATGGGCCTTTGTTAGTATCCCCCTTTTATATATAAAACTAAGGGTCTAGAAAGGTTAAGTGACATGTTCAAGGTTACATAGTTAGTAAAAGCTTTGCTATTAAAATGTGATTATAATATATGAAAAAGGCAGTGAGGTAACTATTTACTTTTTATATGGATGAGGGCAGAATTGTAGCTAACTTTTGGGTGGAACATTTGCAGGAGAAGAACAAGAGACAGAGGTGAATATAACTTACTTTTTTTCTGGACAAGTCTGTCTTACCTGAATACAAATTAATATTATTAATATTATTATTTTAATTATAACTCCATGGGGAATACCCTTTTCCTTTGTAATTCTGCTTTGTCTACTAAAGAAGCTAGTCCCAAAGAATCCTGGGCTGCTGGTGTAGTTACCTTGTTTTCTATCAGCATACTTTAGGCTACTTCATGGGTCCTTGTTAGACACCCAAGTTCAATAGAAAGGTCCACTGAATGCATGACATAAATACTAACATAACCAGGCTATTTTTGATCTGGGACAAAAACACATGAGTTTTTTAATTCTGATGTTTAGTTGGGCAGGCTGAAGTTCTGAAGAGGGGTTAGGAGATTCACAGAATTGTAGTGCTGAGAGGTAGTAGAAAAATTAAAAATCTAAGAAGACATGGCAATTACTGGCTCTGACTGCTCTACCTAGGGATGAGTGAGGGGGAAGGGAGAGAGGAGGTAAAGTGTAGTATGTTACTCATAATCCTAGATTCTTTTTTTTTAAATTTAATAAATCTTTATTGTTCAGATTATTACAATTGTTCCTCTTTCCCCCTCCCATAACACTCCACCCTCTGCCCTTACCTCCCCCCACACTGTCCTCATCCATACCTGTATGATTTTTATCCAGTCTCTTCCCGCACTCCCTACATCCCTTTCCCCCTCAAGAATTATCAGTCCACTCTCTTTCGGTGCCCCTGATTCTATTATATTCACCAGTTTATTCTGTTAATCAGATTTTTTATTCACTTGATTTTTAGATTCACTTGTTGATAAACATGTATTTGTTGTTCATAATTTTTATCTTTACCTTTTTCTTTTTCTTCCTCTTCTTAAAGAATACCTTTCAACATTTCATACAATACTGGTTTGGTGTTGATGAACTCCTTTAGCTTTTTCTTATCTGTGAAGCTCTTTAACGTTCAATTCTGAATGATAGCTTTGCTGGGTAGAGTAATCTTGGTTGTAGGTTCTTGCTATTCATCACTTTGAATATT
This sequence comes from Lasiurus cinereus, assembly GCA_011751065.1. NCBI lineage: Eukaryota > Metazoa > Chordata > Mammalia > Chiroptera > Vespertilionidae > Lasiurus > Lasiurus cinereus. The sequence goes on along the minus strand of JAAGEH010000038.1, from coordinate 16,360,706 downwards.
TCTTGCCACTCCCGTTTGGCCTGCATTGTTTCTGTTGAGAAATCAGCTGACAATCATATGGGTGCCCCTTGTAGGTAATTAACTGTTTTTCTCTTGCTTCTTTTAATATTCTCTCTTTTTCTTTTGCTCTTGGCATTTTAATTATGATGTGTCTTAGTGTGGTCCTCTTTGGATTCCTTTTGTTTGGGGTTCTGTGCACTTCCTGGACTTGTAAGTCTGTTTCTTTCAACAGGCGGGGGGAGTTTTCAGCCATTATTTAAGTAGGTTTTCAGTATCTTGCTCCCTCTCTTCTTCTGGCACCCCATAATTCGGATGTTGGTATGTTTGAGGTTGTCCCAAAGGCTCCTTACACTATCTTCAAGTTTTAGGATTCTTTTTTCTTTTTTTTTTCTGGTTGAGTGTTTGTTGCTTCTTTGTATTTCATATCTTTGACTTGATTCTTGCGTTCCTCTAGCCTGCTGTTAGGACTCTGTATAATATTTTTTATTTCAGTCAGTGTATGTTTAATTTCTAGTTGGTCCTTTTTCATATCCTTGAGGGTCTCGCTAAATTTATCGACCTTTTCTAGGGAATTCTTGAAAAATCTTATAACCATGGTTTTGATCTCTATATCCAGTCATTTGCTTTCCTCCATTTCTTTCATTTGTGATCTGTTTCTGTTTCCACATTTTGGCTGCTTCCCTGAGTTGGTAGAGTAGCTTTGTGTGCTAGGTGTCTTATGTGCCCAATGGCTCCGCCTCCCTATTTACCTTAGCTGGACACTCTTTTTTTTTTTTTTAATTAAATATATTTTATGGATTTTTTTACAGAGAGGAAGGGAGAGGGATAGAGAGTTAGAAACATCGATGAGAGAGAGAGACATCGATCAGCTGCCTCTTGCACGTCCCCTACTGGGAATGTGCCTGCAACCAAGGTACATACCCTTAACCGGAATTGAACCTGGGACCTTTCAGTCTGCAAATCGACGCTCTATCCACTGAGCCAAACCGGTTTTGGCTGGACACTCTTTTTGCACCCCTTTGTGGACTGTGTGCACTGCCTTGTTGTAGTTAATTCTTGATTGTTGTTGGTATCACTGGGAGGAATTGACCTCCAGGCCAATTGGCTGTGAGGATCAGCTGTGTCTACTCTGGGAGAACTTCTGTGCTGGAGACACCCTTATGAGATAAGACTTGCAAAAGCCTCTTTGCTCAGCTTGGATAGGGTGGAGTCTCAGGGTGGAGCAGACAGCCTTGGCTTCCCGTCAGTCCTGCCCTATGAGGCCCCTGGGTCTCAGTGTCCCTCTAATCTCTGTAAGGACCTCTGAGAGAAAGCCACCTTCGAGTTTTGCCCACTGCCAGACAGTCCAGTTTCTCCCCGATTGAGTCTGGGTTTCCAGAAACTCACTCAGAACTGGAGTACAGTGCATTTGGGAGCCTGCTTTAGAAAGTCAACCACATACTCAGTAGCCCGTGCACTTAGTAGTCAGTCTTCTCTGTGCGCACGCACCCCTGGACCTCTGCCTTCTGCAGTTCCCCTGAGTCTCCGTGTGCTTTCTCTTTTCCTGACAGTCCAGATTCCCTCCCGAATGAGTCTGGTTTCCCAGAGTCTCACCCGGGACTGGATTTCAGCACATTCGGAAGCCTCTGTCTCTCTCCCACTTTAGAAAGCCAGCCACACACTCAGCCGCCTGTCCTCTCCACGTGTGCACATCTGTGTACCTCAGCCTTTTGCAGCTCCTCTGAGTCTCAATGTGCTTTCCTCTTTCCTTCTAGTTGTAGAATTTTCACTCAGCCAGCTTTCTTGTGGTTCTGGATGGTGTCCGTTTTGTCTTTTAGTTGTAGTTTTGATATTGTTGTGCGAGGCAACATTTTAGGTGTTTACCTATGCCGCCATCTTGGTTTCTCTTCATGATCCTAGATTCTATTAAAAGGTCAACTCAGAGTGATGGAAACCATGAGGGTACAAGCCATCAGATCTTTTTTGTTGTTGTTAATCCTCATCTGAGGATATTTTTCCATTGATTTTAGGGAGAGTAGAAGAGAGAGGGAAAAATAGAAACATTGATGTGTTTCACATCAATTGGTTGCCTCTTTCACGAAATTCCCCACCCCAACCCCCAACCAGGGCCTGGGCTAGGGAGGAGCCTGCAACCAAGAAACCTGCCATTGACTGGAATTGAAGTGGAACTCTTTGGTCTGCAGGTGGACACTCTATCCACTGAGCCAAACTGGCTAGGGCCAAACCATCAGATCTTAAGGGAGGGAATAGCACCTCTTGCCTATAGACATAGTCATAGGATTGTAGTTGTATCCTAAAGGACAACTTTTAAAGTGCTCTCACTTAAGCTGTTGGGGTAATTAGTTTATTGATATCATTAGCAACCACTTTTATTGAGCAGTGTTTTTAAACCAATGGGCATGGGGTACTTTTCAGTTTATGCCTTTATAAATCTGTGAGCATAGAAGCTGGTTTGGAAACCATTGGTAGTAAGTGACTGTTGCCCTTTTTTGTTGACTCTAGGACTGTGAAAAACCTGATGTTTTTCTGCAAAAGGAAGCTATGAAAATAGCAATAAATGAAACAATGAAGAAGAGCTTTAGAAAATTTCACATTATGTTGTGTATCTTCATGGCACCATGCAGTGGATTGAGGACAGGGTAGATATTTTAAACCACAATTATAGGAGACTTTAAATATCACAGGATGGATTTCATACTCTGAAATGCTTTGCTTCAATAATTTGAAAGAAAAAAATGTGAAAGACAATATAAAGAATGACTGTTTGAAGTGTTTCTACCAGAAAATCCTATCCATTGGTGAGATTGAAACTGTCCTTTGCGTGGTAAAGGAAACTAGAGGAAGATCAATGGGGGAGGAAAGCATACACACACACACACACACACACACACACACACTACTATGTATAATACTTTAAACAATAAAATAAAACTAAAAAAAAAAAAAGAAAAGAAACTGTCCTTTGGTAGGGAAAAGACTGAGAGGATCTCTTGTTCAAAATACAGAAGAAGAGAACTCTACGTTGAGCTCTAATGAAGGAGGGGGAAATTCCTAACTGTGGTTTTGCATAATATAAAAATCTTCATATGAGTCTCAGCAGATGTAGAGTCTCTAAGGAGTTTACGTCTAGTTCAAGCAGCTTGGGTTCAGTAAGCCTCCAGTGGGAGTAAGACAGAGTTGGCTCACTGACATTTCTACTTCAGGGCAACCAGTTTTGTTGAGTGGAAAGCTGCCATATCTACTTCACTTTTGCAAGAATCCAGAATGATCCCTTTGCACTACGGACTGGGGTGACTGCTTGTCTCTATAAAAGTTACAGAGGAGACCCCTTATAAGCTTTAATTGGAACTTATTTATGGTTTCCCAGAAACAAAGCTTATATCCTATTAAAGAACTTTAGAAAAATAAAGTAGAACTAGATATAAGGAAATCTATACTTTCATTTTCAAGAACTGTTTTTAAAAATTGGGGTGAAATTCATATAACAAAATTAACCACTTTAAAGTAAACAATTTAGTGACATTTATTTCATTCATAATGTTGTAATACCACCGGTGTAGTTCATTTTCTTCACCTCCAAAAGGAAAGCCTATATCCATTAAGTAGTTGCTTCCCCTTCTCCCTCCCCTGCAAACCCTGACAATCACCAATCTGCATTCTGCAATCTGATTTACCTGTTCTGGATATTTAATATAAAAATAATAATATGTGATCTTTTGTATCTAGCTTCTTTGACTTAGCATAGTGTTTTCAAGGTTCATCCACATTATAGCATGAATCTGTACTTTATTTCTTTTTATGGCTGAGTAATATTCTATTGTATATATATACCAGTTTGTTTTTCCACTTATCCACTGATGCGCATTTGGACTGTTTTACTTTTTGGCTATTGTTAATGGGGCTGCTAGGAATATGTGTGTATGTGTATTTGAATACTTATTTTCAAATTTTTTGAATTATATGCCTAGGAGTGGAATTACTAGATCATATTGTTACTTACTCTATGTTTAACTTTTTGAGGAACTGCCAAACTATTCACAATGGCTGAACCATGTTATAATCCCAACAGCATTGTGTGAGGTTTCCAGTTTCCCCACATTCTCACCAACAATTGTGATTTAACAGTTTTTAAAATTATAGCTTCAAAATCTTTTGAGACTGGATAGGACTGTGATGATAAAACTTTTTCCAGTCCTTATGGATGCCCTAGCATGCTTCTCTTGAAGTAGCTACATGGATCTTCTAGGCCAAATAAGGCATTGTGGTTCTAGCTTTGTGCTGAAGAATGACTTTCTTCTAAATTCTGGAGCAAACATAATCATCACAGCTGATATGGGTTGCTTATATATGGCTGAAATCTGATTTGCCAAAAAAAAGAGTGTCGGTTACATTTTGGGTCTTGAGAGTAGATGGTGGTATTTCAGGTTTCATCTGCCATTGTAATCCTGGACCAGGCAGTGGTCTGGGTCTTGCTGACTATACAGGAGGCTCAGTTTGCTTGTAGATTGCCAGTTGGTTTTCCTAATTGCTGAATAACCTTCTGAAAAGGGAGTTAACTCTAATTCCTATGTAACTGGTTCTTTTAAAGATGTTATATAAACTGGTTTTAGTTGTTATTCCATTACTACTTATATGATTACATACAGACACTAACTCTAGTGTTCCCCTTTTTTTTTTTTCTATCTGGCAGGATAGTTTCTTAATTTGATGTCTCTGCATCAAATTATTGAGTTCCTAAATGTCTTTTTCTTACCTTCTCTTTTTTAGGCCATCAATTTCTATTACTTGTGTCTATATATTGTGATTTATCTAATAGTAGTTACTATTGTTAATATTTTAGTATGCCTTATCGACATTTATTTTTCTTTGTGACAATTACTTTATTCTTGTGAAAGGAGAAAATTGATGCCGGGATATAACATACTTAAATTTCTAGTTCTTTCAGTTGTTTCTACTAATCTAGTTTTCCTTTTTTTCTCAACACTGCTTTCTCTCGTTTATGTGTTGGGTGGTCGATTTTTCTGACTTACAGTAACAAAAATTTTGGTTACTATACTGTTTGCTGTGTTATTTCCTTGTAATACTTTAAGTAAATAAATTTCATTGTTTATTGCTTCCATTGGTTGCTTTTTTTTTTTTAAATGACTTTGGATCAGTTTTCAAAGTAAACAAAAAATTGTAGTCTCTACTGTATCTTTTCCTCACCCCCCACACATTAGGTTTGCAAATGCATCCTAACCATTTGATCAGTCAGGCTTTGAATAAGGCTTTATATTATAGTCAGGTGTGGTTGAATGACATGTATGTCTGGATTTGGTCTTGAGAGATTTGGAGATGTACAAGTTCGAGAATTGTTTTTTTTCTCTCTCTCTCTCCCTCCCCCCCCCGCCCCCAGTAATGTGCTGTGGTGTATAATAGGTTGAGTTGTAATATTTATTAAACCACTCCTCACATTGCCAGTTTTCAAAGCTTATCAGGATGACTTTGATTTAGTTATTTGGAACCAAAAAGGCAGTTGTGGAGCGTGGTCTGGAGTTGTGGAGCAGTAATATATCAAAAATCAGACTTAGGTCCCAGTGGGATTATTCCTCAAGATTTATTTGCCTGGATGTACACACAGGAGCCAAATAGTATGTATGGAAAGCTTTGCTGGAATGTAAATTGGACACATTTTGTTGGAACCTGCAGGGGATTTTCACTGTTTCATAATTTTCAAAGGTTTGTTATACATCAGACAGTCACTGCCTCTTCTTTAAATCTTTAAATCCCCCTTCTTTTTCCTGTTGTAAAGGTCAGATTTTTTTTGACAACTGTGTGCAGGAACAAGATTTGCTAAATCCCTTCATTTTTATTCATACAAATATCAGCATTCAGTGAGCATCAGTTATCCCAGCATTTAGAGGTAAGGAAAACTCAGGGAAAATCTTGTGAATCTCAGCTTAGTGCCAGGCATATATCTCTGGGAATAAGCTTGCTGCCTCAACTTTAACCATTGACTTCTCTGGTATGGGACAACACTCTCACAATGACTAGCATGTGAAGCCCACCTTGTACTAACCTTATGTCTATTGCTGGAAGGTAGATGATATAATTAGTGGGAGGGAGCTGTATTGGACTCTTCCGATGACAATCCTTAAATTAGTGTTGAAGGAGGACAAATTATTGCCCCTAGTAGAGCCCCTTTAGCCTTACTTAGCTTTTAATGCATATTAGACAGCAGATCATTTTTAATTTGAAGATGATTTTTTTTTCACCCAGTAGGTGAAATCATGATATTACAATATACTACAGTTTCTCATCAAACTTATTTAGGTTGAGGTTTTGTTATCTATTGCTATATAACAAAATACCCTAAACTTATCTGCTTAAAAGTTGTTTATTATTTCATAGTTTTCTGGGTCAGGAATCTGGCTAATGGTTCTAGCTTAAGGTCTCTCAAGATGGTCTGCCTGGGTTATAGTCATTTGAAGGGTTGGCTGGGCTGGAGGATCCATTCCGAAGCTCACTCATGTGGCTATTCGGAAGAAGCTCAATTTCTCACAGGCTGTTGTCCTGAGGCCTCAGTTACTTGCAATATGGGTCTCTCTGTAGAATTACTTGCAACATGGCAGTTGGCTTTCCTCTAGGTGAGTGATCCAAGAGAGAGCACAGAAGCCACACTATCATTTCTGACCGAGATTCAGAAGTAATGGACCATCACTTCTGCCATGGTATATTGGTCACCCAGACAAACCCAGATACAATCCAGGAGAGGATTGCACAAAGATCATTGTCATTGGGAGTCATTTTGGAGGCTGGCCTCACATGATGTTAATTGGATATTTACTTGGAATTAGAGACTGATGTTCCCACCTCCCCCAGAAAAATTACATTCTCACACTCAGCCCTCTCTCTGCCTTTTCTCATACTCTCATCTCTCAAATTACTTAGGGTGTATAAGGCAAATAAATATATGTGTGAATATTGTTTCAACATGTGAATCTCCTTTTCTTCCATTACTATCTCAGCCTTAAGCATTAATAAAAACCTCTTTTTATTTTCTTTTTAAAGCAAACCAATAAGCTTCTCTTTCCCCCCACCCTTTCTCTTCCTTTCCAGGAAGTACCTGTAGTTGCTGGTTCAAGGAGCCCTCTCCTTATTAGAATCTCTCAGTTGGATTCAAGTAATCTTTTGTTTCCTCAACCCATATACCATTGACCTTTAAAATTTGTAGCAAATAGACTAATGTGACCAGAGTTATGGGGCCACCATTGATCTTTCAGCTGATATATATGGGAGCTCTTCTTGAATCCAACAGAGAGGTTCTAACCAGGAGCTCTGAAATGGAGATAAAGACCTTATACATGAGAGATATTTTAAAACTAAATTATTTGTCTGTTACTTGGTGGTTTGGTTCTTTGTATATCATTGAGAAAAGAGCCTGAAGAGTTATTTGCTATTCTTCACTTTTGTAGGACAAGCAGGTCTATAATCATAGGTTAATCCTGAAGCTAACCAGAGACACTGTCCTGTTTGTTCCGTGATTATGAACGCTATGCTGTTAACATTAACATCTTTCCTCTACCTTGGTATTTTCCAAACTCTATACCTGGTAACAGAAGTCTTTGTTGTAAAATTGAACTTGTTCAGCCATTTCAAAGTTAAAACAGAGAATTAATTTCATTTCTCAAAAATTCCAGAGAATCTTTTGCTTCCTAGGAGAGCCTGAAACCATGAATGAACTCTGGTCTTATTCCTATTATCATTGACTGGTGAAGTAGCAAATTTATACCTGGGAAAATCCATTGAATGCTTTTATTGGCTTGGGCTTTACAGAACCAGAGATGATCCAACATTGTGTTTAAGTCTATAGAAGATTATAAACAAAAGTAACAAAGTTGTTGAAACTGGTTTGGCTCAGTGGATGGAACGTCAGCCTGTGGACTGAAGGGTCCCAGGTTCGATTCCGGTCAAGGGCATGTACCTTGGTTGCAGGCACGTCCCCAGTTAGGGGCGTGATGTTGCTCTCTCATCGATGTTTCTAACTCTCTATCCCTCTCCCTTCTTCTTTGTAAAAAATCAATAAAATATATATTTTTAAAAAGTAACAAAGTAGTCAAACAAGAATAAGATCTTATCTCTATAAAATCACTTTTTACCTGTCTCTGACCTCCTCTAATCCTTATTGTTAAGTATATATAATTTAAATAGTTTAATCATTACTCTTGTTCCTTTTATTTATTTAACAAAATTTAATACAGAATTTTCCATCCATTTACTTAGATATTTATTATTTTTAACAGCATTATAAAAACACATCAAAGTAACTATTTAAAGTTTTTTCAATTTATTACCTACAAGAGGCCCCATGCACGAAGATTTGTGCAAGAATAGGCCTTCCTTCCCCTGGCTGCTGGCACTGGCTTCTACCTCTCACCTTGTCGCATCAGTTTGCATATTCACTCCTTATTGGCTGTGGGCACCACCATATTTGTTGTGGAATTATGGTCAATTTGCATATTCTGTCTTTATTAGTTAGGATAGTGAACTTTGTACTGATTAGTTATCTTTTTACTGATAACATTATTCCCCTTTCTAATTATTTTCATGAAATAATAGTTCCACTAGTGGAATGATTGAACTTTATAGCTGTACTATATCTGATAATGAATTTTCTAACTTTTTTTTATTTTTACTAATTTAGCTGACAAAAATGATACTTTTATAATTTGTTTTATATTTCTTTAGTTATTAGCATTTTCTCAAATGTTTTACTCTATGGATATTTTCATATGTGAATGATCTGTTCTTAATTTTTGGCCACTTATTTGACGGAAATATGGAGTGTCCTTTCAAATTTGTATTAGCAATTTTCATACATAGATAATGCTTTTTTATATTTTCATATTTATTGTCAGTGTCTCCTGCCTACCCTGCAATTACTATGGGCTGTTTGAACCTAGGTAGGTATCGGTATTTTTATTTTTATAGAGAGGTGCTTGGGTATTAACTACTTTGCTTGCATTTGAAGTGTAGAAATGAGAGGTCCTGTGAGAACATTTGGCTCAGGGTGTGCATGGGAGCCTCTCTGCGTGGAGAGTAGGCAATCCAAGGTGTAAGGAGGGGAGATGAGGACAAGGCTGACACCAGATCTATAAATAATCTAAAGTTTAGCTTTGTGCTTTGAAATAGGAATTAGGTCACTTTTATTGTCTTCCCTAAGTTATTTACTGTTTGGCCATGAAGAGGAGGCATTAAGATTTTTAGAGAAAATATTACTGTTTTCAGCTCTCAGAAAGTGAAAAGTGCAGGTATGGTTCAGTTTTGCCTCTTGTTTTCTCATTTCTCTTAGAATGAGATGACTGAATGAAAAGTCTGGGTTTAGGGATTTGTTTAACTAGATATGATACCCAGCTTACTAAGTAGGGAAGTGGAATTCTAAATAGTGGAAGGGCCTGTATCCCTTTGCAGTGGCACCATGCCTAGGACAGATTGATCATGTGAAAAGTGGAGGTGTTAATCCAGCATGGAATTTTTTTTTCACCATTGAGCAGTCTTTTTTTTTTTTTTTTTAACCTCTGTTATAGACTGCCATGCCTTATCATTCTCATTGATATCTGCAGAGAGTTAGAGGTCCAGACTCTTAGAACTTTTTCTAAGGTCATAGTTTCTAGTATTTGCTCTGGGCTGTCAATTTTCTTTTCTAAAATAAGAAAATTCTAAGCTTCTTTGGGTCCATTGTCCTCTCACAGTTTGGAAATACTTTCAGAAGAATTTTATTCTATGAATGCCATTGAATTTTATTTGTAATGAAAAATTTGATGTTCGACGATTACAGGATGTAATTTAAAGAAGAAACTATACACTTTTACCTCTATGCATTTTGAGACAGTGTAATTTTTCAATTTCTCTTTGTCCTGCTATTGTCTAGTTAGGTCACTTTTCAGATAAACTGTGCTTCGAACTTGTTATGTAATTTTATAATGGCTATTTTCGTTTCAAGAGGATAATTTCAAGATCTTTGTTTCTTTAAAAAATTTCAATAATTCTTGCCCAGCCAGAGTGGTTCAATGGTTGAGCTTCAACCTATGAACCAAGAGGTCAAGGTTCAATTCCTAATCATGGCACATGCTCAGGTTTTGGGCTCAATATCCTATGGGGGCGTGTAGAAGGCAGCTGATCAATGATTCCCTCTCATTATTGATGTTTCTCTCTCTCTCTCTCTCTCTCTCTCTCTCTCTCTTTCTCTCTCTCTTTCTCTCTCTCTCTGTCTCCCTTCCTCTCTGAAATCAATTAAAACATTACAATTTTTTTCAATAATTTTTGAAAATGGGTTAACATTGCTTAAATTCCAAGTCAATGTGTTCTGTTCTGATATAAAAATTTTATTCATTAAAATACCTTACATTTTATATGTTAATATATATGAAGACATGTAACTATATCTCAATTAAGCTTCACAGCAATCCTGTGAAGCATGAGGATGTGAAATAGCAGTCCTAGATATCTTTTCTTTCCATTCTATGCTACTGCTAAGGGGCAACTTCTTTCCTCTCTTGTAGAAAACTTTTGGAATTTACTTCTACATTTCTAAGTAACAAGCTTATGTTGCTGCTACTCGGTTTTTCAGTTTTAAGTATGACATTTCACTCATTTGTCTTTCCTCTCTGTTAATGTTTACAATAATCAAAATATCAGAACTGAAATAGACTTCAGATACTCTAGATACTCAAACTAAAAAATGCCAAGAGCCTAGCAGATAATTTAAAAGAGTAAAACAATAGGGAGCAGTGTGGACTGTGACAAATTGGAATGCTATCCCCATCTAAAGTCATTCAATTCTATTTTTAACTGTATCAGTGGCAATATATGGACTGTATTGGATCCTAATTCATGCAAACAAAAAATAAAACAAAAGCTTATGACAATTACAGAAATTAAATAGTTTCAAATTGAGCACTAACTAAAAATTTGATATCAAATCAATATTATTACTCTTTTATTTATTTATTTTTAAATTAAATCTTTATTATTCAGATTATTACATTTGTTTCTCTTTTTTCCCCTACATAGCTCCCCTCCACCTGGCTCCCAACCCTCCCTCTACCCTTACCTCCCTCCCGTTGACCTCATACATAGGTGTGTGGTTTCTGTCCAGTCTCTCCCTATACACCCCTCACTCCTTTCCCCCTGAGAATTATCAGTCCACTCCCTTTCTGTGCTCTTGATTCTATTATATTCACCAGTTTATTCTGTTGATCAAATTTTTAATTCACTTAATTTTTAGATTCACTTTTTGATAGATATGTATTTGTTGTTCATAATTTTTTATCTTTTACCTTTTCCTTCTTCCTCTTCTAAAAGAATACCTTTCAGCATTTCATATAATACTGGTTTGGAGTTGATGAACTCCTTTAGCTTTTTCATATCTGTGAAGCTCCTTATCTGCCCTTCAATTTTGAATGATAGCTTTGCTGGATAGAGTTTTCTTGGTTGTAGGTTCTTGCTATTCATCACGTTGAACATTTCTTGCCATTCCCATCTGCCCTGCATCGTTTCTGTTGAAAAATCAGCTGACAGTCATATGGGAGCTCCCTTGTAGGTAATAAACTGTTTTTCTCTTGCTGCTTTTATATTCTCTTTGTCTTTTGGTCTTGGTATTTTAATTATGATGTGTCTTGGTGTAGTCCTCTTTGGATTCCTTTTATGTGGGGTTCTGTGTGCTTCCTGGACTTGTAAGTCTATTTCTTTTACCAGGTGTGGAAAGTTTTCAGTCATTATTTCTTTAAGTAGGTTTTCAGTATCTTGCTCTCTCTCTTCTTCTGGCACCCCCACAATTCTGATGTTGGTACTCTTGAAGCTGTCCCAGAGGCTCCTTACATTATCTTCACATTTTTGGATTCTTTTTTCTTCTTACTTTTCCAGTTGAGTGTTTTCTGCTTCTTTATATTTCAAATTTTTTACTTGATTCTTGCCTTCCTCTAGTCTGCTGTTAGGTCTCTGTATAATATGTTTTATTTCAGTCAGTGTATGTTTAATTTCTAGTTGGTCCTTTTCCTTCTCTAATTGGACCTTTTCCATCTCTAGTTGGTCCTTTTTCATCTCCTCTTGGGTCTCGCTAACTTTATCCATCTTTTCTAGGATATTCTTGAAAAACCTCATAACCGTCATTTTGAATGCTATATCCAGTCGTTTGTTTTCCTCCATTTCTTTTGTTTGTGATCTTTTCCCTTGTCTCGGCATTTTCACTATGCTGGGAGAACTTCTGTGTTGGATTCAGCCTTATGATATCAGACTTGAAAAACTGCAAAAGCCTCTCTGTTGAGCTTGAGAGGGGTGGAGGCTCAGGGCTTAACAGACCACCTTGCCTTCCAGTCGGCCTCGCCCTCCATGGTCCCTGAGTCTCACGTGACTGGGTAATTGCTGGAAAGGTCTCACAGTGCCTCTGGAATGCTGCCTTTCCAGCTCCCCTGCGCCCCGGGACCATATGAATCTGGGGTTTAGTGGAGTTAGAAGTGGCGCAGTTGGGATGCTTTGTCTTCTGCCCTCTTGTGAAAGCCAGCGGCACAATCAGAAGTCGGTCTTCTGCGCGCAGTGCTGTGTGCGTTGCCCAACTTCTGCTCTTTTGTGACTTCACTAAATTTCTGTGCTCTTCTCCCTTTTCACAGTCCAAACTCCCCCCATAGGAGTTTCAGCTGGACCTGGGGTTTAGTGTCATAGGATAAGGAGTTCAGTGCCGTTGGGAGTCTCCGTTTCCCTCCCACCAGAGAAAGCCAGCCAGGTACTCCGGCACCCGCTCTCTCCATGCGCGCATCTCTGTACCTCAGCTCTTTGCAGCTCCTCTGGGTCTTTGTGAGCCCCTCTCTTTCCCTCTAGCTGTAGAACTTCCACTCAGCCAGCTTTCCTGTGGTTCTGGATGATGTCCATTCTGTCTTTTAGTTGTAGTTTTGAAATTGTTGTGTGAGGCAGCAGTGTAGGTGTTTACCTATGCTGCCATCTTAGTTACCTCCTATTATTACTCTTTTAGATGTGATGATAAGAATATGGTTATGGTTATGTTAAAAATGGATAAAATGTTATGATGTGCAGCATTAGCTACAAAATAATATGGGAATGGTATGGGATAATAAAAAACAAGATTAGAGAGAAACCAGGCCTCACACAACAATTTCAAAACTGCAGCTAGAAGACATAATGGACATCATCCAGAACCTCAGGAAAGCTGGCTAAGTTTGAAGGAAAGAGAGAGGCTCATGGAGACCCAGAGGAGCTGCAAAAAGCTGAGGTATGGAGACACGTGTGTGCAGAAGACAGGTGGCAGAGTGCCTGGCTGGCTTCCTCTAGCAAGAGGGAGATGGAAACTCCTGGCTGCACTGAATCCCAGTTATGGGCGAGACTCATACGGAGGGAGTCTGCACGTCGAGAAAAGGGAGGAGTTCACAGAAACTAGGGAGATGCGAAAGGCAGAGGTCTGGAGGGCACATGCGCGAGTGCACACAGAGAAGACTGAAAGCTGATTGTTCTGCTGGCTTTTTCTAGCGGGAGGAAGATGGAACCTCCCAGCTATGCTGAACTCCAGTTCTGACTGCACTAAACCTCAGTTTTGGGTGAGACCCTGGGGACCCAGACTCATTCCCCTGAGCGCACGGAAACTCAGGGGAGCTGCGAAAGGCAGAGGTCTGGAGGATCTTGCGTGAGTGTGCGCAGAGAAGGCTACAGTGATAGCTGAGGGACACTGAGACCCAGGGGCCTCATAGGGCAGGGCTGACAGGAAGCGAAAGCTATCTGCTCAGCTCTGAGACTCCACCCCAGAGCACAGAGGCTTTGCAATTTTTCAAGTCTTATCTCATAAGGCTGACTCCAGCACAGAAGTTCTCCCAGCATAGACACAGTTGATCCTCACAGCCAAATGACCTGGAGGTCAGTTCCCCCCAGTGATACCAACAACAATCAAGACTTAACTACAACAAGCCTGTACACACAGTCCACAAAGGGGTGCACCAAGAATGTCCACTTCTAACTGGGGAGGTGGAGCTACTGGGCCATATAGGACACCTTGCACACAAAGCTAGTCAACAAACTTAGGGAAGCAGCAAAAATGTGGAGACAGAGAAACATCACAAATGAAAGAAATAGAGGAAAACAAATGACTGGATATAGAGTTCAAAACCATGGTTATAAGGTTTTTCAATAATTTCCTAGAAAAGGTCAATAAATTTAATGAGACCCTCGAGGATATGAAAAAGGACCAACTAGATATTAAACATACACTGACTGAAATAAAATATATGCAGAGACCTAACAGCAGACTAGAGGAAAGCAAGAATCAAGTCAAAGATTTGGTACAAAGAAGCAGAAAACACTCACCTGGAAAAGCAAAAATAAAAAAGAATCCAAAAATTTGAAGATAATGTAAGGAGCCTCTGGGACAATTTCAAGTGTACCAATACCCGGATTATGGGGTGCCAGAAGAAGAGAGACAGCAAGATACTGAAAACCTATTTGAAGAAATAATGGCTGAAAATTTCCCACACCTGGTGAGAGAAACAGACTTACAAGTCCAGGAAGCACACAGAATCCCAAACAAAAGGAATCCAAAGAGGACCACAGCAAGACACATCATAATTAAAATGCCAACAGCAAAAGACAAAGAGAGAATATTAAAAGCAGCAAGAGAAAAACAATTATCTACAAGAGAGCACCCATATGATTGTCAGCTGATTTCTCAAGAGAAACTATGCAGGCCAGATGAGAATGGCAAGAAATATTCAACGTGATGAATAGCAAGAATCTATAACCAAGATTACTCTACTCAGCAAAGCTATCATTCAGAATTGAAGGTCAGATAAAGAGCTTCACAGATAATAAAAAGCTAAAGGAGTTCATTATTATCAGACCATTATTACATGAAATGCTGAAAGGTACTCTTTAAAAGAGGAAGAAGAAGAAAAAAGTAAAGATCAAAATTATGAACAACAGCCAAAACCGGTTTGGCTCAGTGGATAGAGCATCAGTCTTCGGACTGAAAGGTCCCAGGTTCGATTCCAGTCAAGGGCATGTACCTTGGTTGTGGGCACATCCCCAGTAGGGGGTGTGCAGGAGGCAGCTGATCAATGTCTCTCTCTCATCAATGTTTCTAACTCTCTATTGCTCTCCCTTCTTCTCTGTAAACAATCAATAAAATATATTTTGAACAACAAATACATGTGTATCAAGTGAATTAAAAATCAAGTGAATTAAAAATCTGATGAACAGAATAAACTGGTGAATATAATAGAATCAGGGTCATAGAATGGAGTGGATTGACAGTTATCGGGGTTAGAGGGGTAAAGGGGGTGTGGGGAAAGACTGGACAAAAATCATTTACCTATAGATGAGGACAATGTGGGGGAAGTAAGAGCAGAAGGTGGGCTGGGAACTAGGTGGAGGGGAGCAATGGGGGGTGTGGTGGAAGAGGAACAATTGTAATAATCTGAACAATAAAGATTTATTAAATTAAAAAACAGAAACAATTAGTTCTGAGTTGCTAATTATTGGTTTGGGGTACATGGAAGTACTTTGTTTTTAATATATTTTTATTGATTTTAGAGAGGAAGGGAGAGGGAGAGAGAGATAGAAACATCCATGATGAAAGAGAATCATTGATTGGTTGCCTCCTGCATGCCTCCTACGGGGATTGAGCCTGCAAACCAGGCATGTACCCTTGATTGGAATCAAACCTGGGACCCTTCAGTGTACAGGCCAACACTTTATCCACTTAGCCAAACCATCTAGAGCCATGGAAGTTTATTATACTGGTCCGTTTGCTTTTATATACTTTTGAAATTTTTCATGTTAAAAAATTTTAAATGTTAAAAAATTACATCGTTCAGAACCTGGTCATCTTAGCAGAGGAATATTAGAATGAGAAGGGAAGGAATCCAGAATAGGCTAGAACAAGGCAATTCTATTACCTATAATATTTAAAGATTGTCACCACACTCTTAGTAGTATATTCAATTAAATAACTATTTGTTATAAATATCCATTTGTCTAGTGTATTCTATTAAATATTTGTGTGCTTGGTTAAATACTTATTTGTATTCTTAAATAGTTGATAATAGCATGTCATTCCAAAAATGTGGTTTCAGTTATTTTCAATAAATGTATTTATTGCTATAAAAAAAATCACAGCATACATCAAACAACAACACATCTGTGGATTAGCACAGGTTTTTTTTACCTTGCCTTCAGTGTGTGATTCCTGAGTCTGCTGCAGCCTTATCATTTTAGAGAAGAGGAAACTATAGCACAGAGTGGTTATGATTTGACCACAGTCACTCAGCTTATCATGGGGAAAACTAGGACTCAGGTCTCCTGATTCTATAACCCTTGCTTCATGAACTGGTGGCATCCCTTGGGTTGGCCTGCGGAGATCAGGCCAAAACCGTCTCTCCGACATCCCCTGAAGGGTCCTCAATTGCGAGAGGGCGCAGGCCTGGCTGAAGGATCCCATCCGTGTACGAATCTGTGCATTGGGCCTCTAGTATGCATATAAGATATTTGGTTAATCTCTTCCCGCCCTCTCCCCTCCTCTCTTCCCTCTGAGATTCATCAGTCTGTTCCTTGTTTCCATGCCAGTGGTTTTCGCTCCTGTGTTGAGCGTCTGCCCCCTGGTGGTCAGTGTGTGTCATAGTTACTGGCCTGTTGGCTGGTCAGCTGGTCACTTAGGCTTTTTTTAATATATAATATATTTTATTGATTTTTTTACAACATCAGCTGCCTCCTGCACGCCCCCCACTGGGGATGTGCCTGCAACCAAGGTACATGCCCTTGACTGGAATTGAACCTGGGACCTTTCAGTCCCAGGTCGATAATTTATCCACTGAGCCAAACTTGTTAGGGCAGTCGCTTAGGCTTTTATACACACACACACTAGAGACCTGGTGTATGAATTCATGCATGGGTGGAGTCTGGCTGACCAGCACCCTGATGGGGGCTGGGCAGCAGTGGAGAGGGGACACGGGAGGTTGGCCAGCTGGCCCTACCCCCAATGGGGTAGGGGAGGTGCTGATTGGGGCAGGGTTGGCTGGAGGAGAGGGGCAGTGGGCAGTTGCGGGGAGCTGATCAGGGCCCCCATTGGGCTGGTTGGTCTCCGCAGTGCATGACATAGCAACCAGTCGTTCTGGTTGTTCTGCCATTCCAGTCACTTGGTTTTTATATCTATCTATCTATCTATCTATCTATCTATCTATCTATAGATATAGATTGTTCAACTGACTTAATTAAATAAGAAAAAGGGGGCGTGGTTTTTACCTGGCAGTTTTCCTATTTCTTAACCTTAGCTCTTTGTTTTTAGAACACTGGCTAGAGATTTGACTTCTCTCTTTTTGTAAGATGATAGGGATAAGAGATTCAGCCTTAAAATCTGGTGGAAATCCAGGCCTAGGGATGGTTATATTTCTTAGAATTATAAGGAATTACAGAGCTTACACAACTTATAAGCTTAAAACTTTAGCTGAGACAGGACTGAGAAAATGAACCCATTGGTTCTATTTGTTCCACCAGTGAGATTTATTCCCACTAAGAATTATTTTTCTGTGTGAACTTTTAACTTTAAAACATATATATTTTAACTATTTTCTCCAAGTCCAAAGCACTAAGCCAGTAGCATAGATGTACAGACTTGCCAACTGTGGGGAATGTGTTGCTAAGTAGCTGTGACAGAATCTTGGTAAAATGCTTTACTATAAAGCTGTGACTATGTTTTGTTACCAGGTCAAGTTGGGAAGTAAGGATTTGGGCAGCCTTATTTTATGTTTTATTTACTAGTATATGCTTAATTTAAAAGCCTAATAAACCTGAGCTGACTTTCAAAGAGTTATTGCTGTACTGGCAAAGATTCACATAGTAAACATCTAGGGAAGAGGATTTATAGAAAATTCCAGAAGAAAGTAGAATGACTCTTATAGATAGATTTTAATTGTCTTTCCCCCATTCCAGCTTATTTTCCTGTTTGTTACCTTCCTACTCCATACCTATTTGTTTATATATTTTCCCACTAAGACCAAACAGAGGCAGGAGGGAAGGAAATGATTTTACAGAATTCCTTTTGGCAGAGAATTTAAAATTTTTTTAGATTTTAATTCAATAACACTTTTGAAGCATACCCTGCTTTCCTAAAGAACCAGTCACTTATTAAGTGTCACAGAACTCGGGCTTTTATGTATTTTACTTCCTTTCAGGTGTTAAAAATTATTAGGACAAATACCATTTTGAAGTTGATATAGACACCTGGAATGAAAGAGTTGGAACTAGCATATTTTAGAATACATTCTAGATATTAACTAATAAAAACTTTTCCCTTACCTATACCTAGGTACTAGAAAACAGGTAGATTACACACCTGAATATTCACTTTGATTTTTAAGAAAATTATAAAAAATTAAAGCTATTGGCTAAAATTAAATTATGTTTAACTTCACTTTTTTTTTAAATAGATTCAGCCACAATGGAATATATTATGTAATGGTATAGATTTCATTTTTAGGAAATTATTCATCTCAAGCTAGAATATACTAGTATGCTCCTTGTACTTAGGGGCCATGCTTTTTACATCTTTCAGAGCTTAATGAATACTGACTTTGTATAGTTAGTAGTATTTTGTTTGGCATGACTTTATTGGCTATATTTGGTATGGGACATAATAATATATTGTGTTAGGAACTTTACATATATCATCTCTCTTAGTCCTTCCAAGAATATTTCAACATAATATCCTTATCTTATTTTATTATTATTTAATATTTTTATTCATTTCAGAGAGGAAGGGAGAGGGAGAGAGAGATAGAACATCAATAATTAAAGAGAATAATTAATCAGCTGTCTCCTGCACTCCCCCCACTGGGGATTGAGTCTGCAACCTGGGCATGTGCCCTTGGCTAGAATTGAACCTGGGACCTTTCAGTCACTGAGCCAAACTGGCTGGAGCAATATCTTTATTTTATAGAAGGAACTGAGGCTTCAAAAAGTTAAGAATTTGTGTAAGGCCACATACTTAGTAAGTGGCAGAACTGGGATTCTAAACCTAGGCCTGTTTCACTGATGATTATCTCCATATCATATTCTTTTAAGAGCTTTGGAATCATTGCTAGAAGTCTTGACAAATTATTCTCAGTCTCCTTTTGGTAAATATGAAACTCATTCATTCTATAGTTCGAAAAGAGCTCGTTATGTTTAAGTCAGGATTATGGACTGCTCTTCTGAGAGAGCCTATGCTTACAGGGGCCAGTATAGCATAGTGGTTAAGAATATGTGTTCTAGCTGAAGCTGGTTTGGCTCATTGGATAGAGCATCAGCCTACAGACTGAAAAGTCCCAGGTTCGATTCTGGTCAAGGGCATGTACCTTGGTTGCGGGCACATCCCCAGTAGAGGGTGTGCAGGAGGCAGTTGATCAATGTTTCTCTCTCATTGATGTTTCTAATTCTCTCTCCCCCTTCCTCTCTGTAAAAAAATCAATAAAATAAAAAAAGAATATGTGTTCTAGAGCCATACAGACCTAGGTTTGAATACTGGCCCCACCTTGGTGACCTTCAGTAGGTTACTTAGCCTTTCTGAGTCTCAACTGCCTTTTCTGCAAAATGAGGATAGTATGGAATACAACGCAGCAATAAGAAGGAGTAAATTATTATTTCTTTTAATATATTTTATTGATTTCTTACAGAGAGGAAGGGAGAGGGATAGAGAGTTAGAAACATCGATGAGAGAAAGACATCGATCAGCCACCTCCTGAACACCCCCTACAGGGGATGTGTCCATAACCAGGATACATGACCTTGACCTGAATCGAACCTGGGACTTTTCAGTCCGAAGGCTGACGCTCTCTCCACTGAGCCAAACCGGTTTCTGCAGAAGGAATAAATTATTGATTCACATAAGAACTTTGATGGATTTCAAAGCTATTATGCTGAATGAGTGATTTCAGTTATATGGTACTCTGGAAAAGGTGAAACTATGGAGGCAACAAACAGACTATGATTGCTAGGGGTTAGAGGTAGGGAGAGGATGTGATTACAAAAAGGGGCAGAAGAGGGAATGTTTGAGATGATGGAACTGTTCTGTATCCTCATTGTGATGGTGGTTACATGACTGTTTACATTAAAACTAATAGAAAAATACACAAAACAAAAAAAGAACGTCAATTTACTGTGTTCATTTTAGAAAATAAATTAAAGTAAAAATGAGTGTTGTAATAAAAACCTTTTTCATAAGATCATTGTGAAAATTAAAAATAAGATATGTAACTAAAGTGGTTATCATAGTACCTGGTATATAGTACACAATAACTAAATTGTTGTTTTATTGTTATTTTTATCATTAAAAGTACAATATTAAATTTAGTGACATTCATTGAAAGGACGATGGAATAAACTGTCACACCATCTGCATGGGTACAGTTAGTAAACAGTGAGAAAAATGAGTAACCATGAGTCAGATGGTGTATGTGTTTTCACATGACTCAGCAAGGGACTTGAGGTCTTCTGGAAAGTAGGGGAAGATTAAGTCTAGTATTTCTGGAGTACCTTGCAGCTGACTTCTTTTCTGGCCATGTATACAGTTCCCTTGATATTATTCTTCAGCAGAATAGCTTTGGTCTTGGAAACCACAGCTTTTACTGGCTTCAGATTAGATCTGAAGTTTTGATTGAGCAAGCTGATCAAAGGAACTGAAGTGGTTCTCATACTTGGAAGATGGTAACTGGTCTGTGTAACAGCTGTGGCTTCCAGAACCTTTTCCTCTTGCCAGCCAGTTTCTGGATTAGACAGTGACAGTAGGAGGGTAAGCATTATTCAAGAGCTAAAAAAATAAGTTAAGGTCAAAGTGGCATTGCAGTTATACTAGCATTGAAAAAGAGACTCCATTTTTCCCCTCCCCCAATACTGCCCCTCCCCCTCTCCTTTCCTTTTCCTTCCTTCCTTCCTTCCTTAAATATATTTTATTGATTTTTATTTACAGAGAGGAAGGGAGAGGGATAGAGAGTTAGAAACATTGATGAGAGAGAAACATCGATCAGCTGCCTCCTGCACAAACCCTACTGGCGAAGTCCCTGCAACCAAGATACATGCCCTTGACCAGAATCGAACCTGGAACCTTTTAGACTGCAGACCAACGCTCTATCCATTGAGCCAAACTGGTTTCAGCACTCTTGGCATTTTAATTATGATGTGTTTTGGGGTAGTCCTCTTTAGGTGCTTTTTCTTTGGGGTTCTGTGTGCTTCCTGGACTTGTAAGTCTATTTCTTTCATCAAGTGGGTCAAGTTTTCAGTTATTATTTCTTCAAATAGGTTTTCAGTATCTTGCTCTCTCTCTTCTTCTGGCACCCCCATAATTTGGATGTTGGCACACTTTAGGTTGTCCCAGAGGCTCCTTACACTATCTTCAAATTTTGGGATTTTTTTTTCTAGTTTTTCCGGTTGAGTGTTTTCTGCTTCTTTGTATTTCAAATCTTTGACTTGATTATTGCAATCCTCTAGTCTGCTGTTAGGTCTCTGTATAATATTTTTTATTTCAGTCAGTGTGTGTTTAATTTCTAGTTGGTCCTTTATCAGATAATTGAGAGTCTCATTAAATTTATTGGCCTTTTCTAAGAAATTCTTTTTTTTTAAATTAAATCTTTATTATTCAGATTATTACATTTGTTTCTCTTTTTTCCCCTCCACAGCTCCCCTCCACCCAGCTCCCACCCTTACCTCTACCCTTACCTCCCTCCCATGGACCTCATCCATAGGTGTATGATTTTTGTCCAGTCTCTCCCTGTACACCCCTCACCCCTTTTCCCCTGAGAATTATCAGTCCACTCCCTTTCTGTGCTCCTGATTCTATTATATTCACCAGTTTATTCTGTTGATCAAATTTTTAATTCACTTAATTTTTAGACTCACTTGTTGATAGATATGTATTTGTTGTTCATAATTTTTTATCTTTTACCTTTTTCTTCTTCCTCTTCTAAAAGAGTAGCTTTCCGCATTTCATATAATACTGGTTTGGAGTTGATGAACTCCTTTAGCTTTTTCATATCTGTGAAGCTCCTTATCTGCCCTTCAATTCTGAATGATAGCTTTGCTGGATAGAGTATTCTTGGTTGTAGGTTCTTGCTATTCATCACATTGAATATTTCTTGCCACTCCCGTCTGGCCTGCATTGTTTCTGTTGAGAAATCAGCTGACAGTCGTATGGGTGCTCCCTTGTAGGTAATGAACTGTTTTTCTCTTGCTGCTTTTATATTCTCTCTTTGTCTTTTGCTCTTGGTATTTTAATTATGATGTGTCTTGGTGTGGTCCTCTTTGGATTCCTTTTATATGGGGTTCTGTGTGCTTCCTGGACTTGTAAGTCTATTTCTTTTACCAGATGTGGGAAGTTTTCAGTCATTATTTCTTTAAATTTCTTCAGTATCTTGCTGCCTCTCTTCCTCTGGCACCCCCACAATTCTGATGTTGGTACACTTGAAGCTGTCCCAGAGGCTCCTTACATTATGTTCACATTTTTGGATTCTTTTCTCTTCTTGCTTTTCCAGTTGAGTGTTTTCTGATTCTATTTCAAATTTTTGACTTGATTCTTGCCTTCCTATAGTCTACTGTTAGGTCTCTGAATAATATTTTTTATTTCAGTCAGTGTATGTTTAAATTCTAGTTGGTCCTTTTGCATCTCTAGTTGGATCTTTTTCATTTCCTCTTGGGACTCACTAACTTTATCCAACTTTTCTAGGATATTCTTGAAAAACCTTATAAGCGTGGTTTGAAATCTATATCCAGTCATTCGTTTTCCTCCATTTCTTTTGTTTGTGATCCCTTCCCTTGTCTCGGCATTTTCACTATGCCGGGAGAACTTGTGTTGGATTCAGCCTTATGATACCAGACTTGCAAAACCGCAAAAGCCTCTCTGTTGAGTTTGGGATAGGTGGAGTCTCAGGGCTTAAGGGACTGCCTTGCCTTCCAGTCGGCCCCATCCTCCACAGTCCCCGAGTCTCACGTGACTGGGTAATTGCTGGAGCGGTCCCTGTGCATGCGTGTGCTCTCTCTCTCTCAGTGCCTCTAGACTGCTGCCCCTCCGGCTCCCCTGCACTCTGGGACCATATGAGTCTGGGTCCCCAGGGTTTCACCCGAAACTGGGGTTTAGTGGAGTTAGAAGTGGCACAGTTGGGAGGGTTTGTCTCCCACCCACTCGTGAAAACCAGTGGCACAATCAGCAGTCGATCCTCTACGCGCAGTGCCGTGCGCACCACCAGACTTTTGATCTTTTGCGACTCCCCTAAATTTCCATGCACTTCTCCCTTTTCACATTCCAAACTCCCCCCATATGAGTTTCGGCTGGATCTGGGGTTTAGTGTCATAAGATAAGGGGTTCAATGCCGTTGGGAGTCTCCATTTCCCTCCCGCCAGAGAAAGCCAGCCAGGTTCTCTGGCACCCGCTCTCTTCACGCATTCGTCTCCGTACCTCAGCTTTTGCAGCTCCTCTGGGTCTCTGTGAGCCCCTCTCTTTCCTTCTAGTTGTAGAATTTCCACTCAGCCAGTTTTCCTGTGGTTTTGGGTGATGTCTGTTCTGTCTTTTAGTTGTAGTTTTGAAATTGTTGTGTGAGGCAGCAGAGTAGGTGTTTACCTATGCTGCCATCTTGAATTCTCATCTTTTTTCTTTTTCTTTTTTAATATATTTTATTGATTTTTCACAGAGAGGAAGGGAAAGGGATAAAAAGCCAGAAACATCGATGAGAGACATCCATCAGCCGCCTCCTGCACGCCCCCCACCGGGGATGTGCCCGCAACCAACGTACATGCCCTTGACCTGAATCGAACCTGGGACCCTTCAGTCCCCAGGCCGATGCTCTATCCACTGAGCCAACCCGGTTTTGGCATCTGACCTTTTTTTTTAAATTCTCTACTGAGGATATGTTCTTTTTCATTGATTTTATGAAGGAGGGAGGGGGAGAAGGAGGGAGGGAAACATCGATGTGAGAGAGAATCAGTTACCTCATACATGCACTCCACAATGGACAGGATCATATTGTAGGTAATTGCCCTGACCAGCAATCCTCTGATAACGATGTTGCAGCCTACTGAACCACACCGATCAGCACCTGGAATGTAGTCTTTTTTTTAAATATATTTTTATTGATTTCAGAGAGGAAGGAAGAGGGAGAGAGTAATAGAAACTTTAATGATGAGAGAGAATCATTAATCAGCTGCCTCCTACTAGGGACTGAGGCTGCAACCCAGGCGTATGCCCTGTCTGGAAATCGAACCATAACCACCTGGTTCATAGGTCAACAATCAACCGCTGAGCCACATTGGCTGGACAAAATTAGACCTTCTTATCTATGCACTAGAGTGGGATTCATAGGATTACTAGACACCCTGAAATTATGTGTGAAATTGTGTGTATATGCACACAAACTTTTCTGGGGAAAAGATTTATGTCTCATCAGCATCTCAAAGGGATATCCTAAATCTCTGAATTTGAGCAAGTAACTTTACATTTCTGTGCTTAATTTTCTTTCACTTATAAAATGATGGAGCTATCTTGTGATTCCTAGTTTCCTTCCAACTCTGGTGTTAAGATTTCCTTTTCTTTATAAATTGGCATTCTTGGTTTACATCCTGAGGAGGTGTTAGCTTTAAACTTGGTCACTTCAGTGAAATAATATTAAGAGGCACCTCTGCACTTCCATTTATGGACAATATCTCTATCCTAGCTTTAGAAGTTGAAGTCTTTTCAATTATGTTTCTCTTCTAAAGATCATTTCAATAAACTTTTTTGAATGTTTTTTTGGGTGCAGTGTGGAATATAATCACATTTAATACTATTCTGGACAGATAAAGAGTAAAAGTTGAGTATTCCTGTCAAAAAGATGGAGGTAGGATAGTCCAGGGTGTGAGCCAAGAGTAAGGAATCCAGTGGGAGAGAAGTTATAGATAGGTTGAATTCATATTATAGAGGGTCTTAACTGTCAAGAGGAAGGCCAGTAGGTAAAATGAAAATAGACCTAATTAGCCCTAACCGGTTTGGCTTAATGGATAGAGCGTGTGGACTGAAGAGTCCTGAGTTCTATTTCAGTCAAGGGTATGTACCTTGGTTGCAGGCTCCTCCTTGGCCCAGGCCCTCTCACATTGATATTTCTTTCTGTCTTTCCCTCTTCCATTTCCTCTTAAAATCAATGGGAAAATATCGTCAATATAGATCTAACTGAAATCTGACGAATTGAGATGCAAACTGGCGTTTGTCATAATTATGTGTGTGATCTTAGGTAAAAGACTTAATCTCTCTTGACTTGAGTTTCAGTACTTACACCCACAAAATTCTCTAAAAAATACCATGCAGCCCCATGGTATTTCTCTAAAATTCTGTTATTCTCCTTAATTCAGTTAGAAATGGGAAACGATTGAAAGTTTCTGAGCCTGGTAATTTTCATCAGCAGAATTACTGCTGTTTTGCTGCTTGGATTCTCCTATTTGTTAATGCTGCTTCTTCCACCATTATGTGATTGCTCTGGAAGTACTGTCAATTTACATAGTTCTTTATATGGTCAAGGAGTTGGTTATCATTATTATTATTATTATTATTTTACATTATCAAGAACATGGGAATTACCAGGTGTTTGTTCTTGAATCAGATCTGAAGCTAGTCTTGTTTCCTCATGTTATCAGTCATTGACCTGAGAGCTAGACCATATATCCAGAGTGTGGGCAGCAGGTAAGTGCTGACATTTTGATGGCCACATCAGATTTCAGAGATCTATGAGAAGTCCTGTAATGACCATGGAAAGCCAGCCAAGAATTTCCTTGCCATGGACAAATGGGAGAAGTTACTAAGTTTAGCTGACATTAAGCTGCAAATTATTTGAAAGGTGGAAAAGGATTCTATTCAGAGGCTATCTAGAATTTCCATTTACTAATCAGGCTTATGTGTTATAGGGACTTTTATCCCAGTAAAAGTATTGCTTTCTCTCTTCCTCTTTTCCCACACTTTGTCCCTATTATATTGAGAAGATAATTTGCAGCTCTTATTAAGACCTGGCATTTTAGTGATGCCTGCTAGTCTTTTAAGCTACAGGCCTCAGTATGATAGGATCAGAGGTTGTAACTGCTAATTAAAAACCAGCATATGAGCCAAAACCGGTTTGGCTCAGTGGATAGAGCGTCAGCCTGCTGACTGAAAGGTCCCAGGTTTGATTCCGTTCAAGGGTATGTATCTTGGTTGCGGGCACATCTCCAGTGTAAGGCGTGCGGGAGGCAGCTGATTGATGTCTCTCTTTCATCGATGTTTCTAACTCTCTATTCCTCTCTCTTCCTCTCTGTAAAAAATCAATAAAGTATATATTTTAAAAATCAGAATATGAGCTTAGTTGGACTTGAATTTTATCCAGAGAATGATAGAGACATCTATGAAATACAGAATACTCTTGATTGTTTTAGAGGAATACTGCTAGTGATATTCACATGTCAACAAATTTGGCAAACAAAAAGTCTGTAAGAACTTGTATAAACCAGTAAGAAAAGGACCAATTTTCTCCAACAGAAAAATGGGCAAAAGACTTGAACAAATACTTCACAAAAGAAGATACCTGAATAGTCAGTAAACTTAAGAAAAGGTACTTAACTTCATTAGTCATTAGAGAAATTCAAAGCCACAATGGAATACTTCCCGTAGAGCAGAATGACTAAAATGAGCCAATATACTTTTACCCTGTATAAATTCCTTTTGGGCATATCCCTAGGAATCTAAGCATATGTTCACCAAAAGATGTGTATAAGAATGTTTATAGCAGCACTGTTCACAGAAGTCAAAAAAGGAAAAACTACCCAAATGTCCATCAGAAGAAAAATGGATAAATAAAATGATGTATATTCTCACAGTGGAATACACAGCAAGAATTTAGTGAACTATAACATACTACGACACAAATGAATTTTTTCAATGTAATAGTGAGCAAAGGGAGCCAAAAACAAAGGAGTCCATACTACCTGGTACCATTTATATATTAAATGTTTTTAATTGATTATGCAAATTAAATCAGTGGTATTAGGAGTTGAGATAATGGTTACTTTTGGAGGGACTGTGACTGGAGAAAGTCATGGTAGGGACTTCTAGGTCTTGGTAGTGTACTGGTTACATGGGGATTAGGTTCATTGTGCTGTATATTTAATGATATAATGTATGTTAACAGTTTCCTAAAATGTGTAACAAAGGTTTAAATTTGTGGAAGCTGAGCAGTTATCTAGGCTCACTCACAAATGAAAAACTTATTGCTAAAAATTAGCCATAGGGGGAGAATCCAAGATGGCGTCATAGGTAAACACCTACACTGCTGCCTCGAACAACAATTTCAAAACTACAACTAAAAGATAGAAAGGACATCATCCAGAACCACAGGAAAGCTGGTGGAGTGGAAATTCTACAACTAGAAGGAAAGAGAGGGGCTCACAGAGATCCAGAGGAGCTGTAAAAAGCTGAGGTATGGAAACACGCGCGTGGAGAGAGCGGGTGCCAGAGAACCTGGCTGGCTTTCTCTGGCAGGAGGGAGACGGAGACTCTCAAAGGCATTGAACTCCTTATCCAATGACACTAAACCCCAGTTCCAGCCAAAACTCGGGGGGAGTTTGGACTGTGAAAAGGGAGAAGTGCACAGAAATTTAGGGGAGTAGCAAAAGATCACAAGTCTGGTGGTGCGCACGGCACTGCGCATAGAGGACCGATGGCTGATTGTGCTGCTGGCTTTCACGAGTGGGCGGGAGATAGACCCTCACAACTGTGCCACTTCTAACTCCACTAAACCCCAGTTTCGGGCAAAACCCTGGGACTCAGACTCGTGTGGTCCCGGAGTGCAGGGAAGCTGGAGGGGCAGCAGTCTAGAGCTATTGCGAGAGAGCGCGTGCGTGCACAGGGACCGCGTGCGTGCACAGGGACCGCTCCAGCGATTACCCAGTCACGTGAGACTCGGGCCGTGGAGGGTGGGGCCGACTGGAAGGCAAGGCGGGCGGTCCCTTAAGTCCTGAGACTCCACCCATCCCAAGCTCAACAGAGAGGCTTTTGCGGTTTTGCAAGTCTGATATCATAAGGCTGAATTCACAGAAGTTCTCCCAGCATAGTGAAAATGCCGAGACAAGGGAAGGGATCACAAACAAAAGAAATGGAGGAAAACAAACGACTGGATATAGAGTTCAAAACCACGCTTATAAGGTTTTTCAAGAATATCCTAGAAAAGATGGATAAAGTTAGCGAGACCCAAGAGGAGATGAAAAAGGACCAACTAGAGATGAAGAAGGACCAACTAGAAATTAAACATACACTGACTGAAATAAAACATATTATACAGAGACCTAACAGCAGACTATAGGAAGGCAAGAATCAAGTCAAAAATTTGAAATATGAAGAATCAGAAAACACTCAACTGGAAAAGCAAGAAGAGAAAAGAATTCAAAAATGTGAAGATAATGTAAGGAGCCTCTGGGACAGCTTCAAGCATACCCACATCAGAATTGTGGGGGTGCCAGAAGAAGAGAGAGCAAGATACTGAAAACCTATTTAAAGAAATAAAGACTGAAAACTTCCCACATCTGGTGAAAGAAATAGACTTACAAGTCCAGGAAGCACACAGAACCCCATATAAAAGGAATCCAAAGAGGACTACACCAAGACACATCATAATTAAAATACCAAGAGCAAAAGAAAAAGAGAGAATATTAAAAGCAAGAGAAAGACAGTTCATTACCTACAAGGGAACACCCATACGACTGTCAGCTGATTTCTCAACAGAAACGATGCAGGCCAGATGGGAGTAGCAAGAAATATTCAACATGATGAACAGCAAGAACCTACAACCAAGAATACTCTATCCAGCAAAGCTATCATTCAGAATTGAAGGGCAGAAAAAGAGCTTCACAGATAAGAAAAAGCTAAAGGAGTTCATCAACTCCAAACCAGTATTATATGAAAGGGGTGAGGGGTGTACAGGGAGAGACTTCACAAAAATCATACACCTATGGATGAGGTCAATGGGAGAGAGGTAAGGGTAGAGGGAGGGGTTGAAGCCGGGTGGGAGCTATTGGGGGGGGGGAGGGGAAGAGAAACAAATGTAATAATCTGAATAATAAAGATTTAATAAAAAAATAATATAAAATAAAAATTAGCCATAGAGCAGAATTCAAATTTTTATCTTAGAAAATTTATTAATTACAATTTGTTTTGCTCTTCAGAGTCACTTTTTTTTAGCAGTTGGAATTCTATTTACTTACTTTTTATTTAATTAATTTTGAGAGATAGAAAGAGAGATTTATTGTTTATCCTATTCATGCATTAGTTACTTGTATGTGCCTTGATTGGGTATGGAACCCACCACCTTAGCATATAAGGGAGTTATACAACCAAGGCAGAGTCACTCTTAAATAGTTGAAACAGTAAATGTTAAATCTTTGAATATAAGGGTACTATTTCCCCTGATTACACTGATTTCCCCCCTGTCAGTCAGACTCCAGAGGTTCTAAATGAGAAGCTTATTCTTTGTCTTTAGGCAGCTAAGTTTGTGGCTTTTCTTAGTTTTGCCTCTCTATTCTCTTTTGTAAGATATTGCTTACCCATCTTCCATAACTGATAAGCATCTCTGGTGCTCTATATTTATTCAGATTAGGCTGCCTTTTAAAAATATATATTTTTTAAATAAATTTCAGAGAGAAAGGGAGAGAGATATATAAACATCAATTATGATAGAGAATCATTGATCTGCACACCCCCACTGGGTACCAAGCCTGCAATTGGAGTATGTGCCCTGACCAGGATTTGAACCGTGACCTCCTGGTTCATAGGTCGACACGCAACCAATGAACCACACTGGCCAAGTAGCCTTTTCTTATTCTTTTGAGAATTTGTAATCTTTCTAGTTATGATTTTTATGTGTCTTTTTTGTGAATCTGGAACTTGGTTCATAATTAGTTGTAGAATGAAAAGTAAGATATGTTTTGTTTTCCAAGTTTCCCCCCTATTCTAGATCTGCATTCATAAAGCTTTAATCAGAAGCTAATTTAGAGATGCTGAGTTAGGTATAGAAATTCCTTAAATTCTAGTTTAATTTATTCTGTTTCTGGGTTATAGAAAAATCTCATTTCAGGATTCTTGGTTTACATTTGTTCAGTTTAGGAAAATATGATCATCTATATTTTAAATATATATAGGTCTGTTGAGTTTAAGGAGCTGTGTTGGATATTGTGAAACTGAAAAGAGGCCATGTGGATAGTTATGGGATTTAGGTGAATTTGTAGTTGATAGAAGTGGTGAATGGTAAAAGTGGTAAATTACACATATTTCTCATTCAAGTCTAGTCTCTTGTTACTGTTTGATGTTGTAGTAAAAAGTGTTAGTAGGAGAAACCAAGATGGTGGCATAGGTAAACACCTAAACTGCTGCCTTGCACAACAATTTTAAAACTACAATTAAAGACAAAATGAACATCATCCAGAACTCCAGGAAAGCTGGCTGAGTGGAAATTCTACAAATAGAAGGAAAGAGAAAAGCACACGGAGACTCAGAGGAGCTGCAAAAGACTGAGGTACGGAGATGTGGGCACAGAGAGGACTGCCAGTTGAGTACCTGGCTGGCATTCTCTAGCAGGAGGGAGATGGAAGCTCCTGACTGCACTGAACCCCAGTTCTGACTGCACTGAACCCCAGTTCCGGGCAAGATCCTGGGAACCCAGACTTATATGGGTGGAATCTGGACTGTCAGGAAAGGAGAAAAGCACATGGAAACTCAGGGGAGCAAGTCTTGTCTCATAAGGGTGTCTCTAGCACAGAAGCTCTCCCAGTGTAGACACAGCTGATTCTCACAGCCAATTGACCTGGAGGTCAGTTACTCCTAGTGATACCAACAACAATCAAGGCTTACCTACAACAAAACTGTGCACACAGTCCACAAAGGGGTGCACCAAGAGTGTCCACCTCAGGTAACTGGGGGAGGCTGAGCCACTGGGCCCTATAGAACACCTAGCACACAAAGCTACTCTACCAATTCAGGGAAGCATCCAAAATGTGGAGACAAAGAAACAGATCCCAAATGAAAGAAATGGAGGAAAGCAAATGCCTGGATATAGAGTTCAAAACCACAGTTATAAGGTTTTTCAAAAATTGCCTAGAAAAGGCCAATAAATTTAATGAGACCCTCGAGGATATGAAAAAGGACCAACTAGAAATTAAACATACACTGACTGAAATAAAACATATTATACAGAGACCTAACAGCAGACTATAGGAATGCAAGAATCAAGTCAAAGATCTGAAATACAAAGAAGCAAAAAACACTCAACCCGAAAAGCAAAAAGCAAAAAGAATCCAAAAATTTGAAGATAGTGTAAGGAGCCTCTGGGACAACTTCAAGCATACCAACATCTGAATTATGGGGGTGCCAGAAGAAGAGAGACAGCAAGATACTGAAAACCTATTTGAAGAAATAATGACCGAAAACTTCCCCCACTTGGTGAAAGAAATAGACTTACAAGTCCAGGAAGCACACAGAACCCCAAACTAAAGGAATCCAAAGAGGACTACACCAAGACACATCATAATTAAAATGCCAAGAGCAAAAGACAGTGAGAATATTAAAAGCAAGAGAAAAATAGTTAATTACCTACAAGGGAGCATCCATATGATTCTCAGCTGATTTCTCAACAGAAACTATGCAGGCCAGATGGGAGTGGCAAGAAATATTCAAAGTGATGAATAACAAGAACCTACAACCAAGATTACTCTACCCAGCAAAACTATCATTCAAAATTAAAGGTCAGATAAAGAGCTTCACTGATAAGAAAAAGCTAAAGGAGTTCATCACCACTAAACCAGTATTGTATGAAATGTTGAAAGGTATTCTTTAAGAAGAGGAGGAAGAAGAAAAAGGTAAAGATAAAAATTATGAACAACAAATACATGTCTATCAAGTGAATCTAAAAATCAAGGGAATTGAAAATATGATGAACAGAATAAACTGGTAAATATAATAGAATCAGGGGCATAGAAAGGGAGTAGACTAACAATTCTCGGGGAGAAAGAGGTGTGGGGGGTGCAGGAAGAGACTGGACAAAAATTGTACACCTCTGGATGAGGACAGTGGGTGGGAGGAGATAAGGGCAGAGGTTCTGGTCAGAACCAGGTGGAGAGGAGCTATAGGGGGAAAAATGAAAAACAATTGTAATAATCTGAACAATAAAGATATATTAAATTTTAAATAAATAAATAAAAAGTGTTAGTAATTCCAAAAGGTAAAAGCAGCCTGACAGAATGAAAAAAGTTGTGCCTGGTGTTCTATTGATCAAGGAGAGGTTATACTTTGAAACTAGCTTCCTGAGAAGAAATTGAAGTTGTCCACCTGTCCTGCTTATTCTTCTTAGCCATGATTTTAATTTTTCAAATCTTCCCTATTAAGTATTATATTAGCATTAATATTTCAAAGTCATCTATTGTCTTGGTTGAGATTCCTATTCTTCTGTGTTAGATTTCTGGTCCCTATTAGGTAATTTCTACCACTGGCCTCCTCTAAAATAGAAGCATGCATACATGCTTATATTCTAGCGATAATAAGAATTAAATTTTTTTTAGGACTGGTAGAAAACCTTGTAATGTAGCATTAATGTAGGAGAGATTTTGGAAGGGGGTGGTGATCAGCTTGTGGCCTCTACACCAAGACTGTTCTTTATCAGCCCCAAGCTGCAGGAATTGAGGAAGGGGGGTTGATTTTCTGTTTATTAGAGGTGACATGAGCAGTGGGGCAATGGCAAAGAGGCCATGTTGCTCTTGCTAAATATACATCCCTGACAGTTGGATAATAGGTTCCAGGAAGTTCAGTGGAAAATTAAAACAAAGCAACATTTATAGCTGATTGAACTTGAAAAGCCATTTTGGTGTTGAATGGCAAATATGTAGGCTTCAGCATTCCTGGAGTCTGATGCACCCATTGGATGTCACTGTTCCTGTGTACATGATGGCCTGGAGACTCAGCAGTGTGAAGGGTGTGCTTTTTTAGAGTATTTTGAGGAAAGTTTATTGCTGCTTACAGAAATCCCTGTCCCATAGACTTATGCAACGCAGGTTCCTTATGTCTGGGGAACATCTTTTCTCTAATGGTTTGAGGACTTATTTGTTAGAAGGACAGGAATGTCTGGCAAGAGACAGAGGAGCGCTTAAGTACTATAAATACTCCTACTCATTCTGTATTGGGGCTAAAGCTCTAAGCAAATTGTTGTGGTGGGTATACTCATGAACAAAGCATGGTAACACTTCTGATTAATGACATTAGCTGTCATAAGGCCACTGGCTTGAGCCTTAAGCTGGTGATTGGTTGAAAAGAGGGCTTTGGACCCTTGTGTGTAGGGTGGTTAATTTTCTTGGAACTAGGAGAGAGACTGCAGAGGATGGGTAGGTGAATAAATGGTACAAGGAATGTAGGTAGAGGGAGAGAATTGTGAACCTTAAGAAAAGTTCCTGCTATGCCCATCTTTTTCTCTAGATCGTCTCATGCTGCTATTCTAATGTATCTGTCTTGTGGAGAATGGGGCATGATGGGAGCTTATGAGCTTTAGTTTGGTTAGGGTGATAAAGACTCTGTCACTTAACCCCTTGGGAACATGCTCACCAGCCTGGCTATCAGGAAAACATGAACTGTGGATGTGAGTCTAATTTTCCTCTTTTCCCACTCATGTGCACTATCTTTGTTGGCTGTAGAGCCAACAATTCTTGTGCCCTGTGAAACTGAGTGTTTATGGGATTCCCTAGTTTATCAGGGCATTTTCCCAGCAAATGAGAATTTTCTCCCCTTCCATCTTAACTGAAATACAGAGATCTAGCCTTAACAGTTCCTTCCACTCCTGTATTTAATGAAGAGTTTGAGTAGGCCCCACTTTTACACATGGTTCCTTGTTATGATGGAATGTTTATAAACTTAGAAAACCTTAAATCTCTTTCTGCCCCACTCTGCTGTGGAACTGAGACATAATACATTTAATGGGTTTCTTTCCTTCTCAGCTGCAGCCATGGCAGCTCTGCGCTTAGGATGCCTAGCAAGCATTATGAACCGGCTAACCTGGCACCAAGCCCTTGGTTTACTTATATTAATGCCATTGAAGTTTAGCTTTTAGTTCATAGGGGCCTAACTATTTTAGTTGACAATGTCATCCATTGCAAGATAATCTTGGCAGCTGACCCACTGTTGTCTGTGCAGTTTAAAGATCTTTCGTTGGAGTAAAACCATTCTTTTGGTATTCCTAGACTATGAAGCTGTGATGCTTCAAGATAGAAACTGTTTTAGTTTGGTTTCTCCAGCAGAAACAACTGTGCTCATGGTGTTTCCTCAAGTACTTACAGAATCACTGTGGAAGAAATAGGTTCCCAGTGAATTGAGTTTAATTGTGGCCCATTGCTTTCTCTGTCTACATCTCACACTGGCACCACTAGTTTGCTTCTTAAGCCAGTTAAAGCAAAGACGTGCCTTATCCTGTGGAGATTTGAGTCTTGGTTAGGCTCACCTTGGTGGTCTCCTAATGATGAAATTAGGACCAAGGCACAAAGAACTGCTGGTTCCTGTTTTGTCTTGTGGATATAGTGTTTCCTAGTCAGCACTTACTTTGTCAGAACCAAGAAAGTAGTACTGAATGTGCACTCCAGAGGCCTGTACAAGAGTAGCACACTGTGGGTGCTAATGAGGAGAAATTGTGCCACTGGGCAAAGGAAAGATTTCATGACTTGAAAGCAGACTCCTTGTATTGTGGAGATTAGGCTATTTTCCCAATTTTATGGAAGTGACACTACCCCAAGAAGCCTCATGCTCTTCTGAGTACACACAAGCCCAAACTTCAGTGAGTACTCTTCTTTTCTTGAAATAAGAAAGTGATTTATGAGGTGTGGGCTCTTACACGAAAGAAAACAAAACCAGCCTCTATGTGGGCCTGTAAAATTCTTATGCCATCTCAGTGGTGTGGGTTACAGGAGGAGAAGATGGAGAGGGCTAGCTGCCCTCCCTTGCTGGGGCTCAGCTGCCCCAAATACTTGTGATATTGTGGGTTATTTATGAGCTTGTCTGGGCTTGGATTCACTATCATACACCCTGGTAGGTGAAGATTTGCAGGCTGAATGTGGAAGCCCTCATTAATCTTCCTGGTCTTGTTGAGGATTTCTTGCCGGCCAGAGCTCCTGTTGGACTGGCCTTTCCCACTGAACTGCAATGGCTCAGATTAATATTAATCCCTGTAATGCTGCAGTTCATGATATAGTCATTAGGTGACTTGGAACTAATCCTGTCCACCTAACTAGTGTGATTTATTAAATACACATAGAGATCGAGTCTGAATACCAGCCAGGCAGAATCAGCAACAAATAAATACCTCTGTATATCTGTATTAATGCTGGTTGATTGGGACACAATTGCAGGCTGGGCTGGGGAGAAACAAGGGCAAAAGGAAGGAGAGCCCCCCAATAAACAGCATTTGCTCACCCTTAGCCTTCAAGTGGCAGAAACTATAAAAACTCAAGACATAGGCCCAAATTAAGGAGGAAGAAATTCCTTAAACATGTCAATTATTTGAATGACTTTCCTCCTACACTTTTTCTTCCTTTAGGTTTCAAGAATAACTACTAAAATTGAACTTTCTCTATGACTTAACTTGCTTAGATTCTTTAAATTCTTAATTAGTACACTCCTGAGGCAGGACATTGTGTACATTGGTCTATCTTCTCTTCTGACTTCAGGGCTTAAATTTTTCTTTTTGAAAGGGACAAGGAGATAGAGCAACCACGCCTGCCAGACAATAGTTCTCTTTGCTATCTATGCCCAAGCTATCAAAAGCATACTTTCTTTTGTAAAAATTGAGGTTCTTCCTTTTCTTTTCTTAAATCTTATATTCTCCCTCTTTGCTGCTTTATCGGAAATGGCATTAATATGAAAAACATCTACCTAGTTGGCTTTGCTTAATCAGGCAAGTCTGACATTTATGAAGCCTCTTATTAACATTTTCCCTAAAAAGCACAAAATGGCCTCTCCTCCCACTTCCCTCCCAATACAACCACCTCAAAATTTATGCTTCTTTACATCACCATTGGCAGGCTGTTCTCAGAGATATAACTTCTCTAAATTTTCACTCTTTTTTTAAAATTAAATCTTTATTATTCAGATTATTACATTTGTTTCTCTTTTTTCCCCTCCATAGCTCCCCTCCACCCAGTTCCCACCCCTCCCTCTACCCTTACCTCCTTCCCGTTGACCTCATCCATAGGTGTATGATTTTTGTCCAGTTTCTCCCTATATACCCCTTACCCCTTTCCCCCTGAGAATTATCAGTCCTTTCTGTGCTCCTGATTCTATTATATTCACCAGTTTATTCTGTTGATCAAATTTTTAATTCACTTAATTTTTAGACTCACTTGTTGATAGATATGTATTTGTTGTTCATATAAACTTTCACTCTTGGCCAATAGTTATTGGTCCCCTAGGGAGGGCATCTTCTGTTTAGGTGCTGTCCTATTCCTTTATAAACATTACTTTTTACCAATTTTTCCTGGAAATGATAAGAAATCTTCAATAGGAAAATTGGGGTATGGATTTCTTTAGTACTTACCTGTGACATTTTACAACTAATTTCAAAGCATTGGTTGGGCAATACTATGTTTAAGGTCCTCAAATAGACACTGTAGTTAATACAAAAAAGCCAAGAAGCTTTGTCCCTCTCTGCCTCCCAGGAGCTGACAGAGTCTACTTAGCTGTTCTATAAAACAAAATAGGATATATTAGAGCAATAGCTCTCTAGAAGTACCAAGAAGGAAGAGATTAATTCTGGTAGCAAGAAATCAAGGACAGTTACCTTTGTTGAAATTAAGAAAGTGAGTAGTGCCGAGACCGGTTTGGCTCAGTGAATAGAGCGTTGGCCTGCGAACTGAAAGGTCCCGGGTTCGATTCCAGTCGGGGGCATGTACCCTGCTTGTGGGCACATCTCCAGTGGGGGGTGTGCAGGAGGCGGCTGATTGATGTCTCTCTCTCATCGATGTTTCTGACTTTCTATCCCTCTCCCTTCCTCTCTGTGAAAAATCAATGAAATATATTTAAAAAAAAGAAAGTGAATAGTGAGAAAGCCAGCCTAGATTCTTGGGAAGATCTTGGCATTGTTACTACTGCCTTCAAAGCAGAGACCTTGTGTACCCTGACCCTTTGGATAAGAGCTAACCTGGAATAGGGATCTTAACACTTCATGGTACCAATAGTGTTTCCTACTTTTACTGCAAGGTGGGCAGTGATAATCCTCTTTATTGTTTGTACTCCTCAGTTTTCTTTGCTCTTCCTTTTCCCACTTTATTTCAATGTGGCCTACCAATTCAGATCCAACTGAGGATAGTAGTCTTCTCATCAGTTATATTATGTTTAGATCATAGAGAGACTCTACATTGCCTCTCTCTCTGTCTCTAGTGTTTTGTTTTGTTTTTTTTAAGCCTTACCTG
This sequence comes from Lasiurus cinereus, assembly GCA_011751065.1. Classification (NCBI taxonomy): domain Eukaryota; kingdom Metazoa; phylum Chordata; class Mammalia; order Chiroptera; family Vespertilionidae; genus Lasiurus; species Lasiurus cinereus. Next base: position 16,323,236 of record JAAGEH010000038.1, on the reverse strand, counting down.
AGGACATGCTTACTGATTTTAAAGAGAGAGAGAAAGAGCCTGCTGATGTAGTTCTGTGGTTGAGCAATCGACCTATGAACCAGTAGGTCACGGTTTGATTCCAAGTCAGGGCATATTCCCGGGTTGTGGGTTCCATCCCCAGTGTGGGGCATGCAGGAGGCAACTGTTCAATGATTATCTCTCATCATTGATGTTTCTATCTCTCTGTCCCTCTCCCTTCCTTTCTAAAATCAATAAAAATATATTTTAAAAGAAATAGAGAAAGAAAAGAGAGAAACATCGATGTGAGAGAGAACTATCAATCAGTTCCCTTCCCATACAACCCCAGCTGGGGATTGTGCCCAAAACCTTTTGGTGTACGGGACAATGCTCCAGTGAACCGAGCCATACTGTCCAGTGCACTACATCTCCAGTTTTTGACTGAGTATAGTTTAGGTGAGGACATGGCCTGCTGAGACTCCTTAACCCTCAGGTAGGGATCTTTGCAACCAAGATATTTTTCCAATTTCTTATTTTTATTTTTTAAATATATTTTATTGATTTTTACAGAGAGGAAGGGAAAAGGATAGAGGGTTAGAAACATCGATGAGAGAAAAACATCAATCAGCCACCTCCTGCACATTCCCTGCTGGGGATGTGCCCGCAACCAAGGTACATGCCCTTGACCAGAATCAAACCTGGGACCCTTCAGTCCACAGGCAGACGCTCTATCCATTGAGCCAAACTAGGTAGGGCTATTTTCCCAATTTTTAACTGTTTACATAGGGTGGGACCAGCCACTTTTGGGTCTCCACCTCTCCTGCCAGTCTCAATGTAGTTTCTTTATATTCTTACTTATAAGGACTTAGGTTTCGCTACATTTTAGGCGGTTCTGAATGATGGTTGTTCTGTCATGTAGTTGTGATTTTCATGTGATTGTGGGAGGATACGAGTACCATATTTTCCTATGCTACCATCTTGACCTGAAGCTCATGATTATTTTTAATTTTCTAAAAATGGGAACAGAAAGAAAAAATAAAAATGGAGAAACTATTATAATGAAAAATCACTCTTAGCTATTCATGAACAATAAAATCAGTGTTCATATTAAGTTTTGAGTAACAGTTTATTAAAACTAGCCTGCCCAGTGTGGCTCAGTGGTTAAGCATCACCTATGAACCAGGAGGTCACTCTTCTCTTCCCAGTCAGGGCACATGCCCGGTTACAGGCTCGGTAGGGGCAGTGCCGGAAGCAGCCAATCATTGATTCGCTCTCATCTTCTATTTCTCTCCCTCTCTGAAATTAATAAAAATACATTTTAAAAACAAAAAAAAAACCACTTTAGTGATAAATATTCCATCAGATGCTATAATTTAGTCTGCTTAATTCTCCCTTTTTCCCAAATAGCTTTTTATAAATATTAAAAATAATTTTAATAATTATAAATAATATATTATTTCATGTAGAAGTTTTTTGAAAACAGAGAAGTTGGAAATAAAAAAATGCATAGTTCAGTCACCTAGAAACATTATTTTTTCTTGTGCACATATACAAACAACCTTTAGCAAAATTGGGATAATATTCCATATATTTTTGCCTGTTACTTTTTTATTTTGTCATGTATTTTATCATGGACATTTTCATACATCGTTACATATTCTTAGGAAACAAGATCTGCCTGGCTGGCGTGGCTCAGTGGAAATATTGTAAATAACCAATACAAGGAATCTAAATAATAAATTTTGAAACACTAATACCATAAGTATCAATAGACCTTTTTTAAAATATTTTTTAATTGATTTAAGAGAAGTAGAGGGAAAGAGAGACAGAAACATCAATGATGAGAGAGAATCATTAATTAACTGCATCCTGCATGCTCCCCAGTGGGTTTCAAGCCTGAAACTCAGGCATGTGATCTGACTGGTAATTGAACTGTGACCTCCTGGTTCATCAGTGGATGCTCAGTCATTGAGCCATGCTAGTTGAGCATGTTCATTTCTTTCTTGGTTTACTCTCTCATTTTGGATTAAAACAAAAATCCTCCAAAGGTTCCTAGGAAAAGACACCTGTGATAAAAAATTTATAGATCCTGCAGATCTGAAGCTATTTTTATTCTGTATTGACTCTCGATTGAAGATTTCACAAGATATAGAATTTTAGTTTCATTCAAAACATGGTGACTTTGTTTCTTTGTCTCCTCATTTTTGGTCTTAATCATGAATAGTCTGCTACCATATTGATTCTCAGTGCTTTGAATTTGAAGTAGAAGTACAGTATTTTACAATTTCTTTGTCCCTTGTGTTTAAAACACTTGGTGTGGGTCTCCTTTCCTTCATTATGTTAGGTTCTTTTGATCTAGAAAAGTATATCATTTGACTTTGGGAGATGATTGTGTATTAGTTCTTCAATAATTTTCCCTTTTATTTTTTTCCCTTTTGAATTGGTCTTCCTATTTTCTCACCCAACTGCTGCCTCTATTTCAGACCTTACTTCCCACTGGTGCTTCCCTTTAAAGGCACTTGGTATTCAGCCTTTTCAGCTCTGCTTCCATATCCTTTTCTTCAGCTAAGAATATGTTGATGAATCTCATCCACTGCCTTCTCTTCACCTAAAGTCACTTTATTCTATTATATGTTTCAGTTTAACTCTTGAACTCTCTTATCACTTTGCCTTCTTTATAATATTTGTGTGAGTCCTTGCCTAATGTCGTTCCCTTCCCAGATTCAAGGGGAGCAGACATAACCTCTACTTCTTAATCAGAGGAGGGGCATATCAGGGGTGTCATTGTGTGGGACTGCCTTTGAAGACTAATAATTATCATAATGGCATTTGTTCATTTGTCCTTACCTTCTTCATTTTCTCCCTGCTTTAATACCAAGTAGCTAACCTAGACTCTTAGGTTCCACAAGCATCTTTTATCCAGTCAACTTCCAGTACCAAATTATATATATATATATATATATGCATTGTTATAAGAAAGAATCTGATTGAAGGTGGGGTAGCAGAGGTAATATATATTTATATATCTATATCTATATCTATATCTATATCTATATCTATATCTATATCTATATCTATATCTATATCTATCTATGTCTATGTCTATATCTATATTATTATTTTTTAATGTCTTCACCTTCCCATTTGCTCTCTGGACATAAATACAGAATTCACTTGAATGTGAAATACCAGATATGGGGCAGTTGTAAATTGGCCTTGTTCTCCTGAATTTTGCCTACTTTCCAGGAAAGATAGCCTCCTCCTTTCTTAGCCAGGAGAGGTTCAACTCCTTCCCTCATTATTGCTTGCTAAGGTGTTCCCTCCTATGCTGGTCCAAGTAGAAATGAGAATAGTTTTCCTTTTCTTTTTTCACATGGTACTTCTTCCTACCCTGGGTTTATTAACCTCTAGCTTAAATATGCACCAGGCAAAGATGTATAGTCTTCCTGCCCTCCCCCACTCCCTCAGTTTAATCTGAAGGAAGGCAGCAGGTGATGGAATGCATAAAGGATGGGGGCGCTGGAGGGGGAAGGAGTCTTTTCTCACACACGGTGGATGTTGCTTAACAGAATGGGTGTGAAATTTAGTCAGAGCCACAGCATGTGTTTCAATTTTCCAGGGAATTTCCTCTTCCTAACTGTAGGTTTAACCCTTTCTCCTGTGTAGAGCCAAAGGCTATTGAGATAGTGAAATGAGTTTTTGTAAGAAGAAAATGCTAGAATTTCATAGGACCCCTTTGAGATGTAAGATCTCCAATTTATTTCCTGCCAAATAGTTGTGAAAAAAGCATAACTTTGGACTTGGGTGGACCTGGGCTAAAATCCCATCTCTACCATTGGGTAGTCTTGGGCAGTTAGTTGACCTATTCCAATCTCCATTTTCCATCTGTAAATGGAGATAAAAACTTGCTTATAGGGTTGTTGTGAAGATTAAGTAAGATGATGTGTGCAAGGTGCCTAATACAATGTATATCTTGCATATATACTAGCAGACATTTTTTTAAAATTTAATCTTTATTCAGATTATTACAATTGTTCCTCCTTTTTTCCCCCATAGCTCCCCTCCACTCGGTTCCCATGCACCCTCTGTCCTTAGCCCCCACCCACTGTCCTCATCCATAGGTACGATTTTTGTCCAGTCTCTTCCCATACCTCTTTCCCCAGAGAATTGTCAGTCCACTCCCTTTCTATGCCCCTAATTCTATTATATTCACCAGTTTATTCTGTTCATCAGCTTTTTTATTCACTTGATTTTTAGATTCACTTGTTGATATTTATTTGTTGTTCATAATTTTTATCTTTACCTTTTCTTCTTCTTCCTCTTCTTAAAGAATACCTTTCAGAATTTCATATAATACTGGTTTGGTGGTGATGAACTCCTTTAGTTTTTTCTTATCTGTGAAGCTCTTTATCTAACATTCATTCTGAAAGATAGCTTTGCTGGGTAGAGTAATCTTGGTTGTAGGTTCTTGCTATTCATCATTTTGAATATTTCTTGCCACTCCCATCTGGCCTGCATAGTTTCTGTTGAGAAATCAGCTGACAATCGTATGGGTGCTCCCTTGTAGGTAATTAACTGTTTTTCTCTTGCTTCTTTTAATATTCTCTCTTTGTATTTTTCTCTTGGCATTTTAATTATGATGTGTCTTGGTGTGATCCTCTTTGGATTCCTTTAGTTTGGGGTTCTGTGCACTTGCTAGACTTGTAAGTCTATTTCTTTCACCAAGTGGGGGAAGTTTTCGGTCATTATTTCTTCAAATAGGTTTTCAGTATCTTGCTGTCTCTCTTCTTCTGGCACTCCCATAATTCGGATGTTGGTACGCTTGAGGTTGTCCCAGAGGCTCCTTACACTACCTTCATATTTTGGATTTTTTTTCTTTTTTATTTTCCGGTTGAGTGTTTTTTTGCTTCTTTGTAATTCAAATATTTGACTTGATTCTTGCCATCCTCTAGTCTGCTGTTAGATCTCTGTATAATATTTTTTATTTCAGTCAGTGTATGTTTAATTTCTAGTTGGTCCTTTTTCATATCCTTGAGGTCTCACTAAATTTATTGGCCTTTTCTAGGAAATTCTTGAAAAATCTTATGACCTTGGTTTTGAACTTTATATCTAGTCATTTGCTTTCCTCCATTTCTTTCATTTGTGATCTGTTTCTTTGTCTCCACATTTTGGCTGCTTCCCTGAGTTGATAGAGTGGCTTTTTGTGCTAGGTGTCCTATAGGGCCCAGTGGCTCAGCCTCCCAAGTTACCTGAAGTGGACACTCTTGGTCCACTCCTTTGTGGATTGTGTGTACAGCCTTGTCATAGTTAAGCCTTGATTGTTGTTGGTATCACTGGGAGAAATTGACCTCCAGGCCAATTGGCTGTGAGGATCAGTTGTGTCTATGCTGGGAGAACTTTTGTGCTGGAGAAACCCTTGTGAGGCAAGACTTGCAAAAGCCTCTGTGCTCAGCTTGGTTGGGGCGAAGTCTCAGGGAGGAGCAGATAGCATTGGTTTCCCATCAGCCCTACCCTAATAGGCCCCTGTATCTCAGTGTCCCGTGGTAATCGTTGTAAGCACTTCTGAGAGAAAGCCGCCCTCCAGTTCCGCCCACTGCCAGACAGTCCAGTTTCTCCCTGAATGAGTCTGGGTCCCCAGAAATTTGCCCGGAACTGGAGTTCAGTGCAGTCAGGAACTTTTGTCTCCTTCCCGCTTGAGAAAGCCAGCTGTGTACTCAGTTGACCACCCTCTCCACACATGTATCTCAGTATCTCTGCCTCCTGCAACTCCTCTGAGTCTCAATGTGCTTTTCTCTTTCCTTCTAGTTATAGACTTCCCACTTAGCCAGCCTTCCTGTGGTTCTGGATGATGTCCATTTTGTCTTTTAGTTGTAGTTTTGAAATTGTTGTGCGAGGTAGCAGTTTAGGTATTTACCTATGCCACCATCTTGGTTTCTCCACTAGTAGGCATTTGATATACATATGTTTTCTCCTCGATCCTCCCACTGGATTTTGAGGGTACCTACCCTTCATTTATCCTGTGCCATCTTGGGCTTGCTATGTAAACAGCTTCTTACATCTTAGATTTATTGCTTTTCTCCCTGAATCTAACTCTAGAGTTAGAGGAAAGAAATCATTCCATATCATATGTGGAATCCCCTGGGGGTTCTTCATTAAGCTAAAGCATGAGTCTCTGCAATAATGCTGAGGGTTACAAGGCTTGTCTTCATCATCTGATCCTGGAGACCATATGGACTTATAAGAGTTATAACACCATATAGTAGCATGGCCCAGTGTAGCTCAGTAATTGAGCATCACAGTTCGATTCCCTGTCAGGGCACTTGCCCGGAGTTGCAGGCTTGATCCCCAGTAGGAGTGTGCAGGAGGCATCCAATCAGTAATTCTCTCATCATTGATGTTTCTGTCTCTCTCTGCCTTTCCCTTCCTTTCTGAAATCAATAAAAATGTATTTTTTAAAATAAATTATATGGCTATGGAGCTAAAATGAAAAATTTTCCATTTTATAAAGAATTGTGACTTTTAGAGGTCATGTCCTGTGCAGGTCCTCATGACATAGTAGTGGCAGTTTGGAACTAGAACTCTAACTCACTTGGTTATTACTATGATTATAATTTAATTTTTTGGAAGACTGTCTGATTTGTAAGTCCCCAGGCCCTAGCTTTTTAAAATTTTAAAATATTTTTGTTGTTGTTGTTCTTTTGTTAAATCTTTATTATTCAAATCATTACATTTGTTTCTCTTTTTTCCCCTCCATAGCTCCCCTCCACCTGGCTCCCACCCTTCCCTCTACCCTTACCTTCCTCCCATGGACCTCATACATAGGTGTATGATTTTTATCCAATCTTTCCCTGTACACCCCTTACCCCTTTCCCCCTGAGAATTATCAGTCCACTCTCTTTCTGTGCTCCTGATTCTATTATATTCACCAGTTTATTCTGTTGATCAAATTTTTAATTCACTTAATTTTTAGATTCACTTGTTGATAGATATGTATTTGTTGTTCATAATTTTTTGGCTTTTACCTTTTTCTTCTTCCTCTTCTAAAAGAGTACCTTTCAGCATTTCATATAATACTGGTTTGGAGTTGATGAACTCCTTTAGCTTTCTCTTATCTGTGAAGCTCTTTATCTGCTCTTCAATTCTGAATGATAGCTTTGCTGGATAAAGTATTCTTGGTTGTGGGTTCTTGCTGTTCATCACGTTGAATATTACTTGCTACTCCCATCTGGTGTGCATCGTTTCTGTTGAGAAATCAGCTGACAATCATATGGGTGCTCCCTTGTAGGTAATTAACTGTCTTTCTCTTGCTGCTTTTAATAGTCTCTCTTTGTCTTTTGCTCTTGATATTTTAATTATGATGTGTCTTGGTGTAGTCCTCTTTGGATTCCTTTTATATGGGGTTCTGTGTGCTTCCTGGACTTGTAAGTCTCTTTCTTTTTAAATATTTATTATTGATTTTAAAGAGAGAGAGAGAGAAATATTTATTTGTTATCTCACTCATTTGTGCATTCAATGGTTGCTTCTTGTATGTGTCTTGACTGGGGATTGAATCTACAACCTTGGTGTATCAGGATAATGCTCTAGCCAACTGAGCTGCCTGGCCAGGGCGGACTTAACTTTTGTTATTACGTGAACTTTCTTCTTCTAAATTGAAACCCTGAAAAAAATAAAATACATTGAAGCCCTGATTTTACTTTTAGCAATGGGAAAGTAAACACTGTTGAAGACATTTTAGTGACATTCCTGTGGTTAACAACAGGGTTCCATTGAGGGTATATAAGTTGCCACCTAAAAATCTCTTTTCCCCCAAATTGCCCAAAGGACATTGGGATGGCAGCTCAGTTGGCTGTTGAGCCTCTGCTCCCAAAATGGTGGGTTGGGAAGCAATTTTTTTTTTCTTCTATAATTTCACTCTCCCAATAATGCCCAGTATGGGTGCCTCACCCCAGGTCCATCCCGAGCTCTCATTTCTTTTTCTTTTGTTAAATTGAGGCTTAACTAACCCACAGTAAAATTCACAGACTTTAGGCATTCAGTTGATAAATTTTGATAATTGTGTAAATCCATCTAAGCACAATAAAAAAGATACAAAATATTTTTATCACCCCAGCAAGTTTCTTCATTGCTCCCTTGAAGTTACCACACACACATACACAAAATCACTTTCTCTCTTCTATTATGATAGATTAGTTTTGTTTCGAAATTTCATATAGGTGGAATCATATAGGATATACTCTTATCTAGCTTCTTTTCACTAACATGTTTTTGGAATTTATCCATTTTGTTGCATGTATTACTGTTCCCTTTTATTTTATTTTGTGTTACCGAGTAGTATTCAATTATATGGATAAACCATAAGAGAATTTACTCATTCTGTTATTGAAGGACATTTGAACTGTTTCCGGTTTTTTGTCTGCTATGAATAGGCTGCTATAAACCTTTCTACACAAGTCTTCTTGTGAACATGTATTTTAGTTGCTCTTGGATAAATACCTAAGGGTGAAATTGCTGGTCATAATGTAGATGTGTATTTAACTTTAAAAAAAAGACAAAAAAACTTCAAAGTGGCTGTATCCCCCAGTCTATCTTTTCCTCCCCTTAGGGCAAGGCTCTTTAAGTTGAGGATTTGGCAGGGGCAGAGAACCCACATCATCGGGGTTCTTGCTGCCAGAGCACAGTGGCCTGAATCAGACACTTAAAAAGCTGAAACAGGTGTTTGAAACCCTACTCCAGCCTCTCTATTTGATGCCAATCCCTCTCCATCCCCCCTCCCCCCACAGGCTGGGACTTGGCCAGCAGAATTAGGACCTAATCTAATGGATGCTGGATTAGGGACTTTTGTAGGGCATGTCTGCATAATAGTGTGTATACTGTGACTTGGTACATTTGAAGCAGGTAAATGAACACCTTCATCTAGAATAGGGGCCTTTGGTGGCCCAAATGCTTCTTGAGCATAGGATAGTTAGTCTGTGTGCCAGATGAAAGCCCCTCACCACTCTTGCTTCTTAACCTCTTTTCTCCTTGAAGCTGAATGCAATATAAGTCAGCACTTCCCATAGTGGTGCTAATATTGCCAAGACTAGCCAGATAGGATTTGGTATCCTATGTATCAACTATTATGGGAGATAAATTATTCCCTGGTAAATTTTTTCTCTATTCTATCCTATTCTATCTATCCACCTATCTATCTATCTATCTATCTACCTACCTACTTACCTACCTACCTACCGACCTATCATCTGTCTGTCTGTCTATAATTTAATCCTCATCTGAGGATATGTTTATTGATTTTAGAAAAAGGGGAAGGGAGAGAGGGAGAGAGAAACATAAATGTGAAAGAGAAATATTGACCGGTTGCTTCGTATACCTGCTCTGAGCAGGGATTGAACCCACAACTTTTTGTAAATGGGCCAACACTCCAACCAACTGAGCTACAACAGCCAGGGCTCTCTATAGTTTTAATTCCTCTGTCTTAGGCCTTGGGGAACTAATTCTGATGGGCCAGAAGTTAAAGCAAGAAACTGAAGGTTAAGGTGTGGGCTCTCAAAGCCAAACAACTTAATGTACCAAAACAGTAGTTTTTCTAACCGTGCTCAATGGGGTTGAAATGGATAGAAATGTGATCTGTTTTTTTTGCAGGGCTGCGTCAACTGAAGATTTCAAAAGATGAGGTTCAATTTCCAAATCTTTTCTGATATTGGTTAGAAGAGCCCAGGAGTGAAGAAAAAGGCTTCTCACGCCAGTCTAGCCTTTCCATAAACCCTTGAGGGGAAAGTGTGTTTCTAAATTCAGGTCTCCCTTATTGTGAATTCAAGATTACTTTATAGCCCTAGCTTGTTTGGTTCAGTGGATAGGACATTGAGTCAACCTGTGGACTAAAGGGTCCTGGATTCAATTCCAGTCAAGAGCACGCCCAGATTGTGGGGGTCAATTCCCAGTAGGGGATATGCAGGAGGCAGCTGATCAATGATGCTCTCATCATTGATGTTTTTTTCTCTCCCTCTTTCTTCCTCTCTGAAATCAATAATATATATATATATATATATATATATATATATATTTATTTATTTATTTATTTATTTATTTTTTAAAGACTATCTTATAGCTGGCCCTTCCCTTAAAACCTAATCTGGATATCTTTAGACCTCAGTCTTGGAAGACAGGGCCTGGTATTAAACTGCATTATGTGGATGCCATTCTTGGTATGAATAGGCTGAGATTTGTAGATCAAGATTCTTTCAATACTTTTTTCCTTTTAATTATCTTATAGTGAAATATACATCAATCTCGGTAACCACTGTGGCAGTCAGGATACAGAACAGTTTCATCATCCAGAAAACTTCTTCTGTTATCCTTTGTAGTCAGTCATATCCTCCCTCCCATCCCTAACCTCTGTCAACAGCTAACCTTTTCTCCATCACCATAGTTTTATCATAAAGGTCTTATAAATGGAATCATACAGTGTGCAATCTTTTGAGACTGGTTTCTTTCATTCAGCTTGAGGCCTTTGAGATTCATAAACTGTTGCATAGATCAATAGTTTGTTGCCTTTTTTATTGCTAGATAGTATTCTTTGCATGTATGTACTGTAGTTTGTTAATCCACTCACTAGTTGAAGGACATTTGGCTTCTCCAGTTGGGGCAACTATGAATAAAGCTGCTATAAACATTTGTGCAGATTTTTATGTGAAAAACATTGGTATCTCTATATGGTTTAAATTTGCATTTCTCTAATGGCCAGTGACATTAAACATCTTTTTGCGTGCTTATTTGCCATCCATGTATCGTTTTTGTTGATGTGTCTGTTCACATCTTTTGCCCATTTTTAAATTGAATTGTTTGCTTCTTTACTGTTGAGTTTAGAGACTTCTTTGTCTATTCAGAATAATGCACTTCCTTTATTGGCGATACAATTATTTACAGATATACCTCCCAGTCGTCTTTTCAATCTCTTAACAGTCAGTATCTGCAGAAAGCAGACATTTTTACTTTTGATGCAGTCCAATGTATCAGTGTTTTTTGTGTGTGCATTGTGCTTTTGGTATCTAAGTACTCTTTGCACAATCCCAGATCATAGAGATTGTTTTTTCCTGATTTCTTCTAAAAGATCTATTTTGAGTTAATTTTTATAAAATTATGTAATTTTATAAAACGTGAAGCTTAGGTCAAGGTTCTATTTTTTTTTCTTTTGCATATGGATGTGTAATTGTTCCAACACCATTTGTTGAAATAAGTGCCTTTTTAGATACCAAATTCTTCTTAAAGCTGTAACTTCTTTAGGAATGGAGTCACAGAGGATTCTCTCTTGAGTTCCTCCTTTCTTTCTAAGAATAACCTTTGTTCTTGTTCCTTGTTTCTTTCTGGGTCTTTCTGAATTTGGGTTTATTTTGAGTGCCATGTAATGGAGCACTCATTATTTGTAAGTTGATTAAGTACAAAGTATTTCATTATAAAGTGGCCATCTATCACTAGAAGACATGTGGCCATAACAAACATTAACTGTACATTCTGGGCTTGACTACAACTTTACCAGAATAATGCAGCTTTTGTATTGTGTGCAGTTGGGATAAAATGAGAGACAGATATTGTTGAAGGAACAGGTGTTTGGCTGAACCTGGGTTCTGTCCCATGTTTTCTGAAGTTGTTTCTCAATTTTTTCAGGAGACTTCTCCAGATTCAGCTGTCTTAAAGGTTTTCTGAGTACCCTTCAGAGCAAATAATGTGCCTTTTCAGAGTACTTCTGCTCTAATAAACGTTATTTGTTCAAACTTCAGCTCACAGACATGTCTTTAGAGGCAAGTGGTTAGAATACATACTTGTCCTGACTGGCTATGGGTTACATTTTTGATGCCTTTGCTTTTCCATCAATAAAATGGGAAATGGCCCTTATCATAAAGTTCTTGAGCCCTCACTGACACAAAATAAGATTCCTCTTAGTGTCACTAAAAATTTGTGATATACTGCTATAGAAAACATTTGCAGCTGTTAGAGAAAGGTGAATGAGTAGGATTAAGGGACAGAGAGATGTTGCTTACCAGTTCCATACTTTTTTAAATATATATTTTTATTGATTTCAGAGAGGAAGGGAGAGGGAGAGAGATAGAAACATGGGTGATGAGAGAGAACCATTGATTGGCTGCCTCCTGCATGCCCCCTACTGGGGATCGAGCCTGCAACCCAGGCATGTGTCCTTGACTGGAATTGAATCCGAGACCCTTCAGTCTGCAGGCCAACACTGTATCCACTGAGCCAAACCAGCTAGGACACCAGTTCCATAATTGATACTTTTTGGGGAATCTCTCTCTCTCTCTCATAATTCTTTATTGTTGAAAGTATTACATATGTCCCCATTTTTCTTTGGGGAATTTCTTGATTTTTCTCTAAAAGCTTTTGGCTATTGACCCTTCCAGTCTTTTCTATCATCTATAGACTTTGCTAATGTCAGTTCAGAATTTAGTTCTTTTTTTATTTCTTCCTACTTTCCTCAGGGCCCCTAGAGGAGATCTGACAGGTGGTAATTGATAATCCTATCTAATAAAAGAGTAATATGCAAATTGACTGTGCCTCTACTATGCTCACCAGCCACGCCTACCAGCCAATCAGAATGAGTATGCAAATTAACCCAACCAAGATGGCTATGGTCACAGAGAGAGCAGGAGGAAGGCTTGGGTTGCCCCTGGCAATGGAGGAAGCCAAGCTTTCCACACACTCTGACCAGCCCAGGCCTTTGCTTAAGGCAACAACATTTCAATGGCTGTGCCAGCAGAAGGCTTGGCTCCACTCCAGGCTACAAAGTTTCAATTGTAGAAATAAATGCCAGATACCAGGACCTCCGCTTGGGTCGCTGGGGGGCGTGGCCAGCCTGCAAACCACCACAGGCCCCTTGACCAGGCTCACCATGCCCCAAGGGAACACCCACCCTGATCCAGAACACCCTTCAGGGCAAACCAGCTGGCCTCCACCCATGTACCAGGCCTCTATCCTATCTAATAAAAGAGTAATATGTAGATTGGCCATCATTCCAACACACAAGATGACTGCTCCCATGTGGTCAAAAGATCCTGCCCCCATGTGGACACAAGATGGCCAGCAGGGGAGGGCAGTTGGCAGGGGCCAGGCCTGCAAGGGAGGGCAGTTGTGGGTGATCAGGCCAGCAGGGGAAGGCAGTTGGGAGGGACCAGGCCTGCAAGGGTGGGCAGTTGAGAGCAATCAAGCCTGCAGAGGAGGGCAGTTAGGGGTGACTGGGCCTACAGGGGAAGGTAGTTAGGGGTGACCAGGCCCACAGGGGAGTGCAATTATGGGCAAACAGGCTGGCAGGGGAGCAGTTAGGCATCAGTCAGGCTGGCAAGGGGGGTGGCTAGAGGATGATCAAGCTGGCAGGCAGAAGCAGTTAGGGGCAATCAGAAAGGCAGGCAGGTGAGCAGTTGGGAGTCAGCAGTCCTAGATTGTGAAAGGGATGTCCGACTGCAGTCAGAAATCCCTCAAGGGGTCCCAGATTAGAGAGGGAGCAGGCTGGGCTGAAGGACACCCTCCTCTCCCTCCCCCTGCACAAATTTCATGCACCGGCCTCTAGTAAACCTGTAATTGTCTTCTTGCTATTATTGAATGATAAAATTTTTTACCAGACTGAAAGAAAGAAATTTGTATTGAAAATGTTATTCCAAGTGCAATGAATGCATAAAGCTGGAGTGAATCGTTCTGTTTTGAAGTATAGCAACAGTTTTTAAATTGTCCTGGGCTGCCAAGACCGGTTTGGCTCAGTGGATAGAGCATGGGCCTGCAGACTGAAAGGTTCCAGGTTCGATTCCGGTCCGGGGCATGTACCTTGCTTGCAGGCACATCTCCAGTGTGGGGTGTGCAGGAGGTGGCTGATCGATGTCTCTCTCTCATCGATGTTTCTGACTTTCTATCCCTCTCCCTTCCTCTCTGTAAAAAAATCAATAAAATACATATTTTTTAAAAAATTGTCCTGGGCTTTCAAATTGCCTGCTTAAGTTTTGGCTTGTTCTTGTACAATGCACACAGAAAACGGCAAGGCAGAGTAAAGAACCACAGGCGCTCTGGGTTACCTGTATATTATAACCTAATTGCTTTCCTTTCAATCTGTGCCAATTTCCTATAGAAGGAAGAGGACTAGTGTTTAGAGTTGATACACATCAAACTTGTGCTCTCTGTAACACACATGGATCAGTCTGTCCTTGAGCCTCTGCAATATGTTTGAGGCCAGTCCCTATGGGCCTCATTTATCCCTGCTGACCTTGTTAAAGGGCCCTCACTCTTCCACTTGGTTTAGGAGGGAACCTTGATAAACTTGATGCTTAATTTGTATGGCAGTACAAAAATCAAAAGCAATGCTTAGTCATTGGTTAGAAGGAAGAAAAGTGCAGAAGGAACTTCAATTCTAGGATAGTTGAATTTTAAATTTTTATTTGCCTTCTAGTCGTGAAGTTAATATATTTAGTAGTAAACCGGTAATAATAGCATGGTATAATATTTAAGAACAAAATGCAATGTTTAGGAGTATGGACTTTGGAGTCCAAAACAGACCTGAGTTTAAACTCTACCTTTTCCACTTACTGTATAATCTTGGGCAAGTCACTTAACCTCTTAGAGCTTTGGTTTTCTTATCTGTAAAATGAAAACAGTAGTACTATTTCTCAAGGTTATTGGGAGAATAAAACAAATAAGCTGTGTATAATAATTACACATAATAATCTATGTAGGGGTTGCTGATGTCTGAGACAAATTAAGGTTTTTGTTCAATGGGATTCTTTTTTTTTTTTAATTTGAGAGGAGCATCAATTTGTTGTCCCACTTATTTTTTTTTAATTATTTTATTGATTTTTTACAGAGAGGAAGGAAGAGGGATAGAGAGTTAGAAACATCAATGAGAGAGACATCGATCAGCTGCCTCTTGTACGCCCCCTACTGGGAATGTGCTGGCAACCAAGATCCATGCCCGTGACCGGAATCAAACCTGGGACCTTTCAATCCGCAGGCCAACATTCTATCCACTGAGCCAAACCGGTTTCGGCTTGTTTCACTTATTTATGCATTCATTGGTTGCCTTATATGTGCCCTGAATGGAGATCGAACCTGCAGTCTTGGTATAGCGGAATGATGCTCTAACCAACTGAGCTCCCTGCCAGGGCCTGGGATTCTTCTTGTAAGGGTGGTGGATAGCAGCTCCTAACAGCAAGCTAAACTGGCTATTTAGCAGGAGTGCCAAAGGTGGAAAGCTTATTTCTCTTCTAATCAGGATTCATACATTATATTGGAGAAAGTCATACAACAGACTAATTTTCCCATATGTATGCTGCCTTTAAGTGCCTATCTTATATTCTGAAAGTGAATGATAAATCTGACTTCAGGCAGACCAGGGTGGCCCTACTCAACAAGAAAGAGATGGCAAAAGTGATTTCAGGAGCAGAGATTTACTGAAAGCAGCTTGCTCTTGACTACTTATGCTATTAGAGATTTCAGTACTGAAAAAAAAGACATTTCTTTCTATCCTCTCCCTAAGGAGAGGTGGACCTGTGTAAGCACAGAGAGGTGGCCAAAGTCCTGAGAAAGTGTTTGAGCCAGAAAACATATATAAATGCCAAATACCCATTTTCTTTCTTGGTCATCTTGAACATTTTTGGGCCAGATATCTAGGGAAGAAGAGTTCTTCTGTCATCTCTGACTTAGGTTGGGACCTCATGACCTTTCTACAAATTGCTTATCAAAGACAATTTAGGGGGAAAAGTGAAATTGTGATTCTAATTACTGTTTTCTTTTTCAGACTTGCAATAAAAACCCAAGTTGTGTAGTACAGTAATTGTTCAATCAGAGAAACAGTTAAATTTTTTGTATACATAAAAAGCAGGTTGGATTGGTTTTGAGGGAATAAATCCACCTAAAAAATGAATACTTCATTTTAAATAGTTTTTAAAGGATCAAACATTAGAAGTAATTTGTCTTTCTTAGTGTAAGGTGGCTGCTACCATTATCTTCTACTTCTGGCCCTAGGTGGGCCAATGGACCCACCTTGTGCCTCGATGCAATAGTAATTAAGCCATTGTCATAATTTGTCTCTTAAAGGGTCATAAAATCAAGTATAATCTCTCCCCTTTCTCGCTCTAAAGGCACCTTAAGAAACTAATCATGTGTTTGAGAAAAGAAAACAAATCTGTGTGATAGCTGAAAAAAGAGGTCCACTGTCAAGAATTTAGACAAACCGGTTTGGCTCAGTGGATAGAGCATCGGCCTGCAGACTGAAAGGTCCCAGGTTTGATTCCTGTCAAGAGAATGTACCTTGGTTGCAGGTACATCCCCAGTATGGGGCGTGCAGGAAGCAGCTGATCGATGTTTCTCATCAATATTTCTCTCTATCCCTTCCTCTCTGTAAAAAATCAATAAAATATTTTTTTAAAAGTTTAGACAAACAAATTGCATTGCTTTCTCCCCAGATTACCTTTGTAACAGAGTGTCTAAACTTTTTGCATTTAGAATAAGTTTTAGGGATCTAAAGAAGCCTTAAGTAATTTAATTAAACTACCACCACCATTATTTTCCTCAGGAAATCCTTATGGATGAGGAAACTGGCCCAGAGAAGTGAAGTGTTTTGTCTAAGGTCACATAATTCGTGACAGACCAAGACTGAACCTAGTGCATTTCTTTATTTAATTTTTCCTATTATATAAGGTAGTTTGCAAAGGATTGTCTGGGTTTAATCCTTAAGCCTCCACTATGTGATAATATTTCTCCAAAAGCTGACCTTTGGCAGTCTTTTCTCAAGTCAGTTTCTGGCCAGCCATTCAAGGTCTGGAAATAGAGTGATAGAAGGTGTGGCAGATATTCCAGAGGCTCTGACTTCACCAAAGTTTAGTTTGCTCATCCTTTGGACCACTATTCTTGATGTCCCTTAGTGACCAAAAAGTGCACAGCTCCTTTCTACTAAACTTACAGTATCTCAGAAATTCCATTTGCAGATAGTTCTCAACCTTACTTTTACTTTTATAAGAAATATTCCTGGGAATAGCAGAGTCAGAAAAGGAGAACATGAAGACCTAACACTTTTCTCCTAAAATGGAATTTGCAGGCATAGACGGAAAAGTCAGAAACCAAAAAGCTTTTTGTGCTCAAATGATTTTGTCCTATATCTCTGGATTCAGAAATGTCAAGAGGGATAAATGAACTAGGATTCTGTTTTTGTCGTGCTGTGATTTATTAGTCTTGTTATACACGATACCTTGTGAATGATGATATTCTGTATCCAGGAATATGAGCCAATATTTGCAGGATGAAGAGCTAGGATGGAAGCAGGCTGATGACCCTCTAGAAAGCAAGAATGGAGAAGTAGGTTCTCAGGGCAAAAGGGTCGAGACAGGCATTTCTGGAGCCAAATGTGTTGAAATAATATACCACAGGCCTTTTTCCTTGTCAGCGTAATCCAATTGAGAATGCCCAACCACCCTTGATAAAGAATCACTCAGGAGTGAAGAGCCTCGCTACCAGGGAAAGCAGCTTATGCGTGCATTTTGGCTCAGGAATGTGCCAAGCCAATGCTAGCCAAACGAGAAAGGGCTGCTGCAGGCTGGACAACACAAGCCTCCTGGAAGGATGGTGACTGCCCCCCTGTAGACTAAGAAGGAGAGGGTGGCAGCTCTGTGAAAAGAGACAACAGTGTCAGGATTCATCCCCTTCTGTACAGGTCACCTCATCATTTGAGAAGACAGGAGACTGCAGGGACTTCTCTGTTTTAATGTGGTAAAAATATAGGGAGTTGAGTTCCCTGTTGAGCAGAACACCATAAGATGTCTCTAAAGGGTTTCTTTGCTCTGTGTCGAAGTTGCCTATGGGCTTCTCCAGAAACGGTTTAATAATTCTTGTTGTAATTGTTCTTATTTGGCACTGACTAGCCAAAATTTTAGACCTGGATATGAGTTTAGAAGCAGGTGGGGTGTTTTTTTTAATGGCCTAGTACTAAAAGTATTTCTCCGTTGGGAAGTTAATTTACCTTTTTTTGTGCCCATTCCTCTTTTTTCTTCCCATCTTAGAACATGAACCAGTCACCTTCAGAACACCCCTCTACCTGATCTGCACTCTCTGTGTACTGGACTGTTTGTGCCTTGCGCTTGACAGCCTTCCAGGGTGGGAGTTTGGCTGCTTAGCAGGGGTGTCAGATGTCTCCTTGGTTGTGAAACTACTCAGCCTCCTTACTATGAGCAGCATTATGGCACTTTTCCCCAGAAGAACTCAAGCAGCTCTTCTCACGCTTCTGAAGAAGATCAAGACAATTGAATCTCAGCCCCAGGCAGGCTGAGCCAGTAGGTAGAAACCAGAAACTTCTCTGTTCTGGTTTCATAGGAAGAAATAGAGTTAAATGGCTAGGAAAACAGATTTTGGAATCAGATGAATCTGGATTTTTTTTAATGTTTTATTGATTTTAGAAAGAGAGGAAGGGAGAGAAAGAGAAAGATAGAAACATGGATAAGAGAGAAACATCCATAGGCTGCATCCTGGGATCAAGCCTGAAATCCCGGACATGTGTCCTAACCGAGAATCGAACTGGTGACCTTTTGGTACATGGGCTGACACTGAACCAACTGAGCCACACCTACTGGGCAGATGAATCTGGATTTGACTTCTATGTTCACCACTAGCTAGTTATATAATTTTAGTGGGTACATCTACTTATTCTTAAGTCTCACTTTCATCTTCAAAATGGGAGTAATTATGAACAGAGAAGGTATATAAATTGCTTAGCACATAGTATGACACAAGGCAATGATGGTAGCTGCTAATTATCTCTTTTCTAAAAGGAAGGTGAACATTTAAATCATTCATTTTAAAAAGGAAGCCTCTTCCTTTCTCTGACAACTTGTATATATACCTTGGATGAAGCTGAAACCCTCAGAAATTAAAAGAGCTATTTCATGTGGTGATGAATACACAATACAGTGTACAGATAATGTGTTGTAGAATTGTGCATCTGAAACCTGTATAATTTTGTTAAAGTAATGTCACCCCAATAAATTCAATAAAAATGGGGAGTGAAATAAGTTAGAAGCTGTTTCAAATTGTACCCTATATAAATAATGGGCAGAAGGGTCGAGACAGACATTTCTGGATCCTTAACTTGTATCCCTTCAAGATTTATTTAATAATCAAAGGTAGAAGGCTCACCTTTGAAGTTTTAGATATTTACCCAAATCTTAAACCAAACTTATAGTACCTTTTAGTATTAAGAAAATTGGACTGGGATTCTAGAGTTAAAAAACTAGAATAATAATATCTTAGTTATATTTATTGCACATTTAATTTATTGCATATACTTGTACCACATGTTTCACATGCATCAAATGAGATAATGAATATAATTGCTGAATGCAGTACCTGACATATAGTATATGCTCAATAAATATTAGCTGTTGTTGTTTACTTACTTATTTTTGTTAATTCTCACTCGAGGATATTTTTTCCATTGATTTTTAAAGAGAATGGAAGGGAGGTGTAGAGACAGAGAGAAACATCGATATGAGAGAGACACATCAATTGGTTGCCTTCCACACGCGCCCTGACCGAAGCCGGGATCAAGCCTACAATCGAGGTACTTGCCCTTGACCAGAATTGAACCTGAAACTTTCAGTCCGTGGGCCAACTCTCTAAATACTGAGCAAAGCCAGTTAAGGCTGCTGTTCTTTATTTGTAAATGCAATTTTTTAAAATTCTCTAACACCCATTTTACAGGTGATAAAATACAGACTTAGAAAAGTTAAGTATCTATCACACAACCATGACATTGCAGAACTGGGATTTGAATCCTACGGAAGCTAATGTTTTTATTGCATGCTCTCAACTTCTAGTCTTAGTTCCAACACTAACTGACTTTGTGGAGTTGTACAGATTACTTTAACTTCCTGCCCAGCTGGCCCATGAACCAGGAGATCACAGTTCGATTCCCTATCAGGGCACATGCCCTGGTTGCAGGCTTGCTCCCCAATAGGGATTGTGCAGGAGGCAGGCAATCAATGTTTCTAGATGTCTATCCCTCTCCCTTCCTCTCTCTAAAATCAATTAAAATGTATTTGAAAAATATTTATTGAATCTCCTAAATTGTAATTACCGCATTTACAAATTACATTTTCAGTGCCTATTTTAACTATAATAATCCTAGGATTTGGAGGATTTTTCTGGAATGACTTCTTGAAAATTAGGGCTTATTTTTATAGAGCACTATTACTTAAAGTATAATTTGTAAACCATCTCAGGTTCACAAACTACTGCTGTTTGGTACATAGTTCGGATATATATGTAGGAATTGAGAGAAAGTACTTAGAAATTTTTATAACATCTTGACATATTAACTTTATGTATATTGATTTTAATAATAAAAAGATGGTGTTTGTATTATGTCTTTGTTTTTTAATTTTTGTTTTCTAGTAATTCATTTTATTGTAGTTCATAAAACTACAGGTCTGCAATGGATTGCATAAAGAAAAAAACAACTGGCCCTTCACAGATAGTTTGAGAAGTACTATTCTAGAGGGCTATCCAAACATTTTACCAGATTATGAATAGAAATTTTAGGGTTTTAAACAATTATGTGTTTATAAATTAGAAATGTCCTTACTAGTGGTGTCCTGCTCAGAGGACACCTTCCCCTACTATGTCCCTTTACCACCAAAATCTGCAGGAGTTGCTTTTGTTAGAGCTTCTCTGATGTTCCTGGCAATCAGCAATTGAACCTGGAGAGCAAAACTCCAATTCTGCCTACATCAAACTCTCTCTGAAAAGTTAATTTTATATACATGATTCTCTTTTTTTGGAAGGGTGGGGGAGTGAAGTTGATAGTGAAGGTTCTTGGTAAGTTCATTAAGAAGTCCACCCCTTCTAGTTTTCCATCACTGTCTCCATAAAACATGGACTCATAGAATGGAAGTGCTAAAATTATATATTTTGGCAGTCACAGATTCTACCTACCTAATTTGACAGATAAGCTTGGGTATCCTGTGCTTGGCTATTGGTAGGAAAGAGACTAATGATCCCTTGTCCATTTACTGGATTGTATACTGTATGAGGAACACATCCGGAACCTCCAGAAAGTTCTCCATGGGACTTTCTCCAAGACTCTGTATGGTATTCTGTCCCCTCTGAGCTTTTCAATGCCATATTGAGCTCTTTTGTCTTAAGTAGATTGATTAGCCCAGCTGGTACAGCTCAGCAGTTGAGTATCAACATGTGAACCAGGAGGCCAGGGCACATGCCTGGGTTGCGGGCTCAATCCCCAGTAGGGGGCAAATAGGGGGCAGCTGATCAGAGATTTTCTCTTACCATTGATGTTTCTATCTCTCTCTCCCTCTCCCTTCCTCTCTGAAATCAATATAAAAATATATTTAAAAAGAAGCAGATTAGCAAAACAAACCTAGCAATAACTATATATAAAAGACTAAGTGATCATTATGACCAAATAACCAGAATGACTGGTTGACCAGTTGTTATCATGTGCACTGACAACTACGGGTCAGATGCCCAACACAGGAGCTGTGCCCTGGTGGTCAATGCTTTCCCATAGCCAACCTCTTGCAGCTGGCCAACCTCCCTCTGACCCTCCCCCGGCTGGCAGGCCCCAATTGGCCCAGACTAATTGGGACTGGGTGAGATGGCCTCAATTGGCCCTGATCGCCAGCCAGGCTTAGGGACCCCACCTATGCACAAATTCGTACACTGGGCCTCAATAAAATCAATTACTAGAAAACAAAAATTAAATATATCAAAACTAAGTGAGATTTATCCTGGGAATCCTGGCTGATTCTCTGTCTGAAAATCAATCTACCATAGTAACATTCTAAAAAGAAAAACCACATGATTTTATTAATTGAGGAAGAAAAGACATGACAAAATATAACATTCATTAATGATGACATCTACAAAAAACTTAGGGCTAATATCATACTGTGCAGTGAAACACTTAAATGCATTTACCCTAAAATTGGAAATAAGGCAAGATGTCTACTTTTAGAGTCCTGGAATTCCTAACCAGTACATTGGGACAAAAAAAGGAAATAGAAGGCATGCAAATTGGAAAGGAAGAAGTAAAACTGTTACTATTTGCAAATAAAATAATTATCTATATAGAAAACCACAAGGAATCTACAAAAAAGAAAAAGAAGAAATGCTAGAACTAGTGAGTTTAGTAAGGTCAGTACACAAAAAAATCTATTTTTGTTAACAATGAACATCTGGAAATTGAAATTAAAATATAATACATTTACAAACATGCCAAATAAAATTAAATACTTAGGTATAAATCTAATACAACATATACGGAACCTGTATGCTGAAAACTATAATACATTGATCAAAGAAATTAAGATCTAAATAAATGGAAACATAGTATGCATGGATTGGTAGTCATAATATACTAAAGTTATCATTCCTCTCCTAACTGATCTATAGACTTGATGCAATTCCTCTCAAGTGCCCAGCAATATTTTTTTTTGTAAATGT
Organism: Lasiurus cinereus; assembly: GCA_011751065.1. Taxonomy (NCBI): domain Eukaryota; kingdom Metazoa; phylum Chordata; class Mammalia; order Chiroptera; family Vespertilionidae; genus Lasiurus; species Lasiurus cinereus. The sequence goes on along the minus strand of JAAGEH010000038.1, from coordinate 16,300,763 downwards.
AGACAAGTTTATCTTAAAATTGAAATGGAAAGCCCTGGCCAAGCAGCTCAGTTGGTTAGAGTGTTGTCCCAATGTGCCAAGGTTGAGCATATAAAAGAATCAACCAATGGATGCATCAATAAATGAAGCAACAAACCAATGTTTTTCTCTCTCTCTTCCCTCCTCCGTTTGCCCCCCTCATTCAAATCAATAAATAAAAATATTTAATTGGAATAGAAAGGCTAAGGAATACTGAAAATGGTATTGAAAAAAGAAGAATAAAATTGAAGGAATTATATTACCTGAGTTTAAGAATTAGAATACTACAGCTATAGTAACCAAGACAGTGCGGTAGTGGCAGAGAGTTAGACACAAAGATTAATGGAACAGAATCAAGAACCCAGAATAGACTCACACAAATATAGCCAACTGATTTTTGACAAAGGCAAAGACAACTCAATTAAGAAAGGATAATTCTTTTTAATAAATGGTGTTGGAACAATTGCACATCCATATGCACACAAAAACCCCTCTATCTAAATCTCACACATTATAGAAAAATTAACACAAAGTAAATCATAAATGTAAATGAAGAGTATAAACCTGTATACCTTTTAGAAGAAAACAGAAAAATCTCTGTGACCTAGGATTGGGCAAAGAGTACTTAGATATTAAATGCACAAAAGAAAAAAAGTTGATACACTGGACTTCATCAAAAGTAAAAATGGGGAGGGGGAGTAAAAATGTCTGTTCTGTGAGAGATACTGTTAAGATTGAAAAGATGACTGGGAGGAATATTTGTAAATAATTGTATTGCCAATAAAGGATTTGCATTATTCTGAATAGAAAAAGAAGTCTCTAAACTCAACAGTAAGGAAACAAACAATTCAATTTAAAAATGGGCAAAAGATGTGAACAGACACATCAACAAAAAGGATACATGGATGGCAAATAAGCAAACAAAAAATATGTTTGATGTCACAGGCCATTAGAGAAATGCAAATTTAAGCCACATTGAGATACCAGTGTTCTTCACGTAAAAATCTGTACACAGCCAAAACCAGTTTGGCTCAGTGGATAGAGCGTCGGATCTGCGGACTGAGGGGTCCCAGGTTCGATTCCGGTCAAGGGCATGTACGTTGGTTGCGGACACATCCCCAGTAGGGGGCATGCAAGAGGCAGCTGATTGATGTCTTTCTCTCATCAATGTTTCTAACTCTCTATTCCTCTCCCTTCATCTCTGTAAAAATCAATAAAATACATATTTTAAAAATCTGTACACAAATGTTTATAGCAGCTGTTGGTCTATGCAATAATTTAGACAAGTCTCAAAGGTATCATGCTGAATGAAAGAAACCAGTCTCAAAGGGTTGCATACTGTATGACTCCATTTATATGAACTTACTTTTTTAAATACATTCTTTTTTTAAAAAAAAAACAAAACTTTTTTTAAAAATATATTTTATTGATTTTTTACAGAGAGGAAGGGAGAGGGATAGAGAGCCAGAAACATCGATGAGAGAGAGACATCCATCAGCTGCTTCTTGCATGCCCCCTACTGGGGATGTGCCCGAAACCAAGGTACATACTCTTGATCGGAATCTAACCTGGGACCTTTCATTTCAGTCCGCAGACCGACACTCTATCCACTGAGCCAAACCGGTTTTGGCTAAATATATTTCTTTATTGATTTCAGAGAGGAAGGAAGAGGGAGAGATAGAAACATCAATGATGAGAGAGAATCATTGATTGGCTGCCTCCTGCACACCCCCTACTGGGAATTGAGCCTGCAACCCCGGCATGTGCCCTTGGCCAGAATCAAACCTGGGACCCTTCAGTCCACAGGCCGACACTCTATCCACTGGGCCAAACTGGCTAGGGCATATGAACTTCCTGATAAAACTATGGTGATGGAGAAAATGTCAGTGGTTGACAGAGGTTAGGGGTGGGGAAAGAGGGTGTGAGTGACTACAAAGGTATAACAGGAGTTTTCTGGGTGATGAAACTGTTCTGTATCCTGATTGCCTTGTTGAACTATATCAAAAGAAACAGTTTTCAAAACTAAAAACCACTTTTTCTTAAAGAGGCAGAATACACATTGCTCTGAAAGTATCAAATCATGGCTATAAAATTGCCCTGGTCTTTCACTATGAAAGAAGATATGAAGCAATGTAATAATAGCAAGTGTATGAAAGCTCAGAAGAAATGTACCCTGTCCCACCTCTCTCAAAGACTTTTTCCCATCTAGACTTTTATATTTCAAACATGCCAAATATATTTTAAATCCAGACCAAATCATACTATATGATACAGTTGTGTTCCTAAAGCAGCAACTCTAGATTACTTTAAATCTTTTAATGTGCTTTTTCAAAAGTATTTAAAATGTTAAGACTATTAAGATAAGAAAAAATGTTTTATAGTTTTCAGTTTTTCCAGATACATATTTCTATTCCTTGCATCTCAACTCTCTACCACCTCACAGACACAAAGGTTTTTCTTCTGCGAATTGTACAGCTCCAGGTGGGGCTAGTGGGGGATGAGAAGCAGGTTTTATACAGCTGATGTGATCACTGAACAGACAAGCTTGGAAAATGCTACTCAATCTGCCAATTAATTAAAGCATTAATCTGAGGAGCAGCCGGGCCCAGAGAGTGTTTACCCACCGGGTGATTATGGTAGGAATTGAGGGGAAGAAGCTCCTGCATTTGCATGAAATGGAAGGTGTTTAGGAAGCCTAGCTTTCTTTTGTCTCTAAAGGTGAGCAACCTTGATGTTGTCCCTAAATCTTTCTGGCCTATTTAGGAAGTCTTTCAGGGAGCTAATTTCTGACTGATGAAAACACAGCATACTCTAGAAAAACTAATTAAACCCTGGGCAAAGTAGGGTAGGGAGCAAGTCTAATGAAGTAATACTTCTTAGACCTTCTAAATTGAGAAGTATGTGCTGGTAATTAGGTAAAATAAATGTAATGGTTTTTCAAGTTTTACAACCATATACTATATTGACTGGGTTCAAATCCCAGCTCTGCTTCTTATTAACTGTATAATTTTGGGGGGCAAATCATCTATCTTATCTGAGCCTTAAGTTTCCTCTTCATCTAAGGGCAGATAGCCCTCTGCTTGCTGTAGGCAGAAAGAAGGCTGGAGAGAGGTTAGGACCATCCAAAATTACAAACTGCCTCCATGGGGAGGGACTGAGTAATCTTTTGTTCTTGTTAGGTTTATGTATGTATGTATGTATATTTGTTTGTTTGTTTTAGCAAGGTTCTATAAATCTCAAGCCCCCCCACCCCAATCTTCCTGAGATGTGTTTATATATTTTTTATCTCTAAGAGAAGTAACTGATCATAACAGCAAAAGACAAAGATAGCAGCTCATCCCAGGATCTCTTTGACCCTATTGGCTGTATCCAAGATGAGGCTTCCCTCATCAATAGGGAGGATGGACATGGAAATTGACCTAGCATTATTTGATGGTATTAAGGAATTAAAAATTGTGGTAATAGGTACATAACATAAAATCTCTCTGACCCATTTTATGGTTAATTTAAAAACCATGATGTTGCTCTGGCAAGTAAGAACTCAAGCCTCATGACAGATAAGGACCTTTTTCTAGAATTTAGTTTTTTGTTAAATGGCACCTGTTCATTCCTCTTTCTTTTCTTGCAGAACTCTCAGAAATTGAGCCCAATGTATTCCTTCGTCCATTTTTGGAAGTGATTCGCTCTGAAGATACCACTGGTCCTATCACTGGACTGGCGCTCACCTCTGTCAACAAGTTCCTGTCCTATGCACTCATAGGTAAGAGACCAGGCTTTTTGGATGACCATAAGCACTTCATTTCCTGCTTTTCCTGCTGTTCAGGCTTTAGGCAATGAGCTGGTGATACTGGAAAGTTTTTCCCAGCCCTCTGTTTCCTTGTAGAAGAGAAACAAGATTATTGATTACTTTTCATGCTAATTAATTCAGGTTTTGCAAGTGAAGAGAGAGAAGAGGTTTCTTGGAGCTCTAATTTCTTTGTGCTTTGCAGGGACTTAAGGGTTTGGTGAGTGCTCTTAGAGGTTTGGTTTAGTTTGGTTTCTTTTTCATTGTACAGGATGACTCTCCTAGCAGCTGAGCCACACCACCCAGGGCTTGGTTTGGTTTATTTTTCTTTATTTTTTTGTTTGGTTTATTTAAAAAGTTAGTTTTTAAATGTAATGCATGCTTATTTTAAGAAGATAAACAATAAAGAAGTGTCTAAAAGAAAAGTTAATGGATTCTCCTCTATCTTTCTCAGTGCTACTCTTTCCTTAGGTAAATAATGTTAACAGACTGGTTTGAATCTTTCTATACCTTTTTCCACATGTATATAAATATATAGAGAGTACCATCTGTTTTTTTCCCCTCTTTCTTTCATTTTTAAAATGTGTTTTTATTGATTTCAGAGAGAGGGAGAGATAGAAATATCTCTATGCCTCCTGAATCCCCATCCTTCCCCTCCCCCCCACCTCCCCCCCCCCCACACACACGGGGGATAGAGCCTGCAACCAGGGCATGTGCCCCAATCTGAATTGAGCTGGTGCTGGGTCGATGCTTAACCACTGAGCCATGTCGGCTGGGCGAAAGTATCATCTTTTTAAAAAATAAAAATAAAATAGAATTATGTGCTACATATTTTCTTTTTTTATTTAACAGTATTAACCCAACTGGCTCAGCAGTTGAACGTCAACCCAGGAACCAAGAGGTTGCTAGTTGATTTTAGGTCAGGGCACATTCCCTGGTTGTGGGCTTGATCCCCAGTAGGGGGAGTGTAGGAGGCAGCCAATTGATGATTCTCTCATCATTAATATTTCTATCTCTCTATCCCTCTCTCTTCATCTCTCTCTAAAAAGCAAGTAAAACATTTAAAAAATAAAAATCAATAGACTATTTAAAAAGTATTATTGAAAAAAATAGTATTGACTGCCCTAGCCGGTTTGGCTCAATGGATAGATTGTCGGCCTGCAGACTGAAGTGTCCCAGGTTTGATTACAGTCAAGGGCACATGCCTGGATTGTGGGCTTGATCCCCAGTAGGGAGCATGAAGGAGGCAGCTGATCCATGATTCTCTCTCATCATTGATGTTTCTATCTCTCCATCTCTCTTCCTCTCTGAAATCAATGAAAATATATTAAAAAAAGAAAAAAATAGTATTGACTTTGAAAAATGTACATTGTACATCTACCTAGTTTCTTCTCCCACCATTTTATTAAGATATAATTGACATATAACATTGTATTAGTTTAAGGTGTACAGCATAATTTGATATATTTATAAATATAAGTTTAGTTAAAATCTGTCACCTGATATAGTTACAATTTTTTTTTCTTATGATAAGACCTCTTAGGATCTATCTTAGCTACTTTCAGATATACAATATGGTATTGTTAACTGTAGTGACCATTCTGTACATTACATCCCTAGAACCCATTAATTTTGTAATTTTAAGCTTATACTTTTTT
>JAAGEH010000038.1:16108250-16295293 GCA_011751065.1 Lasiurus cinereus | reverse complement strand
TTTTTTATTGTACATTACATCCCTAGAACCTATTAATTTTGTAATTTTAAGCTTATACTTTTTTTATATAATATAAAATTAGCCATTTAAATCATTTTAGGTATATAATTAAGTGGCATCAATTGCATTCACAGTGTTGTGCAGCCATTAGCACCATCTGTTTCCTAAACTTTTTCATAACACCAAAAAGAAATTTTTCTTCTCCTCAACCCTAGTAAAAACTTTTTTATTTTTGCCGAAGCCAGTTTGGCTCAGTGAATAGAGTGTCGGCCTGCGGACTGAGGGGTTCCGGGTTCGATTCCGGTCAGGGGCACGTATCTTGGTTGCGGGCACATTCCCCATTGGGGGTGTGCAGGAGGCGGCTGATCGATGTCTCTCTCTCATCGATGTTTCTGACTATCTCTCTCCCTTCCTCTCTGTAAAAAGTCAATAAAATTATTTTTTTAATTTATTTTTGATAGCTATATAATTTCCATAGTATAGATATAACTCAGTCCAATTGGTCATTATCTTATTGATTAATATTTACTACTTAGATTGTTTCCTATTTTGAGCCATTATAAATGCTGAAATAAGCATCTTTGTTCATATATTCTATTTATTAATTTTCCTTTTGTATGACAGATTCCTATGCTTGAAATTTCTGGATTAAAAGATCACGTGTTTATTATATTTTCATAGGTACTACCAGGTTGCTTTCCCAAAAGATTATAACATTTGCACTTCCAACAGTAATGTTTCAGAGTTTCCATTTCCCCATCCTATCACCAGCACTGAATATTATCAGTATTTTTTATTTGTGCTAATTGATGGGTGAAAACTGCTATTTTGTTGTTTTTATTTCCTTGAGGTTGAACATTTGAATTTATTCTCCTTCACCTATTATTCTATTGAGTTGTTTTTTGTTTTTCTTATCAATTTATAGGAGTTTTTTGTATAGTGGGATACTAACCCATTGTCAATCACAGTATTGCAAATATTTTCTCCCAATATAACCCAATTATTTTATCCAGTCTATTGTTTATTTCTGAATTTGTTTATGGTGTCTCTTTTGAATTACTTTAGTTGGTCTTGTCACTCGGGATCCTGAATTTTTTTCCCCCTATTGACAACCCATGTGCAAGGGTAAGGAACATAGAAAACAGGTTGCTGTCTTTGTTTCTAAGACAAGAAAAGAGGAAGCTCAGACTGAAGCTAGCCAGAAAGAAAAATGGCCTTCAATATAGGGCAAAAAAAATCATTTATCTTTTCTAGAAAGTTGGATTTGTTTAGCTGACATATTCAAGATCCTCAGCAGGAATCCTGGGTGCCAGCTAGTTTCTGAATAGGCACACCAGTCTCTCCAGGCACCCTAGTCCTAGCTTTATATTTTTCCTACGCAAAAATCAGGCCCAGCTACTTCGAGCCTTGTCCTGAGCACCACCTGCAGGTCATCTCTCTTCACAACCTCCAGCAGCTGCCCTCTGTGTCTTTTCCCTGCTCTCCTGTTGATGTAACTCTCTCCCCTTCCTGGACTTGGCAGAGTAGCTGGTCATTGGAGACCTCAAGCCAGCTGGTCATTGGAGTTTCCTGTGGTGGGAAAAGAAAATGCTGGAGGTGGTGATTGCAGTGGGCATGAGAAAAGGAGCAGGAAGGAGTATATGAAAGCCAAAAGGCAAAGGAGATGAGATGGGCAAATTTCCCTGTAGTCTGCTCCAGAGTGGCCAAGGAAGGACATTCTAAGGAATGGGTCTTGGGGAACACAAAGTCTGCTAAGTGAGTTCAAGTCAAACACTCCTTTATTTAGGCTGCCTTTTTAGAAGACACTATTCCCTCATCTCTGTGGCCAAGACTTCTAGGATTATTTTAGGTCTTTCTCCAAGGTCCAGGCTTTTATTTGGCCCCACACAGCTGCCAGACCAGGATGTGCCATTGATTGCCTACCTTACTGGTGGGCCATGTCTACTATAGTTAAAGGTCTGTCATTCTTCCTACTTCATTCAAGCTCAAAGGATAAGGGGTACAAAAAGATCTGTAGAGCCTGGCCAGAGTGGCTCAGTTGGTTGAGCAGCATCCTGTGCACTGAAAAGTTGCTGGTTTGATTTCCAGTCAGGGCACATGCCTGGGTTGTGGGTTTGATCATCAGTCGGAGATCAAAGGCAACCAATCGATAGATGTCTCTCTCTCTTTCTCTCTCTCTCCCTCTCCCTCCCTCTCTCCCTCTTCACCCTCTCTCTAAAATCATTAAAAACATTAAAAAAAAAAAGAGCTTAAACTACTTGAATAAGGGAAATTTCTGAAGGAGGGGAAGAAATGGGCCCCCAAAAGCTTTATGAGATGGGAGCAAGGCTGCCATTCACTGAGCTCTGAAACACCATGCGACACCGAGAAGGACCTGAATTTCCTGTGCAAGAAAAGGTCCCTGGAGGCCTGAAAAAGGACTGTCTAGCAGGCTGAGAAAGAGGATTCAGGCAAAGGCCTAGAGTGTACAGGCATACCTCAAAGATATTATGGGTTCAGTTCTAGACCACTGCAATAAAGCAAATCATAATAGTTGCTGGTGGAGGCGTCTTGCCTTCAATTTCTACAAAACAGCATCTGCTAAGTAAAATAAAATGAAACACAATAAGGCAAGGTATACCTTTGGATTTTCTGTATTGATTGGGAGAAACAAGGAGAGTTGAGGTGATAGAAGGAGCTGGTTTACCCCATCTACACTAATAAAAGCCTAGGTGGTCCTCCCGCCCTCACCCACCATGTCACCACAAGATGGCCGCACTCCGACAGCTGCTCCACGCAGCGAGGCCTGGGAGTCCCTCACCTCCAACCTGGCGCAGAGGAGGCAAGTCCCGGCAGAGGGGGCAGGTCGTGGCAGGAGAGGACAGTTGTGGGCGATCAGGCAGTCAGGGGAGTAGTTGGGGGCGATTGGGCCGGCAGGGGAGCAGTTAGGGGGTGATTAGGCTGGCAGGTAGAAGTGATTAGGGGTAAGCAGGCTGGCAGGCAGGTAAGCCATTAGGAGCCAGCAGTCCCAGATTGTGAGAGGGATCCTAGATTGGCGGGTGCAGGTCAAGCTGAGGGACACCCTCCCCACCCCTGCACGAATTTTGTGCACTGGCCTGTAGTATACTATACATATCATCATGAAATTGGCTTCCTTCTGCATGACCTCTAAAGTAGCCACTCCCAATGCTGAGTAAAGGCATGTTTACTAAGCATGTTTAAAAGCAGTCTGACTAAGTGTTAGAGACTAACCAGGACAGAAAAGAAAGATGAAAACCACTTATAATCAATGAAAGTCTTCTGGCTCATTGTTGCAAGGGAAATGTTCTGGTTTCTTAGCCATTCCCTGAGCTTTAGGCTCAAGAACAGAAACCAAGATGCGGCATAGGTAAGAAACCAAGATGCGGCATAGGTAAACACCTAAACAGCTGTCTCGCACAACAATTTCAAAACTACAACTAAAAGACAAAATGGACACTATCCAGAACCACAGGAAAGCTGGCTGAGTGAAAATTCTACAACTAGGAAAGAGAAAAGCCCATTGAGACTCAGAGGAGCTGCAAAAGGCTGAGGTATGGAGACGCATGTAGAGAGGACTGGCGGCTGAGTGCATGGCTGACTTTCTCAAGCGGGAGGGAGACGGAAGCTCCCAAATGCACTGAACTCCAGTTCCACGTGGGGGGAATCTGGAATGTCTGGCAGCAGACGAAACTCAAGGGCGGCTTTCTCTCAGAGGTGCTTGCAACGATTACCGAGGGACACTGAGACCCAGGGTCCTCATAGGGCAGAGCTGACGGGAAGCCAAGGCTGTCTGCTCCATCCTGAGACTTTGCCCCACCCAAGCTGAGCACAGAGGCCTTTGCAATTTTGCAAGTCTTATCTCATAAGGGTGCCTCCAGCACAGAAGTTCTCCCAGCGTAGACACACCTAATCCTCACAACCAATTGGCCTGGAGGTCAATTCCCCCCAGTGATACCAACAGCAATCAAGACTTATCTACAACAAGGCTGTGCACACAGTCCACAAAGCGGTACAACAAGATTGTCCATTTCAAGTAACTGGGGAGGCTGAGCCACTGGGCCCTATAGGACACCTAGCACACAAAGCTACTCTACCAACTCAGAGAAGGAGCGAGAATGTGGAGACAAAGAAACAGATCACAAATGATAGAAATTGCCAAAACCGGTTTGGCTACATGGATAGACCGTCGGCTTGCGGACTGAAAGGTCCCAGTTTCCATTCAGGTCAAAGGGCACATACCTTGGTTTTGGGCACATCCTCAGTGGGGAGCGTGCAGGAGGCAGCTGATCGATGTTTCTCTCTCATCGATATTTCTATCCCTCTATCCCTCTCCCTTCCTCTCTGTGGAAAATCAATAAAATACAGTGGTACCTCGAGATACGAGTGCCCTAACATACGAGATTTTTGAGATACGAGTCGTGGAGCGAGCAATTTTGCTCTGAAATACGAGCAACATTTGAGATAGGAGTAATCGCTCGGATCAGGATCAGCCGGCTGCACACGACCCACCAGTTTACCGCAACTCGAGCATCTCATAGTTTCCCACGCCTCAAGGTTACAGAACAAATTAAACTCATATCTCAAGGTACCACTGTATATTTTTAAAAAAACAAATGAAAGAAATGGAAGAAAGCAAATGACTGGATATAGAGTTCAAAACCATGGTTATAAGGTTTTTTTAAGAATTTCCTAGAAAAGATGGATAAATTTAGCGAGACTCAAGAGGAGATGAAAAAGGACCAACTAGAAATTAAACATACACTGACTGAAATAAAAAATGTTATACAGAGACCTAACAGCAGATTAGAGGAACGCAAGAATCAAGTCAAAGATTTGAAATACAAAGAAGCAGAAAACACTCAATTGAAAAAGAAAAAAGAATTCAAAAATGTGAAGATAGTGTAAGGAGCCTCTGGGACAACCTCAAGCATGCCAACATCCAAATTATGGGGTGCCAGAAGAAGAGAGAGAGCAAGATACTGAAAACCTATTTGAAGAAATAATGACCAAAAACTTCCCCTACCTGGTGGAAAAATAGACTTACAAATCCAGGAAGCACACAAAACCCCAAACTAAAGGAATCCAAAGAGGACTACACCAAGACACATCATAATTAAAATGCCAAGAGCAAAAGACAAAGAGAGAATATTAAAAGCAGCAAGAGAAAAACAGTTAATTACCTACAAGGGAGCACCCATACAATTGTCAGCTGATTTCTCAACAGAAACTATGCAGGCCAGACGGGAGTGGCAAGAAATATTCAAAGTGATGAATAGCAAGAACCTACAACCAAGATTACTCTACCCAGCAAAGTTATCATTCAAAATTGAAGGTCAGATAAAGAGCTTCACAAATAAGAAAAAGCTAAAAGAGTTCATCAATACCAAACGAGTGTTGTATGTAATGCTGAAAGATATTCTTTAAAAAGAGAAAGAAGAAGAAAAGGTAAAGATAAAAATTATGAACAACAAATGCATATCTATCAACAAGTGGATCTAAAAATTAAGTGAATAAAAAAGCTGATGAACAGAATAAACTGGTGAATATAATAGAATCAGGGGCATAGAAAGGAAGTGGACTGACAATTCTTGGGGGAAAAGAGTTTGGGGTAGGTGGGAAGAGTGGACAAAAATTGTACACCTATAAATGAGGACAGTGAGGGGGAGGTAAGGGCAGAGGGTGGGGTGGGAACCAGGTAGAGGGGAACTATGGGGGGGAAATGAAGAACAATTGTAATAATCTGAACAATAAAGATTTATTAAATTAAAAAAAAGAACTCTGATAATTTCAGAGAACAGGATAGAGAAAAATGATAAAGATTTCTTACAATTCCTATCACTTAAAACTAGAAGGTGCTCCTATATTACATCATGCTACCTCTAGAGCCACTTTTCTGTCAATTGCAAAATTTTGTCATTTCCCTACCACTTTTTTTCCTACTTATCCTCCCCATTCAAGGATAATCCAGATAGTTCTCAGGATTCTTGTAGGCCATGAGGGAGGCTACTTCTTTGGCTACTCCTAGTGGACATTTAACACATGAAAGGAACAGAATTTTCCCCTTGGCAACATTTGTGTTAGCTTCCAGCATGGTGCTGATTGTCTGACCTCTAGCTTTCCCCCTTATTCACAGTTGAAATTCTACTTCCCTCTAACTCCACAAGTAGCCAGCTCTCAGTCCTGTTCAGTTTGTTCATTTTCTCTCCTAATGCCTAAGCGGCTAGCAGGATTCTTGCTCTGTGTCATATTGTTTTAAGTAAGAATGAAACCAAATCAGGAAGAAGTCTGTGATTTGCTGTAATGTGGCACCCAGATATGAGTATTAGTGGCAGTGACTGTCCATTTTCTCCCATACTTCAAACCTTGGCATTCAAAGATTTTGCCCTGCTCGGCCCTTACTCTGGGCCAAAAACTCATATTTCCTGTCCCTTTCTCTGTGAAATGAGTAGCTTTACACCAGTGATTCCCAAAGTGTGATCCCCTAAGCAGCAGTGTTAACATCACCTGGGTTCTTGTTAGTAACACAAATTCTCAGGCCTCACTCTAGACCAGCTATATAAAAAATTCTGAGAGTGAGCCCAGCAATTTATATTTTTAACAAACCCTCCATATGATTTGACATATGCTTAAGTTTGAGAATCACTGTTTTACACAGTAGAGTTTGTGCTGAGGAGCTTGTTAAAGGCTGAAATTCTCAGGAACCATGGGTTAAGGAACTGAAGAGGAGAAAATCAAAGTCTAAAAGCAGTTCCTCGACAGGATGTCTTGCTTTTTCTCTCTTCATATCATTGAGTCTTTCCTTTTTCATGGACAGATCCCACTCATGAGGGCACAGCAGAGGGCATGGAGAATATGGCAGATGCTGTCACCCACGCCCGTTTTGTGGGCACGGATCCTGCCAGCGATGAGGTTGTCCTGATGAAAATCCTTCAGGTAAATGGAGGGGAAGAGTGGTTAGGCTAATGGCCAGGAGCTGATGCCATTGGCTCTACTTACCCCAGTCTGCCAGTCTGCCGGCAGCATGAAGCTGTGTTTTGACTCCACTGGGGCTTAGGGAGCTACTTTGTTTCCAAACAAGCAGCTCGGGTACCCAAAGTAAAAGCTTTTTCTAAGGAAAATAATTAAAAGCTTTAAGATATCAAATACCGGAAGCCCTTAATACACTTGTATCTCTGGCAGCCTGTATTTGTGCCATCCATCTGTTGGGCTTGCAGGCTAGGGCTAGAAAGAGCTCTGAACTATGTCAAGGTCATACAGAGTAAAGACACAGTTCCCAAGACAAGATTCTGGGAGACCCCACTGCCAAACTGAAGCAAGATCAGCATTCTTGCAAACCTCTCTTTCTCACTCCGAGTGCTTCCATAGGAGACTAGAGGAACAAGAGGTAGCTTCTTTCCCCTCAGAACACCCTTCTTCATCTTGCCTGCCTTGTTTATCACGGTATCTCCTCTTCCTTGTAGGTTTTGCGGACTCTCTTGTTGACCCCAGTGGGTGCCCACTTAACCAATGAATCTGTATGTGAGATTATGCAGTCTTGCTTCCGGATCTGCTTTGAAATGAGGCTCAGTGGTAAGTGCTTGAATATGGGGCCCTTCACCTTTCCTAGGGCCATTGTGAGTATGAATACAGGATGCTATCCCTGAACCCAGAGAGGTGGAAAACTTAGGATTTCTCTATCACCTACCTTGTGGACCAGAGGAGTCTAGAATTCTCTCTGTGCTTGATTGTTTGTTTTGCAGCTAGAATAGAGAACTTAGCCCATTGTGCCAGAGCAAGAATTAGAATAGATCCCTGGCTAACTCAGGCCAGGCACCAAATCTCACTCCCCTGAGATTTCTGGAATTGACACCAACGAAGATCCCTAAGAACACAATCATTGCACCCCTTTTTTTCCGACTCAGTAGTGCCACCTAGTGGGCCAGTGAAGTTATGGCTGCCGGCCTGAGCTGGATGAAGCTGGTTTTAATAAGTTTGGCATAATCCTTGGTAAACAAGGTTTGGAGGGGAGTCTGCTATGAGAAGCCTCCTGATAATAGCACGGCAAGTAATGACACCTGTGTTATTTGTTTTTGCCTGTGCAGAGTTATTGAGAAAATCCGCAGAGCACACTCTCGTAGACATGGTGCAGCTGCTCTTCACAAGGTAAACCTGCTGCTGTTTGCTTCAGCCCTGCTGCCTGGGCCTCTTGAGCCTGCCTGCTTCTACACAGCCACTTCAGGGACCTGGCCAGTCCTACAGCCACATCAGAGGCCAATGGGATTATGGATCGGGGTACTTCTCTGGGCCCAGGGTTACCAATCAAGGGAGACGGAGGAGGGAACTGGCTTGGCCTCTGGAGGAGGCAGAGGGTTATTTGATCTAGGCTGACAGACCTCATTCTGCTTCCCAGACTTGTGTCTGTGTACAGGTAGCAGCTGGGAAAGAGAACCCAGAAAGAAAGCCAGAGTCATGGGAGCCTAGAACAGGTTGCTGAGCTCTTAGAGCTCAGCCCCATTCCTGCGAGGAATAAGGCTAGCATGACCAATGATCCCGGTTTTCCCAGTTTAATCCCAATTTTAGCGTTGAGAGTCTCACATCCCCACAAATCCCTCAGTCTTAGGCAAACTAAGACTTGGATTATCCTAGTCAAGGCCCTCAATTTAGGTCCTAGGAGGCCTTTTCATATTATGCCTAGCTTTCTGTTTCCTGCACCTCCTTTCAATAGAATAACTTTGAGAAGAGCTGAGGCAAAGGTTTTAAAGCACCCCCCCACACACACATCCTCCAGGGCATATTGATAATAGGGTAGGTTATGCATATGTAGAGACAGGGGTTATACAGAAAATCAATGTAACTTCTACTTGATTTTGCTGTGAACCTAAAATTGTTCTTAAAAATAATTTTTTTAAGCCTCTTCCTAGGATTTCTTTTTGCTCTCAGATTTATAAATAATAATCCTTATTATCTGCAGACTAGATCTGCCCCTGGACTCTGCTTTAAAGAGTTTCTTACTCCTCTGGCTCCAATTTCCTGGTTTCAAAACTTCAACCTGCCTTTTACCTCTCATCCTATGCCATCTCCTGGAGTTTTGATTGACTGCCCTCTCCCCATCTTGTAGTTTTCAGCAATACTTGCCAAGTGAAGCAGGGGAAGTCAGTTTAAGGATGAAAGAGGCTCCACACTTAGTTACTTTGCCCTGATGTCTACCTTCTTTTTTAGAAAGTGTCTATATCATACATTCCCCAAATCCTGTGGCTCTTTGATGAAGCTCTGAAAAGGGTGAAATATCTTCCTTCCTTCCTAGATATTCCTAAGAGACAGGCATGCTCTGTCCCAGAGCATCTTTGGGCTGTGGCTGGCATGGAGGGGGAAATTTGTTATTATGCCTAATGACAGTCCATGGGATTCTTTGTACTATAGGTTACCTCAGTTTAAAGAAGAACCCAAGAACTATGTGGGCACCAACATGAAGAAGGTATGACCTGCTGTCCGTCATCCAAACTTTGATCTGCCTGGATGGGGATTTTCCTGGATACCCTTGCTTAGCAAAAACATGCTTTTGCCTAGACAGGTTTGTTTAGAAGCTAGAAATAGCTATCACAACTTTAGTGAGAAATGTATTCTTTCCCAGCTACCTCTCCTTCCAACCTTTTCTTTCCAGCTTATCTTGTTGATCCTACTACATAAGCTGGTGAGCCAGTCCTTCCTAAAAAACTGGATGAAGCTCTTCGGGTTGGGCTAAAAGTGTATGTTGGTAGAGGTGAAAGACCTACCATCCCCTCAGGGTCCAGCCTTATCAGCAGATTAGAAGGCCTAGAGAGTCTATGCCTCAAATCCCACTCTAATGCTAGATTAGACTAGGCTCGTGCTTGTCATGATGAGATAAATCAAGCCTGACTCCAGATCATAAGGTTCTCAAACTGGTAGAAGAGAATGGTGGTCAGAAGAATGGCTTCTTTCTATGTTGAATGAGAGCCTGGACTTCACAGGCCTCTCATGAAGATTCTGCTTGCAGCCCTAAGAGGTTCTGTCCATGGAGATGACCCTTGGCTGTTTGATGCATGCACCTGACCTTCCCCTCTCCCCTGCAATCCATCCCCATTCCTGCCCTGTGCCCTGTTGGCTTGTGTCTGAGTTTATTTCACTCTGTTTAAATCATTCGTTTGCCTGTCTTTCACAGATTTCTCCATGTCTCCTCAACAAACTGGAGCTAAGTAGTGGGGAGCAGACCAAAGCCCTGAACCAGTTAGAGAGGGTACTACTCTTTAAGAACCTCAAGGTCTCTCTCCCTCTCCCTCTCCTTTCCCCCCTTTATATTTATTTATTTAAATGTTTATTTTTTATACATAATATGTGGGTCCCATTTCCATTGTTTAGAGCACAACTTACCCATCCCTAGTAAAACAGCATGGCTTTGGAAGAGTTGCATGTGTTTGTAACTTTGCAGTATTGATAATTTTCCTTGGGCATCTAGTTGCCTGGAGGCAGAAGGAATCCTTGAACTGGTGATGTATCATATAGTGAGCCTAGACAGAGAGCTTGGATTCTGCTGACATATTGTGGGGATGCTTAATATCTGTCATTTCTAGGGGAATTCTGAGGGACCTCCAAGTAAAACCCTTCCCTCTTCTACTTTTTTTCTGTCTCTCAGCTGGTATAGAGAACTTAAACTTAATCCTTGACTCTTATCTGGATACCTGAACTGGGTTTGGAAGGAAAGGGCAGTCCATCTAATTGGGGCCTTTTATTCATTTATTTTTTGTTACCATAAAAGAGGCTTTTCCAAGGTATAAGACTATATTGATGAAAAGGATCCCAGGACAGCCCAAGACACTGGGAGAACTTTGAGATCTGCAAAGATGCCCTCTATCCTTTAAAAATCAAGATATATGGGAGCTTAGTGGAGAGGCCCAATCTAAAGATCATTCTAATACTCATATCCCTCCCTTAAGAGGAAGAGCAGGAGAAGGAGGTATGGGCTGTCTAGGCTATCTGTCACAATAGTGTGCATGCTAGCAATATGGTTTTGGACATCCAGGTCATTGAAAATAAAAAGAAGTGTGTGTGTGTGTGTGTGTGTGTGTGTGTGTGTGTGTATACACCTAGCTAAAGAGTCCATAAGCCTATGTTCTTTTTGCATGCATTACCTCAAGTTCCATTTGTGTGCTTGCCTAATCTCAAGTTGCAGGTCTCTTCATTGGCTACCTAGTATTTTGCCATGATTATTAATTTAGGATCTACCATTTCTTTGTAAAGCTTATACTGTCCTTTGATAATACAGAGTTATATGAATATGATGGTGAAGGTCTCATGAACATCTACTGCCCACCTCCACCTTAGCACCTTAGGACAAGGAGCATGGCTATACTTTTTAAGGACTGAGACATTTGTGAGAACTGGCAACCTCTTTGTCCCTACTCTAGCCAGGAGGCAGAGAACACTCATTGAAATAATCAGGTTGGAGCTAGCTTTGCTGAGGATAGAGAAGGAAACAGGAAAGAGTGATCCTAGTGTGGGAAGAAATATTAATGAGTGACTGGTTTCTCTATGGAATTAGGACTACCTAGAGTTCCTGAAATGGGTAGAGGGAGCTGCCTGGAGAGAAAGGATAGCTTATAAAAGTAGATCCAGATGTTAGTACTTTTTGGAGCTCAATGACAATTGCAAACAAAGCCAGGAGGTTCTTACTTTCCCTCATTGATCTCTTGGGCTTCTTACCTGTCTTTATGTTTGGCTGATTCTTACCTCCAGAACATTTTCCCTCCCATGAACTTGATCCAAATGAGCCTCCATAGTTTCTAGAGAGAGTATCATATTTCCTGCTTAGCCACAGTGCTCAGAGTACTTGAAGCTCCATTCTAGGCATCCTTCTCTCCTTTATGGATGAAGCTATGGGTAGGGAAGGAAGAATTACGTAGTTTCTAAGTAAGGGATCAAAAGTTATCCAGGTTCTGGGGAACTTGGGGGAAGTTGAGGAAGAGAGCCTATTCCCCAACTATCAGAAGGAATTGAACAGGCCAAGAATAATAAAGGTATATTCAGCCTTTAGAAAGAGTCAGGGAGGAAACATACCTCTACTGTCTTTAGACTCATTCTGATGGTTCTCGGAAGAGAATTGCTGATGCCCAATCCAAGAATAGTTTATCAGTCTAGGAATAGTTTGGTTTAACTCCGTAGAGGAACTGGTTTCAAATCCTAACTGAGGAGGCATCAGGACTAGGAAAACAAAATGGGCCTAAACAAAGTCACTGTGAACTTAGGGTAGAAAAAAATGCATAAAAACTTATATCCTAGAATAGTCAATAGATAATAGATATTTTCCTTTGTGACTAAAAGGAAGCTATAGAAAGAATAGAAATACAGCAAGAGAGAGAGAGAAATGGAATGGAGCAAGAGTCTAAGAAATCAGTAGCCTTACCATCTTAAAAGTTTAAAATTGCATCTAGAAAAACCCCACAGTGAGAAGGACAGGAGGCCTCATCCTATATAATAGAAGGATAATATGCAACAATTTGGAACAGCCAGTCGCTATGATGTGCACTGGCCAAAAGGGGCAGACGCTTAATGTAGGAGTTGCTTCCTAGTGGTCAGTGCAGAGGGCGTGCCGCTCAGCCAGAAGCCAAGCTCTCCACTGGCGAGTGCAGCTGCAGTGGCAGGAGCCTCTCCTACCTCTGTGGCAGTGCTAAGGATGTCCAACTGCCAGCTTAGGCCCGTTCCCTTCTGGGGAACGGGCCTAAGCCATCAGCCAGACATCTCCCAAGGGCTCCCAGACTGCGACAGAGCACAGGCTGGGCTGAGGAACTCCCCTCCTCTCCCCCTAGTGCACGAATTTTGTGCACCAGGCCTTTTGTTGATATATAAAAATTGGAAGTAGCAGAGAGCAGAGCAATAGCATGACATGACCCTAGATCCTTAATTCCACAAACCAATTGAAATGCCCCTCCTTCTTAACTCCAAGGAATGAGCCTTTGATGCAGAAATTTCAGACAATGAGGGGTATGGCCCAGTTCATGAAGCAACAGAAAAGCTAAGAGTCTGGCTGGGAAGGAGTAGGCTCTCATAATTGGATAAGAACTAGGAATAGGCAACTTCTGCAGGTAGTTAAGGAGGAAAACCCAAGAGTCTAGGACCTGTAGATCTAAAGCTCCAGGTAAAAGAGTCCCTGCCCTTACCCTTCCTGCAGGAGGTTTGGGCACCATCTAGGTCTCAGGATTGCCATCCAGGACTCAGGGAAAGCAAGTGATATGTGACAGCTGGGCCCTATCAATGACCAACCTAAAAGCAGAATGTAACCTTCCCCATGGAGGCTGTCAGGCTCACTTGTAAAGTGCCCAGTGTAGAAGCCAGGTTAGAGGACCAGGAATGTACTCTGATGGTCTAGATTCTTCCTTTGGCCCAGATACAGGGCATAGGCTTTTTTTTAGAGACAAGTATAACCAAGAGAAGTGAGATTTTAGGAATAAAATTTTAGTTTGAATACCAGTGCTAATGAGGTGTGATATTTCCAGCTGAAAATGAGAGCAGGAGGCATGAGTGATTCATCCAAGTGGAAAAAACAGAAGAGATCCCCCCGGCCACCACGCCATATGACCAAAGTTATACCAGGTTCAGAGCTACCCATCTCCAACGGAACCACCTTATCCTCTAACTTCACTGGTGAGTGCCCTGGGTTGCTGCTTCTGATTAAAATAGAGAGAGAGTGGAAGAGAGGGAGGAGGTGGGGGGTGGGGTAGAGAGAGAAACATCAACTGGTAAGACGCATCATCTGGTTGCCTCCCATACCCAACTGGACGAGGACCAGGGATCCAACCAAAGTATGTACCCTTGTCTGGGAATTGAACCCACAACCCTTTGGTCTGCGGGCTGATACTCTAATCACTGAGCAAAACCACTAGGGCTCTCTCTCAGGGATTTTAACATTGAAGACCAGCCAACTGAAGGGCTTTGGTTTCTATTACTGAGAACAAAAATGGGAAACTCCAGGTCAAGAACAGACAGTGACCATTTAGAAATTCTCCAGTTATTTAAGTTTGTTCTCCTTCCAGGGGAACTCTGACTACTGTAGAGACTAGTGTATACTGTAGAGACTAGTATGCAGTGTAGAAACAGTTCTGGTACCATAAAGGCTATATGCTTCCCACAAAGTCTCTCTTCTTTAAGCCTCACTTACTTTGCTTGGCAGGTGGCATGCCCTTCATTGATGTGCCCACTCCCATCTCCTCTGCAAGTTCAGAAGCTGCCTCAGCAGTGGTCAGCCCCTCTACAGACAGTGGCCTGGAGTTCTCCTCCCAGACCACTTCTAAGGAGGACCTCACTGACCTGGAGCAACCTGGCTCTTCAGGGTACAGCACAGCTACAGAACCTGGCAGCAGTGAGCTAGGGGTTCCTGAGCAGCCTTACTCCCAGGTATGGCTTTCATTTCTAAAGGCCCCCTCTCCAGTCTTCCACTGTGGACATTAGCTTAAGCCTTTAGATCCTTTATGGTTGGGGTAGGGTGGGTTCTTCCCCATTTCCTAGAATTAGCTGTGCTGCATAGAAAATCTACGATATGACTCACTGTGAGAGTTAGCTCATGGGATTTATCATGTTATGCATACAGATAGGAAACACTTGGCAAAGGTGGGGGAGCTGCCTGGAGAGCATAATAATGATCATAAGAATGAAGATAATGATCTAAATCTCAAGCCTACAAGAGCCTTTATTGCTTCTAGGGTTCAAATCCTTATAGGTCAGTGATGCCTCAGGACATGTTTTCTGAGTCCATCATATTCCTTTCCATTGATTCATAGCCCACTGAGCTGGCCCTACACCTGCAATCCATTAGACACACTTGGAGGACAGGTATTTCAGGGAAGTAAGTTCCAAGTTGTTCTTGCCTCATCCCTCTTCTATATCCCCCTGCTACTGGTCATAGCAGGAAGGGGCCCATGTGGAAAAGGCTCAGTCAGCATCCGTGGAATCTATCCCTGAAGTGTTAGAAGAATGCACATCCCCTGTTGACCACTCTGATTCTGCCTCTGTACATGACATGGATTACGTCAATCCCCGAGGTGTGCGCTTTACACAGTCCTCCCAGAAAGAAGGTGAGTACACTTAGGTAGACTCTGCCTGTTCACCTCCCCATCCAATCAACTAAGCTGCCTGAGCCTAGACTGTCTTGGACATGTAGCATCTGCTAGTTCAAGCTCTAGTCAGGAAATGAATCAAGTCAGAGGGCTATTGGCATGGATGGAGCCCTTCCCTAACTTGGTGGACAATAAGAAGTGAGAGGGAAGAATAGAAAGCTTGAGACTTTTTAAAAAAATATGTTTATTGATTTCAGAGAGAAGGGGAGAGGGAGAGATAGAAACATGATTGATGAGAGAGAATCATTGATTGGTTGCCTCCTACATGCCTCTCTACTGGGGATTAAGTCTGCAACCCCAGCATGTGCCCTTGACTGGAATTGAACCCGGGACCCTTCAGGTCACAGGCTGATACTCTCTTAACTGATTTAAACCAACTAGGACGCTTGGGACTTTTAATAGAAAAGTAGGATCATCTGTTCTGACTCCCTTCAGTAAATAAGTAGGCTCCTTACTTCCCCAGAAGAAAACAGTTGTGTGTGTTTTTTCTTGAAGAGCGTCACTAATCTGAAATTACCTTGTAAAATGCAGGGCAAGCTAGGCCAAGCTATCAAGCCAGTTGTTTCTTGGGATTCCCACTTCCCTCCTGGCCTTCTCCCAGGTACAGCTTTGGTCCCCTATGGTCTTCCCTGCATCCGAGAGCTCTTCCGCTTCCTCATCTCACTTACCAATCCACATGACCGACACAACTCAGAGGTTATGATCCACATGGGACTGCATTTGCTGACAGTGGCTCTTGAGTCAGCCCCGGTAGCCCAGTGCCAAACCCTCTTGGGCCTCATTAAAGATGAGATGTGCCGCCACTTATTCCAGGTAAGACTGGATTTCTAGAGGGGCTCAGAACTCCTGGTTGTTTTTCAAGGTCTCTCATGGGGTAGGGAAGCACAGGGAGGTTTGGCTGATTCATGATAGGACCCAGAAAAGAACCTCCTGCCCCATTTGGCCAGTAGTCATGGTCAAGATGACTGTTCATTTCTGGGGAGGACTCTGGAAGCCAAAGGGAAATATAGGAATGGCTACCTATAGAATCCCCTCAGAGCACAACCTTATTGAAAACTTCACTGTTTGCTCTCCTGCTTTTCTCTTGGTTGGACCATAGTCAGGTTCAGAAACTTAATGCCTACCCTACTCTGATCTCCAGCTACTCAGCATAGAGCGAATGAACCTTTATGCTGCTTCTCTGCGGGTATGCTTCCTACTGTTTGAGAGCATGAGGGAGCACCTCAAGTTCCAATTGGAGGTGAGTTTCTCAACCTTGAAAGATGAAAAGTAGGAAGATACATATATGGCATCATCAGTGCAGCTAACTCTGTCATGTGTGAAATTTTGGGGCTTCTGTAGGAGAGTGCTTTTAGCCTATCTAGTTTGGTTTATAGGTTGGCCTCTTTAGTGGAGAAATCAAAAGGAACCTAGAGAAAATTGGCTGGCTATAAAATGAGAGAACCCAAATTTGAGCACTAGCAGGTAACCTCACCATGAGTTGATATATCCTTCTGCCTAGCAGCTCCTCTACAACACAGCCAGGCAAGTCAAGCTGGCTTAGCCACTAAGTTGCAAAAAGGAACTCTAAATAGGACCAGGTCAGGTTTGCATAGCACAAAAAGGGCAACAGGTGACTTGATTGATTCAAATCAGGCATGAGATAGAGAACCAGGCCTTATCCCCCAACATGAAGGCCAAAGAAGGGATGTATTTAGGGAATGGAATATAAGTATCTATTTTTAGGGGTCTTTTTACTTAATTTATTGGGGAAACACTGGTTAGCAAAATTATACAGGTTTCAGGTGTACAATTTCACAACACATCATCTGTACACTGTATTATGTGTTCACTATATAAGTGTCTCTTAATGCATGCCTTTTGACAATTTTGTCCAATTTTTCTTCTTCCTATTTTGAATTCTTTCCCCACCCAAATGGCAATTAATGGGTTATTGCCAGATGTACATCAAAAAGCTCATGGAGATCATCACTATGGAGAACCCCAAGATGCCTTATGAGATGAAGGAGATGGCACTGGAAGCCATCGTGCAGCTCTGGCACATCCCCAGCTTTGTCACTGAGCTCTATATCAACTATGATTGTGACTACTACTGTTCCAACCTCTTTGAAGACCTCACCAAGCTGCTGTCCAAGGTGCTGAGCATTATCACTGGCTTCTAGGAAGAAGGCTATATTAAGGAAATCTCTGTGGTGGTAGTAAGAAAGCTACATACAGGGAGGGAAACATTTGAGAATTGGGGAACAGGAAGAAGAAAGGCATTTCAATATAGAAGTTATAGGAAGTTGGGGATTTCTGGAAAAGAATCAATTAAGTTTAAAGTATTCTAAGCTCAAGTCTACTGGATCTATTTACTTTCCAGAATGCCTTTCCTGTGTCTGGTCAGCTTTATACAACACATCTACTGTCTCTTGATGCCCTGTTGACAGTGATTGACAGCACTGAAGCCCACTGCCAGGCTAAAGTCCTCAACAACCTTACGCAGCAAGAGAAGAAAGAAGCAGCCAGACCCAGCTATGAGGCAGTAGACGGTACCCGAGAAGTCAGTAATAGTAAGAGGCATTTCTTACTTCAAGGATCTCAGGATTCTATACTTATCTCTTCTCTACTCTGAATTCTTTTCCTGCCCTTATATCACTTCCTCTGGGGTACTCCCAATTCTACGTTTGGTGGTTTGAACCACAGGCCACAAGCTGATTAACAGACTTTACCCTTTCTTCTCCTCCACACTTTGGCTTTCTTACAGAATTATTTATGGAGAGAAAATAAAATATAGATGAAAGGATATAGGACTTCTGTCCCTAAAAGTTCCAGGTCCTCCCTTCCCTCACCCCCAGTATCTTCTTCCACTAAAATGAATCTTCTCAAACTTCTCTTTGAGATTAAGGTTGCAGAAGATCAAGGAAAGTGACTGGGTAATTTCTTTATTAAATTCTATAATCTAATGCTTGGCCAACCTGAGACAGTCACTGTTTGTTTGAGCTTGGATTTGTCCTGTTCAAGGCTGGCAACCTATGTGGGAGAATGCAGGTCCCCTTGGCCAGGGACTCAATTTCTCCTCCATAAGTCTTCACTTATCTTCTTCTTTCTTACCAGCTGAGAGAGCAGCCAGCGATGGGAAAGCTGTAGGCATGGCCCCAGACATCCTAGGCCTGCATCTTCCAGGTGGAGGGCGGCTGCCAGCAGAACATGGGAAGCCAGGATGCAATGATCTGGAGGAAGCTGGTGACTCTGGGGGTGGGTACTGGGTGTCTATAATCCTAAGCCCCATTAACTGGGGGGCTTGGTGGAGAGCAGAGGTGGGGGAACAGAGATACCCTAGAGTAGTACTTGAGTAAACCTTAGCTGCTCACCATGCCTTCAAACCCAGAGAGAGGAAAGAAGACATATGGAGTCCTAGAAGATAGAACCTCTAAGGAAGTGGAAAATGGATGAGGACAAGAAAATTTCTGAGGCATTCTTCTTTTTCACTGTAGAATATATCAGCAATTTCCAAAAGTCATTTTCTGGTAAAGGAGGTCTTATGGTTTTTCCCTCTCTACCTCCCATTCCTAGCTGACAAAACATTTACCCGGAAGCCACCTCGATTTTCCTGTCTCCTGCCAGATCCACGGGAACTGATTGAAATTAAAAACAAAAAGAAGGTACATACAAATGTATCCAGAGCCCAGCGTCTACCCACTTCTGTCTGAGTACTCTTTGTAGGGTTTCTATCCCAGAAGATGAGGGACAGTCTAGCAGCTCATTGTATAACTTCCCCAGTTTCCTTCCCTTATTCCAAAGCCATGTAGTTAGTCATGCCTACCCTGGACAATTGCTGTTCTGAGAGCCAAGTGTTACTGGTGACCACAAGAGCCCTGATAGCTGATATATGTGGGTCCCTGAAGATTATTGGTCTGGTCATCTTGAGCTCTAGGATGATGATTGGCAGTAAAGGGAAGTTGAAATTAATCCTGGTGCTTTAGTAAAGTTCAAATAACTGTGTTGTTTTGGTTTTCTTAAAACAAAGAATCAAGGAAAGTGACTGGGTAATTTCTTTATTAAATTCTATAATCTAATTCTTGGCTGACCTGAGACACTGACTGTTTGTACTTGGGTTTGTCCTGTTCAAGGTTGGCAACCTATGTGGGAGAATGCAGGTCGCCTTGTTTACCCTTTCTTCCTCTTATTGCTAGCCTAAATGACTTTTGTTTATGTGTGCCCTTGATTACAAAAAGACTAAAGATTAAGTTATCACAGTTAGTTCACCTTTTCCTTCAAACCCCAGGGCTAGAAAATCAAAGGAAGACAGGGAAATCAAGCTAGGCTATAAACAAGATGCTGCCCATAAACAGATGCCAAGGATGGCTGTAAAACTGTACAGTGTAGAGAAGAAAACTTTCTCTAGTCCTTTCTACTTTTTTCATAGATGGAGAGGCTGTGGGCTGTCCTATGTATTTTAAGTACTCAGGAAAGGAGTGAAAAGGAGCTCTTCAGCCAATTTTATTACATGAAGACTGAGGAAAGCTAGGGCCAGAATGATCCAGCCTTCGTCCTAGAGTCACTTAGAACCACCTTTTAGGAGACTGTTAGGTGACAAGCTGTGGATTATGATGAATTCTAGCCTGGCCTTATCCACTTAGGGGGAGAGCAGTTTCTAATACCTCTAGTGTTTTTTCTCCAGCTTCTGATCACTGGCACAGAGCAATTCAACCAGAAACCAAAGAAGGGAATCCAGTTTCTACAGGAGAAAGGCCTCCTCACCATCCCAATGGACAATACAGAGGTAGCCCAATGGCTTCGAGAAAACCCTCGGTTGGACAAGAAAATGATTGGAGAGTTTGTGAGTGACCGCAAAAACATTGACCTCTTGGAGAGTTTTGTGAGGTGAGGAAGCTGCAAGAAATGTGGGACATAGTTGATGATCATTTGGAGAGAGCATCCTTTTCTCAAAGCAGTCTCAGTCTGTTTCTGCTAGTGACCCACGTCACACACTCTTCTCTTTCTATCACTTTTATCTGTTAGATCTAAAAGTGCAAGATAGCTTTGGGAGCTGGGATGGAGCAGGGTCCCTCAACACAGGCTAGGTTCTCAACACAGGGGATGAGATCTCTAAGGAAGGCAAGAATGCGCTGATGTGAAAAACGCTAAGGTTAGAAGTTGTCATATGCTGGTCTGTGTTAGAAATGGCCTGAAGATGCCTTCTCTTTGCTAGCACCCTCAGCCTGTTCTTTTCCAATAGGAGAAGATTAGAAGAACTGTAGCTAATAGAGAAACTAACATTTGTAGCTTATATATCTTCAGTATCTTCATCCTTCTTCCTCTCCCTATAGCACCTTCAGCTTTCAGGGTCTTAGACTGGATGAAGCTCTTCGCCTCTACCTGGAAGCCTTCCGCTTGCCTGGGGAAGCACCAGTCATCCAGAGGTTGCTGGAGGCATTCACAGAGCATTGGAGGGTGAGTTTGAGTGGCAGGGGCTAAGCCTTACCTCCCGAGTTAATTTGACTGAAGGTTTCTATGGCTCCATCTGAGGGACACAGCTACTGTCTCCTAAGAAGGCTGAGAGCATGATCAGTTAGCTTTCCAGTCCAGCTTCTGTTTAAGGAGTTGGCAAGAGATTGGCCACTTTCTGGGTGGTACCTCCCCTCTGTGTCAGCATTGATCCAGTGGGTTGGTGCTGAGGGTTTAATGGGCCGGAGAAGGGCATTCACACAGGTGGGGTCTTTGCTTTTTCAGAATTGTAATGGCTCCCCATTTGCCAATAGTGATGCCTGCTTTGCCCTGGCCTACGCTGTCATCATGCTTAATACTGACCAGCACAACCACAATGTTCGTAAACAGAATGCACCCATGACTCTGGAGGTAAGCTTGAATCCCAGCCAAGGCAGAGAAGATCCAGCAAGCTTTGGAGAAAGCGGAAATGACATGGGATGTCCAGTGGGCATGGCAGACAGGGTTCTGGAAATCAGGGAAGATTGGCCAATCCAGAAGAGGAACTGGGGTGGGGAAGTGGGTTCTTTCACTTACTGTTTCCTAAGTCCTATTTATCACAGACCCTGGGGTTCCTTGCGGGGAGCTTCAGCATTGACATTAGGGGCAAAGCTTCTTGGTTTGTCTCTAGGAGTTTCGCAAAAACCTAAAAGGTGTGAATGGAGGGAAGGACTTTGAACAAGACATCCTTGAAGATATGTACCATGCCATCAAGTGAGTATGTATGGAGGATGATGTAGCATCTCTGTTAAGTAGAAGAACACTGTTCCCTTTTCCAGATTTTAGAGTCACATCAGGCTGCAATGACTCATATGCCCTAGATTTAGCCTTAGGACTTAGAGTAGCTGGGCAACCCCTCTCTCCAAACTCCTTTTTTTCTTAAGAATCCTGAACAATATTGGGACTAGTACTTTAAGCCAGGTTCCAAACTGTCCCTGCTAAGTGGAGTGTCATGATCCCATTTCCCAAACCCAGAGCAGCTGACTTTTCCTGTCTAGTTCCTCCAAGTTGCATTCTGAGCTATTAGAGATCCAGGAAATGCAAAGGGCCTGTAGAAAGAAATTTTTGATCAAAGGTCAGAGATGGGACGCTTAGTTCTTTACTACAAAAAAAGGGAGAATTATTTATCTTACTATAGAACTAAAGGCCTCACTTAGAGACAGGTCCTTGAGAATTATGGCACACCTCTTTCTTTCTTCCTGGTGAGTGGGAAGCCAACTACTGAACTTCAGTTTTGATGGCCTCTCATTTGTGGAGAGTGCCATGGTTAAAGTCCCTTATCCTAGCTTGGGAGCAGTCAGGTTTATTCCAGTGCATTTACTCCTTTTCTTACTTCCTGATAGGAATGAAGAAATTGTGATGCCTGAGGAGCAGACAGGCTTGGTTCGGGAGAACTATGTATGGAATGTACTGCTTCATCGAGGTGCCACCCCAGAGGGCATATTCCTACGTGTGCCTGCTGGTAGCTACGATCTTGACCTCTTCACCATGACGTGGGGCCCCACTATTGCTGCTCTCTCTTATGTCTTTGACAAAAGCCTTGAGGAGACAATCATCCAGAAAGCAATCTCAGGCTTCAGGTAGCTCACCTTTGGCCTTAGTACTGACCTCTTAACCACCTCTCTAAGCTAACATAGTTGCCTCCTTACCTCTTTGAATCCTACTCTTATTTTCTTTAGAGTTGGTTCTTCCTGAATTTTTAGAGGGAGGTTGAAGCTTGGGAAAGCTCACTCTTTATTAATATATATATAGTGTTTATTATTGAAAGTATTACATATGTCCCCCACCCCCACCCCCGCCCCGCATTGACTTCTAGCCGATCCCTGCCCCTACCCCAGACCTTCACCACCCTATTGTCTTTGTCCATGGGTTATGCATATATTCATATAAGTTCTTTGGTTGATCTCAGGAAAATTCACTCTTAAACAGACTTAAGAGTAAAAGGTTTCTTCCTGGGACTGATTGGGGAAGAATCCCAAGCAATCCTCTTCAGGGACTTGGAAGGGCTGCCTGGCCTTCCAGTGACTCTGTTTCTGGGATGGGGGTGACATTACAGGAAGTGTGCCATGATCTCCGCCCACTATGGCCTCAGCGATGTGTTTGACAATCTCATCATCTCTTTGTGCAAATTCACAGCTCTCAGTAGTGAGGTGAGTGGTGGCGGGGTGGGGGGGGGCGGTAGAGAAGGGGGAAAATATGTACCTAGGACAGTAGTCGGCAAACTGCAGCTAGAGAGCCACATGCAGGTCTTTGGCCCCTTGAGTGTGGCTCTTCCACAAAATACCATAGCCTGGGCTAGTCTATTTTGAAGAAATGGCATTAGAAGAAGTTTGAGTTTTAAAAAATTGGCTCTCAAAAGAAATTTCAGTCATTGTACTGTTGATATTTGGCTCTGTTGACTAAGGAGTTTGTCATCCACTGACCTAGGAGAACCTCTTTTAGCCATGGATTACTTTTATTTTCAGAGATGATTCCCTTAGCATATTTCCTCAACTCCCACTTGATTACAATAGAGCTTAAGCTATTTCTGTCTTGTACACTCTAGAATGAGAATAGCATCACTGATGTAATTGGGGATAGGAGAGGATATGCAGTAGTAGGGAAGGCCTTATCCAGATTAGCCCTTCCTACTAGTATTGTTGGGGATTGAAGCAGAGCCAGCATATGTTGAGGCCTTAGAGGTTCTCTTTTTCAAACATTTACCAGGCCCTAAGCTTCTTCCCGTGTTGTTTTCCAGTCTATTGAGAACCTGCCCAGTGTGTTTGGAAGCAACCCCAAAGCCCATATTGCAGCCAAGACAGTATTCCATTTGGCTCATCGTCATGGCGACATCCTTCGAGAGGGCTGGAAAAATATCATGGAGGCCATGCTACAGCTCTTCCGAGCCCAACTGCTGCCCAAGGCTATGGTGGAGGTAAATCTTGGTAGGAGACTAATCGGTAGTAACAAGGCAAGCCCTAGCTGGTTTGGCTCAGTGGATAGAGCGTCAGCCTGCAGACTGAAGGGTTCCAGGTTCACTTCCAATTCAAGGGCACATGCCTAGGTTGTGGGCTTGATCCCCAGTAGGTGGCATGCCAGAAGCAGCCAATCAGTGATTCTCTTCATTGATTCTATCTCTCTCTACATTTCCCTTCCTCTCTGAAATTAAAAAAAAAAATAGTAATAAGGCAAGAGCTCCAAGATTATATGCTACTAGTATATAGAACTGGTTAAGAGTATCACTGGGCAGACTGCCTGCTGAAGCTTACCAGGAATACCTCAAATATAAGACCACAGATCGTGAGTAGGGATCTGTCAAGGAAGACTGGTAGAAGTCATTGCCAGTCACCATATGGAGGGGGCCCAATCAATAGTGTAGAGCAGAGAGCTACAAGAAGAAAGCCAGAGAACTTTACAAAGGGTATGTAGGAAATGCAAAGGTTATGTAGAAAGAAATTATTTTTGACCTGCTTTTCCAGGTAGAAGATTTTGTGGATCCCAATGGCAAGATCTCTCTACTACGGGAAGAGACACCATCAAACCGGTGAGGGCAGATCAGAGGCTCAAGGCCTTGAGGGGAGAGGGTCAGGACTCTGTAGCTCACCAGGGTTTATACTGTTTCTACAGAGGAGAGTCGACAGTGCTGAGCTTTGTGAGCTGGCTGACACTAAGTGGTACTGAGCAGTCTAGTGTGCGGGGCCCATCTACTGAGAACCAGGAGGCTAAGAGAGTGGCCTTAGAGTGTATCAAGGTAACTGCCTGCTTCCCACGGACCCTCCCCACTGGACTGTGGACTGAAGAATAGAATCATTGAGAGCTTGTGACCAGAACTGACTGCTTCTCTCTCTATAGCTCTTAAGAAAGTTCTCGTCCCTCTACCCCTTGTCACTGACACCTTCCTTTTCCTCTTGTGCCCCCTATAGCAATGTGACCCAGAAAAGATGATCACAGAAAGCAAGTTTCTCCAGCTGGAGTCACTGCAGGAGCTCATGAAGGTACAGAATGAAGAGGAAAGAAAAGGAAGGGCTGGCTGAATCTGGGAGGAGAGACAGGGACAGTGGTGTAAAGTCAATTTCTGTCAGGGCAGGCCAGTGACTGCCTACTTTTCTGCTGCTGTTCTCCTCTAGGCTCTCGTCTCAGTGACACCAGATGAAGAGACATATGATGAGGAGGATGCTGCTTTCTGCCTGGAGATGCTGTTGAGGATTGTGCTAGAAAACAGGTAGAAGGTCGTCGTTAGGCAGGCCTCTTATTGAGCTTATTCCAAAGGGATGAAAGCCTGGATCCATCTTGCTGAGTGGGCTTTAAGGGCAAAAAGCACATGAAGCTATAGGCAGTGGAAGGAAAAGGTGGCTCGTTATTCTTGTCTGCTCAGGGTATAATACCAGTGAGCCCTGAAAGGCCTAGCCTGAATCAGTAACCTCTCTAGCTGAGACTATCCCCATCTCTTATGTTCCTAAGGGACCGAGTGGGCTGTGTGTGGCAGACTGTTCGAGACCATCTATATCACCTATGTGTCCAAGCACAGGATTTCTGCTTTCTTGTGGATCGAGCTGTGGTGGGGCTACTGCGCCTAGCCATTCGGCTACTCCGGAGAGAAGAGATAAGTGGCCAGGTAAGCAGAGTACAGCTGGGAAGGCAGGAAGATATGCAAGGGACTAAAGTCACAATGTTAGTTGTGGGTAAGAGCTCCAAGATTATATGCTACTAGGATATAGTAGAGAGAGAGAGAATACATTTAGTGCCCCATAGAATGAGCCCAGTGACGACTATGGGGTTGGGGGAATCTAACAGGTGGCAGTGGGGATGAGTCCTCAGGTATGAAGCTGATATTCAGCGCCTCTGCTGACTCCCATAAATCAGCTCTGAAGGGCAGATGGCTGCTGCTTTGTGGCAGCCCCACCCCTATATCTGATTTCCTCTAATGCTTTGGACCTCCTGAGATCTCTTGGCCCAACTATTAAAGACAGCCAGCATAGAACTAATAAGTGAGTTTAGCAAGGTCCCAGGATATAAAATGAACACCCAAAATTAATCACATACAGTACTGACAATAAACATATGGAACTTAAAAACACAATACCATTTACAAGTGCTCCCCGCAAAAAGAAATACTTAAATGTACATCTAATAAAACATGTATAGGATCTGTATGCTTAAAATTACAAAATGTTAATGAAAAAAATCAAAGAAGACCTAAATAAATGGAGCATACCATGTTCATGGATTAGAAGACTCTACATAGTAAAGATGTCAATTCTCCCCAAATTGATCTATAAGTTTAGTGCAACTTCTATGAAAATGCCAGCAGGAGTTTTTGTAGACATAGACAAGCTTATTCTAAAATTTAGTCCTACCTGGTTTGGCTCAGTGGATAGACCGTTGGTCTGGGGACTGAAGGGTCCCAGATTTGATTACACATGCCCAGGTTGTGGGCTCAATCCCCAGTAACGGGAGTGTAAGAGGCAGCTAATCAGTGATTCTCTCTCATTATTGATGTTTCTATCTCTCTCTTCCTCTCTGAAATCAATAAATATATATTTAAATTTATTTATTTATTTATTTATTTATTTATTTATTTATTTATTTATTTATATGTAAAAGCACAGGTCTTAGAATAGCCAAATCTCTTGAGAAAGAAGAAAGTAATATTAAGGCTTACTATATTGGCATAGTAATCAAAACTGTGTGGTATTAGTACAGGGAAAGACACTCTTCTAACAATGAAACAGAAGAGAGAACCCAGACATAGATCCACACAAAGATGCTCAACTAATTTTTTAGAAAAGGTACAAAACCAATGAAAAAAACAACAACAATGGGGAAATGATAACTTTTTCAATTGCCAAAGCAATTGAAATCCATAGTGGAGAAGCTTCATATCTTATATATAAATTTATTCAAAATAAATTTAAATGTAAAATATAAAACTATAAAAGATCAAAGATTTAAATGTAAAATATAAACTATAAAACCTTTAGGGAGAAACATAAGTGGATATCTTCAGGAGCTAGGCAAAGAGTTCTTAGTCTTGACACAAAAGAAAAATCCATAAAAGGAAAAAAATGATAAATTAGATTTTATCAATACTAAAAAGTTCTCTATTATAGGCCTGTGAAAAGAATAATAAAACAAGGAACATATGTTTGCAAATCATATATTAAAGTTGCAATGAAATATCATTATACACATATCAGAATGGCTAAAGTAAAAATATCAAGTGCTGGCAAGGATGTGGCTCACTCACACATTGCTGCTGGGAATGTGAAATGGTATAGCTACT
This sequence comes from Lasiurus cinereus, assembly GCA_011751065.1. Lineage (NCBI taxonomy): Eukaryota > Metazoa > Chordata > Mammalia > Chiroptera > Vespertilionidae > Lasiurus > Lasiurus cinereus. The sequence continues at coordinate 16,268,458 of JAAGEH010000038.1, read as the reverse complement.
CTGTTGGCACGTTCTTCTAAAATTAAATATCCAATTACCATACAATCCAGGAATTGCATTTTTGGGCATTTATCCCCCAAAAATGAAAATTTACTTTCTCATAAAAATCTGTAGATGAACGTTCATAGAAGTTTTTATTGTAATAGCCAAAAATTAGAATCAACTTAGATGATTTTCAACAGGTGAATAAATTACAGGTGAATAATAGTTCATACATACCATGGAGTACTTATTATTTAGCATTTAAAAAGCAACAAGCTGTTGATACATGCAACAACTTGGAATTATGCTGAGTGAAAAATGCCAATTCCATAAAGTTATAAATTATATAATTCCATTTATATAAAAATTTTTAAAGCATGTATTTATTTTTTTAAGTTCCTCTGGGATTTTTATGGTTATTTTATTTTTTCAGAGGAGGAAGGGAAAGGGTATAGATGAAAACATCAATGATGAGAATCATTGACCAGCTGCCTCGTGCATGCCCCCTACTAGGGATCCAGCCCACAACCTGGGCTTGTGCCCTGACCAGGAATCAAACCATGACCTCCTGATTTATGGGTCAACATTAAACCACTGAGCTATACCAGCCGGTCCATTATATAAATTTTTGAGATGACAGTTTTAACAGTTGTGGACAGATTGCCAGGGGTGAGGGATGGGCATAGAAAAGAGGCAGATGTGGTTATTAGGGGTAACCTAAGGAATCCTGTGGTGTTGGAACTGTTCATCATCTTTACTAATGGTGAATACAAACCTACACAGGTGACTAAATTGTGTAGAATTTAATACACACAATTTGAGTAGAAGGAAAATGTAGGAAATCTGAATAAATCAGGGGATTATATCAATGTCAGCATTCTGATTATGATTATACCATAGTTTTGCATAAAATTGCCATAGGGGTAAACTGGGCACAGTGTGTAAGGGATCTCTTTGGGTTATTTCTTACCATATAATACATATCAACCTATAATTATCTCAGTAAATATCTTAATTTAAAAAGAAAAGACCAGCTACTGTATCCTAAGTTGGGTCCTAGTCAAACTGTCTTGACTGGCCTAAGACTGGTGGGAAAGGAGAGTAGGCAAGAAGTTGTGTTCCACTTCCCACCCCAACCCAGGTGTTGCTCTCCCTGCGCATCTTGCTACTAATGAAGCCCAGCGTGCTGTCCCGAGTCAGTCACCAGGTAGCCTTTGGGCTCCATGAACTCCTTAAGACCAACGCAGCCAACATTCATTCAGGCGATGACTGGGCCACCCTCTTCACGCTGCTGGAGTGCATTGGCTCCGGCGTGAAGCCTCCAGCCGCCCTGCAGGCCACCACCAGGGCCGATGCACCTGATGCTGGTAAGCCTATTCCCAGAGACCCACACTGGCAGATAAACAATTATGGCCCCAGAGGTTGATTCAGGAAAACAAAACAGGTTATTACGTTCCGCAGATTAAATATCCGTGGCTTCTGCCATCTGCTCCCAGAATTTCCTATACCAGCTGTCCTCTCCCCAGCACACTGTCAAGTTAGACAGCATGAAGGCAAGTAGGCAGCAGAGAAGGCTCTGAAGCCAGGCTTACTGCTGTCCTGAGGACTGGTTTATCAAAAACTGTGAGAAACTGCCACTTCCCTCCCGTGACAGCTGCTCCTAGATGCCATCAAGAACCCAAATTAGCCTGCTGCCCTATTTGGTCAAGAGAGAAGCTGTCCAGACCATCCTTTAGCCCTGTGGTAACAGGACTGAAACTAAGCCAAACCAAGAAAGAAAAGCCAGCCTTCGGCACCTGTCTTCTGAGAGCTGAAACTGTTCCCTCAACCCAGTGTCCCCATCCTCATTTTGACTCTGCCTTTCTCCTTGCCGGCTCAGGGGCCCAATCAGACAGTGAACTCCCATCCTACCATCAAAATGATACGAGTCTGGACCGAGGATACACTTCTGACTCGGAGGTCTATGCTGACCATGGCAGGCCTGGCAAAATCCACCGATCAGCCACGGATGCTGACGTGGTCAACAGTGGTTGGTTAGTGGTAAGTGATGGACAGCAGATGAGACTTCCCTACTTGGCCTGTGGGAAAGATTCCTAGTCCTCTGAGAGGGCATCCAGGGGAAGATCTGGTTCAAGCCTGGGTTCCAAGCTCCTCTGTGTACTTTACAGGTGGGGAAGGATGACATCGATAACTCCAAGCCAGGGCTTGGGACTGGGTCCAGCCGGCCAGGCCCTTCACCCCTGGTCAATCAGTACAGTCTAACGGTGGGGCTGGACCTCGGACCTCATGACACTAAGTCCCTGCTTAAGTGTGTGGAATCACTGTCTTTCATCGTGCGTGACGCTGCCCACATCACACCCGACAACTTTGAGCTCTGTGTCAAGACCCTCCGCATCTTTGTTGAAGCCAGTCTTAACGGTGGTGGGTCAACTGACAAAGGGGCAATTGGGAGTAGCCATGTGAATATATGGGGGACAGGGATATCTGTGTCTAGGGATACGGAAATGTGACCTGGATCTGACTCTGCTCAGGGTGCAAGTCTCAAGAGAAACGTGGCAAGAGTCACAAATATGACAGCAAAGGGAACCGCTTCAAGAAGAAATCCAAGGAGGGGTCAGTGCTTCGACGGCCTCGAACCTCTAGCCAACATGCCACTCGGGGAGGGCATAGTGATGACGATGAGGATGAAGGCGTGCCTGTCAGCTATCATACGGTGTCTTTACAGGTCAGTCAGGACGTAAGTATGGCACCCTTTACTTCCTCTTCTCTCCCTGCATCTGACTTTGGGAGTGTGGATGGGGCCAGGGACAGCCAGGACTGAGAGGAAGGGCCAAGGTCTTCAGCCACCACCTCTACAGTGTTCCCACCTGTAAGTCTCTGTTTGCTTACTATTTAAACTAAGTTTATTTTTTGAACAGGTAATACATGCACATGGTACAAAGTTCAAATGGTACAAAAGGGTAAACAGATAAAAGTAAGCCCCATTCCACTTCTGTTCCTAGCCAATAAGTTCGCACTAGAGGCAACTACTGCCACCAGTTTCTTGTCTATCCTTCCAGAGTTATTCTGTTTATTCAAGGCATATAAAATTTATTTTATGAGCAGAATTTATATCACTAACTAAATGGATAACTAATTGCCTTAAACAGAATAGTCTTAGAAAAATGATGAAAACAAATTATTAAATCTAGCCAGATACTATTACCCATCAAAGCCTCCGAGCCTGAAGTATACTTTCTGTTTTTAAAATAACGTGATAAGATTTTATATATTATCATGTGTGAAAGAGAATTGAAAAGAAAGTATATTTCTCACTGTGTAATTCAGTGTTATTAAATACTTAGTCCACAGCCCTCCTCAAGTCTCCTCTACTAGGACTAATACTCAACTTTGGGAAACTCTGGCCAGGACGGGGCAACTAGCTCATAAAGTGGAGAAGGGAGCAGTGAGAGGGTTGAAGTGTGGTGTGACTGGTACGAGAGGCTCCCTTGAGGACTCAGTCAGGGACAGTAGTGGATGGGGGACTTGACCAGACCTAACCCCACTCATGTCCTGCCCCTCCTGTGATCCCAGTTGCTAGACCTGATGCACACCCTGCACACTCGGGCGGCCTCTATCTACAGCTCATGGGCAGAGGAGCAGCGCCACCTGGAGACAAGTGGCCAGAAGATCGAAGCGGATTCGCGCACTCTCTGGGCCCACTGCTGGTGCCCCTTATTGCAGGGTAAACTTTGGAGGAGCAGGCGGGGCAGGGGCAGAGGTGGACTAGGAGCTTGGGAAGTACCAGGATCAGGATACCTGAAGGGTCCTGAGCCTGTTCTTGCTCTCAGGCATTGCCTGCCTCTGCTGTGATGCCCGGCGCCAGGTGCGGATGCAGGCACTGACCTATCTGCAACGAGCACTACTGGTACATGATCTGCAAAAGCTGGATGCCCTGGAATGGGAGTCCTGCTTTAACAAGGTAGGACTTCCCTCTAGTCTTTTTTTCTTTTTAATGTTTTTGTTGATTTTTAGAGAGAGGGGAAGGGAGGATAGAAAGATAGAAACATCAATCAGCTGCCTCCTACACACACTCTTCCTGGGGATCAAGCCCACACCCCGGGCATGTGCTCTAACTGGGAATCAAACTGGCAACCTCTTGGTCCCTGGATTGATGCTCAGCCGCTGAGCCACACCAGCGGGGCAGACTTCCCTCTAAGTCTTAAGGTAAAGTTCAAATTTTTAAGATAAGGAGAACAAGGCAGCCTGAAAAACCCCTGATGTCAGTCCTCAGTCTGCATCAGACCTTCCCCATCTGCTCAATACTCATCAACCCCAGCCCCTGGTTTCCTTGGGGCAAGGCTGCCCACTGGCCTTGCTAGGAGATGGCTGTTTACCTACCAGGTGCTGTTTCCTCTACTGACCAAGCTCTTGGAGAACATCAGCCCTGCAGATGTGGGTGGGATGGAGGAGACCCGGATGAGGGCTTCCACACTGCTCTCTAAGGTATTGCTCACTACCCTACACCCACCCACTATCCTGCTTCTTCACAAAAAGGGAAGCTAAGGCTTCTGGAAGGATATAGAGATGCAGTGTAGGTGCTCAGGACCCAAGCTATGGAGACTCAGTGGGACTTGGGGACGTTTCTGGAATTCAGAGGCATTTCTAATCTAAGATTACCATGCAAGATAGAACAGGCTTGCCTCCCAGCCTTGGAGAAGGGTATGGAAGGCCCCTACCATATCCGTGGCTGAAAGTGGATGGCGGGTCACAGGTCTTCCTGCAGCACCTGTCTCCACTGCTGTCACTCTCTACCTTTGCGGCCCTCTGGCTGACCATCTTGGACTTCATGGACAAGTACATGCATGCAGGCTCCAGTGACTTACTGGTATGTTCTACCTCACTCCTGCTGCCTGCTTCCTCTTCCACCTGCTGGGAAGACTTATTGTTTATCCCCTTGGTGGCTACCTCCTTACCATATTCTCCCATGCCCTCTTTTCTGTTCTACTACCACCTGTAGTCAGAGGCCATCCCTGAGTCTCTGAAGAACATGCTTCTGGTGATGGACACAGCGGAGATTTTCCATAGTGCAGATGCCCGAGGAGGCAGCCCCTCAGCCCTCTGGGAGATTACCTGGGAGCGCATTGACTGTTTTCTGCCCCACCTACGAGATGAGCTCTTCAAGCAGACTGTCATCCAGGGTAGGGGGCTCAGCCCAGCTTCATCAGAAAGAACCTGGAGCTCAGTAGTTCTCTGTACTATAGGTGGGTGGGAAGACTGGTGGGTAATCAGGGCTTGAAATTCTAAGAGCTGCCATTTGGATTCTCCACCCTCCTCAGACCCCATGCCTGTGGAGCCTCATGCCCAAAAACCTCTAGCTTCAGCCCACCTGACATCTACTGCTGGGGACACCAGGACACCTGGCCATCCACTTCTCCCAGAAATGCCCTCTGAATTGGGAGCCTGTGGTGAGTCCCTCTGGGCCAGCCCACTGGGTGTTGAGCAGGAAAGAGGAGGCCCCTGGTAGCTTGGGATTGCTGCTGATCATGGGCTGTGAGCCAGAGAAAGGGGAGACCCTGAGAATCCTGTTTGCCTGCTCTTCCTATCAGAAATGGCAGGACCAAATAAGCTATAATGGAGCTAGCTGCTTGAGATTTTCAAGCTTAGGAAGAGAAAGCTGGGTCTGGAACTTGGAGAATATGCAAAGGTTGCCCTTCAGGGATTCTAATAAAGACCAGACCAAAATTAATCTAAAAGTATAGCAAAGGAGGTAGAGGACAGAGATAAGGTAACTGGGCATTGGAATGAGTTTCAGGGGGAGACTCCCAACTATATAGCCTGGGAAGCGTCATTTTGCGGACGGGAATGGGGAGGAGCAAAGCTTGGTGTGAGGGAGTTTGACTGCACCACCTTTGATTCTTACTATAGACTTTGAGAAGCCCGAGGGCCCCCGACCTGGCAACAGCAGCTCCCCTGGATCACCAGTGGCATCTAGCCCCAGCAGGCTGAGCCCTACCCCAGATGGGCCTCCGCCCTTGGCTCAGCCCCCACTGATCCTGCAGCCCTTGGCCTCTCCACTGCAGGTGGGCGTGCCACCCATGACTCTGCCCATCATCCTCAACCCTGCTCTCATTGAAGCCACCTCACCAGTGCCCCTCCTGGCCACACCTCGCCCCACAGACCCCATGCCCACCTCTGAAGTTAACTAAAATAGGCCCCTCAGAGATCAGGACCTGTCCCTGGCCCCCCTTCCAGCTGTCCCAGGGGCCACACTGTTAAGGCCCAGCTCTAGCTGCTATCGCTGCTACTTGTATGGGGACCTAAAAAACAGAACTTTTATAGCCCTTCCTGGGACCCACAATCAGGCTGCAGGACCTTCCTCCTCTGCTCTCCATTCTTGGGGATCCAACCTGAGAGCACACTCAGGTATCACCTGTCGCCTGGTAACTGGGGAGGCATCACTGTGCCAGCCCTGCAGTGCCTGCCCTTGTGTCCCTCCTGCCCATGGTTAGGCACTGAGAGCCAAGCCAACCACTCTGCACTTTGTTTCCCTCTCTCATCCCCACTCCCATCAGCCCTGGGCCGCCTCCTCCAGTTCTTCCTCTTTTACTAATTTGTTGGTCAGTTTGAAGAGCTGATTGGCATTGAGGGTGGGCAGATGGGGCTGGGCAGGGGGACTGCCCACAGGAACATGTACATATGGAAAAACAGGACAACAGTGGACTTTTTATGATGTAATAAATATCTTAGTACCATTAATGCTTTTCCCTCTGGTTTCCTTCTTGTACTTGTGGGCATCATGTTCTTAGGATACCCAGGGATTAGACCTCGCATGAACAGAAATGACACTGAATCTACCAACAGTCTGGTCCATGTGGCCCCATGCCAAAAGCCAACCAGATCCCAGGACTGAGGTCAGGATTCCTTTACTGCTGCCCGATGACCACCATTAGCACAGCAGTGCACCTTTACCAGCAAGGATGTTCAGGGGTTTGGGCAGTTGTCCTCTTCCCTAACTGCTCCAAGGAAAACACCTGAGACAACAGAGACTCAGGTCAAGGGAAACCAGAGCTGAGCTGTAGTTACTCAGAAGTTTTCCTTCTGTTGTGCCACATGGTGCAGGAGCCAAAGGAGCCATGGACTTATGAGAGGGCCATCTTGCCCATAGCTGCGATCATGTGTATGTGGGCACAGGGACATTCATTTTGGCCCAAAATTGAGGAGGGACCATTTCTTCCACCCCTCAGCCTCCATCCATCCCAGTCACTGAAGCATGATTGGAGAACCTGCTCCCTTTCCCTGTACATCAGGGTAAGAAGGTAGGAGTGTGAATGAGGCAGGCTGTGTAGCCCCTGCAAAGCTTAGGTACTATGGGCAGGATGCAGAATGCTATGTATTAAGCTTTCCCAAGTGAAGCAGTTACATCATCTTGGTTTCCTCCTCCATAATGGTCCCTTCCCCCAGAGGGCGAGGGAGTGGAACCCTATTGAACTACCAGCTGACATCCTCATAAAGAGTTAGGGACACTCACTCTCTTCATTTGGGCCCAGCTGGCTATGTGATCATTTAGCATCTGGGACTGCCCTTTGCTCAGCACAACCGCGTAGATGTTCCTGGGAGTTGGAACTTCTATAAGTGTCTCCCTCGAGTGTAGAAGAGGGTGCTTTGTAAATGGGATTAGCCTGATGTGAAAAAATACTGACATGAGACCTAGAACTCTTATACTAGTTTCTACCTCTTCCCTTCCTTCTTCCCCAAGTAGTCCAGACAATCCTTGGTTTCCCAACCCTGCCATGGGAAAATTAGGAGTGTGACTGCACTTTTTTGTATGAGTGTAGAAAAACCAGGATCTACAATCAGTAGAACTGGGGCTCTTGGCTTGGTAACAGTTATGATGTCTCTGATCTGATATCTGAGCCCTACCTACAAGCTCTGCCTTTAGAAGCTTGCATATGTTTTTTGTGGGTTTTTTTTGTTTGTTTGTTTTGGGGGGGAGGGGGTCAAAAGTTACACATGAATTTTTTACTATGGGGTGTCAATACCCCTAATCCCGCATTGTCAACTGTACAGAACTAGTTCCAATGGATACACACACACATATACTCTCACCAAAAAAATCCTAGAAACAACAGAAAATTTGGCTATCCCAGCACTTGGATATTTACCTTTGCTTAGGGCTCACTGCTTTGGGGGTGAATGGCCTTGAGGAAGCAGAAGCTCTCAGTCCCTGGGCCTCAGTGCAGAGAAGGAACTTTATTTAATTTTTTAAAAATATATTTTATTGATTTTTTACAGAGATGAAGGGAGAGAGATAGAGAGCTAGAAACACCAATGAGAGAGAGACATCGACCAGCTGCCTCTTGCACGCCCCCTACTGGGGATGTGCCACAACCAAGGTACATGTCCTTGATGGGAATCGAACCTAGGACCTTTAAGTCCACAGACCAGCGCTCTATCCACTGAGCCAAACCGGTTTCGGCAGGAACTTAGTTCAAGTAAACACTCCCTCGAAATATTCTTCACTCAGCTTCTGAGATACTATTTTCTTGGTTCTCCCTATCACATTGGCCACGCCTTTTTAATTTCCTTTTTGGCTCCTCATCTCCAGCCTCTGAACATTACTGGTGGAATGCCCCAGAGCTCCTCAAGTCCTTTCTCTGTACTCAGTCACTGGATAATGTTCACTGTCAGGACTTTAAATACCATCCATTACACTAATTATGTCCAACTACCCCTTTCATTTCCACTTACATGGCTCATTGGCTCTCAAACATAACAAACTTAAAAGGAAAAATTCTTGATTACCCCCCTACAAATCTGCTCCTCCCCCAGTCTGCCCCATATCACTAAAGGACAGCTCCATTCTTCTAGATTCTTATGCCAAACTGATCCCCTCTTTTCTCATATTCTACATCCAGGTCCTCAGCCACCACTGGTCTAATGGTCAAACCTCCTGTTTTCTAGTTCCATGATCTCTATTCTCTCCACACTGAAACCATTTTAAAACCCATTTTCATTCCATTGCTTACAACCCGCCAATGGCTTTCCATCTCAGAATAAAATAAAAGTTCTTACTTTATCCCACCTACCTAATTTTCTTACTGTGCTTCAGATATGCCAAACACATTCATATTAGACCTGTACACTGCTAATCCCTGCACCTGGAATGTTCTTCCCCCAGATATCCATATAACTCAGTCCACTTTTCTCAACTTTTCAGATGTTATCAGAGAAGCCCTCCCTGCCTGCCACATATAAAACTTTTATCACTCTTTGCCCCCAAACCTACTTTTTCTCCATAGCACTTATCACCCATCAACTGACATATCTCCATTTGATTTTTATCTTCAAACAAGAGCATTGTTTTCTAAAGTATGTCCTCACTATTTATTGGTGAATGAAATAGGATGAGTTTATGGTGCCTCTGCTTTGGGCCAGGCCCTAGGGCTGCATACAAAAACAGAAAGCTAGTGTGGCTCAGTGGTTGAACATTGACCTGTGAACCAGGAGGTCACGGTTTGATTCCCAGTCAGGGCACATGGCTGGGTTGTGGGTTTCATCCCCAGTGTGGGGCATGTAGGAGGAAGCCAATCAGTTATTCTCTCTCATCATTGATGTTTTTATCTATCCCTTCCTCTCCAAAATCAATGAAAATATATTTTTATTTTTTTAATATATTTTTTATTGATTTTTCACAGAGAGGAAGGGAGAGGGATAGAAAGTTAGAAACATCAATGAGAGAGAGACATCCATCAGTGGCCTCCTGCATGCCCCCCACTGGGGACGTGCCTGCCACCAATGTACATGCCCTTGACCGGAATCAAACCCAGGACCCCCCAGTCCGCAGGCCGACGCTCCATCCACTGAGCCAAACCAGTCTCGGCTGAAAATATATTTTTAAAAAGTTACTTTAGAAACAAAAACAGAAATAATCATTAGGCTGGAAATTAATGGAACAAACAATGAAGAAGTTTCTTAAGCCCAGCTAGATGAGGCTATAGCAACTGATAATAAACCTTGAGTCAGTTAAAATTTCCAGGCCAACATTGTGCATTGTTGGAGTTGATTAATGGGAACATGGGGCTTCATTATTCTATTTTCTGCACTCTATGTTTTATATGAATTTGTGGGGAAAGAGCTTTATTCTACAGTTAACAGACTGGCTTTGAATTCTTGCTCTGTCCTTTTTTTAAAAAATATATATTTTATTGATTTTTTACAGTGAGGAAGAGGGATAGAGTTAGAAACAAGAGAGACATCGATCAGCTGCCTCCTACACGCCCCCCACTGGGGATGTGCCCGCAACCAAGGTACATCCCTCCCCCCCACACACACTAGAATCGAACCCGGGATCCTTCAGTCCACAGACCTACGCTCTATCCACTGAGCCAAACCGGTTTCGGCTTGCTCTGTTCTTTCTATCTGTGTTACTTCACCTCTCTGAGACTTAATTTTTTTTCTTTAATATATTTTATTGATTTTTTACAGAGAGGGAGAGAGATAGATAGAAACATCCATCAGCTGCCTCTTGCACACTCCCTACTGGGAGGGGATATGCCCAGAATCTAGGTACATGCCCTTGACCGGAATCGAACCTGGGATCCTTGAGTCTGCAGGCTGATGCTCTATCCACTGAGTCAAACCGGTTTTGGCGAGACTTAATTCCTTCATCATTAAAGTAAGGTAATATTTATCTCCTAGGGATATTGGAAGGAAGAACAAGAACTTATAGTAAAGTACCTTAATATAGTACTGGGCACATTCCACTTGTGGGCAAGGTGAAGAGGAAGGGGAAGTAAAAGGAAGTAGCCCAAACCAAGAGCTATAATAGTCTTCCTCTATGCAGAGCTGGTGCATACTTATAGTTCCATTATTAAGAAGGTTAGGGGAGGCGAAACCAGTTTGGCTCAGTGGATAGAGCGTCGGCCTGTGGACTGAAGGGTCCCAGGTTCAATTCCGGTCAAGGGCATGTACCTTGGTTGTGGGCACATCCCCAGTGGGGGGCGTGCAGGAGGCGGCTGATCGATGTCTCTCTCTCATGGATGTTTCTTATTCTCTATCCCCTATCCCTCTCCCTTCCTCTCTGTAAAAAAATCAATAAGATATATTTAAAAAAAAAAAGTTAGGGGAAAGTTGCAGGAAAGATCTGAAAAAACAGCCTGTGTTCTACTGTGAGCCCAAGGTAGGATGACTCCAGGTATGGAGGTACTTATGCATTCCTAGAGAGAGTCTCTACAGAGCAGAGATGTCCAGCCTCAGAGTTAGTGCTTTGTGAAGGACTGCACTAACCTTGCTGCCACTTAGAAGCGTACAAGCGGACGTTGGGGACTATATAAAAGGCCATTTCCTACATCGGAGGAAGTTTGAATTATTAAGATTGTGGATACCTTTTTAATTCTAATACCCCAAATCTCTGGGACGGATGAGCAAGCCTTTCCAGGAGCGGTGCTCCTGAGTTCAGTCATGCCTGAAAGTCTGGCCCGCTGTGAACTTTCCATTTATAGAACACGTTTTCGGTCCAGGGTGTCTCTTCCAGGGGGGGAGGCGTTAGAATCAGTCTCCTTGCAGTTCCAGAGAGGCCGCCAGATGGCGACCTAGGACCCACTGCAAGATCAACTTCCTTCCCCCAACTTCCCGGCAGCGGGGGACCCCTCTCTGGGCGCGGGACCAGAGGGCTGCGCCGTCAGCTTCCCCCTGGGGTTCCCCAGCCAAGCGTTAGGCGCAGCAAAAGCCGAGTACAACGGGGGCCACCAGCTGTTTGAGACAGGCCGGAGTCGGGGCCCTTGGCCGGGGGTGGCGCTTGTTCCACAAACCCTGCCTCTGGCTGATGCTCCCCTCCTCCCCGTCCCCCCGCCCCGCGCTGGAGCCCTCGCCTAGCCGACCACCCCACTCCCTGCTCCCCGCGAGGCGCGAGCATTTCCCCCGTGAGGGGCACTTTAGAGTCGCCCCCGATTGGCTCTGGGCATCGGAGTTAAACTTTCAGCCAATGAAAGAGGGCACAGGGCGTGACGCACGGAAACGTCACGGGAATTCCCCCCTCCCGGGGGCGGAAAAGGGGCTTTCCCCGCAGGAGCCCTGGGACCGAAGAGGCGTCGCGACCGGTCCGAGGTGGGTCGGGCCGGGAGAGAAGCCGGGACCGAAGCCGCCGCCGCGGTGAGTGGCCGCGTTCAGAGGCCTGGGTGGCCGAGACGCGCGCGGGAAGGGCGGGGGCAGGGCCCGTCACTGGTGGAGCCCCGGGACTGGAAAGCGGCATTTGCACACACACACACGCAGCGCACGCACACGAACCGGACACCCGGACACACACCAGCACCCTGGTACAAAGACACGCGGACCCGCACCGATGCCGGCGGGTGCACAGCATCACCCATGGTCTCCGCTTCGCGCGCACGCACACATGCAAACATACCCACCCGCGCTCAGGGGCCTGGACCCACACGCTTCACGCACAAACTCAGAGAGATGTCCGCCGGTGCCCTTACACACCAAGACCAGCTCAGACGTGTGCCCAGCCTGGGAAGTGCAAGCTCGCTCACCTGTTGCCCGCACGCCGGCCGGCACACGGGCTGAAGTTGCACTGCGCACAGCACCTGTGCTGGAGGCACACACTATCGCACGGGGCCGTGGGCCAGGAGCGGGGCACGAGCGCCCATAGCCAGTGCGGAGTGGGAATGAGTTTCGCGGATAGAAGCCCATCCAAAGAGGAGACACTTTTCCTCCCTCCCCCAACCCCCCCACAACCCCAAGAGACTGGCCTTTGGGGGCAGAACCCCGGAGCCCCCCACTGGGAAGAGCCCCCGCCTATGGGCCTTCGGAGGGGAGGCCTTCCTACAGTAGGAATGTCCCCCCAAAAACCCCCGGGTGAATCAGCCGTAGCCTCCCTTTGGGTAGAAAATCCCAAGGTTGCTCCAGCTCGGGGGAGGCGGAGGGGGCGGGAGGCGGGCCTCGGCCCCAGTCTAGGAGGCTTCCCGGGTCTGGGAAGACCCTGTAGTCCCCGGCACCTGCCCTGGAGAGAGGAGGGGAGCCTAACCCCGCGGGGGCTCCCCTGGGTCTGGTGGCCCCGCTCCCCACGGAGGCTGCGGGCGTCCAAAGCCGGGTGTCGCTCGGGCGCCCCTCCCGCGCGTGGGGGCGTGGTCAGTGCGTCATTTCCAGTCCCGCCCCCTCCGGCCCCGCCTCCCCTTGGTATTTTCGGGACTTTCCTGAGCTGCTCTAACTTTCCTGCCCCTTACCCGGCCCGGCCCAGCCCCGCGCCGGATCTCGCCCTCCACCGGATCTCCCCCGCCACGCCCGCACGGGTGGCTGGAGGAGATCCGACCCCGCTCCGAACCTGGGGCCCCCTCCCCCGCACTCTGGTCCCCCCGATCTGTCTCTCACTGCCCCCGCCACTCCTCCAAACCCAGGGCGGGCGCCTGAAACTCTGGGAAACAGAATCCGGCCGGAGCCGCCAGACAGAACCGGGCCTAGCCCAGAGCCATGGAGAGCTGCTACGACCCAGTGAGTCACTCCGCCTGGCCCCGCAGCCGGCCGGCTGCCCCCGTGAGTGTCTGCCAGGCGGCCTGTCGCTTCTGCTCCCTTTCCACCTGTACCGCCTCACAGTATTTCAGCCTGCCTGTCAGCCTGTGTGCAAACTGCTTCCAGTGGGAGCTCTTTTGTGGACATGAGAAGGAGAGGGAGTGATTGCTGAGGGTTTAGAGAGCTGGGAGGTGGGGGGCCCGGTGGGGGGCTCAGAATCAGCTGCCACCCCAATCTGTCTCCAAACCCCAGAGTCTGGATGGCATCATTGAATATGATGATTTCAAGTTCAACCCTTCCATTATGGAGCCCAAGGAGCCTGCCCCAGAGACAGGTTAGTAAGCCTTTAACCTCCCCTTGTCTTAGAGGGAGGGAGGGAGGAGCAGGTGCCTGCTGCCTTGGGGATGGGCTCAGAGATCCCGGATCAGCAAGGCCCCTCCTCTGTCCCCAGCTGATGGCCCCTACCTGGTGATCGTGGAACAGCCTAAGCAGGTAAGTGACTGGAAGGGATGGGATGGGACGGCTTCAGCTTTGGGGGCAAACGGGGTAGTTGTAGCTGGGTGGTCATGGGGAGGGTCACTGACCACAAAAGCCGCTTCTGGTTGGGATGGTCGGCTGCTGCTGATCACAGCGGTGTGCGTGTGATTCAGGCAGACACTGACAGTCATTATGGTCACTGCTGGCAGGGAGTATGGCTGGCTCTAGGGGGGGCGGGGGTCCTCCCTGGTCACAATGTCACTCTCTCCTGGGACCTTCAGCGAGGCTTCCGGTTTCGCTATGGCTGTGAAGGCCCCTCCCATGGAGGGCTGCCAGGTGCCTCCAGCGAGAAGGGCCGGAAGACTTATCCCACTGTCAAGGTGAGCATGGATGGCGCTGAGGGTGGGCTAGTGGACAGTGTATCCAGCGGTATTACTGACAGCCCTCCCCCCTCACAGATCTGTAACTACGAGGGACCAGCCAAGATCGAGGTGGACCTGGTAACACACAGTGACCCGCCTCGTGCCCATGCCCACAGCCTGGTGGGCAAGCAGTGCTCAGAACTGGGGGTCTGCGCTGTGTCTGTGGGGCCCAAGGACATGACTGCCCAGTAGGTGTCCCCTACCCCTGGTCCCTACTGACATGCCCCCTCATTACCTGCCAGTCCTAGGCCCCCGCCCATCTCTTAAGTTGGCCCCAGAACCCAAGGCCACGAGTAAAAACCAGAAAAGCTTCCTAGAGGAAGTAAGCGACGCTGAGCCCTGGCGGCGGGGAGGGTGGCTCAGGAGGAAGCACTGCCTGCAATTCTTCTGACTCTCCTTCCCCCGCTCAGATTTAACAACCTGGGTGTCCTGCATGTGACCAAGAAGAACATGATGGAGATTATGATACAAAAACTTCAAAGGCAGAGACTCCGCTCCAGGCCCCAGGGCCTCACGGGTATGGTGGGGAGGGGTCCTGGGAGGTAGTCATGAAAGGAGTGAGAAAGAGGAGCAGTCTAGAGGTCTTTGTGCCCACTGTGCAGAGGCTGAGCGGCGGGAGCTGGAGCAGGAAGCCAAGGAGCTGAAGAAGGTGATGGACCTGAGCATTGTGCGACTGCGCTTTTCCGCCTTCCTTCGCGCCAGTGATGGCTCCTTCTCGCTGCCCCTAAAGCCTGTGATCTCCCAGCCCATCCACGATAGCAGTGAGTATCTTGATAGCTGGGGTGTCAGACGGAGCCTGGGAGGCATCCTCAAGCTGTGGAATCAGATAGGCCTGGGTTTGAACTTGGCCCTGCCACGTATGACTAAGAGATCTTGAGCAAGTCATTTCCCCTCTCTGAGTACGGCTTCTGTCTTGGGTAAATGCAATTACTAGTGGTTCCTCTTGGGGTTGTTCAGATAATGATACGAAGCACTTGGCTCCACGAATGGGGCCACAGCTCTTACATCATCTCAAGGAATTTGATATGCCACCCCCACAGAGTCTCCGGGGGCCTCCAACCTGAAGATTTCTCGAATGGACAAGACAGCTGGCTCTGTGCGGGGCGGAGATGAGGTTTATCTGCTTTGTGACAAGGTGCAGAAAGGTGAGGCTGGAGCCCATGCTGGGGACTAAGGATGCTGGGTGTCAAGATTGGGGGCAAGGGCAGCTTCGGGAAAAATGGCGCTGAAGATTCCAGTGGGAGCTGTGGCCGAGCTTCCGTCTTCCCTGTAGATGACATTGAGGTTCGGTTCTACGAGGATGATGAGAATGGATGGCAGGCCTTTGGGGACTTCTCTCCCACAGACGTCCATAAACAGGTACCCTGGGGACCCTCCAGCCGGGGGAGGGGTGCCCATCTCGGCCAAGGCCTCAATGACACTTTATGCCTTCCTTTTGCCCAGTATGCCATTGTGTTCCGGACGCCTCCCTATCACAAGATGAAGATTGAGCGGCCGGTAACTGTGTTCCTGCAACTGAAACGCAAGCGCGGGGGAGACGTCTCTGATTCCAAACAGTTCACCTATTACCCGCTGGTGGAAGGTGAAGCGGGCTGAACGTCCCCAGGGGGCCGGCGGGTTGGGTCTGGGCTGGAAAGTCCCGAGAACTAGATCAGGGTACCCATGAGTCAAGTTAGGAGTGGGGAAGGTCCCAGAGAGAGGTAGTCCTAAGAGGGCTTTGGGGGGCGGGGAAGGGTCATTACCAACCTTGGGACAAGGCTCTTGAGTGGCCCTGGAGTCGGGGTTCTAACACCTGCATTTCCCTCTGTCTGCAGACAAGGAGGAGGTGCAGCGGAAGCGGAGGAAAGCCTTGCCCACCTTCTCCCAGCCTTTTGGGGGCGGCTCCCACATGGGTGGAGGCTCTGGGGGCTCGGCAGGGGGTTTTGGAGGAGCCGGAGGAGGTGAGGGGTGCTGGTGGCATGAAGGGCGGGGGCGGGGCCCGGGGTCCAGGGGAGAGCAGTTGGGCGGGAGGTGATCTGGGAGAGTTCAGGCTGGTGCCTCCCCTCCACAGACGGCTTGTCTTCACAGGCGGCAGCCTCGGCTTTTTCCCTTCCTCCTTGGCCTACAGTCCCTACCCGTCCGGTGCAGCCCCAATGGGCTGCTACCCGGGAGGCGGGGGCGGGGCGCAGATGGCCGAGGGGGCCCCTAGCGGGGATGCTGGGGAGGAAGCAGCAGAACCGAGCGCGCCCCCCGAGGACTCCCGCCGCAAACCGCAAGCTCAGGAGCTGCTGCAGCGAGGTAAGGTCCCCGGCCTTCGGGTGGTCGGAGCGCTGGGGGTGGGGGGCCCAGCCCGCGCCCACGCCCCCTGTCGCCCTCAGCCCGGGAGTACAACGAGCGCCTGTTCAGCCTGGCGCGGCGCAGCGCCCAAGCCCTGCTGGACTACGGCGTCACAGCCGACGCGCGCGCGCTGCTGGCGGGACAGCGCCACCTGCTGACGGCGCAGGACGAGAACGGAGACACGTAGGTTCCCAGGCGGGTGGGGGGCAGGGTGGCGGGGAGGAGATGGCCTCTGGGGTTCGGGTTCGGGATGGGCGGACTGTGGAAGGTCGTGGGGTGCTCTGGAGTTGAACAGACTCGCTTTCAAGTCGGGCTCGCTGTGCACTAGTTCTGTGCAAGGTTCTGGATCTCTGTGTACTTCAGACTTGTCAGCGGTTAAAGGCATTAGCGCCCTGGCCGGCTTGGCTCAGGGGATAGGGCCTGAGGACTGGAGGGCCCCGGGTTCGATTCCGGCCAAGGGCACATGCCTGGGTTGTGGGCTTGATCCCCAATGGGAGGCGTGCAGGAGGCAGCCAATCAATGATTCCCCCTCATCACTGATGTTTCTATCTCTCTCCTCCCTTCCTCTCTGAAATCAATAAAGAAATATATATATTTTTTAAAAAAGCATTTGCTCCCGAGACCAGTTTGGCTCAGTGGATAGAGCGTCAGCCTGCGGACTGAAAGGTCCTGGGTTCGATTCCGGTCAAGGGCATGTACTTTGGTTGCAGGCACATTCCCAGTAGGGGGCGTGCAGGAGGCAGCTGATTGATGTTTCTCTCATCGATGTTTCTAACTCTCTATCCCTTTCCCTTCCCCTCTGTAAAAAATCAATAAAAATATATTTTAAAAAAATAAATAAAGGTATTTGCCTCAAAAGGTGCTCAGGAAGGATTAAGTTCAGGTGCTGCTTTGCCCTTAGCGAGGTCTGCGCTCAACAGGCCCCAGCAGGGCAGACTGTGGAGGCTGTGGGGCTTTGAGGGCAGAGGATGCTCCCCCTCCTGGACTTGCTAAACCAAAGTCTCCGTCCCAATCCCCAGGCCGCTGCACCTGGCCATTATTCACGGGCAGACCAGTGTCATCGAGCAGATAGCCCATGTCCTCTACCATGCTCGGCACCTCGGGGTGGTCAACATCACCAACCACCTGCACCAGGTGAGGGGCACCTGTGGGTGAGAGGCTGAGAGCTGGAAAGCAAGTGGGTCTAGGCCAGGGGCGGGCCTGGCTCACTCTGCCTGTGTCCCCAGACACCCTTGCACCTGGCGGTGATCACCGGGCAGACCAACGTGGTGAGCTTCCTGCTGCAGGTAGGCGCAGACCCGACCCTGCTTGATCGGCATGGAGACTCAGCGGTGCACCTGGCACTGAGGGCAGGTGCCAGTGCCCCTGACCTGCTGGGTGCGCTGCTGCGGAGTGGGGTTCCCACCGTACCCCAGCTGTTGCACATGCCAGACTTCGAGGGTGAGTTCTTCACCTCATCTGGACCAGGGACAAGGGTAGGGGTCAGGGAGGGTAACTGATTAGCACCTAGAGTGGGCGTAAGGTGCAGAGGTCAGCTTGTCGGGGCCACAGCTGCAGGCTGAGGGTCCTATGTCCCTAGGGCTGTACCCGGTACACCTGGCAGTCCGAGCCCGAAGCCCCGAGTGCCTGGATCTGCTGGTGGACAACGGGGCTGACGTGGAGGCTGCAGAGCGGCAGGGGGGCCGGACAGCTCTTCACCTGGCCACAGAGATGGAGGAGCTGGGGTTGGTCACCCATCTGGTCACCAAGGTAGGAATGAGGACCAGGAGGGACCAAGGATGGTGAAGACAGGGGGAGAGGAGAAGCCAGTTAGCTGGTGTGTAATCAACCACGCCCGGCACTCCACAGCTCCGTGCCAATGTGAATGCGCGCACCTTTGCGGGAAACACACCCCTACACCTGGCAGCTGGACTGGGATCCCCAACCCTCACCCGCCTCCTTCTAAAGGCTGGTCAGTCTCGCCCTCAGGGGCTTATGAATAGGGCTGGGAGGAGAAAGAGGGGTGCCTCCCACGCTCCCCACTCTGCAATCCTGAATGTGGGTTCCCATTGCACCCCCCCTCTCCTAGGTGCTGACATCCATGCTGAGAACGAGGAGCCCCTGTGCCCACTGCCTTCGCCTCCCACCTCTGGTAGTGACTCAGATTCTGAGGAGCCCGAGAGGGACCCCCGAAGCAGCTTCCGTGGCCACACACCTATTGACCTCACTCGCAGCACCAAGGTGAGGCCAGCCCGGGACGAGAAGTTCCAGAGAACAGGGTGTCCGGGCTTAGGGGTGGGGTTCAAAGTATCTGGTACCTGGGCTTAAGGACTGGGATGGGAGTAGTGAAGGCTGAGGCTGTCTCTCCAGGTGAAGACCTTGCTGCTAAATGCTGCTCAGGACACCATGGCACTGCCCCTGACCCCGCCCAGCCCTGCAGGTGAGCTCTCCTCACTCACCCCTCGCCCTGGCCCCCGCTCACAGAAGCCCTTCTCTTTAGATCTCTGAAGGGGTCGGTCGGCCCTGTCTATCAGATCGCCGCGGGAGAAAGGTGGTGTCGGTGCCCACTCTGGAGGTAACTGACACGTCTGTGTGTCTGTCCTCCTCAGGGCCAGAGCTGCCACTGGAGGACACAGTCCTGCAGAACCTGGAGCATCTGCTAGACGGGCCAGGGGCTCAGGGCAGCTGGGCGGAGCTGGCGGAGCGGCTGGGGCTGCGCAGTCTGGTGGACACGTACCGAAAGACCGCCTCGCCCAGCGGCAGCCTCCTTCGCAGCTATAAGGTCCGTCGGGCCCTGCCCCCTGCTCCGTGGCTGCCTCCTCTGCCTCCTTTACCCGGGCTCAGATCCCAGGGCTCCTGACCCCCCCTCCTAACTGTAACGGAGGTTCTCATACCTCTTCCTCCTCTCCAGCTGGCTGGTGGGGACTTGGCAGGCCTCCTGGAAGCTCTGTCTGACATGGGCCTAGACGAGGGAGTGAGGCTGCTAAGGGGTCCCGAGGTCCAAGACAAACTGCCCAGCACAGGTAAGAGGGTCACACCTGGAAGATCCATCTGGGCCTGGAGGGTGGGAGGCCTAAGGCCTTAACTCCCCTCCCCCACCCCTCCCTGTGTCTACTTCCCCGCAGAAGTGAAAGAGGACAGTGCGTACGGGAGCCAGTCAGTGGAACAGGAGGCCGAGAAGCTAGGCCCATCCCCGGAGCCTCCAGGAGGGCTCTGCCACGGGCACCCGCAGCCTCAGGTGCACTGAGCTGTGTTCACTTGCCTGCCCCCTTCCTGGGCCCCTCTGTACAGCATCCCCACCTATTCTAGTCCTTATTTAACACCCCAGGCCCACCCCTCCGTTGGGGTAAATAAAGGATTCTCATGGGAAAAGGAGGGGGCCTGGCCCCGTCCCGAAGTGATAGCCGCCCGTGAGTGACGTGCCCTAACCTGGCCCAAAGCGAGGCCCTGGCGAGAAAAGGAGGTCCAACCAGCAAGTCCGGAGCAGTTTTAATGGGGGCGGAGGCTGTATAAAGGGCAGGGCCCGCGGAAGGAGGGAAAGCAAGGCCATGCTGTCCCCAGCCTGTGCAGAGGGCCTGGCCATGGACACCCTCCTCCTCCTCTGGAAAGACAGAAGGTGAGCCCTCGGGAAGGAAGGAAAACCAGCTCGTCCCCAACTCCTGGCCTCTGTCTGAGCCAGGCCCCAGGATGGAGGAGGATTGCTGGTGTCGGGTGGGGGTGGTCTCAGCAGAAAGCAGAACCGGTGTCAGGCCTCCTTTCCCCTCCCCCCGCCCCCCAAAAAAGCATCAAAAGTCCAGGGCCCTGGTCCCACCCGCCCCATCCCCCAGTACGAAAAAGTGCAAAACATTATCACAAAATGGGGGGGAGTCTCAGAGGGGCCCTGAGCCTAGGCTCTGAGGCCCATGCCCTAGTCCTGCGCTGCCCCGGACACCGCGTCCGGCGCGGTAGGGCCCTGGGCCGAAGGGCCTTCGGGGTTCACCCGAGGCCGGCCCGGGCTCAGGCAGAGCCATATCATGCAGTGCCCAGGGGGCACCCCCTACACACTCTCACCCCCCCCACCTCAGGGCTTCCGACGCCCACTGCCTGCCCCAGCCCGAGGCTCCGAGCGGTGACCCTGAGCCCGGGGCTGGCTGGAGACGTTGGGCTGCAGGGAGGGACTGGAGTGAGGTGGGGGGACTCCATCCTCTGCGCTGCCAGCTTGGGCCAGTGCTGCCTCTACCACGTCCAGCTCTTCACTGCCCGCCTTCAGCTTGACCCGAAGCAGTGCTGCGTATGTGCCATAGCGGGATTTCTGAGGCAGAGGGGCAGGGGCTGTGAGCCAACTCCCCACCCTCTGCCCCTCCCACCCTCTCTCTACCCCGTCTGGACCAAGGAGGGATACCCAAGGAGGCTCGGAGATGGCAGGTTCTTGCCCACCCTGGACCCCCAAGGATGTGACATGATCCCCCGTAGGTCGGGAACCCTCTATGGCAGTGGTTCTCAACCTTCCTAAGGCCGCGACCCTTGCATACAGTTCCTCATGTGGTGGTGACCCCCAACCATGCAATTTTGCTACTGTTATGCATTGTGATGTAAATATCTGCATTTCCCAATGGTCTTAGGCGACCCCTGTGAAAGGGTCGTTCGACTCCCAAAGAGGTCACAACCCACAGGTTGAGAACCGCTGCTCTATGGGCTCTCAAGACTGCCAGTTGTAACAGCCATTGTTTCCTGAGCCTTTACCAGAGCTGGGAAAACAGCACTTGACAGACATCTCACGTCATTGCCCTCGTGAGTACAGAATGTCTCCTGTCCCACAGAAGCTGAGAGGGAGTAATAAGCAAGACCTTCGGAGTCCCCCTCCTAGGAGTCCATGCCCTTGACCGCTAGTCTGACCCTGTACTGGGGGCACCGAAGTCCTGCTCATGGAGACAGGTGGCACACAGGTGCCCAGCCTCACCTCAAACTCCAGGTAGGCCTCCTTCAGCCGCTGCTCCTCGGCCTCCTTACCCCGGGCCTTCTTGCCCAGAAGAGCAGCCTGGTGCTCCTGCAACTCGCTGGCCATGGCCTTCAGCTTGGCCTCATGGGTCCGCACTTGCTCCTCCTAGAGGCAGAGGGAACACAGTCAGGGTGACTCTAGCACCGTGGTTGGCAAACCGCGGCTCAAGAGCCACATGCGGCTTTTTGGCTCCTTGAGTGTGGCTCTTCCACAAAATACCACGGCGTGGGCGAGTCTATTTTGAAGAAGTGGCGTTAGAAGAAGTTTAAAGTTTAAAAAATTTGGCTCTCAAAAGAAATTTCCATCGTCGTACTGTGGATCTTTGGCTCTGCTGACGAATGTTTGCCCACCACTGCTCTAGCACACACAGTGGCTTTGTGCAGGTTTGTTTAAAAGGTGCCCCTTTCTGAGGATGAACAAACTGCTGTGTCTGGATTCACAGCATGGCAAGCAGAGTGGCAGCTGGGTTTCAGCCTCCATTCGCCCCCGCCACCCCATGACCAGTGTCCTGGTGCGGTGGACGTCTGCACAACCAGAGCCGGCAGCCTTGACTGCAGTTGGCCTGAGCCTGCCCTACGCCCTCCGGCTGGCCAGGGGGACAGAGCTGGGAATACCTGGGAGAGGCGGGTGGCAGCGCTGGGCAGCAGAGGGCGGCTGAACTTCTTCTGGGAACTGACAGCAGCTGGGAAGGGGGGCGCAGAGAACATGGCGGCCACCACATTGATGCGAGTGATCCAGGACTGCATCTGCTCCAGGCTCCTGAGGAGAGAGCACGGCTACTGGGGACCTGAGCTCCAGATGTGGCCTGAGAAGGAAGGAATCCTCCCAGGAGCGAGGGAGGGGAGCACGATGGGAATGGGGAGCCGGGGCCTGAGAGGGGCGGGAGGCAGACACTCACTGAGCCTGGAAGAGGAAGACCCGCCAGTCAGCGGTGCGCAGGTAGAAGACGTGGGGCCTCTTGCTGTAGTCCTTGGCGCGAGTGGCCAACGCGTGGTGGATGCTGATGGCATTCTTAAGCTCTGCCTCTGACAGGGCCTTCCCCGGCTGGTACTCCTCCTGCAGGGTGCCCATCCCGTCCTGGCCACGGTCCCAGGCTGGCCCCGCCCAGCCACATGGCCCAGTGCCCGCTCAGCCCCCACCCCTTGGGCTGGCTCCGAACCTTCTGTAGGTAGAGGATCATGCCCTTGAGGATCCCATGGAAGCTCTTCCAGCCCCGTTTGCCCCGAGGTGCTGGGGGGGGTGGGGGTGAGGGACAGGTCACGGGAGGACTGGGACAGGCCCACTCCCTCCCATTCCCTCAGACTCTCACACCAGGCCACGTACTCTTCCTGCAGTCAGGGTCTGCGTGCACCTTCCGCACCAGGGCCCCGTGCTTGTAGACCACGGCCCCAGGCTCAGGAGTCAGGTCCAGGAAAGGGCTGGAGCCGCTGCCGCTGCCCCCGCTGACCCTCTTGATGACCTTGGGGTTGGGGTCGGCCAACTCAGACAGAGAGCGTCTCAGCTCCTCCTCGTCTCTGCAGGTGTGATCACCTCAGAGAGGGCTGGCTACGAAGCCACGCCCCCCCTTTCAGTCCCAGCCTCCGCCCACCCAGGGAAGCCCCTCCAGTGTTTGTAGACATGGGGGCTGCTCTCAAAGGGTGCGCTCCCCCCTCAACCTGAGGCACCTGGAACCATGGTTCCCACTGCACACCAGGTCTCCCACTCAGATCAGGGCTCAATGAGGCAGAATGGCTCCTCAGATCAGAGCCCCAAGGGTAAGGCCATGTCTGTTCCTCCCCTCACATGTAGCCAACCCCCTCCTCTCCGTTTCTGCGTGCGCACACACACACACACACACACACACACACACTCCCTTCTCTACCAGGGCAGACATATGTCTGACTCAGCTGTCTCACCCAACACCAGCTCACAGCTTGTTGGCAAAATGGTGTCAGAAGTAGCTGCTTCCTGGTGGTTCCCTGCTACACCCCTATCTGCAGCCTGTCGGGTACCATGTGAAAAGTGATTCTGTCTGGCCACTCGGAGCTCAAACTGCAAGCTCCCTATTGCCTCCCACATGGAGTCTAACATCCCTACCAACACTCTCTCCTTCCACACTCCAATCAGGCCTGCCTCCTCAGTCTCCCCACCCCATTTCACTTCAGACATCACATACTTGCCACCCAAATATCAACTCCCCTTTTTCTCTTCCCAAACTTCTCCCTCTTTCAAATCTTGCCCCCCAAGTCCCAATCCTCCAAGAAGCTTTCCCTGTACCCCAGTCCTACGCTCTGCCTCCTGAGGGTTCCTCTCCCGCCTACTGGGAACTCCCAACTACACCAAGCAGTGATTGGACTCTTAGCAGATCCTAGAAAATATGAGTGACCTGTTGGCTGTGTAGATGAGGGCTCTACCCTTAGACTGGGGGGCCCAAGGCTAAAACTGCACCTTCTCTCTCACATGGATTCTTCAAGAAGTCTCCAAGATTGCTTCTGAGTCTGTTTCCACTGGGACTATAACAGTAGACAATGTGGTCCCTTGTTTGGTGACACTTAGGGCTCCCCAGGACCCAAGAGGGGTCTCTCATGCAGTTGGCCCAGGGCCCTGCCTCCAGAGACTTGTTTTCCCGCTAGGACGGCCAAGGGACCTCCCCTTCTGCCACCCTTCCCCTAGGCCAGCTGAAAGTGGCCACTTCCCCCAGCCCAGCCTGTCATAACAACCCAGCCAGAGACAAGACCCAGAACTCCCAGTCCAGGCGAGCATCTCCAAAGAAGGAAGCGAGGCCCCTTCACGGCCTCTCATGGCCTCCCCCACCTCCCTTCCCCCCACAGCCCCAAGAGTCACGGGACCCACCTCAGCTCTCCCCACCTCTCCAGGCACACCCTGCCCCACACCCACATCTGCTCCCACCACACAGCCCAGGACTCACATGGCCCACTGCAACTTTTCATTCTTGATGGAGCTGTACAAAGCCTGGGGAGGGAAAAACACATCGGGGCAGTGTGGGTCAATCCTGGAGGAAGGTTCAGTGTGTACCCCCATGCCAGAGCTCAGAGCCCTCCCTCCCAGAGAGGGGAGAAGACAGAATCGAGGGAGAGGGCAGGAATGACCAAGAACACAGGCTCTGGAACAGACTACTAGGACCCGGGCCCAGCTTTGCCACGTTAGCTGGATAGCTTTAAGCAAGTATCCCTGGGGCAGAGCACAGCACCACGTGTTTCATGAAGGGAAAGCCATCAGCACAGGGTATCCTCACAGGGGACTGATGCGCAATTAATGGCAACTGCTAATAGGACCTTTGCTATTGTTAAGAGGTCATCCTGCTCAGATCCTTAGTGAGAGAAACACAGCTCGGAAGGAAATGGAAAACAGGATTTCAAAAAGCTCTCCTTTTCCCAAACGGCCATGCTTTGGGCCTATATTTTACAGCCTAAAACCACACTGAGCATATGGGGAAACTGAGGCCCCCGAATGGGAACTCACTGTCCCTTCCTTCCTTGGCTAATGAGAACACACTCTGATGACTCCCAACCCAGACTGCCCCACCGAGCCGACTCCCACACTTCACGTTACTAGGGAGTGAATATTAGTTGAAAAGGCAGCGCACCCCAAACGCCCTGTGGATTTCCAAACCAGTCGCTTTCCTTCAGTACAGGTGCCCGGGGGGACCTGGTGGCGGTCAAAGGAGAGAATGGGCTCCAGGAGTAGCAGAGGAGACCCCTCTTCGTGGGAGTGGCCTGGAACCTGGGTCCACACTAAGGCCTCCCACTGGGGGGTGCTTCCCCCAGGCTGTCTGTGAACAGGTGTGTCCCCAGCGTGTGTGTGTCAGGCGGATGCTGCCTGTGTGTGAGCTGGGTGCAGCGGGGACACAGGAGGCACCTGCTCTGCGATGGGACACAGCCGGCGCCCAACACACCACGACCTCGGGCTCGCACTGCCCCGGCCACGCAGAACGGCCCCTGAGAGCACACCCTGCCCAGCGCTGAGCACACGCCACAGCCTCCACCCCACACACAGCGCACCCGGGCTTGTGCGCACACAGCTCCCCGGCACACACCCAGCCCAGCCCACAGAGCCTGGACTCTAATAAACCTTCACTCTCCAACTGTCTCTGGCCGGGAGGCTGGAATGGCCTTCCCGTTCCTCTCCTGCCTCGCTGGCCCCCAACCACGGCTTCCTCCCCAAGTCCCAGACCCCATCCGTGCGCCCTAAGCCACGCTCCCATGGAGCAGACCAAAGGCCCGTTAGCCTGAGGTGCCCATCGTGGCCGGAGGGTCTGCGCTCTTTCCCCTCCGGTCGCTGCCCAGGCCTGGCTCCCCGCGGGCGCTGTCCCTGCTGGGCGCCTCCCTCCCTCCCTCCAGCCACCCCCACCCCCGGCCGCGCCGCCCCCGGAGTGGCCCCCAGCCCGGCGTGGGCCGCAGCCCCGCGGCCTCACCGCCTTCTTCCGGCGGCGGCCCTGCAGGCGGCTGACCACCAGGTCGGTGTAGAGCACGGGCCTGAGGCTGCGCGAGCGCGGCGGCCACCCGTAGCACAGGGTCTCGGCGCCGCGGTGGGTGCGCCCGTAGCGCACGGAGCCCAGCGAGCGCGAGCGCAGCCGCCCGGCGCTGCTGTGGATGCTGTTGACGCCGATCATCCTGGCCCGGCGGGCGCGCCGCGGCCCCCGGCCATGCCCCCGCGCCCCCCGACAGCCGCGCGAGGGCCCGGCCGGCTCCCACCGACGCAGGACCGCGCGGCCGCGGCAACGCCGGCTCCGCGGCTCCGTAAGCGGGAGGGGGCGCCGACGGGGAGGGAGGGAGGGGAGGGCGAGGGCCGGGGCGGGGACGGCGCAAAATGGAGGCGTCCGACCGAGGGGCGGCCCCCAGCCGCGCGCCGCCACGGGGGGCGGGGCCGAGGGCGGCCGCGAGCTCCACCTGCGCGGGGGCGACGGGGCTGGGGGGGCGACGGGGCTGGGGGGCGGCGCTGGGGGTCCCTCGGCCCGGAGCTGTGCAGGGGGGCGGGCCCTGGGGGTCTAGAACTCCCTCCAAAGCAAGTCAGAGTTGGGGGGCGGGGGGCGGGGAGGGGCGAGCGGAGGGTCGGAACGCCCCCTGGCGGCCCCTGTGGCTAAGGACAGGGGCACCTCGGAATCGCACTGGCCTCGTCCAGCTCCACGCCTCGCAGCTACCTCGCACGCCGTGTGTGCACCCCAACTCACGCTCACCCTCCCCGCCTCACAGACACACGCCTCCCCTCACCAAACGCACCCGTTCACACTCGCCCCGCCTCACGGGCACCGCGCAGTCCAGATGCACAGCCACCAACGTGAAACGCACGCCCTCTGCTCGCGGGCGCCCGCCGGAGCCCAGCCCGCCCGTCCCCCGATGCACGTCCCCGCCGCGTCAGGAGCAAACGACACCCCCAACCCAGACACACACTCTAAGCCCGAACGCACACACACACACCCCCAAATCAGACCAACCCCACCGCTTCACCGACACCCCTAGGTCACACATGGACGACCCAATCCAAGCATGTCCCCCCCACTCCCCGTGGACGCCCCCACTCAGATACGTTCCCAGATGCCGACATCCAGCACAGCTCAAGCTCACCGGCAAGCCCCGGGACACGCCGGTGCGCCCCCATTGATGTGACCCCTCTGCCAGCCTTGGGGGTTTCAGGAAGCCCGGGCCTCCCTGGATGAAACTCCACCAATCGGGGGGGAGTGGACCCACGGACCCGCTCCCCGCTCCCTCCTCCTGCCGGCCTCAGGGTCACAAGCCCCAGGGGCCTGGGCTCCGGCCCGCCCCCGGGAGCCAGGCGCGCAGCGGAGGAGCTGGGTCCGCCAGGACTTGGGGGCGCCTTTGTCCCCCCAGGCCCGCCGCCTCCGGTGCCTCCTGGGCCGCGGCAGCAGGATGACCTTTGTGACTAGGAACCCCGGGGCGTGGGACGGAGGCGGAGGGGGGAGCGATATGCCGGCGGGGCCCCCACCCCACGCAGGGACCCCCGCCTTCTCCGGGGACACAGAGGAGGGGCACCCCTGAAGACAAATGCAGGGTCCGGGCCGCCGCCGGATCCCGCGGTTCTCAGAGCCACCGCCCCTCCCCCGCAGAGCGCATGTCCGGACCGCACGGCCAGTGCGCATGTCCGCAGAGCGGGTCCGTGAGGCTGGGGGCGGGGGAGGGGGAAGGGGCGGTGCCCGCACTGAGTCCGGGGACTCCGGGCCGCCGAGGCAGGGCCCCTCACCTCGCCTTTCTGACACCCGCCAGCAGGTGCCTGATCCCCCCGCTCCAGCTATCTGTGCCCCGCCCCCCCGCCCCCCCGCCCCCCACCTTGAGCAGCTCCCGGGGGAAGTCGCCGCCTTCGTTGAGGCCCTCCAAGTTCCCGATGAAGTCTCCGCAGGTCATGCGCTTCCCGATGTTCTAAGGGAGGGAACAGAGGCCTGTGAACCCAACTGGGTGGCCCTTGGCCTGCCAGGCCTGCAAGTCTTGGACAGGGTCTGTCTTCCGGCTCCTTCCCGCCACTCCCCACTCACGTGGCCGTGGAGATCGGTGTTCAGAAGCATGAGGGCGCAGGTCAGCGTGTGCGCACCGTCTAGGGCAGAGTGGACATTCAGCCTCCCTGGGCGATCTTCCGCAGACTTCCACCTCAGCCCCTGCCCCCTTTCGGGGACCCCTTTGGCCCACAGGCACCCTTTTGTAAGTCCTGAAGCCCATCAGTGAGCCAAACCTCAGCGAAGATTTCTCTTTTCCAGCAGATCCCTGAGAAGGGACCTCACCCTTGTCTCAGGCCACCCTCCCTAGCTCTCTCAGGTGCTGGGGGGATGTCCGCTGCTCGCCCCTAACACCCATAGGCCTGTGTCTCTGCACAAAACGCAAGTGTGCCTCACACACTTCTGTGGGCCGGTGCAGCCAAACAGAATCCCCACGTGAGCCGAGCACTGTTTTGCACGTATCTGTGGACAATGGTGTACAAACACACCAAGCCCCAGGGAAGGTCCCTCTTCACCATACACTATGCCTGCCCACATGCACAGTTCCACATCCACGTGGCCATGTCAGCATCGTCTGCACACACATATGCTCACATGCCTGCAAGCTTGTGCATTCATTCACTCCTGCACACATACTCATGCTTCTAGGCACACATCCAGTGCCCATTTGCCAGGGAAGCCCTGTCCCTGGCCTCCTCACCCTCTGAGGACAGAGCTCCAGGATTGCACTGGAAGTATCTCTGGGAGAAGTGGGCCAGCACGCGCTCCCGTTCCTGGGTCTCACCCATTAAGGCCAGCTCCTTCAGAAACACCCTGGAGAGGAGGGAAGAGGGAGCATGTCAACCCCACCCAAGGTCCCCTCACCAGGCAGCCCTGGCTCCTGGGAAGGGTGATGTCAAGACAGCTAGGGGAGGGACAGGGGCTCAGAGGAGGCACGGCTAAGGCCCTGCCTCCCAGGCCCGCAGCGCTGGGGCTGCACTCAGAGGGCTCCACACCCACCTGAGAGCTTGGTCCAGAGTCATGCCCGTGAAGACAAAGAACTTGAGGTACTCTCCAGCCACGAGTTTACTGAAGTCATTGCTGTGGGCAGGGTAGAGAGACAGGTAGAATCTCAAGGGGAAGTGTTAAGGGGCCTCATGGGGTTACCGAGAACCCCGGGGGCATTAGATAGAGGGGGTGTGGAGGTGCCGCCCGCAGGATGCAACCCTCCTTCCCTCTCCTCAGCCCCAGCCCAGTGGTTTTACTTCTTGCCCAGGTGCCGGGCCACATCAGCCTTCCTGAAGCCGTCGAGTCGGTAGAGCCTCTTAGCTAGGCGCTGCGCAGCCTCCAGGTCTGCTTTCTGCCCATTAGACAAGGTGTCCGTGCTCCCCAGGGCTAGCCGCTCTGTGCTGTCCAGCTCCGAGTCGGAGTCAGATACCAGCTGGCTCAAAGGTGGCTCGCTGCCAGGGTAGAACACCAGCTCAGAGATGGGGCAGGTGCCCAGAGCCATCCAGATCCTTCCTCGGCCTCCAGAGCAGGGTGACCGAAGGGGAGACTGGGACATGGGGAAGGCATTGACTTTTCTCCAGAGGGGATTGTCCAGGTTCCCTCCAACATTACCACCTCTCAGTGGAAGTCTTGCCTCGAGTCTAACCCACATCCATTTTGCTGCTGTGGGAACTCTGGCTGCTTCCCCAAGGAAGGAGAAGATGAGGCCACAGGCTGCAGCGGGGTGTGAGACGGAGAGGAAAGCCCCCCCCCCACTCCCCATTCTCCCACAGAGCTCCCTCAGTTGGCTGTTGCACATAGATCCCCCATCATCACTCTGATCCTTCTCAGAACACAGTCTTACACCTCTAATAAGATGGGCAGGGGTTAACACCGGCTGTCAGGGAAGACCAGTAGACGGTCAAACATTTGAGGGCAACAAGGACAGCCTCCCGCTCCTATCTCTTTCCTCCTCCCACCCTTTCGGGAGAGGAGTCTCCCCCTTGGTCCTTCTACTCACAAAGAGGCAGGTTCTGGGGCAAAGGGGACTGTGGGTCAAAGTGCTCCCCCTCATCTCCTGTCTCCTCCTCTCCTTCCCTTCCCACCCCAGCTGCTCTACTTGCAAAGCCACCTGTCACCCAGAGACAGAGGCCGGAAACTCCTGGTTGCTAGGCAACCCTGTATCTCTGGCCACCCCCTCCTGTTGCCATGGCTTCCATGACTGAGAGGGTAGCTGGCAGAGGAGAGAGCAGAAAGGTTAGACTGATGAATGGACTTCCTGGATAAGGGTGAGAGACTCCTGATTGGAGAGGGAGGTGCATGGGAGGGAAGCGATGGGAGAGGCTAATGGCTGCATCTTTGGAAGAAGCCTTCAGGCTGGATGGGTGTTAGGTCACCAGAATTCTAGGCAGGTTGCAGGCTCTGTCTAGGGAGGGAGGGAGGGAATCTCCTAGAGAGGACAGCCTTCAATTCTGAGACCAAAGGGATGGGGCGGCGGGGGCGGGGGGCGCTCTAAGGGGCTCTCCCTCACCGTCAGTGGAAAATCCTCCAAGAGGGAAACAGGGCATCTGCATTCCTTAACCATGCCTATCGGGGGTCAAGAATATAAACTCTATCTTCACACTCAGGCTCTGTCCGTTCGAACAGCTGTTCCTAGAGCCCTAGGGACGCTGAATCTAAGAAACCAAAGGGATCACTCACCTTCCCAGGGGTGCCACCCCCAGCCCAAAGCTGTCCTCTGAGCGGCAGGGACTAGGGGGCTCCTTCCCTGGGGCTTGCTTGGCTGCAGCCTCTGCCTCATCTTCCTCCCCTCTCTGTGTCCAAGGCCCATCAGCAGCAGAGCTGGTGCCGGAATCCGGTTCAAGAGGGGCAAGTGGGGCGGGAACAGGGGGATCGGGCCGGGGGATGGGGGCCTGGGGAGGCAGCTCAAAGGTGAAGAAGGGGCTCTGGGTTGGGCCCGGTGAGGCCAGGGCCTCCAGTGAGGCAAGGCTGGTGTAGGAGGTGCCCTTGGCCCGGTGTGACTCCAAGATGGCTTCAAACACACAACTGAAAGAGTCAGGCCCATCAGCCGAGGGGCTGGTCCCAGGTAGGAAGGGCACAGGTGACTTGAGAGGCCCCAGGTGAGGCATCTGGGTGCTTGGCCTGCAGGGGCAGGTAAAATCTCTGATCAGGGGCCCAGCGGACAACTCCCAGGTAGCATTTCATTGAATTTTCATTCTGACTCTACTAAGGGGCTTATAGTCTTCTTTTCACAGTTCCCCAAACCCCTTAAAAAAGCCACCTGGACAGGAGCTCCCTACAATAGGTCCTTCAAGCTATTTAGTGCCTGGGGGCACACCATTCCTATCCATCCCCAGCACCCAATCCCCTTCCTCTCTCCCTCCCTGCTAATCTCCCTTTCTCCTCCTTCTCCCTGATCCTCTCTCCTCCTGCCATCCCATTTCTATTTCTGGCAACATCTTAGGAGAAGACGATGAGGCTCCAGGCTACAGTGAGGTGTGAGATGAAGAAGAAACCCCCACACTCCCCATTTTCCCACCAAGATCCAGGATACTGGTTGATGCTCCCACACCCCCAGGCTAAATTCTGGCTTCTGGACTCTCACTCAGCCCTTTCTTCCTCAGAACCCCTTTCCTCCTCTATCCTGGTTGCCTCCTAGCCTCCTGGGATCTTGCTGATGCCCCCACCTTCCAGTATTCTGCCAGGCCTCAGGCCTCTGTCCGGAGCCTCCTGCCACACCCCGCTGGTGGCACCACCAGCTTGGTCCTGGCTCTCCCAACCCCACCCTCATCTCTATTCCAGTCCCGTGGACCCAGCTCTGCCTCTGGACCAGCGGGAAGGAAAAAGCCACTTTCCTCTCCCTCTCCCCCACTCACCGTGACCCCTCCAAGGCCTCAAACACCTCATCGTCCACATCTTCTTCCCCGCCTGCCTCATCCTCATCGCCACTGCTCAGGCTGGGATGAGGGCCAAGGCCTGGGCCAGGACGTGGGGCAGGTGGGCGGACGGTGCCAGGCAGGCCCTCCGAGCTGGGCTGGCTCTCAATGGCTGAATCAGCCTCTTCCCGCTCAGCCAGCACTTCATCGATGTTGGTCTCTCGGTAGCACCTCAGGGGCACCGTGTCCAGGTCGGTCTCGGAGTATTGGGCCGCTCGCCCCACAGCCACCCCAGAGCCCTGCCCTGAGCCCACCCCAGCTGGAGATGGGGGGGCCTGCTCTGGGGGCTTAGCACCTGCAGTATGCACAGGCACCCCGGTCAGGAGGTTATCCAGTCAGCTTCCTGCCCTGACTCTGTTCTAGGAAGGAAATCATCCCCACGGCCTCATATTGGCAGGAAGTTCTTTCACTATCTCACCGCCATCCTCCTGCTACAAACCCAGCTTGTTCCTGGTACCAGTGGAGTTTATTTTTGGCTCCAAGGACTGGCCCTTGATATCCTGCCATCCCTTCCTTCCACTGGCCAGCTCCCTGCAGGTGCCCAACCCAGCCATCACCCCCAAACCCTGCTTCCTAGCACATATGGGAAGACTGAGGCCCGAGGCCTGAGGAAGCATTAGCTGGTGCCGGAGCGCAGGAAAGGACGGGGGAGGCTTAAAGGACGTCTCCCTTCTACGCCTTGGCTGCGGTGAAGGACCTGCCCTACGCCCCTTGCTCCAGGCCCAGGCCTTACCTGAGCTGGGGGGTGCCAAGGAGCCATAGAAGAATTCCCATTTGGCTCGAGCGGTTCTCTGGGCATGAGAGGAGACTTCCCAGGGTGAGGACCAAGTGTCTCCCTAAGCCAAGGAGGGAGAGAGAGAAGACGCCCAGAGATAAAGCCCGACGTACAAAGACAAAAGAAAATGGGATAGAAACACAAAGAAAACCACTCAGGGACAGAGATGGAGGTGCAAAAACAGAGGGACAACCCCAGAGCGCAAGAGAAAGGTTGAGAATAGCAGTGAAGGGGTTGATGAGGAGCCCACGGGGCCAGCACTGCCAAGGAGCCAAGTCTCACCCCTTCCATAGGATCTGGGGTTCCAGGGAGCCCCAGGGAGGTCGCGTACCTGGTTCAGGAGTCCAGTGTCAGCAGATCCTCGGAATAGTGTGGCCAGGCGCTCAGAGGGCCCCCCCAGCCCATTGGGGAGAGATGAGTAAAGGCCATCGGCCCCAACCTGAGGTGGGGCGGGTGGCCCATGTAGAAGGCCCTGGCTGCCAGGCAGAGCGGAGCCCCCTCCGGCTGGGAGTGGGTCCGAGGTGGATGCCTCCAGCCGCAACTTGCGGTTGGCGCCAGGCCCCAGAGCTGGCGTGGGCCTGGGGGGAGAGACCCCACCCAGGTCCCAGCTCCGGCTCAAGCCTCCGGGAGCAGGGAGCCCATTCAGCGGCCTCACGCTGGCCTTCTCCACAAAGCGGAATATGACTACGGAGCTCCGGGCCCCTGGTGGAGGCTTCCCCGAGGGTGAGGAGGGTGCCCAGGGTGAGGGAGCAACACGGGGTGAAGGGGGGCCACGCAGGGGGGTAGAGGGTGCTGTCACACGTCCCAGTTCCCGGCCTCGGGGACCTGGACCTGCCACCCGCCGTAGCAGGGAGCCTGTGCTGCCATACATGCTGGCCGGGGGGCTCTGAGGCACGGGCCCTTCGGGAAGCCAGCGGCGTGGGCATCGTGGCGGGGAGATGGCACAGTCACCTTCAGAGCAGAAGCGCATGGCACCCTGGGCCATGCTGGGGCCTGGGGGTCAGGCTGGGGGGGCAGGGATGGCGAGGCCAGGCGGGGAGTGAGGGGGCAGCATGCTCTTCTGACAGGCCTGCAAGAGAGGAAGGGGAGCAGGGGGTGAACTGCCAGGGAGTTGGGTGAACGAGAGCGGAGATAGGAAGGGAGAAGCTGGCGGGGGCCACTGAGCACCAGGGGCCTAGCCCACCCTGCGACTGGGGCGACATTGATCCCTCCCCTGGGGGTGATCAGGCCTCCTGTTTGGGCTACTTTCATGGAGGCCTGAGGAGAAAAGATTATTCCCTCCAAAAGGACCCTGGATTCCCTCCTTCTGCCTGGGGACTCTGAGCATCATTGGGGGGGAAAGGGGAGGGTAGAAAGGAAGCGATGTTGGAAAGAAGGAAGTTGAGTGAGCCTGGAGTCTGTAGCATTTTGTAGCTATTTCTGGTGAGCGGGGAGGGGAAGACTGGCACCCCACCCTCTGGACTAGGAGTGTCAGCCAGCCATCACCATCATGCAGCCATGAGTGCCCCACAGTTAGTTCCTCTTCTGGAGGCCCCAATTCAGGCCCCCAGGAAAGAGAAGAAAGAAGAATTGGAGAAGGGGGGTCATATAAGGACCACAAGGAGCTGAACGGCGTAGGGTGAAGGGGAAGAAAAAGGCCTGAACAGAAGCCAGAACCCCGAATACATATATGATGGATGGGAAAGGGACATTTTTGTTCTTAATATAGGTACACACACTCATGCACACACACATACTTAAGGACCAATATGTCACATACAGTTAAACACATTCAGAGGCTGCACGCAGACAGGCACACACACACATTGCTCAAAGACACACCCTCACACACTCTCACAGTCATAACAACTATGTGTATAATGGAAAGGCACATGCTTGTTTCACACACACTGTCACCACACAGGAACACACAAAGACATACCCAAATAGACACAGAGGGACCCTCATTCTCTAACGCTCACAGATGCATAGGCGTCTCAGATACAGAGACCTCCTGGTCACAGTTACACACGAATACAGATGCACCCTCACACCCATACTTAAGCAGGGACACACACCCTCCCTTCCAACCCCCACCAGTCACCGGCCCCTGGAGGGGGAGACTGCTCCAGACCCTTCTCTCCCCGGGGTTGGGGGTGACAGATTTTGTCCGGCCCAGGAGAGACCATAAAGAGGTAAAGGGGCCTCTTGTGGCAATGCAGGGTAGGGACTGAGGTCAGGTTCCTGAAACTCCATTGAGGCCCAGCATATCCCCAGTGCAACCCGGACTCAGTACTCACCGCTGGTGGCCTGGAGCTGAGGCCGAGGAGAGGGAGGGGAGAGGCTGGGCCCAGCTCAGCTGTGAGAGCAGCGCGCGGCTCCCGCTGGTGGCTCCCGCTTTCTCCAGGCCCGCCCGCCTCTCAGTCCCTCCTCCTCCTCCTCCCTACGCGGCTCCGGCAGAGCTAATCTCACTCCCCCCCCCAACCCCCGCCCGCTCCCGGGGCCCTGAGCCCTGGAGGCTGCGCTCCCCGCCGGACCCCCCCACCCCCACACACATACAGGTTAGGTCTCGGCTGGACTCTCCCGCCAACCTGAGACCCGCCCCCGACGAGGGGGAGGATGCCTGCAACCCGGTTATCTTCCTCGACCCTCACGTGCCCCACCCCAATTGTGTCCACGTTCCCCTCGCCCCCTGCGCCCCCTGAGCCACACGCAGGACCCAGCTTCGCACGCGTGTCCCGCTCCAGACCTCACTCGTGTCCCGAGGAGGCTGCCACATGACCTGTTACATGCCACACGCGCTCCCGCCCCCGCGAGCTCGCGGCCGCGCCAAGCACCCGCTATGCGTGTCGAGAGCGGACCCGCCCCCTAAATCCAGGGGACCATCGACTGATGGACGAGACTGAGGGGTGCACCGCCCCAAACCCTCCGGGGTCCCGGGGAGTCTCAGGCCCAGGAGACACAGCCCTGACCACCGGCCCGGGGTGCAGTAGGGGGTCTATTAGCCAGACCTCGGGAGGAACGTCCTGGATGCCTGAGTTTAGGTGCCCGTTTA
This sequence comes from Lasiurus cinereus, assembly GCA_011751065.1. Taxonomy (NCBI): domain Eukaryota; kingdom Metazoa; phylum Chordata; class Mammalia; order Chiroptera; family Vespertilionidae; genus Lasiurus; species Lasiurus cinereus. The sequence continues at coordinate 16,232,657 of JAAGEH010000038.1, read as the reverse complement.
AAGCCAAGAGGTTAGAAGGGGTGACGCCGGGACGGAAGGTAGTGGGGGGCAGGCAACCCTTGTGCCCTTGGCCAAGGTAAAAAGGGGGCCTATCCATTTTTCAGTAAGCGCCGCTAGAGTTACTATGGCAACTGCCCTCCTAGAGGAAGCCCGGGCAGGCAGGTGGTGACCTCGGAAAGAAGAAGGGGTCTGTTTGGGGGGCCGGGGGCGCGGGAACGTGCGAGGCGGGGACGCACGGGGCTCACCGCGGGGAGGGGCGGCGCCGGCTCCGCGTGGTGCTGAAAGGGACAGCGCCAGATTTGTCGCACTGCGCAGGCGCAGAGGCGTTAACAAAGCCGCGGGGGGGGGGGGCGGCGGCGCGCGGCCGGAGGGGGTGCGCGCCCACGTGGCTCTATTTTAGCGGAGGGGGGTCCTTCCAGCCAAATCCTCCCTCCCCACGCAGGCTGAGGAAGAAGTCAGCCCTCTCCCAAGCTGACCCCCTTTGACCCCCTCCGCCGGCTTCTCTCTTCTCGCTGTATTGGGAGATGAGGGAAGGTGGAAAGAATTCTGGGAAACCCAGGATGCTTTAGTTCTTTTTTTTTTTTTTCAAAGTGTACATTTTATTTTTATTTATTTTTTTATTAATTTTTTATACATATCTCCCCATTGCCCCCCCTCCCTCCCAGGCATACCCCAACCCCCCAGTGTCTATGTTCATTGGTTATGATTATATGCATAGATACAAGTCCTTTGATTGATCTCTTATCTACCTCACCTAACTTTAATCTTCCTGCCGTAATTTCACAGTCTGTTCGAAGCTTTACTGCCTCTGTATCTATCCTTTTGTTCATCAGTTTATAATGTTCTTTATTATCCCCCAATGAGTGCGATCATGTGATGCTTCTCCTTCATTGACTGGCTTATTTCACTAAGCATAAGGCTCTCCAGTTTGCTTTAGTTCTTTATTCCGATTCTCTCGACCCTGGGCCAGGCGCTTCCTCCCCAGGGCCTCGGTTTCACCTTTAAAATGGAATGACAGACGAGACCGGTTTGGCTCAGTGGATAGAGCGTCAGCCTGTGGACTCGGGAGTCCCAGGATCGATTCCGATCAAGGGCATGTATCCTGGTTGCGGGCACATCCCCAGTAGGGGGCGTGCAGGAGGCGGCTGATCGATGTCTCTCTCATCGATGTTTCTAACTCTCTATCCCTCTCCCTTCCTCTCTGTAAAAAATCAATAAAATATATTTAAAATGGAATGAGAGCCCAGACCTGCCCACCTTGCAGAGGTGCCGGGAGTCCTGATGAGATAATGGGTGGAGGGTAATCCAGCTGGGGGACAGCTTTCAGCGACGCCAGTAGCTCTGGGAGTGAGTCCCTCACACGCTCACCACCAATGGGTGATGGGGAAAGCATTGCTCCAGGGGTTCCCGGAGCGGACCCTGGACGCCCTGATAGGGCAGCTTAGAGTCTGAGGCCTGAGCTCAAGGGCGTCAGTGCGCGAGGGTAGCCCAGACCCAGGCCCCCAACGAAACCCCCAGCGGGAAGCACTTACTCCTGGTGGCTGAGCTGAGCACGCATTCTTCCCGGGACTTTAAACCTCCTAAGGGAAGGAAAGGGACACGGCTGGAGATGTAGTTCTTTATTTTATTTTATTTCAGAGAGGAAGGGAGAGGGAAAGAGAGAGAAACATGATGAGAACGAATCATCGATCCGCTGCTTTCTGCATGCCCCACATTGGAGATCCAGCCCTGACCTCCTGGTTCATAAGTCCATGCTCAACCACTGAGCCACGCCGGTCAGGTGAGATGTAGTCCTTTTTAATGCGCCCTACGTCTCTTCTCCCAAGGTGTAAGCCCGTTCCAAATCGTCCAGGAGTGGAACGGGTTGGATATAGCTCAGTACTTCGCAATTAACCAAGAATGTGAGGTTTGGGCAAATTGCTTGATGAAGGAAGAAAATAAATTGTTTCACTCATTCAATTCATTAAATAATTATCGAGCACCTACTACAAGCCAGGCAATAAGAGCCTAGATAGTTCCTTCCCTTTTTTCAAAGTCCCTAAAAGCCACCAGAGGGCAGAGGGTAAGCCCAGAACCTTGGAATTCTGGCTCTGCCCCTTCTGCGTTTGGCCTTGCTTGCTCCTCCCTTCACCACTTCGCTCAAAATCATCCACTGGCCCGAGGCAATAAAAGAAACCAGTCTTGCCCTGACCGGTTTGGCTCAGTGGATAGAGCGTCGGCCTGCGGACTGAAAGGTCCCAGGTTCGATTCCGGTCAAGGGCGTGTACCTTGGTTGCGGGCGCATCCCCAGTAGGGGGCGTGCAGGAGGCAGCTCATCGATGTTTCTCTCTCATCGGTGTTTTTAACTATCTCTCTCCCTTCCTCTCTGTAAAAAAATCAATAAAATGTATTTTTTTTAAATATTCCAACCTGTGAAGAATTAAAAAAAAAACAAAAACAGTCTCTGCAGCAGCATCACATTCTTTAGACTCTGGCCTCAGGCGCTAAAGCGGAGAAGGCGAGATCTAAAGTTACAGCACCGGTCCGTTCCGCCCTCCGCCTCGGTATCTCGAACGCTTTCCGCTAGGATCCTCAGTGAGACGGCACTCGATTGAGTCGGTCTGTTACTACAGCCCGAGGAGGCGGGCTCGCCGCAGCTGTTCCTCAGCTAAAGCGAGGCTTTACTGCGCACGCGCAGTAGACAGCCCAAGGAGCCACCGATGGAGCCGTCCGGAGGGGAGCAAGAGCCGGGAACCGTCAGGTACCTAGCACCGAAGGGGCCGAGAGAGTGAAGAAGGACCTGGGGAAGGGGAGTTGACCCGGGACCTGGCCGGGGGGGTGGGGGGGGGGCTGCTCTTCGAAGCTAGGGCGCAGGAGCCTAACGGAGACGGACTCGCAGGTGACAGCGGTCCGGGGCCGCCGCCGCCAACGCCCTTTTACCCACAGGCTCCTGGACCTGCCCTGGGAAGACGTGCTGCTGCCATACGTCCTGAGCCGGCTTCCGCTGTGCCAGCTGCTCCGGCTGCAGCGCGTCAGCCGCGCCTTTCGGGCCCTAGTGCAGCTGCACCTGGCGGGGCTGCGCCGCTTCGACGCGGCTCAGGTGAGCCGGGGGCGCGGTGCGGGAGAGCGGGGGACAGAGCTCCGCCCCCATCTGGGTGCCGCCCTCGCCTGGTCTCCAGCCCAGTTCCCGGTCCCTCTCTGTCTACCCTTCCAGACCCCCTCAGCCCTGCAGGGGTGCCCTGGAAGCGATCCACCTGCGGGAAGTGCTTTCAAAGGGCGAGTGCCGGGTATCAAAGTCAGAGGGCGCGTGGGGCGAGGGGTGTCTCCTGGGAGGGCAGGCGGCAAGCCTCAGAGGGCAGGCTGCTGCCAGGAAAGAACTCCTCGGGGGCGAGTAGGCAGCGCAGCCTCCCCCCCCGCCCCGCACCAGCTGAGAGTCGAGGTGCCTCCCTGCCCGCAGGTGGGCCCGCAGGTCTCGCGGGCCGCGCTGGCCTGGCTGCTGCGGGACGCCGAGAGGCTGCAGGAGCTGGCGCTGGCGCCGTGTCACGAATGGTTGTCGGACGAGGACCTGGTGCCGGTGCTGGCGCGGAACCCGCAGCTGCGGAGTGTGGCGCTGGCCGGCTGCGGGCAGCTGAGCCGCCGCACGCTGGGGGCGCTGGCCGAGGGCTGCCCCCGGCTGCAGCGCCTGTCGCTGGCGCATTGTGACTGGGTAGACGGGCTGGCCCTGCGCGGTCTCGCCGACCGCTGTCCGGCCCTCGAGGAGCTGGACCTCACCGCCTGCCGTCAGCTCAAGGATGAGGCCATCGTGTACCTGGCGCAGCGGCGCGGCGCAGGGCTCCGAAGCCTCTCGCTGGCCGTCAACGCCAACGTGGGAGACGCTGCCGTCCAGGAGTTGGCTCGAAACTGCCCACAGCTCGAGCACCTCGACCTGACGGGCTGCCTCCGCGTTGGAAGCGACGGTGTCAGGTGCCTGGGCCTGGGGTCAGTGCGGTGGGAGGAGGGCAATCGCTTCGCCTCTGAGAGTAGGGATGGACAGCAATCAAAAGGCAGAACTGGGGTTCCTGCGACCACCGCACCCCCATTCTGAACAGTAAAGCCCTCTGGGATTGCCTAGACCAGAGAGCCCCGTTTAGAAACTTTATTTGAACCAGTATTTGGCAGTTTTCACCTACATAGATTTCGGGCTTTTCTTCAACCAGGGGAGCTGAGGAGCAGTAACCCTGTTAAGAGACAGGAAATCTCCAGTTCACTGGAGGCATTAAGTACATGACTGGGACCCAGGCCCCCTTTCTCGCGTATGCAAGCAAAAAGTATGCCCCGAGATAGTGGGATACATAGGGGCTTTGCTGGATTCCCCTACCCTGGGTGTAGCCCTTTCGCACCCTCAGCCTCACCCCACACCTCCCCTAGGACTTTGGCGGAATACTGCCCTGCGCTGCGCTCACTGCGAGTGCGGCACTGCCACCACGTGGCTGAGCCCAGCCTGAGCCGCCTGCGGAAGCGCGGCGTGGACATCGACGTGGAGCCCCCGCTGCATCAGGCTCTGGTGCTGCTGCAGGACATGGCAGGCTTTGCACCCTTTATCAACCTGCAGGTCTGACCCACCCGCTGGTGAGGCACAGCTGGACTGTGTGTCCGGGCCTGGCTAGGAACTGTAGGAAACTGGACTGTGTGGGCCTCTGCTGAGAGGCCAATGCCCTACCCCTTCCTGGAGCTTCAAATAAAGAGCTTTCTACCCCCTCCGGCCTGGCGCTGTCCTGTTGGAGAAAGGGGACATGAGGTTGGAAGAGAAAGTCAGACAGACACAGTCCCCCAGCACCCCAGCTCTGGGGCAGAAATGATCAGAGTGCACTCATCTTCTTGGGGCTACCTTTACTGTGCCCATGGGCAGCTCCAAGAAGTTAACATGGTGGAGAAGGGAGGTAAGAGAAGATGTGGAGAAGGGGTCAGGAGTTAGGGTGGGCCCTGTGTGGTGGTGTAGGGCTTCTGCATCCCTCTGGGATCTGAGCCTGGAAGGCTCTAGCAGAGTCTGGCGAACGACTCAGTGGAAGCGGTATTTTCTGGCCGGCTTGAGGTTGATATATGTGGCCTTCATCTCCTCCGCCTCAGGGTTCCGCACATCTTTGAATCGCTCCCCCTTGGTGCTCACTACCTGGTTGTCGATGTATCGGATCAGCTTTTTGGGGGCCTGTCAGGCAATCAGTCAGTGAGTAGCAGAAGCCAGGAGATAGTCTCACCCGCTCCACACCGGCCGCAGCCCCCTCTCTCACCTCCTTGGGAGCCATGGGCCGGTGAATCTTCTGATCCTCTGCACTATCCACCATCATGTACCTGCCAAAAACTGGCTGGGTGAAGCTCCTGCCATCCTGGGAAAACCCTTTAAAAGCCCAGCCCAGCCCACCCACACTCACTTCTGCAGGATGAAGGACTTCAGCTCATCCTTTTGGGGACCTCTGAGGCGCCTGGTTAGGTCCTGCAGAGGGGAAAGCCTGGTCTAGACCCTAGGTCACCAGTAAGAGAAGCATATGGTGACAGGCCAGGGGTGAGGGCTTGACACTAAGGAGGAAGGTAGCTGGGGCTACGTGGGTTAGGGAGGGTATGGCAGAGGATACCTGGTTGGGGCCATCCCAGGCTGGAGGCTCCTCCTTCCCCTCTACCAGCATCTGCACAGCTTCTTCCAAGTCCCCGCGTGCTTTGGCCAGCACCCACTGGGCCTGCTCCATTGAACAGGTGGGGAACACCTCCAGGAGCACATCCACCCCTGAGAGCAGGTCTTCCTCGGCACTGGCTGCCTGTGGGCATCAATGTTGACAAAAGGCAGTACTTCCTCCCTCTCTGCCCGACTCCCTCATTGGTGCTCTCCTCTACCAACCTCATCTTGAGTGTCCCCAGCAGCAGGAGAAGCCCTCGTCTCTTCTTTGAGCTTTTCAGGCCGCTGCAGGGGCTCTGGGGAGATGGGCACGTGACCGTGGACCTCAGAACTCTGTGGTTGCAAGTTCTCTTAAAGAGGCAGAGAGAGCACCGGGTTTGCCAGGTCTTTGGGAATGGGGGCTACAAGTCATCCAAGTGCCTGCTCCCCAGACTCACCTTTGTTCCTGGCACCACTCAACTGCCCTGAGAGCTTCTGCATCATGTCCCCTATCGTACCCCTGAAAAGACAATGAGGGTCATAAGAAGGAAGACAACTCTGCCTACCCTCCACAATCAGCTGGCACCCCTCCTTTTGGCCCTAGGCAGACCTCACCTTGGGATATGGGCGAAGCCAGGCACATAGGCCTCCATCATCTCAGTGAAAGCCTCCATATCAAAGTTCTCCTCTGATGGACCCGCGGGGCCCAAATCCTCCAGGACCCCGAGCACATAGGAGAAGATGACCTCATCCAAGCCGCTGCAGGACGGGGACAAGACAACTGTGGGTAAAGCACCAGATACCTCCCGCACTCCCACCTAACCCTAGACTCCAGCCCTCGCCTTCACGGGCCCGTGAGCCAGACCTCAAGCCTTGAGGCCAGAGAATATTCCACCCTCCCTCAGAGCTCTGGTTTCCCATTTGTCCAACAAATGGGACAAGGACAGGATAAGAAGTAAGGCCATTCCAGCCAATCACAATCAGCCCTTCCCACCTCAGGAATGGGTCAAGTGTTCCCATCCCCGACTTTCCATCGGCCAGGGCCCAGATGCTGCCAGGCAGCCGCCAGCCTGGCGCTAGCACGTTCTTCTAGGAGGGCTGCTTCTACCTGAGGTCGGCCTCTGGGAGGTGCGTCTGGACGAAGGCAAGGAGGGCTGCACTAACAATCCTCTCCAGCTCCATTCTCTCTCCTCTTCTGAAAGGACACAGATGGTGGTTTATCAGGCCCTCTCCCGCCTGCCCCTACCCACTAGGCCCAGGGGCAGTCAGCTCCTCCCTCCGGTCCTGTGGAAACCATTGGTTAATGTTGCCCACAGCTTCTAACTCTCCAACCCTCCCCCGCACCCCCAAGCAGAGCCAAGCCCTCTCCCTGCCCACCTCTCCACCTCCTCCAGCCCGAGACAGGGCAGAGTCCTGTAGCAGGAGAAGGCTTCCAGAGTGGCAGTTCCCCTCACCCCTCCTGATGACCTCTCTCCATCTCCCCACCCCATTCCCTAGCAGCAGGCCCAGACCCTGTGTCAAGAAGACAAGGTCTTGGGGGTCACATGCCTCCTGGCTTCGGAATTCCATCATTGAGAGGGCCACTTAGCCCCCAAGTCTAACTACAAGGGGCTAATTGTGCAGCCCCCCAAAGAGCAGGCTTAAGAACTGAGCACAGCCCTCCCCCCCAAGAATGGCCACCCACCTTCTGGCACAAAGGGGCTTTTCTGGCTCCAGGGCCCGGATAGAAGGGGTAGTCTTTCATGAATTCTCCTCCCAACCAATCCCTGCCCTTTTAGAAGCTTGGGGCTATCTACAAAGGACTTTCCATCTTTCCTTTCCAAGGCCTATGGAGCCCTACAAGACCTGGCCTTTGCCTACCTCTCCAAGCTTTCCACTTCCTCCTCTCTCCACTCCTGCCCGCCAGCCTCCTCGCTATTCCCCAAACTGGCCTGGCTTCTTCCTATCTCTTCAGATATCCACAGGGCTCATTCCCTCACCTCCTCCAGGGCTCTGCTCAAATGCTGCCTCTTCAGGGAGACATTCCCTGACTAACCTACCAAAATAGGTATTCTTCATACTCCTTAATCCCTTACCCTGCTTTATCTATACTAATAAGAGAAACATGCAAATTGACCATCCCTCCGCTACACCAGCAAATCATAATCAGCCCTCCCCACCCATAATCAGAGCGAGCATGCAATTAGCCCAACAAAGATGGAGGCTAATTTGCATACGCAGGCTGGAGTGAAGACTGAAGGCAGCCTGGAAGAAAGCTAAGCGCTGCAGAAGGGAGCGAAGCTGCAGACAAGCTAGGAGGGCAGAGAAGCTAGGAGGGCGGCAGAGATGGGAGGGAAGCAGGCGGAAACAGGAGGGGCAGCGGAGAACCCCTATTCCTCTGGCCGCAGGAAGCCCTATTTTTTTAAAAATATATTTTATTGACTTTTTACAGAGAAGAAGGGAGAGAGGAGTTAGAAACATTGATGAGAGAGAAACATCAATCAGCTGTCTCCTGCACACCCCCTACTAGGGATGTGTCCGCAACAAAGGTACATGCCCTTGATGGGAATCAAACCTGGGACCTTTCAGTCCGAAGGCTGAGGCTCTATCCACTCAGCCAAACCGGTTTCGGCAGGAAGCCCTATTTTTGCAGGAATCTTCCTGCAACGGGCCTCTACTTTTCTAGATAGCTTTTATTACAGCTTAACGTTATTCTATGTTTATTTGCCTACCCCATAGAAGGTAGGTTTCAAGAAGAGGGAGGAGGGAAGGACTTTGTCTTATTCATTGGTATAAACCTAACACCTAGAAAAATGCCTGCACATAATAGGTGCTCAATAAATATTTACTGACTTACTCTACTCCCACCCAAATGTGCATGACCCCCAAGTCTGTAGTTGGGAGTCAGGAACACATAGATGGTAATGAATGGCTCCGGACACATAGGTCCAAATGTCAGCTCTCCATTCCATTCAGAAGACTCAGGGGCACCTAAATTCTACCTACTCTGAACACACTACACCCTCCCAATATGTGTACATTTCCTCTCCAAATATGCACCTTCTCCTGTTTCACCAGCTGATACAACTCACTCAGTTGCCAAGCCTGAAACTTGAGGATTATCCTTGATTCCTCCCTCTCTCAATTCGCCTATGTACTCAACCAATATCAAGTCCTGTCCAATCTATTCCCTTATTCGTTTCCATTCTATCCACTTTGCTCCAACTTGTCTGGCTTCTGCTCCAATATCTCAACATTTCTTAGGCTAGGTCATAAGTTACTTTGTCAGGTTTTACTCTAATTAGGTTGAACCATATGAGCTTGTCAATAATGCCTGGTTTATTTTTTTAAATATACTTTATTTTAGAGGAAGGGGGAGGGATAGTGAGTTAGAAACATCGATCAACTGCCTCCTACACACCTTCCACTGGGGATGTGCCCACAACCAAGGTACTTGCCCTTGACCGGAATCGAATCCGGGACCCTTCAGTTTGCAGGCTAACGCTCTTATCCACTGGGCCAAACCGGTTTGGGCTGGGTTTTGTTGTTGTTGTTTTAAATGTTTTTATTGATTTTAGAGCGAGAGAGAGAAATAGAAATATCTACAAGAGAGTAATATCATTGATTGGCTGCCTCCTGTGCATCCTCTACTGGGGATTAAGACGGCAACTCAAGCAGGTACCTTGACAGGGAATCGAAACATGACCTCCTGGTTCATAAGTCGAAGTTCTAACCACTGAGTAACCAGCCAGGGCTTGTCTGTTTTTTATTTACAAAATGAAAAGGCCTAGCCGGTTGGGCATGAGTCCAAGGACTGAAGGATCCATGCCAAAGGCATGTACATCGGTCGCAGGCTCAATCCCTGGTGCCAGTGAGGGCACATGCAGGAGGCAACCAATCAATGTGTCTCTCTCACATCAATGTTTCTCTTTTTAAAAATCAATAGAAAAATATCCTCGGGTAAGATTAACCAAAAATAAATAAATGAAAGAAAGGATATGTGCCCTTTCACGTAGCATCAATGTTGGTTTCTGAGCATCACACTCTCCTGTTTTTCTTCTACCTTTCTGGCCGTCTCTTCCTAGAGTCCCCTCCCTGCTGCCCTGTCAATGCGGAAGCCAAGCTCAGGCTCAAGGCTGCTTCTCCTCTCTCCTCACTCTACCCTCCACCCCCACTCTGGAAGATCTCATCTGGGACCACATCTTTATTTTTTTATTTTGTTAATCCTTACCCAAGTATATTTTTCCATGGATTTTTAAAGAGAGTGGAAAGGAGGAGGAGAGACAGAAACATCAATGTAGAGAGACATCCATTGGTTGCCTCCCTCATGTGCCCTGACCAGGGCCAGGGATCAAACCCCAACCAGTATGTGCCCTTGACTGGAATTGAACCTGGGACCCTTCAATCCGCAGGCTGACGCTCTATCCACTGAGCCAAACCAGCTAGGGCTGGGACCACATCTTATGTACCAACTCCATGTCACCAATTCTCAAATGTCCAATCCTCTAGTCCAAGTCTCCCCTTCTGTGACACCCAAGTCTTTTACTCCTCCACCAAAGCTGTCCTCAGTAAATGGCATGTCCACACAACAGCTTTTCCTGTCACAAGGATGGGAATTATCCTTGATACACCCAATCAGTCACCAAGCCCTGACCATAAATCTCTCAACACACTACTTCTCTGCATCTTTATTCCCACTCTGCTCCAACTCTTACCTGCAAGAGCTTTCTCACAATGCTCCCCACAACCAACTTTCCCCTAACTATCTATTCTCCACAAAAGCCACAGTTGCATGATCTTTACAAAAAATAAAAAAATGTTTTTACTGCTTGACTTCCCTTCAGATAAGTCGAGATTCTTTTTGTGGCCTTTGACTCAGGGCCTTACATGCACCTCTGGATCACTCTGGCTTTCTTCCAATTTGCCAACACTCAACCTCTTCCATGGCAAGGGCCTCTGCATGAGCTGTTTCCTCTGCCTGGGCAGCCTTCCACCTCCACCCCTTGTCCAATTCCTTCAGGTCTGTTTTAAATTCCCTTTTTCAAAGGATGTTGTCGCTGACCCTCTGAACTGGTTTGGGTCCTTCCATTTATACCCTCATTGCAGACTGCCTTTTCCTCACTTAGCAGCACCTTTCACACTCTTTCGACAAAATTGAACGTTTCTGCCAAAACTGGTTTGGCTTAGTGGATACAGCATCAGCCTGCGGACTGAAAGGTCCCAGGTTCGATTCCGGTCAAGGGCATGTACCTTGGTTGCGGGCACATCCCCAGTAGGGGGCGTGCAGGAGGTGGCTGATCGATGTCTCTCTCTCATCGATGTTTCTAACTCTTTATCCCTCTCCCTTCCTCTTAAAAAAAAAAAAAGTTGAACGTTTCTTCTAGTTGTTTCATAAGGCCAGAGACTACAAACCTGGGTTATTCATCCATGTACTCTTAGTACCTCCTGTCAAGTAGACACTCAATAAGCACTTGCTGCGTGCTTTACAGGTGAAGAAATTGAAGCTCAGTGGGTTGAGTGACTTGCCCCAAGTCACATGGCTTCATTCCAGGTCGCCTAGCTGAGTGTGTATTTTAGGGGGTAGGAGGATATCAAGACTTCTCGATGGGTTGAGACAGGCCTACCATCTATGCTCTGTTTCCTGGTCCCCTGAGTGTAACACAGAGTTGCTGAGACAGCACAGGGGTCACTTTGACAGCAGGACTAAAGCCGTAGCCTACCAGGGACACGCCTGTCTCCTGCTCCAGACCTGAGCATGGGCCGGGGAAGGAGCAGCACTTCTCAGACCGGGCATGCCAGACCCCGCCTGCAGCTCCTCCCAAGAAGTCAGATGCTGCATAAAAGCCCCATTTGCAGGGAAGAAGCTGTCAGGGATGTGTCTGATGCCTCTAGATTTCTAACCCAAGTCTGAGGGCTGGGGAGTTGTTATTGGGAAACTCTTCACTGTGTTCAAACAAAATGTCTTCTTCTCCTGCACTTGTCTCCCAAGGGAACATTCTCCCTCCTCCTATTCTTGAGCTGCCCAAACTTTACCTAGCCTTCAAAGCCTGCCACATCTTTCCTTCACCCTTCTCCGTCTCCATCCCCCCAGCCTTCCTCATTTCTTTCCTGCAGAGGCTTCTGACATTTCTCCTCCTCAGTCCCTGAATCGGGAGGCTGCAGCCTGGGCAGCCAACCTTCTGCAGAGTAAGAACATGATCTCCATAAGACTTTTCAGATTCCGGGTGTAGCTCACAGAAGCCCATTACTCTCGGGGGCTCTAAATCGAGATACACTGATCAGCGGAAAAAATGAAATGTGGCTCATGTCCTGTCCTGAGTCCTGTTTAAATACCTCTGATAATGGTAATAATAGCTGGCACGTACGGACTGCTTACAATGTGCCGGGGATTGTTCTATGCACTTTACATGTATTAACTTACCTAACCCTCACAATACCTCTAAAATATAGAGACGAATATTATCCCATTTTACCTAAAAGGAAATGGGGAACTGATAGGTTAAGTCATTTGCCCAAGGTCACACAGTGAGTTAATGACAGATTGGTACCCAAGCGATTATGGCTCCAGAACCCTCACTGTTAACCACTGCTACACTGCACCAAAGCTCAAGATGTAAAGTCTCCTCCTTCCTGGGCTGGCCTTCTTGCCAACTTAACAATCTCTGCTCACACCATCCTCCCCATCCCTAACATCCTCCCCTCCGCCTCTCATTCTGCTGGGCTCCTTTCCTCTCTGCAGCCAACCCTGATGGCCCCATCCTCACTGCCCGCAGCTGGCCCGAGAGCACCCCCAGACCCAGGCACAGGCCTGGGCTCTTGCCTCTGGACAAACTTAAGGGAGCCTGGGGGAAGGAGTATACTGTAGTTCCCCTGCGGCGGGGAGGTGCTCGAGGTGGAGGGAGGACAGAGGCCATGTGGCAGGAAGAGTGTTGGACGCCAGTGCAGGATAAGTCCCGGGGCACTCAGAGGGTCCAGCGTGGAGGCATTCACTGCCTCTCCCAGCCCCCCTGCAGCCCCAGTTCCATAACGCAGGTGCCAGTGGACCTCGCTGCCCCCGCACCCCCCAGGCAGGTCTTAAAGGCGCCAAGGCCACTGACGGTACAAGGTGTGCGGGCACCCCAAGTCAGGCGGGAGCACCGGCGGGCGGCACAGGAAGTGGGACTGCAGTGAGGGCCGAGCCCCGAAGCCAGGAGCTCCCCACACAAACTATCAAGACTCCAGAAGGGTGGGCGCGAGGGCCTGGGGATGCGGTGGCGGCCCCGGGGGCGGGGGGGGGGACCACACGTGATGGAGAGAGGCCAGAGCAAGCTGGGAGGTGCCTTGACCCCGGCCAGGGCGAGAAGGAGAAATGGGGGCCGGGGAGGCCGGGGGGGGGGACACCCAGGACGGGCGCCCGGCCCCGGCGGGGCGGGGGCCGGAGGGGAAATCACCTGCTCGGTCGGGCGCCGCCAGCTCCCGGTCCCGCGCGGTGCAGCTCGCATCCCCCCGGTCCCACCAACGAGATCAAAGGCGGGGCCCAGAGCGGTCCGCTTCCCGGAGCGCCGCGGCCCCCATTTTTGAGAAGGGCAGATGCCCGTAAACGGGCGTGGCTCCCGCCCGCCCCCTCTCCCCGGTCTCGGGGGTGGGACGGGCCCCCGCCGCGGCCACGCTTGCGGCGGGTTGGGAGGCGTTGGACCGGGAGGCGCCGCCCGTGGGCGGAGCCGCAGCGCCCACTGCCTCGCCGCCTCGTTCCGTCTCCCGCAAGGCCCCCATCCAGTGTCTTCCCATCCGCCCTATTTCTTTTTTTAGATATATTTTATTGATTTTTTACAGAGAGGAAGGGAGAGGGATAGAGAGTTAGAAACATCGATGAGAGAGAGACATCGATCAGCCGCCTCCTGCACGCCCCCCACTGGGGATGTGCCCGCAACCCAGGTCCATGCCCCTGACCGGAATCGAACCTGGGACCTTTCAGTCCGCAGGCTGATGCTCTATCCACTGAGCCAAACCGGTTTCGACCAGCCCTATTTCTTTTCTTTTTTAAATATATATATAGATTTTTTACAGAGAGGAAGGGAGAAGGATAGAGAGTCAGAAACATCGATGAGAGAGAGACATGGATCAGCCGCCTCCTGCACGCTCCACACTGGAGATGTGCCTGCAACCCAGGTACATGCCCTTGACCGGAATCGAACCTGGGGCCTTTCAGTCCGCAGGCTGATGCTCTATCCACTGAGCCAAACTGGTCTCGGCCAGCCCTATTTCTTTGCCACAAACTCTCAAAACCTATAGCTTTCTCCTGCTCCCCTGGAGTCTCCTGTCCTTCCTTCCATAAGGTTCCCTGGCTGCATCTGGCGGCCCCTTTCCCAGACCCGGTCTTCTTGCCCACATCCCAGCGCCTCTTCCCCTTCGTGTCCAGTCCAGGTTCAAGTCCTGTCACCCAGTCATCTCTTAGGTGTTGACTTCCCACCATATCTGTTCCCTTTACATTCCCTTAACAGAACTGTCTCCCCAAGACTGGGGATGAGGGGAGGGTACAGGGTCTGGGTCTTGGACTGGGGGTGGAGGAGAAGGGGAAGAGGGAAGAAGGTGTTCTGGGTGAGGCTCGGCCTGAGCTCAGACCCAGGAGGCTGCAGGCCACGCTTACGGCCGGTGCCTCCATGCCCATGCTGACAGGGCTTCTCATTTAGGACAGGGCACCCGAACTCGGGGACCCAGCACCGCCTCAGCTTCCTCTTTCGGTTCCTGCTGCCTGATTCCCGGTGCTGCCCAGTGGGGAAGCTACCCTGTGGGGAGTTTTCCTCTCAAAAAACCCCACACACCCGAAACCGGTTGGGCTCAGTGGATAGAGCGTCAGCCTGCAGACTGAAGGGTCCCAGGTTCGATTCTGGCCAAGGAAGGGCATGTACATTGGTTGCGGGCACATCCCCAGTTGGGGGGCGTGCAGGAGGCTGCTGATCGATGTCTCTCTCTCTCATTGATGTTTCTGGCTTTCTGTCCCTTTCCCTCCTCTCTGTGAAAAATCAATAAAATATATTTTACAAAAAACACCCACAGTGGGTCCTTAGGGAAAGAGTTTCCTTTAAGAATGAACTCATTCATCCGCAGCCAGCAGGGATGAGCTCCCTTTCAGGGCTTGTCCCCTTGGCCGGTGCTGAGGACCCAGAGACTGTCGCTGCTGGCGGGGGTCACAGTCCGCTAGAAAGCCCCATCCTCCCCTCTCCCTGAAGGACTCGAGGCAGTACCTCAAGGACAAAAGGGGAATCACTGCTTCCTTTCCCAGCCCACTTTCTCCCCGCAGCTCCCACCAAATCAGCAAGGCTGCTGGAGAGAGGGGGGCAGAAACGGGGAGGGAAGGAGGAGGGAGCACGTTTGGCCTTATGCTCCCATAAAAGCACTGCCGCTGCCAGTCTGGCGCTGCTGGGGTTAATGAGGGGTGTGGTAACAGTCACTTTGAACTCCGGGAGACTGGCCCCGGGGAAGGGGAGGAGGGTAGCCCCACAGCCTCAGGCCTCTGCCAGCTTTCTAAATACTGACCATTCTCCCCTTCCCCAACCTCTCATCCTCCCTGCCGCACCCGCCTATTGCACAATACTGAGGATCACTCTTCTCTCCCTGCACCCCCACTACAGGAACTGCCAGTGTTCCTCAGTACTGTCCCTAATTGGGGCCCTAAGACTCCCTCCCCATCACCTGTTCTTGGATGTAACTAGTTATCCTCATCACAAAGAGCTTCCTGATCCTTCAGGGAAGGATGATGGGAAAGACCTCTTGGGATGAACCCCTAAATTCCCAGCTCAAACTGTGGAGAGTGCCAACTCTGTGTAGCAGGGGCCAGGTTCTGGGGCAGAGGACAGAGGGTGGACTGAGGAGCGAGACAACCACAGGTATGAGGACACACAAAAACTGTAAAGCTGGCTGGACCTTAAGATGTTTATTTTCTCTCAGTCTCTCCCTTCCCAAGATGGGAACAAACTCCACCTGGCCTTGGGGTGCAGTTTAAAGCCACTCAGGTTGAAAGGACGTAAGAGTGATGCCTCTTTTTCCCCGTTCCCTCAAGCGAATTTTGCAGCTGGTGTTTGGGTGCTTGGGTCTCCTTCGCCGATTGGGAAAGCTAGAGGCTTATGCTGGAGGAATTAGGCAGAAAGGACAGATTTCCCAGACATTAAGCGCAGAGAAAGGACCCAGCTGGTGGGTCTCAAAGGCTGGGAGAGACTCAGAGACTGAGGTGAGGAAGGGGACACTCTGGAGAGGGGGGCGTGCAGAAGGGGTGTCCCCACTCTTGCTTGAGGTCAGGAAGGGCTCTCTGGGCAGGGTGCCCAGTCCTCCCACACCTTCCTCCTTTCTCAGAAGAGCCAGGATGGGGCGGGGGCAGGAGTTGGTTGGGGCAGATGGGGCCCTATTTAAGGAGCTCTCCTTGAGAGCATCACTGCAGATCCAGTCCTTGGAGCGAGAGAGGAGGCCTCATTGGTAAGTGCCACCCCCTTTCTTTCAACTCAAGCAGGGTGAGGGTAGGGTGGCTCCTGAGCCTGCTGGCTTGCCTTTCCCTCTCGAGGGATAGGCAGCAGCTCTGCCTTGTAAGAATAGTACCCAGTCCTCAGTTCGATGCTCTAGAAAGTGAAAGTGTGTTTCAGGGAAATCTTTCTCTACCGTCCTCCTGTCTTTCAGGTACTTCAAGTGAGATTTTCAGGGAGCTGGGACTTCTGGGTTGCTATCTTGGGGATCCATATGTGGAGCTCCCTTCTGGCTCAGGAACCCACTTAGTCTCTAGAAAGATGCCCTTCTCAGTAGGTATGTTCTGGCTCTTCTCCCAACCCCTAACCCCTCCAGCTCCACATCTGGTCCCACCAGGAGGAGGAGCGCATCTGAGCATGAGATGACGGGACTGACTGGCAGTGCCCACAGAATTCTTGCCTGGCCCTGAGTTCCCTCCCCTCATGTCTTACCTGAATTCCTTTTGAAATTTAAAGAACCTTTGCCCCTTTCCCTAGCAACTGGTCCTATTTTCAGCTCCAAACTAGACTCTCCCTGGGAGAGAAGGAATCTTGAGATGCCATGATCTTTATCTGACCCATCCTAGGAATGGGGAAAATTCACAGACATGAGCAGGGAGGGCAGCATCCAGGCTGAGAGAACTTTGGCCCCCTGGCTCTGAGAACTGAATTCCATAGGCTGTGAGCTCTAGCAAATGCCCTAGGGACTCAGTTCTGGTGCCCGGCTGTGCTGCGCCACCAATACCAAGATCATGGCTCGGGCCCAGCCAGGTGCTCCTTGGGCTGCTCTTCTGCTCAAAGACTTGAATGATCCTCCCCAACTCCTTCCCTTGCCATTAAAGTCCTTCACAGGGTGGCCTCCACTTAGCTTTGAAGCCTAATCTTCCAATGAATCCCTGCTGCTTCCTGCTTCTGCTGCCGTGGTTCCTCCTCAGTGCTTCTTGAGACCCCTCCTCCCCATCACTCTGTTGGAATCCTGTGCATCCTTTCAAGCCTCTCTCTTTCTCTCTTTTTAATATATTTTATTGATTTTTTACAGAGAGGAAGGGAGAGGGATAGAGAGTTAGAAACATCGATGAGAGAAAGACATTAATCAGCCGCCTCCTGCACATCCCCCACTGGGGATATGCCCGCAACCAAGATACATGCCCTTGACCAGAATCGAACCTGGGACCTTTCAGTCCACAGGCCGATGCTCTATCCACTGAGCCAAACCGGTTTCGGCAGGTGCCTCTTTCAAGAAGCTTCTCCCCAATGGTACATACGATCTCCTAGAAATCCCCCATACTCCCCTCCATCATGGCTCAGTGCATGAGCCCCTTCACGTCTAGTCCAGTGTTCTGCACACAGTAGCTTTTTAATTCATGTTCCTTCAATTGTTCTGAGTGTGTGTCATCAATGAAGAGGCAGGCAGTGTGTGGCCTAGAGGTTAAGGCTACGATCAGGTTTCCCAAATGCATTCTCTATGTGTGACCTTGGGTTAGTTGTTAACCTCTGTAGGCTTCATTTTCCTCATTTTTTAAAATGGGAATAATAATTATATCCACATCAAAGTTTTGTGAAGCTTGAATTTAGTTAATAGTTTCTATACAGGGCTTTTTAGCACATGGCCCGCTCCCTTGAGTAGAAGGTGAGCTATCCAGTTGAGAGGTGGCCTAAAATCGAGTCAGTCAAAATGCATTGAGTGAAGGGCTCCAGGTAAGATGCCAGGGTTGGGTAAGGCTGGGACAAGGCCAGGAGGAAGAGGTCATCAGGATCAGGGTGTGGTGGCCCCAGCCCAGCTGGGACCTAGGACTTCTGGATTCCTATTTACTGTGACCTGGGGTGAGTCACTGCTCTTTGGCCTTGATTTCCCAGCATAATGTAAATTGAGGGGGTTGGACCCGGATGACCAGCAAGATCCCTGGCAGCCCAGATGTTTTATGATTTCTAAGCATCTAAATGTCAAGTTCAAAGAAAAGATCAAAGAAGGAAGCATCCAGGCCCCCGGAAGGACTCCCTTACATCCACAGGACCAGGAGCAAGCACTGGGGTTTGGAAGTACAGGGCAGGCGGAACTGAGCGGAGTGGCCTCTCATCAGAGGACAGGGATAAACTTCAAAAGCCTCTACTCAGAGGACAGGGATAAACTCGTGTGCAGCATCTGGGCATTTCCAGAGCGTAAGTGGGAGCCTTGGGAGAAATGTGTGTGAGCAATGCAGATCCCTCAGAGATGGGGGAAACTGAGAGGCTCCCAAGGTTTGGGCCCAAGAGGATAGAGAGGGAAGGGGAATCAGGACATATGTTACTTAGTGTGAAACCCAGGATTTACTTGAAACCTGCCTTGTTTCAAAACAAGATTTGAGGAGGCTTACAAGCATAAAGACAGTTCTCCATGATTAAAACAAAATCTGTAATATAGATATGTAATACATTTTATTTTTTTAAATATATTTTATAGATTTTTTATAGAGAGGAAGGGAGAAGGATAGAGAGTTAGAAACATCAATGACAGAGACATGGATCAGCTGCCTCTTGCACGCCCCCTACTGGTAATGTGCCTGCAACCAAGATACAGGCCCTTGATGGGAATTGAACCTGGGAGCTTTCAGTCCGCAGACCAACAACGCTCTATCCACTGAGCCAAACCGGCCTCAGCAATATATATATACTAGTACATTTTAAATGTGTATCCTTTTGGCCCAGAAATTCAATTTACTTTTTACATTTTTATTTTTAGTTAGAAATTATTTCAAACTTACAAAAACCCCTGCCAGAATAGTGCAAAGAAGTCTTGCTTATCCTTCTACCAGATTTACCGACTGTTAACCTTCTGCCCTGTTGTTTTTTCTCTCTGTAGTCCTTATTTCAAATCTTGCTACTTGTCCCAATAATGTCCTTCATAACAACTTCCATTCTGTCTGAGATCCCAAACAGGATCATTGCATTGCTTTCATGTTTCTTTAGTCTCCTTTGACCTGAAACAGATTTTCTGCCTTCCTTGTCTTTTATGGCATTTTTTGAACAATCAAGACCAGCGGGGTTGTATCTCAGTTTACATTTATTTACCTGATGTTTCCTCCCAAGCAAGGCCCTAAACTGGTGTTTTCCAGTTTAACATATCAGAGATCACATGATGTTGACTTGTCTCTGGTAAAGAAAAAAATTCCAAGATACTGTTATTAAAGATGGTAAGAAAGACTTTATTCAAGAAGGAGTACTGCAATGGAGTTCAAGTGTTATCCACTGTTTTCCCTACTATCCTACTAAGTTGTTACTATTTGCTTTGTAATTAATAAGTGCTTTATTGGAACATACTTTGAAACTATATAAATATCCTGTTTCTCATCAAACTTCCACCTATTAGTTTTATTTGTTTGTTTTTTTAACATTGATGTGAGAGAAATATATCGACTGGTTGCCTCCTGCACGAGCCCTGACAAGGGCCCTGGCCAGGGAGAAGCCTGCAACCAAAGTATGTGCCCCTGACCGAAATCAAACCCAGGAACCTTTGTTCTACAGGCCTCTGCTCTATCCACCGGCTCAGGCCCACCTACTAGTTTTATATCCATGAATGATTCTCATCTGAATCAATTACTGTAATGATTGGGAATGGTGAATTTCCAATTTCATTATTCCTTCTACTGTAAGAGCTTTCATATTTATTTTTTAGATAATATTAGTATAGACTTATTTATCCTTATTTTATTCAGGTTATAATCTGTTCCTGTGACTATTTATTTTGATGCTTACATTGTCCCTGATTTGCTAGTGGAAGTCCCTTCAAATTGGCTCCTTTGTTCTTTTCTTTTTTTTATCCTTACCCAACAATATTTTCCCATTTTTAATTTTTTTTTCTCTTTTTCCCATTGGTTTTTAGGGAAAGTGGAAGGGAAGGAGAGAGAAAGAGAAACATAGATATAAGAGAGACTCATTAATTGGTTGTCTCCTGCACCCGGCCCTGGGGCTGGAGATGAACCTGCAATCAAGGTACATGCCCTTGACCAGAATCGAACCCAGGACCCTTCAGTCCGTGAGCTGATGCTCTATCCACTGAGCCAAACCAGTTAGCGTTCCTTTGTTCTTTTGACATTTTTATTTTATTTATTTATTTATTTATTTTTAAAATTAAATCTTTATTATTCAGATTATTACATTTGTTTTTCTTTTTTCCCCTCCATAGCACCCCTCCACCCAGCTCCCACCCTTCCCTCCCTCCCGTTGACCTCATCCATAGGTGTATGACTTTTGTCCAGTCTCTCCCTGTATACCCCACACCCCTTTCCCCCTGAGAATTATCAGTCACGGGGAGCAGCAAGGCCTCCGCGGGCTCCGCCGTGAGTGACTCTTCAGTCCGCAGGCCGACGCTCTACCCACTGAGCACACCTTCTCCTGCTGCCACAGCGGCAGCACACACACGTGGGGGGGACATTTTTTGAGTAGTCCTTTATTTTCTGGCACAATTTGTTCCAGGCTCATCGCCTACCTTCTTTGCCACAGCTTTGGAGTAAGCCATTTTCCAAGGGACTTTGCTCCTTTCAGTGGAGAATGGAATTTAGAATCAGAGATCTGGGAGCTGTGTTTGTTGCTACTAGAGAGTCATTGTTCAATGATTCAATTTCTAATTTGAAGACTTTATATTCTACAATTTAACACTTGTGTTTGTGATCAAGCTGCATATTCAAGGTTGTTTTCTCACTATTACTACCCTCATTACTGCCAAATATGACATCATCATCTTATTTGCCTGTATTACTTAAAAAACCCATCTACAGTCTCTTTTTTCATACAACATCCGGAATAATTTTTTTAAAGTCTGATCACACTTTCTCCTGCTCACAACCTTCCATCCTAAGAATAAAGTCCAACATTCTCAATATGGCTTCAAGGTGCCATTGGATCTAGTTTCATCTTGAATCTCATTAACTATCACTTTTTCATTCACAGGAAAAAAAAAATTCAGCCTCAGGTTGTTGCACCTGCTTTTCTCCCCCAGGTATTCAAATGACTTGCAAAGATCTTTGTCTCCACTCGAGTCACTTCTTTAGCCCTAGCCAGTGTGGCTCAGTTGATTAGACACTGTCCCATGCACCAAAAGGTTGCTGGTTCAATTCCTGGTCAGGGCATGTGCCTGCGTGGCAGGATTGATCCCTGATGAGGGGCATGCAGGAGGCAGTGGATCTATGTTCCACTCTCACATTGATGTTTCTCTCCCTCTCCCTTCCTCTCTCTCCTCAAAAAAAGAAATCACTTCTTTAAAGAAGCCTTCTCTAAATATCCCACTGAAAATAGCACTCCATCACTTACCAGACGTTACATCCTGAATGCGCCCATTTGCTCTATCTCTCTACATTGCATCTCTAAAGTAAGGTCCATGAAGTCAAGGACTTACTTGGGTTTTGCCTGTAGCCCCAATGTCTCAAATGCTGCCTGGCCTATTGTAGGCTCTCAAATGCCTGTTGAATGAAGATAAATGTCACTCCTTGTGGTTTTGGCACCCACCATACCCTCGGCCTGGCTTCCCCCTCACCTTCTGTTTGCAGGGCCAGCTTCTTCAGACTCTGTGGACCTCAGTGTAAATGTTATGCCCTCAGAGAAGCCTTCCCTGATTACCTTATTCTAATTAAGTTCCACTGCTCCACTTGCATTGTCCGTTTCAGCTGCCAGTTTTACTGTATGTAGGACTTTGACAAATTTCCCTTTATTCTTTGCCTGTTGCCCCATCCCCATGCATTCCTACTGAAATGCAAGTTCAGTAAGAGCAGAGACTGTCCATTCACTACTGTATCCCAGGGCCTGGTACAAGTTGCTGGCAAATAATAGGCACTCAAGACATTTATTGGATGGACTTTCAATGGCTAAAAGCTGGAAGGAATTCAAATGTTGGAAAGATGTTAAAGAGTGAGGTAACTCCATGTGCATTGGGTATGAAATGATGTCCAGAGTATACTTAATATAAAATGCAGGTGGCAAAAACAGTATTACTTTCAAGTAATTAATACCATGTGTATAGAAAAAAAAATTGCACCCCAGTGATCATTTGGGATTGAGGGATATTAGAAAAGATTTTTGACTTCCTATATTCTATATTTTTGTATTGCAAATCTTTGAAAAAAATCACTAATATTTGAGCATTTAGTATCTGCCAGGCACTGTGGTAAACATTTTGGTTGTTGTTGTTAATCCTCTCCTAAGAATATTTTTTTCCATTGCTTTTCAGAGAAAGCGGAAGGGAGGGAGGGAGAGAAACCTTGATGTGAGAAACACACAGATTGGTTGCCTCTGGAATGTGCCCCCCTCGGCTGAGGAACAAACCCCCAACCCAGGTATGTGCCCTAGACCTGGACTCCAACCCTTGAACCTGTGATACATGGGCTGATGCTCTAACCACTGACCAGAACTGTGGTAAACATTTTATGTGCAGAATTTCATGGCATCTTCTCAAAAACCTTATGATATAGATTCTAATACTATCATATCCATTTGCAATGAGGAAGTTGTTTCAGGGACATTAAGTAATTCACACAGAAGACCTATATCACCTCCCTATGTTTTATAATCTATCTAATAAAGAGGGAATATGCTAATTAACCATCATTCCATCACAAAGATGGCTGCACCCACAGGCTGAGGCCAAGTTCCCATAAGGAGCCTTAATGAGCAATCAACCTGAGGCTCCCTGTGGGGCTTGACGGGGGACCTCAAGGTGTGCTTTCCTGTCCTGGTGCTGGGCTAGGGACCTCAGGCTGCTCCCCTTGCCCCAGTGCCAGGCCTGGGGACCTTGGACTGCACCTCCTGCCTGACAGGGCTTGACAGGGGACCTCAAGGCACACCCCCTGCCCTGGTCTGGGTTGGAGAACCTGAGGCTAAATCCCTGCCTGGCGGGGATTGACGAGGATGGAACTGGCCAAGAGGTTGGGTGGCCGGGTCTAGATCTCACACAATTTTGAGGTGCATGTGGGTGGGCGGGGACTTGACTCAGGGTCTGGTGGTGAGCACCAGACTCTGATAGGAGGAAGGTTTTCATATACATTTTACTAATTTTGTTTCATCTCTGACACTTCTATTATAGAGAAAGGGCAAAGAGCAATATTAAATTATGTCCTCTAATTAATCCCCTTTTAATGTGCACAAATTTCGTGCACCGGGTCACTAGTTAAAAAGAAAAAAGGAAAGGAAGATAAGATGAAACTAGGAATAACAAATTAGGATCCAAGTTTTGCACAAAAGATGCTAAGCAAACTTGGCTCTCAACTCCCTAGAAACGAGGGCAAAGAGAAAAATATAATCAGTTATGAGATACTTGGTGTTTCAAAGATTAAACCCCCCCATAAATGAGCGAACAACAACAACAAAAAACACTCACTGGGAGAAACCTTTCCCAAGTGCTGAGGTTTCAGAGAACTTTTCCATGAAGCTCAGAGACACAGAGGTGTTCAATCAGATATCTATAGCTTCAATAATATAGCTAAATACCCAGGCAGCTTTGGCCACTTACAAATGAAAGTCCAATAAAAGCAATTCCAGCCGAGACCTATTTGGCTCAGTGGGTAGAGCGTCAGCCTGCGGACTGAAAGGTCCCCGGTTTGATTCCGGTCAGGGGCATGTATCTTGGCTGCGGGCACATCCCCAGAAGAGAGCGTGCAGGAGGAAGCTGATCGATGTCTCTCTCTCATCGATGTTTCTAACTCTCTATCCCTCTCCCTCTCTGTAAAAAATCAATAAAATATATTTTTTTAAAAAAAGCAATTCCACAAGGAGCCACATTTATACAGCCTAGGTATCAGATCAGGTGGTCTGGCTGGCCCATAGTTAAAATTGGATGTGTGGACCTAACCCTCCAACAAACTCCCACAATTATTGCAAACTCAACTTATTAAAGACTATTAGCAAGAATCAGGGAACCCGAAGTGACATGCAACTTAAACTGCAGCAGCCCTAGTGAATTTTCCCGGGGAAGGTGGGGCTGCTTTTATGCTTCAGGGAGCCTCGTTACATGACTGGAAACTGTCAGTGCCAGCCCTGTCTCTGTCTTAGATGTCCTATCGCTTCCCCAGCCGTGCCTGCCACCGATGCTTCACCAGAACATAGGCCCTCAGACGCTCTCTGTGGGTGGGGGGGTCCCAGGACCAGCGAGGGTGCCCTGCACACTGCAGGCAGGCCGTGGAGTGGGGGCTGGGTGCGGCCACTCTAACCCTCCCCCTCCGAGCCCCGGCAGGGAAGTAAGGCTTAGGTGACACAGACAAAGGATCTCGCCGCGAACACTGGACTGCGTTCATTTATTTTTCATCTCAGGCCGGAGAGAGGCGGGCCCTCCGCTGGGGGAGTCGGGGAGCTTTGCTAGAGGGAGGAGACGGGAAAGGGGAAGTGGGAGCTCACCTTGGGCTTCTGCGGGGAAGAGAGGGGGAGGAGAGAGAGGGGAGACGAAGGGTCCAGGCCCTTCTGCCCCCCGCACCCAGGCCTCCCAAGTCCAAGTGAAAGGGAGGGGCAACAGGGCCCCCACCCGGTGAGGTCCTTCATCCCTCCTCGCTCTCCCCCCCACCACCCAGCAATAACAGGAGAGAAGTCGAGGAAGTGCTGGAGAGGGGCGGCGGGCAGTGCTGGTAAAAAAAAAAAATATATATATATATATATATAATATATATATTTTTTATATATTATAATTTTATACACACACACAAAATAAAAAATAAAATAAAAAAGGCGGGTGACAGGTGCACCCCGTCCCGATGCAAAGCCGAGGTCTGCCTTCCGGCCCCGGAGGCGAGGCGCGCGTGCTCCCCGGCGGCGGCCGACCCCGCGGCGCCCTCAGCCGCGGCCGGTCCTCGCTTCCCCGGCGCCGCTGCCGTCGCTGCTGCCGCTGCCGTCGCTGCTGCCGCCGCTGCGGGCGGGCGGGCGCCTCCGCGCGCGGAACTCGGGCTCGCCCACGCGCGGCGCGGCCTGCAGCAGGAACTCGCCGCCCCGGAAGGTCACGCGCACGTCGGTGCGGGGGTACGTGCCGTACGCGCGCCGCAGCTCCCGGCGCACGCAGCCCGGCAGCTCCAGGCGCGGGCCCCACGCGCGCTCCACGCGGCCCCAGCGCAGCTGCGCGCGCAGGCTGCCGCCCTCGGGCCACGGCGCCCAGCGCGCGGCCGCCGTCCCCGCGGGCGCCGGCACCAACGACCCCGGGTGGCCGGGCGCCGGCAGCGGCGGGGGCAGGGCCGCGGCGGCGCAGGCCGGCGGGAAGGCCCAGCAGGGCGGCGCGGCCCCCGGCGACGCGCCCGGGCCGTGGAAACAGTGGTATTCCCGCGGGGCCGCCCAGCCGCCGGCGCCCGGGGCTGGAGGCCGGCCGCCGGGGCGGAGGAGCTGCATGGCGGGCAGCAGCAGGGGGCCGGGCAGGTAGGTGTAGGCGAGGGGCGGCGGCGGCGGCGGCGGCGGCGGCGGCGGCCAGGCGCCTTCCCCGGGCGCCGGGCGGCTGCAGGAGGACATGGTCCGGAGCGCAGGCGGCAGGGGTTTTACCGGGGCCGGGCCGCACCTGTAGGGGTTGTGTCTGGATACACCTCGCTCTTATTAACACCTCCAGCCCCTGCGACCTGCTCGTCAAGGGCTCTGGATCCTAGCGGGGCTATGAACTTGCCTCCTGACTTTAGGGAACCCTTCCTCCTTCCTAAGGTGTTTACTCCTCCCTGACCTCGCCCCAGGGTTGGGTTGGAACCCCACTCTCCCAGCACACAGTAGGGACCCTACACCTTTCAAGCAAGCCCTTAGCCCAGGGGCGTTCCACTCACTTATCTCCTTCAGCCAGGCAGCTGGTTCTCCCCGGCCCGTGCTCCTCTCCCCCTTTTCAGCGGAGCTGCACCCCTGCAGGCCCTGCCTCAGCCACACCTCCCCGTTTCCAGGCAAAGGGAAACCTTGAGCTGGCCAGCACCTCGCCAGCCTGAATGGGCCTGTGCGGGCGGTGCCCACAGTAACCGAGCCCTGTGCGCCGTGATACCCTCACCACCACTTGCTCAGACTCCCACAGCCAGTTATGGTAACCTCATGTCCTTCTCAAGTCCATGCTGTGGCTGTCTCACAGTCCTCCTGCTCTACAGTGTTACATAAACACACACACACGTTTCAGAGAGAAGAAGGGAGAGGGATGAGGGAGAGAGAGAAACATCAATGAGAGAATCATTGATTGGCTGCCTCCTCCATGACCCCTATTACTGGGGATCCAGTCTGCAGTGCATGTGCCCTGACCAGGAATCCAACGTGACCTCCTGGTTCATAGGTCAACGCTCAACCCCTGAGCCACTCTGGCTAGGCAGAACTCCGAGTTCTTCTTCTTCTTTTTAATTTTTATTGATTTTTTACAGAGAGGAAGGTTAGAGGGAGAGAGAGAGTTAGAAACATTGATGAGAGAGAAACATCAATCAGCTGCCTCCTGCAACTCCTCCGCCCCCCACCGGGGATGTGCCCACAATCAAGGTACATGCCCTTGACTGGAATCAAACCTGCGACCCTTGAGTCCACAGGCCGACACTCCATCCACTGAGCCAAACTGGCTAGGGCAGAACTTCTAGTTCTTAATAATCGTGTGCAGAACATGGTGATATCATTCTCATTTCATGGATAAGGAACCAGAAACTCAGAGAAGTTAGGCCATTTCCGGGGTTCACTGTCGGTATGTAAGTAGCACAGTGATTTGAACCCTGATTCTAAAGCCCAGAAGCTGGTTGGGGGAAGCCGGAAAGATTGCTTCCAGTCCTCTCTGGCTTTAGGTCACTACCCGCCGCCTTTTTCTTCCCCAGTGGGGTGGATAGTAATCACTGAAGGATTAAAATTGCTGCCCTCTCCCAGCTGCTGCGTGGCCAGGCCTTCGTAATTTCCTTTCCCCTTTGGTTGACTCAGGCAGCTCTGGGTGGAGCTTGGGGGGAGGGATTGAATAATAAAGAGAGAGAGAGAAGGAACTCCTGGATACCAACAATAGTGTGGTGATGTGGTGGTGGCGAGTGGGAAGAGGGGTGTTGGTGAAGGTAGAGGAGGGTACAGGGTGATAAATGTTGATGGAAAAAAATAAAATAATATATATTAAAAAATAAAATCACCGAGTTCTTAAAAATAAAAAAGTATTGAAAATGGAAACGTGGGGGGACCCTCCTTCCACCTTTAGAAAGCACTAGGAAAAAGTGAAGGAGACTGAGAAGTTGTTAGGCAGGAGGAGAACCTGAGAAGTTGGAAGCCAAGGCAGGAGAGAAGGTCAAGGAAAGAGAGTGTTTGTGAATCTGTCTGTACCAGGATCCAGGAACTCTGATATCATTCAAGAAGTCAGGCAAGCAGTCACACCCCATGTTCCCTCCTAGTTAGCTCCGCGCTTGGCAACCAGGAAGGGAAATCAGAGACAATCACAAGGTCCAACCCTCGTGACAACACGAAAGGGTAACTGGTTACACTGACTGTAAAACCCGCTGGCTGGGAAGCCTTGGAGTGTATCCCTGGGGCATCAAGGGCAACGTAGGGGACAAAGTCTTTCCTGTTATTTCCCATTAGTTCTGGCCCTTTGGCCATCTTCCCCATTCCCTGGTTCCCCAATTGGACACCCAGGGAGGGCTTAGTAAAGACTCAGGGTTTGCTTTGAATGAAGGCAAATGCTGGCCAGAGATAGAAAGGCAGGGGGCACTTCTTTTGTTCATTTACGGAGGCCCTGCCGTGCCAGGCTCTGTGCTGAATGCTGGGACTCTTGTCCTCTATTCTCACAGCCAGGAATGCATAGAGGAAGGTAAGGGTAGGGATGGGGAGAAATGGCCACCTACCTTCTAGTCAGGAGGCTTTTTGGAGCAGGAGGGGTTGCTGCAATTGCTTGAAGTCTAGAAGAGTGTGTGTGTGTGTGTGTGTGTGTGTGTGTGTCTTAGGAGAGACATAGGAGGTAAGAATAGCATCTGAAGGGGCAGGATTGGGAAGGAGGGAAATGAGACCGGCTGGTGGGAGATGAATTTCAAGGGCAAGACCCTGGGACCCCTGGTGGAACATACTTAGCCCTTGGACGTCAGGGCTCTTGGGTTAGACCATTTGCTGTGGACGGGCCCTTTATCAGGTTGTCAGGAAGGAGGAAGAGAACGATACTCCTCTTGACAACAATCAACAAAGGCGTGAGGACCAAAAGTTTGCAAGACTGTTATGCCCCTGCTTCTCATTTAATGCCCACAGAATCCTCATAAGGCATAATATAGAGGCTTACAAAAGTAGGGTCCCATCACCCAGAAGCGGAGCTAGGAGGAGTCCAGGTTCCCCAGCAAGCTGAAGGCCATGCTTGTTGCCCTGTTTCCAGGGAAGCAGCAAGTCTTGGCGGGGGGTGGGGGGGGAGGGGGTGCTGTTGGATTGCCTGGAAACCTAACCAAGGCTTACACGCCTGTTGGGAGAAGACCTGGGACATCCTCACCAGACTAGACTGAGCAAAACAAAACTTTGAAGGCCCACAGGGCTAAGAGGAGGAAAGACTCTTGTTTGGGGATCCAGCTTGTCTGGACCTCTTACTTATTGTATGAATGTCAATGAAGCTCAGTTTTTTTCATCTGTTAAATAGTGATAATAGCACCTGCCTCCAAAGAATGGTGTGAGGACTCAACAAAAGAATGCAGAGTTATTATTATTTTTTTAATGTATTTCATTGATTTTTTATAGAGAGGAAAAGAGAGAGAGAGCCAGAAACATCGATGAGAGGGGAACATCGACCAGCTGCTTCCTGCACTCCCCCACTAGGGATGTGTCCCCAACCAAGGTACGTGCCCCCAACCAGAATCGAACCGGGGACCCTTCAGTCCGCAGGCTGACGCTCTATCCACTGAGCCAAACCGGTTTTGGCTGCACATAGAGTTCTTGACACAATACAGGGCACATAGTGAGAGCTCATTTCTCCTTATCTTTTATTATTACTATTATTTATATATATATATATTATTGATTTTTTACAGAGAGGAAGGGAGAGGGATAGAAAGTCAGAAACATCGATGAGAGAGAGACATCGATCAGCCGCCTCCTGCACACCCCCCACTGGAGACGTGCCTGCAACCAAGGTACATGCCCCTGACCGGAATCGAACCTGGGACCTTTCAGTCCGCAGGCCGATGCTCTATCCACTGAGCCAAACCGGTCTCGGCTATTATTACTATTATTAATAGGAGGAGTTTGGGCTGCATGGTAGCTGTCTTAGGGCCGGTGCCCACAGCGCAAGCTGGGTCTGTCTGCTCTTGAGGAGCTCACAGTCCAGCATTAGGGAGTCCCAGGTGGTGCCACTGCCATCTCCTTATCTGTGTGCATCTAGTCAGACAAGGCTGAAGCGCTCATTCTTTGATGCTAAGGAAGGACAGGGGAATTGATTTGTCTGTAAATGAATCAGGAGGCTTTGGCTAGACATAAATGATAAAGATTTACTCGATGGTTTTATTTGCAAATCTTTTGCAAATGGGAAATACATGTACAACTAGGCAATACGCAGAGTGTTCCCTTAAGAGACAAAAGCTGAGAGTTCTTACAGTAAAAAGTACATTCTTGAGAAGAATCAGTGCCGTCCTCTTAGCCTCCGGATTGGTCCCAGATAGGAATCTCACAGATGTCAGATGGTCTGGACACTCAACATTCTTCCCTAATGTTCGCAGGGGGTTGTTACCTACAGATTCCCATTCCTATCCCCAGGCATTGTTGCACAACTGAAAAGGTCAAAAGTTTAAGTTCCCAGGCCAATTAAAGCAAGAATAGAATCATTTCCTCATGCCTCAAGCCTGTTTTTTGATTTTAGTAATTTAGCCGTTTGACCACAGTGACTCCGTTTTATTTCTTCACTCTTTCCTCACTCTGAAACGACGTTAAGCGCTGAGGAGGGGATGAGCCAGGTCAGGAGGCCAGGCCACCCGCCCCTTCTTCTCCCACGTTCTCTTTTTGTGGTGCCTAAGGGCACGTGCCCATAACAAACATGGCGGCGGCGGCCTCGGGCGCGGGTTCCTACCTGCCAGCCGGACGTCCTGGAGCGGCGCCGAGCCAATCGCAGGGCGGGGGCGGGGCGCAGGCTGGGAAGCAGCTCTGGGCGCGCTGGAACGCTGGCTGGCACCTGGTTTGGGGCAGCCGGGAGTGGCTTCGGCTGCCACGATTGCGGTGAGAGGTGGACCGCGGCGGGGCCGAGGGGCAGGAGCGGGCCGGACGGGGGGGGGGGGCCAGTCGGACGCAAAAGGCAGACCGAGGAGGACGGGAATGCCGTCCGCTCTGGGAGCCCCGGGTGCTGCCTGCGCGGTCCCCGGGGTGAGCAGGGTGTGGGTTGGGAGAGTCCTGGGTCAGTGGCGGGGGAGAAACCTGGGCGCAAGCGGTGCGGGCGGAATCCTTACACTGGGGCTCCCCGGGACTGGGGCGCAGCATGCGTCGGGCCCGATGCATTTTATTAACCTCGAGGCCCTTAGCCCAGGTGATGCAGTGGAAGCTCTTGGGGAGCTTTAGGAGAACAGCAGGCTGGACCCCATCCCTAGAAATTCTGATTGGTCAGGGGTGATTTTTAACGTGCGGACCGGCTGGAGAGCCATCTGGTGTTCCAGCGCCAGCCCCTGAGTAACGAGCTCCTGCGGGGGAGGGAGAGGGAGAAGGTCCCTCCCCCTAATCAGGTGAAATTCCGTTTCCAGCCTGAGGAGGAGGGCAGGCCTGCCTGTGTGGGTTCCCCCAGCGGCTCTGGCGGGCCCGGCCTTGCTGTGGGGACACTGGGCAGGAAGACAAGGCTCCCGATAGCCAAGTAGAAGGCAAAACTGAGAGATACAGTGGGGTCTGGGGGTGCTGCTCTTCCCGAGGGTTGGAGAATGCTCATATTGGTCTTTTAGGGGCAAATCCTCCCACCATGTGTTAGTTGAGCACCTACTGTGGTGAAGGAGCCTGGTGGAGGCAGGGAGCAGAAATCAGAAGTGGGTCTGACCTAGCTCTGCCCTCAAGGCGCCCATCGGAGGCCGGGGGAGGAGAAGGGAGGCATTTGGGTCCTGATCCAGGAGCCAAGGGATTTGAAAAGGAGAGAACACTGACTGGGTGTTCTTTGGAAGACTGGTGCCACTAACCTGGGCCTTCAGTCAGCAGGATTTGGTAAAATGGAGGTGGGCATGCTGACGTGAGAAATGCTGAAATGTTTTAGTCAAAACCCCCCAGTTTTGAATCTTGGCTTCAGCACTTACTATCTCTGTGACTTGGGGCCAGTTATTTAACCTCCTGAGCCTTAGATGGAGATAGTAATCAGAGTTGTAAGGATTCATGATAATGGATATAAAAGCTAGACAAATCCTATACACTTGAGAAATAGTTACAGCTAGGGTAGTGAGGAGGAAGGAATAGCATGAAGAAAGTTGTGAAGGTGGCATTTAAAAGAGAATTTGAGGTTGGGAGTATATACCAGGCAGAGAGAAGCTTCAATGTTGGCTGCTAGAAAGACATCTTCAACCATGGGTTTGGCAGAAGGGACACTGACTCGAACCTTTTTTAAAAAAAATACATATTTTATTGATTTTTTTACAGAGAGGAAGGGAGAAGGATAGAGAGTTAGAAACATCAATGAGTGAGAGACATCGATCAGCCGCCTCCTGCACGCCCCCCACTGGGGATGTGCCCGAAACCAGGATATATGCCCTTGACCGGAATCGAATCTGGGACCCTTCAGTCCGCAGGCCGACGCTCTATCCACTGAGCCAAACCGGTTTCGGTGACTGGAACCTTTTAAAAAATGAAAAAAAAAGTATTAATAGCTACTGTTTATTGAGGGTCTTCTATGTGCCAGATACTGTGCTTGACACTGTGTATACCTTTTGCATTTCAGCCCACAGCAATTTAAGAGGTTGACTTGATCATTCTCACTTTATAGATGAGTCTGAGGCCCAGGGAGAGGGAGTGGCTGGCTCAAGACCACACACCTAGGGCCATACCAGCAGGGACCGGTTTGGCTCTCCACAAAGTGCCAAGGTGGATTCCGTGACGGGATATTCCACCAGGTTATGCACTAGGCTGGATGAGCGCCTGCTGTTTCTCCCTGGGGGAGGCAGGCCTGTCATTCTCTGCTAGGGTGGATTGCGGGTGGGAGGGCTGGTAGGGGAAGGCATTTTCTGACGGAGGATCAGAAGCCGGAAGAGAAGCCCTGTTAGTGACCCTGCACACTCCCCTCACAGCTTCCGCTCCTGGGCAAGGGCTTAGCTGGACAGGCTGCTCGGCCTCCAGCCCTGCCCTGTGCGGGGGGCTTGTCTCTGGCATTCCCGGACGTTGTATTTGCTCCTGCTCATTGCAGGCCCTCCTCTTCTGACTTTTAAAAGTCTCTCCAACTCCGTTACCACCATCAGAAGAGACCTGACTACCAGGATATTGCCTTGCTGCTGCCCTGGTCTATTATAAGTGAGCCCAAGAAAAAGCCAGTTTCTGCGCATCTTCCATGTGATTTGCCTGGTGCTCAGGACATTATTTTAATCCTCCCTGCACTCCTATAAAGATAGGCATTATTACCCCATCTTACAGGTAGGAAAATCAAGACTCAGACGGGTTATGTGACTTGCCTGAGGTTACACTCTTAGTAGGAAGTGCAGTTGACATTAAAGCCAGATCCTTCTGATGGCACAGTCATAGCCTTTCCATCTCACCCCTCAGTTTTCTATTGGAGCTTGGGAACTTGACTGCAGGGTTTACCTCCTCCAGCAACTGGGTCAGGTCACTGGACATCTGGGTGGAATAGGGAGCTTCACTGCCTTGGACACAGGCTTTGGAGGTGAGGTAGGGGAGTTCTGATTCCCTGGGGAATCAGACAGTGAGCCAGGTTAAGAGTAGAAACAGAGATGTACATTGTGCTTTATAGCCCCAAAGCACCTTTATACCCTATCCTTGTGTGGTGGGTAAGGAAGGCTTCAGAGGTTCAGTAGTAATGATCTCTGAAGTGCTCACCACACTTACCAGGCTAAGTGCTTTTCTCATTGACTCATTGACCACTGACAGTAGCCTTAGGGAGGTTGGCCCCTATTGCAGGTCAAGAAAGAGGCATAGAAAGGTTAAGCAAATTGCTCCAGGGCGCACAGGGACTAAATGGGGAAGCCAGGACTTCGGAGACCTCCAGCGTGTCTCTTCTCAGCTCTGTTACTTAGAAAGTGCCAAGGAAACTTGTAGGATGACGGATATGTTCATGATCTCAATTGTGGCGATGGTTTCACAGGTGCATACATGTTAAAACTGATCAGACTGCACACTTTGAATATGTGCAGATTATTGTGTGTCAGTGATAACCTCAATCAAGCTGTGAAAGATAAGAAAAGCATTTCCCACCAAAACTGGTTTGGCGTCGGCCTGTGGACTGAAAGGTCCTGGGTTCGATTCCGGTCAAGGGCATGTACCTTGGTTGCAGGCACATCCCCAGTGGGGGGCGTGCAGGAGGCAGCTGATCGATGTCTCTCTCTCATCGATGTTTCTCACCCTCTATCCCTCTCCCTCTCTGTGAAAAATCAATAAAATATATTTTTAAAAAAAAAGAAAAGAAAAGCATTTCCCACCAACCATTCCTTCAGGGGCTCCAAGTTCCAGAGAGAAGCCAGTTGGGGCAAGGTAGACCATGGTGGCCTGGCAGAGGTTCTCATAGACTTAGTGGGTGGCGTCAGGTAGTTTTGGCTGCTTCTCCTTTTCTCACTCCTCCACCACTAGGCATAGACTGGCAACAGGTTGGGGGTGCATACAGATCGCTTGAGTGATTGCCACTTTGCTTCCAGTGAGTCTGAGAGCGACCCCAGTGAGATTTTCTCCTCTTCTCCCATCAGATCCTCTTTCTTTACCAGTCAGCTGCTCGCAAAGCAAGAGTGTCAAGTTCAGCCCATTCTCCTTGAGAGGGAGGTAGAGAAGACACAGGCCCTGTCCTCGAAGGCCCCCAGACAGGCTGCAGTGGGGGCAGGCGGAAGGCCTCAGGAAGGGCTGAAGAGTTGGAGGAGGTCTCCTGGGCACAGTGCTGGCTCCTAAAGGATGGGTGAGCTGGAGATGGGAGGTGGGAAAGGTGCTTCTCGTGGGAGGCTCCAGCAAGCACAGAGGCCTGGCCAGAGGAGAAGGGGGCTTGAAGGTCCAAGGCAGGCCAGCTGGACAGGCTGGGGGAGGCCAGACAGCAGAGGCCCCTGAAGGCTGGGCAGGGAGTGGGAGTCATAGTGGGTACTGGGGGAAGGACAGATCCTTTGGGGTCACTACTGTTGGAGTGGGCCTGACCCTGCTGGGAAACAAGTTTTGGCACTGTGTGTGAGAGTATGTGTGAGCGTGTGTGCGTGTGCCTGTGTGTTTGTGCTCACCCATGTGCACATGTGTGCAAGGACATATAGATGAGGCCCATGGCAGGTTTGGGTCACAGAAGATCAGCCCCCAAGGGTGGATAGAAGTCTCGTAGGGCTGCTGTAACACATTATCACAAACTGGGTATCCTGAAATAACCAACACGTATTCTCTCACCGTTCTGAAGGGTAGAAGTCTAAAATCAAGTTGTCAGGAGGACCATGGTCCCTCTGGAAGGAGAATCTAGAGGTGTCCTTTCTTGCCACTTCCAGCTTCTGACAGTTGCCCTAATCCTTGGTATTCCCTGACTTGTAGCTGCATCACTCAAATTTCTGCCTTCATCTTCATCTGGCATCCTCCCCTCCGTGTGTGTCTGTCTCTGTGTCCAAATTTCCATCTCCTTATAAGGAAATCAATCTTGGGATTAGGGCTCACTCTAATTCAGTATGACCTCATTTTAACTTGGTTATATCTACAAAGGCCCTATTTCCAAGTAAGGTCATACAGGTATTGAGGGTTAGGACTTGAACGTATTTTTTGGATGCAGTTGAATTCACAACAGGGAGTGTGAGAAAAGGAAGCACCCATAGCTTCTTACTGGGGGTCAGTCAAACACATGTGGGATTGTTTTTCTAATCTGCCGAAAGCGGTTTGGCTCAGTGGATAGAGCGGCGGCCTTCGGACTGAAAGGTCCCAGGTTCGATTCCAGTCAAGGGCATGTACCTTGGCTGCGGGCTCATCCCCAGTAGGGGATGTGCAGGAGGCGGCTGATTGATATCTCTCTCTCTCTCATCGATGTTTCTAGCTCTCTGTCCCTCTCCCTACCTCTCTGTAAAAAAATCAATAAAATATATTTAAAAAAATAAAAAGAGAACAGCAGCTTTGAGCCTAACAAAAACGATGGACTTGATGCCTCACTGTTTCAAGTGCACTCATGGACCAGCAACGTGGTGTCACCTGTTAGACATGCAGGATCTCAGATTCCTCCCCAGACCTTCTGAGGAGGAACTGCATCTTAACAGAGTCCTCAGGTGACTTGAAAGCACATGACAGTTTGAGAAGCAGTGCTCTATTAAAAATTCTGCTTTTATTTCCTTTCCCACCCAGGACGATCTGGCTGGTCAGCCAGCTTCTGCACAAATTGGCCTGGTTGGAATCCAGGCAACCACGCTGTCCTTTGCTCTCTCTTTTCACACAACATGTTCTTGAGTTTCTCTCCCATGTGTCGAGTTTCTCCACGTGCTTCCGCTTTCTAGAGAGCATCGGCTTGCTGAGCCAGTCCCTTCATTGTGTTCTTGGGCTGTGTCCAGTTTGTTGTTGTTTGTAAATGTGGCCGCCGTGAACATCTCCATGCACATGCCTTTGGGGTTAGCTCCTTGAGGAGGAATTTCTGGGATCAAAGTGCATGGGCAGTTGTGGACTCTTATTATATTTTATGTTTCTTTATTTGTGGGACTTAACATCACAGCAGGTTTCTCCTTTTTATCCAATAGTTTGTAGGAACCTGATTTGGGAGGTCAAGTAGCAGATAAGGCCTTAGAGCCAGAGAGGCCAAGGTTCAAATCCTGCATTTTTGCTGAGTGACATTGGGCAAATTAACATCACTGAGCTTGGCGTTGCTCTATAATATTGTAATAGGGCTACACACCTTGTAGGGATTTTAGAAAGCTAATAATGACATCCCCAGCACCCAGCTATTGAGCACTTCCTGTGAGTTACCTTATTTAATCTTTTAAGTTTCTCTGCAGAGGAAGCCTGACATCTCCTTTTCCCATTACAGAAGAGGAAACTGAGGCTTGGGTTAAGTAGCTTGCAAGTTATATTGTAGGCACACCGCCTGCTCAAGCCCAAGGTTGTAACGTCTAGACCATGAAGGGCAGATGGTGCACGTGAAAGAAGATACTGAGCACAGAGCCCGAGCAAGGCTGGACCTGGCTCAACACTTGTTGGACGCCTGCCTTTGCTTCCCACGCCGTTATCAGTTTTCTCGGGTTACTCCTGGGGATAGTAGCGAACACAGCCTTGTTCCAGCTGCATGTCATTAACAGCTTCCCAACTTTATTTCACGTGCAAACTTCCTCCCGTTGGAAATGAGTTTTTAAACGACCCCGCGGTCTGTGGTCTGGAGCGCAGGTGGCTCTGATCCTTGCAGCTAACGAGCTCCTTCTTCCCCAGGGACAAGGATGGCCAGACTGCACGTGGCCACGAGTGCATCTCAGTGCTCCTAGGCTGAGCTGGCCTGGCCACCATGGGGCTGGGGGGGCCCCAGGCCTGGCTGTTGGGCTTGCCCACGGCTGTGGTCTATGGCTCCCTGACCCTCTTCATCACCGTTTTGCACAACGTGTTCCTGCTTTACTATATGGACACCTTTGTCTCAGTGTACAAGATCAGCAAAGCTGCCTTCTGGGTCGGAGAGGTAGGCCAGCGCTGGGGCGGGAGCCGGGCAGGTTGCAGTGCTGGGGCCCGCCCGGGGCCAGGAGCGGGGGACAGGCCAGGCCGCCCAGTGAGGCTCCGCAAGAAACAGAGCTGAGCTGGAGGCCTTGATGATGCTTCAGTGGGGATTACACCAGCTCTGGCCCCTGTCCTATGAGCCAGGGACGGTTCCATGTATTCACATACATTAATGTATCACTGGGCCATGGCCAGGTGGGAGTCTGATGGGGGGGGGCAGTGGTGTGTAGGGTGGGTTTTAGCAGAGGGACTGAGCTGGGCAAAGTTTGCAGGCAGGAAAGCTGTTGTCACCGTCAAGAGGTGGTGAGCAGGCGGGGTCGGGGAAGCCCTGGAGAGGAAGCTGCCTGGAGCCCACCCGTCTCCCCTCTGCCCGCAGATGGTGTTTCTCCTGTGGAACAGCCTCAACGACCCCCTCTTCGGCTGGCTGAGTGACCATCAGTTCCTCAGCTCCCAGCCCCGGTTTGTGTCCTAGGGGAGGCTCATCACTGGTCCTGGCCCACCCCACCCACCCTTGCCCAGGACTGGAGGACCCCCGCCCCCCCCCCCGCCTGCCCCACATACGTGTTTGGGGTGGGGAGAGAAAGGGAGACCATTTTCAGCTCTTGTTGTCTTCCTCCACTCCCCGAGGTCAGGGCAGACTGTCTAGGTTGGCAAAGTGGCCTTGACTAACTGCTGGCCTTGATCACCTTGTGGAAAGATGGACCTCAGGTCCACTTGTCTGGCCCTCAGGTCTGGGCACTCACTGTACATCACACTCTGCTGCTTCCAGCAGATTACCCCACCCCTGCCCACCACTGCCCCCAACCCTGAGGAAATGGTATCACACCCCTCTTTGGCCCTCAGCCCTGGCAGGCGGGCAAGGGAGCAGAGGAGGGAGTACCCCCTGGTGAGTTGTGCTTCCTAATTGGGGGCTGAAGACTCGAAGCTCAGTGGGACCCCCTGGAGTGAGTCCCACCTTCTGGGCCTCTGTCCCTCTCTGGGACCTGAGCAGGGGGAACTGGGACCCCAGGCTGCAAGGGCCCCTCCCAACAGCCCTTCTCTCCCTGGCAGGTCAGGCACCGGGCTCTCCTCGAGGGCCGTGGTGCTGGCCCGGGTGCGGGCACTTGGCTGGCATGGGCCGCTGCTGGCGCTGTCGTTCCTGGTGTTCTGGGTGCCCTGGGCCCCAGCGGGCCTGCAGTTCTTGCTGTGCCTGTGCCTCTATGACAGCTTCCTGACGCTCGTGGACCTGCACCACCACGCCTTGCTGGCTGACCTGGCCCTCTCAGCCCACGACCGCACCCACCTCAACTTCTACTGCTCCCTCTTCAGTGCGGCTGGCTCCCTCTCTGTCTTTGCCTCCTACGCCTTCTGGAACAAGGAGGACTTCTCTTCTTTCCGTGCCTTCTGCGTGACGCTGGCTGCTGGCTCTGCGCTGGGCTTTGTGGGGGCCACACGGCTGCTGAGGCGGCGGGTGGAGGCGGCTGGTAGGGAGCCAGGGTGTGCAGACCTGGCTGCGGACAGCGGGTGAGTGGCCAGCACTGTGCGGAGTCTGATGTCAGTGCTGATCCCCTGTCTGACGGGCGGCTGTCCTGGGGTGGGGGTGGATCTGGCCCAGCCCGAGGCTGTTCTTGACTGCCCTCTGCCCCATAGCCTGTGTGGAGAGGAGGTGGGCACCATCACCTTGAGCCAGTACCTCTGGCAGCTGGCGCATCACCGGAACTTCCTGTGGTTCGTGGTCATGGACCTGGTGCAGGTATGGGAGCAGTCTCCCCACCCAGGAGGGGCAGGGTCGGCCTCACTCAGAGGACTAGCTTTCTCAAACGCTGGAAAACCAGTCCTGGGCTTCGCGTGACGACGGCAGGGTATTCGAGGGCAGGAACACGGGTTGCGTAGTTAGAAGACCTGGGGTCTAGCACCATCTGCGTTTCACTCCTTGTGGTCTTGGGCAAGTCTCAGTCTCTCAGGGCAGCCCCTCTGGGGATGCTGTGACAAACTTAAAAACACCAAGTGCCACACCTAAAACACAGGTAGTAGTATATAAGCTAGCCCAGTGGCCGGCAAATCGCAGCTCGCGAGCCACATGCAGACTGCGAGTCTCGGTTTGCCGCTCTGTTGACTGAGTTTGCTGACCACTGGATAGGGGCTTAATCACAAGGAACAACAACAGCCTGTACTGTACTTATTGGAATCAGAGTCTAATCCAGTGGTCGGCAAACTCATTAGTCAACAGAGTGGCAAACTGCGACTCGCAAGCTGCATGTGGCTCGCGAGCCGCAGTTTGCCAACCACTGGGCTAGCCAAATAGTTTTTATGTCATTAAGCTTGTTTACTAAGGTGTTTTTCATTTGAAAGAAAATAAAACTTTTAGTCTAATGACAGTGTTATCATTCCTAACTTTTAGCGAAATTGGTAAGCAGCAGGAATGGGTTTCGGTCTTGTTCAGGGCGGGGTAAAGGCTGCCTCCTGCCCGGCTGCCTCCTCACCGCCCTGTTGGGTTTCAGGTCTTCCACTGCCACTTCAACAGCAACTTCTTCCCTCTCTTCCTGGAGCACCTGTTGTCAGACCACATCTCCCTCTCCACCGGCTCCTTCCTGCTGGGTGAGTGGGTGTCTCGGGCAGGCTGGAAAGACGGAGGCTTGCACACTCCCAGGACCCCTCGCCCAGCTGCAGGCACAGCCCCTCCCCAGCTCGGGCCTGGGTGGCAGAGGGCAGAGTCTGTGGTGGGTTGCACCTCCAGCCCCAGCTGTTTTCCTGAGGCAGGGCTGGAAGGAAGCCTCTTGCGGGTTTGAGAGGGCAGGGCTGCTCTCAGGGTGGTCCTCCTGGTGATGGTGCCACCCAGAACAAGGTGGCACAGTGTGCCGGGGCCTGGCTGTGAGTCCGGACTGTGTTATTGACTGTTTGGCCTTGGGTGTTTTATTTCATATCTTTGGGTCTCCATTTCTCACCTGTAAAGGAGGAGTACTATTACTAACCTTAAAAGGCTGTGTGGATGAAATAAATGGATGCAAATTAGCTCTCAGCACAGAGCCTGGCAAACTCTGATTCTGATCGTTCAAATGTGGACGAATGTGCCGCAGGGTCCCGACAAGGCTGCACCCCTTCTCCCCAGGCATCTCCTATGTCGCTCCCCATCTCAACAACCTCTACTTCCTGCCCCTGTGCCAGCGCTGGGGCGTCTACACCGTGGTGCGGGGGCTCTTCCTGCTTAAGCTGGGCCTGAGCCTGCTCATGCTTCTGGTTGGCCCCGACCGCCCCGGCCTGCTCTGCCTCTTCATTGCCAGGTAGGCCCTGCCCTCCCTCACCCCACACCTCTGTTGCACCCCTTCACTCTTGCCTGTTTTCTCTCTGCTGGCAGCAACCGTG
Source organism: Lasiurus cinereus (assembly GCA_011751065.1). Classification (NCBI taxonomy): domain Eukaryota; kingdom Metazoa; phylum Chordata; class Mammalia; order Chiroptera; family Vespertilionidae; genus Lasiurus; species Lasiurus cinereus. Next base: position 16,192,577 of record JAAGEH010000038.1, on the reverse strand, counting down.
TCTTCACGGAGGGCACGTGTAAGCTATTGACCTTGGTGGTCACTGACCTGGTGGATGAGGACGTGGTGCTGAACCGCCGCAAGCAAGCAGCCTCGGCGCTTCTCTTTGGCATGGTGGCCCTGGTGACCAAGCCAGGCCAAACCTTGGCCCCGCTGCTGGGCACCTGGCTACTGTGCTTCTACACAGGTGAGGGCCCAGGGGCTGGCAAGGGGCTTGCCTGGCATACCAACTGAGAAGCCTGGCTCTAGGTCTGGTGAGGGAGAGGATGGCAGCTGGATCTCCCTGGGTGCCACACCTTCGGCCTCTCCCCCATGAGTAGGAAAACTGGGTTTCTGATTCTTCTTTCAAGAGTTCATTCATTGATTCAACAAATATGTAAAGAATACTGTCTCTGCCAAGTGTTGCTCTGAGTGCTAGGGAGAGAACAGTAAGACATTCGAGGTTCTTGTCATCATGAAGCTTATATTCTAGTTGGGGAGGAGGGTGGTGTGGTGTTATGTAGCCAAACAAGGAAATAGCAGATAGTGGTAAGTGCAGTGGTAGAAATATAGCCGGCCTTCAACAGATGGGGTTTTATTCTGTGTTGTTGCATTATGTTGATGAGATGCTGTAGGAACGTAACTTGTTTATATCAATTAGCCTATTGCTAGAATTGGTTGATTATACATTGCTTCACTTAGAGTCACAGAACTTATTGATGGCATTGAGTGAGGACTTACAGTAATGTGTCCGAAAAACTACCTAGTGTGGTCTGGGAAGGTCTCTCTGAGGAAGTGACAGCCAGGTGTGAACTGAATGGGAAGGATTTCGTCTACAAAGATCTCAGTGGATCCCAGGCAGAGGAGTGACAAGTGCAAAAGGCACAAGGTATCGGGAGGGGTTAGATGAAGATGGAAATGTTGATGAGGGCTCTGGAGAGCAGGGCAGGGTTTGGATTTTATTCTCAGTTCAGAGAAGCTATTGGAAGGGTTTTAAGCAGAGGGTGACATGGTCTGATTTTTTAAGAGCTGGCTCTGGCTGCTGTATGGAGAATGGATTGTAGGGAGGCTGTGGCAGAGGCGATAGAGCAGTGGTTCTCAACCTGTGGGTCGCGAACAGCTAGCAGGGTCTGCTAAGACCACCAGAAAACACAGATATTTACTTTAAGACAGTAGCAAATTACAGTTATGAAGTAGCGACAAAAATAATTTTATGGTTGGGGATCACCACAACATAACTGTATTAAAGGGTTGCGGCATTAGGAAGGTTGAGAACCACCGTGATAGAGGCTTGGACCAGGGTGGTGCTAGGAGGCCGGAAAGAGGTATTTGGGGTTGGGATGTATTTGGAGTTGGGTGGAGGTGAAGGATTGGCTGATGGGGAGTGCTAAAGTTGACCAAGGAATCTAGGAAGACGTTAAGGTTTTTGGCCCATTGGGTGGATGGTGGTGCCATTAACTGAGAAGTAGAAAGGGAGGAGCAAGGTTGGGGTAGAAATCAAGAGTTGTGTTTTGGTTGTGTATGTGTGGCATCTGAGATGTGGCATTGTGGACTTGAGAGGAGCACAGGGCCGACTGTGCTTTCTGCACGCGCTCTTGTCGTAGGTCATGATCTCTTCCAGCAGTCCCCAGTGACCCCTGTGGTGAGTGCCCAACCCTGGCCAGAACCTCCGGCCCCACCCCCGGTTCAGGCCCCTACACTCCGCCAGGGCTGCTTCTACCTGCTGGTGCTGGTGCCCATCATCTGTGCTCTGCTGCAACTGTTCACCTGGTCCAAGTTCACGCTGCATGGGAGACGCCTGCGCATTGTCAAAGCCCAACGCCAGAACCTGTCACAAGTCCAAACCCTTGACATTAAGACAGTATGAGCGGTGCAATGAGTCCACTCTGATGAGGACACCGCCCACAGCTCTGGGCAGGAGCCACTTTTGCCAGCCTGGTGTCCTGCCCCCTGCCTTCATTGGGTGCAGCCGCGAGATCAAATGGCAGAACCGGAGCTCCTGGGTCTGAGGCAGGAGAGTCATTGGGTTTAAGGTCTTGCTTGGCCATCTGGCCCAGCTTGGGCAAGAGCTGGGCCAAATTTGCTCAGGGACCTGCTTGCCCCTATGGGCAGGAGTAAGAAAAGGACCAAGAAGGGATGGGAATGCCCTGTGGTCACATGGGGTTGCCACAGGGCAGAGGCCTATCCCACCTGGCTGGGGCTGGGGCTGGGGCTTCACGTGCGCTCAGGAACCACTTTTGATACTGCCTTCCATCCGGTCAGGGGAAGCTGGCTGGGAGTCCCACCACTCCCTTCCTCCCCCTTCCCAGTGGTGGTTGCGTCTGCTTCAGTTGTGCCTGAAGTAGCTTGCCCCACTGCTGCTGGGCTTCTCCACGCCCACTGGCCTCCTAAGAGGTTCAGCTCATCAAATGGATTAAAGTCATTCTGTTCCCATTCCTGAGGTCTGTGTTGTGTGGGGGTGGTGGGGTTGGGGAATATGACTCATTTAATATGAAAAGCACTCGAGCACTTTTCCAGAGTGAGCTGAGTGGCCACCCACATCCTTCACAGAGGCAACAGGGAGAACCTGTGGACTGGTAACTGCTTGAGCACTGGGGGTGCAGTTGTAGCCCCAGGGCACTTCCATGGACCACTGCTGGACACGGTGATCAGAGTGGCTCCTCTGAGGCCAGAGCCCTCAGCCTTGGAGACACCAGAGAGCTTTCAAAAATGGTTGTTTCCCAAGGTTCTGCTTTCATGGGTCTGGGGTTTTGGAAAGCTCTGGTGATTTTTCCTCTGTTCTAGGCCTTGGCAGCCCTGGCCTCTGCTTAGATGCCAGCAGCAGCATCCCCAACCCCACCCCGTTGTGACAATCAAATATTCCCAGGCATTGGCAAATGTATATGGAGGGCAAAACTGACCTGATTAAGAATCACTGCTCTAGGCCACTGGTTTCTTGAGGGCCTCATAGTGCCTAAGAATGCAGGCTCTAGGGCTACATTGCCTGGGTTCAAATCCTAGCTTTGGGAAATTACGTGATCTCTCTGTGGCTCTATTTCCTCATCTACAAAGTGGATGATAAAAATATCCTATATACATTGTTGGATCAAATGGGTTAATATTTGTAAAGTGCAGGGCAATTCCCCCCAAGTATATAGAATTAAAATGGAGAACTGATCAATCAGAATATCTGAGCATGGGCCTCAGGAACTGCATTTTAATAAGCTCTTGAGCTTCTTACCCACCGAAGTTTTGAGAGCCTCTGACTTCAGGGATGTCAAATGCTGCTCCGCTCATTTGAGTGGAGTCTCACCCATGGGCTTGACAGGCTGGCACTTGGGCTAAAGCTGGCCGTTTGGCTGGGGCAACAGTGCCCTCTAGAGGACGGATGAGGTCTCAGATTCTGGGACCTTGGTTTCTCCCTCTTCCCTCCCAGCACTGACTAGACAGAGGCCCAGCAGATGTGTCTATTGGAAGGACTTTATTTAAGTACACTGGGCCCCATCAGGCAACATGGTTTGTGCAAGGCTGTGTGAAGGACAGGCTTGGGCTAGAAGAAGGGAGGTGAACTGGTTAAGCATACTTCAGTCCGCGGGCCGCAACATCGCTTTCACACACACCTGCTGCTGTGGCCCACACCTAGAAGGGCCTTTCATTGTTGGATGGCATGGGGAGAATACTGCCTGAATCTGGGATTGGGGCAGATCTTAGTGTCAAGTGAGGGTGCCGGTGAACATTGGCCACCCCCAGCTTTGTACCATTGGGGCTGAAGGGCCTTTGGACCACTGCTAGGCCAGCCCAGGCCAGAGTACGTGCTTGGTCCCACTGGACCAGAGATGAACCTGAGCCCACCAGCTCCTGGCACCTGGCTCTGGCCTCCTCCCTAACTAAACCGGTCCAAAGTCAAGAATGGCACAACAGCAGTCCAGAGGGGGCCTTCTCATCTCTAAACCTAGCCCCACAGGTCAGCTTAGAGTGGGAAAAGGCAACTTGGTTCATTGCGGCTTTCTCCAATCCTAAGGGAGCTTGATCCCCCAACATCCCTCCTTCGTTAGGGCCTCTGCCAAGGAGTGATTCTACCACCTGTTTCAGAAAAATCCAACCAGCAACCAGCCTGTGGGTTCCAGGGAAGTGAGCAAGTGGAAGAGGGAGAGAGAAAGGCTGTGGGAGTGACTTTGAGTGCAGCCTCAGATCCCAAATAGCCTCAGCCTATGGATACTGTCAGTTCACCCTTAGCAGGGAGTGTCAGGGCCTTGGAGGCTATGCTAAGCTTAGATGCTGTAAACATTAGTGTGAACAGGGTGACTGGTGGGCAGGAGGCAATAAGTTCCCTCTCTCCAGTTCCCATACTGAACAAACAAGTAAATAACATTGTTTGAAGATGGCATTGCCCACGGATGGATGGAAGTAAGTAATGGCCGGGAGCCAACAGGCTCCTTAAGCTCTCCCAAGATCCCCTGGAGGGGGCTTGGGGTTGGAACTTGAACTGTGCCGCCAACCAAAGGTAGCACTACTCCTGCCCTCCTCAAATGCCCAGTGTGGTCCTGGTCCCCAGGTAAAGTTAAGAGCATCCTGCCCTCTCCTTCCAGCCTCCCAAACCCAAACTGCAATCAAAACCAGATAGAACTCAACCCCAGTTTCCAGTCCTCAATCCATGATCAAGAGGCATGAAGAACAGAATGATGAACAAGGAAGGCAGCAGCTGCCTTGGCCTCAGGGCACCCTGAGGATGTGGTGGGGGTGGGGTTTAACCAGCCTAGGATGGGCAGCAGCAAGGTCTCCCTGGGGTTCGGTCTACCTCCCTCTGTGTCCCTATGGTAGGTAGTAAACATAGTCCCACACAGCCAGCCAAAGGCCCAGTAGACAAAGGAATGGGGCCCTCTGCCAGCATTCTGTCCTGTCAGGGCCAGTTAGTGGTCAACCCCAGGCCTCAGGCCATCACCATCGTGGGTAGTTCATCGTCCTTTCTGGGCCCTGGGGTCCCTGGGCCACACGGCACTCGCATAGGTGCACATACTTGTACCCACACATCCACACACACTCACACACACATACACACAGGCAGTTCCTTGCAAACACTCCGACTCAAGAAAGCGAGTTTTAAAGGAGTTAACTTCAGAGAAAGATGAAGAAGATGTCCCAGCATTAGAAGGTTTTCCTGTGGATGGATCGGGCACCGTCTTCCTCGTATTCTTTCTTGGAGACCCACATCTTCTTAAAGGTGTCCAGGGAGGCGAGGATAGAGCCCCTGGAGTAGAGGGAATCCAAAGAACCACTGTAAGAAAAGAGCGTGGGTATTTGCTTCCTATTCCACTCTTATTCTCAGAACTACTTACCCAATCCATGTGGAATACAGTCTCTCCTGAGGTGCAGATATCTGCAAGAGGAGTAGAAAGAGGAATCTGAGACATTCATCCTCTCCTCTCATTTTTTCTTCCAACTCTTTTCTTTATGGCCAATTCTCACCACCGAAGACAGTGGATGCATTTCACACAACAGATCAAGTGGACCTGCTGGACTCTGGCCTCTCGCAGCTCTAAGTACAATTCCCAAAAGGTTGGGGCTGTCTGAGGGCCAGATGCCATTGCAGGAACCACACTCCTTCCCTTAGAACCCCTCCTTTCTCAGTCAGGCTAGCTTCCCTTGGCAGTCACTAAGATGTTAGACTGTGTCACAGGAAGTGGCAAAAGTCAATCTCCTATCAATGTCACAGTTTCCCTGGAAGACGACACGTGGGGCCCTCAGCCTAGCACCTGGGTATTAGAACTGTCCCCCTTTGTGAGGATGGAGAGTGAGAACGGGTCCTCCACTCTGGCAGACCTCAGTTGAGTTCTATCTGGTTTTGAAATGGGAGCATCTGGCAATACTGGTAGAGCCCTGGCTGCCTGAAAGCTTGGGCAGAGCTGGAAAGGGGGGCCATACCATATGGCACTATGGACCCTTGGAAGCCCAGTTCCACCAGCCCTAGCCTGCACCATGCTCCTACCCTGATCTTCACATCTTTCGGAGCCAGTTTCTTCACTTCACTCAGTAGCCTGTCACCAAAACCTGAAAGGGCAAGAAAGGAGAACCTCAAGTCAATTCTCTGGGCATCTGGGCCTAGCAGGATCTGGAAACTTTCTGGGGAAGGGCCCAAGAGCAAACAAAGACCAACCTTTGAACAGGGTGGAGCCTCCTGAGAGGACAATGTTAGAGAAAAGCGTGCGCCTCAGGTCCATGTCAGACTTCTGGATTGCAAACACCAGCACCTCGTGGATGCCCTCACTCTCCTCGCCGATCAGGTCTGGCCTGAACAGAAGCTCAGGTGCCCGGAATCGGGAAGGACCAATCTGCAGGGTGGAGGGCAAGCTTCAGAGGTGGGACTGGGGCCGAGGTCTCTGGGAATGGGGATGGAAGAGGCCCCGTGTCCACCTCTTAGTAACCAGGTGGCTATGAAGGCCAAGCTTAGGGAAGACCTTGGATGTCAAGGTCTCAAGGAGCAAAGATAGGTTCCTGGGAACAAAAAAGAAACAAGGCTCCCAGGAAAGCAGAGAGAGGAAGCTCCTATGCTTAGTCCTGGCTCTGGCATTATCCAGCCAAGAGACCTTTGGCATTAAAACATGGACTCATTCACTCATAAAAACTTCTGGCCGAAACCGGTTGGCTCGGTGGATAGAATGTCGGCCTGCGGACTGAAAGGTCCCAGGTTCAATTCCCGTCAAGGGCATGTATCTTGGTTGCGGGTACATCCCCAGGGGGGTATGCAGGAGGTGGCTGATCAATGTCTTTCTCTCTCTCATCAATGTTTCTAACTTTCTATTCCTTCCCCTTCCTCTCTGTAAAAAATCAATTAAAAAATATATTTAAAAAACAAAACAAAACAAAAAACTTCTTCCAATCAGTGGAGGTCTGGAAAGAGGCAACTCAGCCAATGCTGTGCTCAAGTAGTTAAGGACCGCACTGACCACCCTCTTCCTAGTCCCATCCTGACCTAGGAAAATGCCTCTGGTGCCTCCTCCCCACACAAGAGAAGCGAAGTCCCTGGCACACATCGCTGGGCAGGAGATGGTGCTGCTCAAGCGCTCCACTGCTCCAGGCCGGGCTGAAAGACTGGAACATCTGACTCCAGCCTCCCCATGAAGAGCTCTGTATGGGCCCCGAGCTTTTGGGGTCCTGAGGGCATGGGTTTAGTCACCTACCTCAATGGTGCTGCCATCGGGCAGGTAGTACTGAGCCTTCTCCGTCTCTAGTGTCTCATCCTTCTGGGGGTTTATGGATAGGTAGCAGGCTCTCTGCAGAACCAAGCATGAGTCAGGCAGGCAGGAAACCTGGCACCTACCTGGTCAATGTCCCTGAAGACTGACATTCTGCTGCTGCAGAAATCTGCCCATTGTAGTGATTGCCCTAAAGGTCATCAGGGCTACTGCCCTACAGCAGGAGCAGGGAGCTTTAATTGGCATCAATTAGATGGCATTTAGGATAGGAGTTCTTACCTATTCCACCTTCCTGGTGGGCAAGTGTGGAAATGTGGTTCCCTGGATCTGGGTCTGAGAACACAGCCTAATCTTAGTCCAGACTCCGGCATCTTTCTTCTACTTCTCATATGGTTCTGGGTCCCACTACCCAGCTCAGAGGTTACCCTACAGCCCCAAGTGCAGGAGGACGCAGTTTACTTAAAAAGATAAATGTATTCTGAATTCCTCAAGGATGGAAAGAACATGTAATTTGTACATAAGGTCTGAAAAACATAATGATCACCAATGTACCTATCATGCAGCTTAAGAAATAGAAGCAGTCCTAACCGGTTTGGCTCAGTGGATAGAGCATCGACCTGTGGACTTAAGGATCCCAGGTTCCATTCCGGTCAAGGGCATGTACCTTGTTTGCAGGTACATACCTAGTAGGGAGTGTACAAGAGGCAGCTGATTGATGTTTCTCTCTCATTTATGTTTCTAACTCTATCCCTCTCTGTAAAAAATCAATAAAATATATTAAAAAAGAAATAGAAGCAGCTCCCTTTCCCCTACAAAATGGAAGCTCTTTGGGAAGGTGTGTCAGATCTCACAGCTGTTGGGAGGCCTGACTCAGACCCCTAGGCCAGGAGCGTCACCTCTTTTCACTCCAGGTCCGGAGGTCCTGGATTTTCTGTTCCCATTCCCTAGCCCATCTCAGGGCCCACCGGGAAGCACTCACTTCTTTTATGGCCTTGACAATCTCAAACTCTGAGGACGAGTGGAAATCATAGCCCTCCTTACGCAGGTAGAGGCGAAGGAAGCGAGAGACGTCTCGGCCGGCGATGTCGATGCGCATGATTGAGTGAGGCATGGCAAAGCCCTCATAAATGGGCACAGCATGGGTGACGCCATCCCCAGAATCCAGCACCACTCCTGTGGTCCTGCCTGTGGCATAACTGAGGCAAAGAGGGCAAACCATCACTAACCCCTGCCTCCTCACTCTGGGCAAAAACTTACTTCTTTTAAAGTTCCATGTCCGCTGAACTAAAGCTGGGGCCTGCCTTTCTCCAGGCCCTGAAACTGGACGGAGTACTGAAGATGTTGAGCACTGAAGCAAGCCTTGAAAGACCTGAATGAGAGGAGCCGAGCCGCTCCAAGCTCCCTGCTCTCGCCCAGAAGAGTAGGCCTTCCAATCTCAAGAAATGCCTGGCCTTCAACTGGTCCATGGACCCAGCCTGAGGGGCAGTTTTACTCTCTCGACAAGAGGAAAACACTCAAATGCCTACAAGGGCTAGGCAGGGCAACTGAATGAGTAAAGGAAAATAAGAATATTTTCACTTCCACAAAAACTAGCTTTTCTCCCACATGATTCTGTAGGTCTGTCCTTAGTGTTTTCTCTTTTGCTAGAGACAAGGAGAAAGACATATACTTCTGTGGTATGTGGGTGGGGTGGGGGGATTAACCTCACAATGTTGATAATTAGCAGTTGACACTCGGCCTTTGTGTTGGGAGGACAAGGAATAGAGTGAACTGTGGTGAAGTCAAGATAGCAAACTCTAAAATGGCAGCCTATTTTAGCTGGTACTCTGCCCTATAGGAATGCCAAAGGAACTGCTTTCTCCTCAGGGGCCAGGCTCACCAGCCAGGCTGCTACTCACAGGCTGAGCACAGCTTGCATGGAGATGAAAAGGGCTGGCACGTTGAAGGTCTCAAAGAAAACTTCAGCAGCTCGTTCTCGGTTTTTCCGTGGGTTTAAAGGCGCCTCTGTCAGGAGCACAGGATGCTGGGGAAAAATGCCCAGACAGCAATCAGGGTGAGGCCAGATGCCGACCCCTCATTAGTGCTGGAGGAGAAGCCCGTGTGTGGCTGACCAGGGGACCTTCATTGGTCTCTCTCCAAAAAAAGAAGCTGGGCCTATTACCCCTGCCCACGTCAGACCCTCAACTTTCCAAAATCATGGTCCCTTTAAAGTCTCATTCTGACTTCACCTCTACGCTTTACTCCTCTTCTGTTCTTCCATGATTCTTACATTCTAGTTCTACTATATATCTCCAGTTGTCAAGATTTTGCTAATAAGCTATTAGAATTATTATGATAAAAATAGTTTAATTTTTTTTCAAAATAGAAAGTTAAATTTTAATATTGAATGTACTTATACAAATCAGAACATATATCTCCCCTGAAAACTCTGGTCCATCTAGTCTGCACATTCCTCGGTGTTTCTGAGTGGAGAGTTACTCCTTAGAAGTTAGAGAATACGCTGTGAAAGATTTGGGTTTGAATCCCAGCTTTACTTTATTCATTGGGTGATCTTGGAAACACTACTTGGCTCTTTTGAACTTGTCCCCCTGTTTGTAAACTAGAGATAATATTACCTACATCTCAGGAATGGTGTGAAGATTAAATGCAAACATGTCTAAGAAGCACAAGGCTTGATGCTTGGTACATAGTTAAGACTCAAATACTCTTGGCAGCTATTGTCATATTCCTCATCTCTGGGGTAGGGGTTCTGACCAGTTCTGCACTCCCTACAGGGCTGCCCCACACACAGAACCTCACCTCCTCTGAGAAAGTCTGCAGCTGGTCCTTAGAGTAGACATATTGCCAGATGCGCTCCATATCGTTCCAATCCTTGACAATGCCGTGTTCCATGGGGTACCGGATGGACAGCAGCCCTCGGTGTTCCTGGGGACAGAGAGCAGGACTTACAGCAGCAGCTAGTCTCTCAGCTGAGCTGGCCAGTGAACCCTGCTCTTTAGGACTGGAGTTCCCACCCTACAGTCTTCACCTAGGGCTAAGGGCAGGTACCCATTCATCTCCAAATCTCCAACTGTACAGCTGCAGAATGCTCTCACTGCCCAATCAGCAGGCAGAGTAGAGGGCTTCTGCATTTCCATGGTCCCTTGAGGGTCTTCAGGGCAAGTGACAGGAGACACCCCCTTCATTGCCTGATCCCAGGATATAATCTCCTGCCCACCCCCCTACCCCACTCCCCACCCCCTGCCTCTAGGCCTCAGCACTTGGAGCCAAGGCTGGCAACTATGATTCTGTGTTTCTGCTTCTAGAGGCTGCCTGAGGGCTCTGCCAAACTGTTAATTAACTCATCCCCAGGGTACCCCAGCCAGGATCTACCCCCAATCCCTTTTGCCAAAAAATAACCACGCCAGTCATTTTGATCATTGGCAAGGTAGTGACAGAATACAAAAGGAAGGCAGAGGCTCTGTTTCACAAGTTAGGGTTTTCTTTCCAAAACCAGAAGCTGCTCCTGGGAGAAAGAAATGGATGAGGCCTAGGATAAGAGAACTGAAGGGGAGATTTTAAGGAGAAATCGCTCCTTTTACTCATCGCTTTGTCCCTCTGCTGGGACGCTGTCCATGTGGGGACTAAAGAAGGTCCTCTCTTAGCTTGAGGGATGGGAATTACCTCAGCTTTGGGGCCAATGAAGATGTCACCTTCGAGGGCTCCTGCCATGACACGAACATGCTTGGGTCTGCCCACACTACAAAATAAAGTGGGAGGACCGTTACTTTTCATTTCACAACACAGAACAGAACATAGGAAGCATGTAAAGAGGCACATACTTAGGAAGAAATATACACAGTGTTACTTTAAGGAGGGAAGACAGTTAATTTTGATTTTCTTATTTCTCCTTTTCTGCATTCCCATGTTTACAATAAACATGTATTAAGTTAGTTGTGTATTATTTTTATAAGTTATTAAGACAAATTTTAGAGGATTCTATACCTATAGTTCTTCTCCTTCCTTAATATATGTGCACACCAGGAGAGACAAGAACACAATTTCTAAATGAATGGTTAGCTCAAAGGTTTTAGCCCTTAGCCCTCTGCCCAGGCCTTCTACTAAGTAAAACTATGCTGTTATAACTATGACAGATGGCCTTCTTACCCAAGGATACTTTCTTTTTTTAAAATTGATTTTTAGAGAAAAAGGAGGGAGAAAAACATCGATGTCAGAGAGAGAGACATTGATTAGCTGCCTCCAGTACATGCCCTGACCAGGGATCAAACCCATGACCTTTTTTAAAAAAATATATTTTATTGATTTTTTACAGAGAGGAAAGGAGAGAGATAGAAAGTCAGAAACATCGATGAGAGAGAGACATCGATCAGCTGCCTCCTGCACGCCCCACACTGGAGATGTGCCCGCAACCAAGGTACATGCCCCCGACTGGAATCGAGCCTGGGACCCTTCAGTCTGCAGGCCACTGAGTCAAACCGGTCTCGGCAAACCTGTGACCTTTTGATGTATGGGTCGACACTCCAACCGGCTGAGCTACCCAGCTAGGGCAGATGGCTTTTTCCTTTTTCTCCCGCTTTAAGCCCTTTCCCAGGTGCCTGCGCCCTTCTCTGGCCTGTGGTCTCTCTGCCTTAGGAGGAAAGTCCTGATAACTCATTCTCACTAAGGCTGGAGGTATGGCTTCATAGTTAACCCCATCCTGAGTGACAGGAGAATTTTAGAAAGAGGGGTCCATGAAGAGGCAGTCACCCAAAGCAATGAGTTACTGATGAGAACATTTTTGGCATCAGATAAAATCTGCCAGTGCCTCTCAAATTGTACCGTGTAGGCTGTTTCCTTAGCTTCCTCCAAAAGCCAGCTCCTGTCCTAATTTACTTGTTTTGAGTACCAAGGCTATCCTGAATAACAGATCTCTTCTCTCTAAAGCAGTGGTTCTCAACCTTTCTAATGCTGCGACCCTTTAACACAGTTCCTCATGTTGTGGTGACCGCCAACTATAAAATTATTTTCGTTGCTACTTCATAACTGTAATTTTGCTACTGTTAATGAATCGTAAAGTAAATATCTGTGTTTTCCGATGGTCTTAGGTGACCCTGCTGGCGGTTCTCAACCTGTGGGTCTCGACTGTAACAAAGCTGACAACATTCTCAAGCTTCTAAGTTACAGAATGACTTACTAGTTTGGAAAACAGTATTTGGGGATCTGATCACCAGCAAAACCAGCTTTAATCACACCGGATCCCTGAGGAGAAAGGAAAAAAGAAAAGTCAGAAATATCACAAAAACAAGAGATTTATATCACACAACATATATATGGTTCTATTTTTATTTTAAAAAGTGAGAGACCTTAGAGTTGTATATATCTATTTATATAAGCATTTGTACAGTGAATGCATGCCAAAGGGAATGAAGTGGGACTGGAGAGGGGGAGAACTTTCACTGTATACTCATAGTATCAATTGATTTTTCTGTATTCTTTGACTTTTCTATACTGAACATCTTTTACTTTTGGCATTAAAGATAATGTTAATAACTTTCTGGTGGCTGAGAAGCTGGGAGATCCCAGTGGGCTGAGAACGTCAGGTCTCACTGTCCTCCCGGGCTTCAATGTCCCCTAAAGGGAACATTAACAAAATGGTTTGGACTCCCCCCCCCTGCAAAAATTAATAATGGGGAAGGAAAGCGAAAACCTGAGGAGAGAAGAGGAAAGTAGCTAGAAGCACCAAAGCAGCCAAGTTCAGGGCCACGACCAAGGTGGGTGGGAAGAGTGTGTGACTCAGTCATACACCACCAGATGTCGGAACTCTCCATGCCCCCAGGTGTATGTGACAGACACCGCCATGAGCACTGCCACGGAACACACATGTCTGCTTCTTACTGGAGGGGCAGACACTCTGCTTTGTAGGGGGTTTGTGGTTATTGTTGTGCTTTATTTTTTTTACTCTGCTTTGGTTTACTCACTTGTAGGTCTCCTGATGATCAGGCCTAAAGCATTGTCTGAGAAGAGAGTCGACCTTACAATCCTGCTGCTTCAATCCTTGGTACGTTGGGTGGGGTGCCCAGAAAAGAACCCGACTTCTCCCACCAGCATCTGTGATACCACCCTGAGCCCAACCAAAGTAAACACTGATTCTGTACACACAGATACTAACTCCACACAGGGCAGTTGTCGAGGCCTAATATTGCTGGCAGATATAACCTGTTCTCTTCCTCCTCAGCTCTTCTACCACCACAGCTGACACCCTTGTCCTTCCAGCCCAACAGTTTGCAGCTAATTGGGGGCAAACCTTTTCCTGCTGCCTGTCAGCAGGGGCTACTAATCCTGGGATGGAGTGTGATATTTCCAGAACCCATACAGCAAGCAGTGAACGTATCAGGAGACACTAAATAGCCAACGCTGTCGGCACCAAAGGCTTCCCAGCAACATCCTGGTTCCCTCCCTGTTTCTTATTTCTGCTCTTCTATGAGGGAGGGGGTTGAGATGGGCTATCCTGGTGCCTGACTCTGGCAACACAGTGAGTAAGTAGAAGTGGATGAAGGACAGGGAAAGCAGTAAGCTGAGCAGAGCAAGCCAGTTCTCTAAGACAACAAGAACCCCTGCCAACAGAAAAGAGAAAACGGGAGATAAGTGCAAACTCATCGGCCTGGGCAGAACAGCAAGAAGCCTGGAAAAGGTGCAGCAATTCACTGAGCTGAACACTGGGAAGAAGGAAGAACTCTCCTACTGCAAACACAGGGCTCTGGGACGCAGCATGGATAGCGAGAACAGTGCTGTACAAGAGCGTATTAGTTCAAGTTTCCTATAATTGCTCAGTGCCTTCATTTGGGTGTGGTGATGCCAACAGACTCATTGGATCCCCTGGCACAGGTTGAAAAAAGAAGAGTAAAGATGAGACCTGTGCTTCAGACTTTAAATATTTTCCTGGATATTTGATTTTGTGTTTACTAGCAAAAGGACTAGAGTCTAAGTGACAAAGCAGAGTAAAATGATAGGTTCATTTCTTCCTCTCTGTCCTTCCTAGCAAGACTATAACAGGCCCAGTTCAAGTATCACTGCCTTCTCCTGAAGAACAGTCCCTAGTGGGATAATTATCCTCATCCTATTACCTCACAAAATCACCATTACTTATACCACTAGGTAGATGTGTTTCACTCTGCTCTCATATTTGACTTTACGGTTTCCATTTTTGTCTCTTTTCAGATTAAGTTCCTTGAGGTCAGACACTTCATATATCAGCAGTAGCTGGCATTTGCAGGGTACTCAAATAGATGCTGGTTGACTAAAATGAAAATCTAGTTCATTTGGCAGATGACGTCTAATATATGGAACCCAAATGAGCAGCGGGAATGCCAGAAGCCCCAGGCAAAGGTGGTGCAGGAAAGACCAAGGCAGTGTTGGGAATGATGCACAAGACGCAGGAACCAGACCCAGCTTGTTCCTGCAGCCCCAGGAGTTGGCCTGCCAGGCCAGCAGTTGGGTGAAGAATGGGTGGGACTGAGGAAGATGGGTTCCTCCTGTGTTGCCGGAGTTAGGCACCATGATGTCTCATTTCTCTATTCTGCTCAAGGCAACCATGAGATCACATAAGAAGATAATCAATTTCTTTAACAGTATTTATAACTAGGAACTGTAGACTTGGCAAATGGGCTGCCACTCTATTATTCACTCTGGCAAAACCAAGTAAACGAATGCCTTGCAGAGGCTTCTTGAAAAAGTAGTCTCATTAAATATTGGATTTCTGAGGACTCAAATCTGCTGCCAGCCTCTGCTGACCATTCATTCTCCTGCTGCTGCAGCCAAACAAATAGCAAATCCCTTTGCAAGGCTCTCCCAGTACCTGCTGGCTATAGGCCTTATGGCTTGGGTGACCTTTATCCGAAGCTCTCCTGATTATTCTAGATGTGCTGAAAAGAAAACTAATTGTCTCCCATTTTACAAGTGGGAAAAGGATGCTAAGAGGTGGAGCCTCAGATTCTATGGTATTGGTGGCCCATTTTGGGCCCAAAGACATATTATGTTTGGCCCACAAAGTACTTTCTTTAAATACAATTTTATTGAGATAAAATTCAATTTACTCCATTTAAGGTGTGTAAGTCAGTGGTTCTTAGTATATTCACAGTTATGCAATCATTACCACAATCTAATTTTAGAACTTTTTCATCATCTCCCCAAAAAACTCTGTATCCATTAGCAGTCATTCCCCATCCTATCCCTCTTCTCCCACTCCTAGACCTGGGCAACCACTAATCTACTTTCTGTATCTATAGACCACAACAACCTTTACATTAACCTCTGACAGTTAAAAACTGGAGACTCATATGACATTTAAAATTTCCAATTTCTCTCGAAAAATTAGATCTGGCAACACTGGGTCTGCATTTCTGCAAATATGGCAAATGTCAACATTTATTAAATATGGGTAGCAGGCACATGCTATGTAGGTGCTCATTATTATACTTCTCTGAATTTTTCTTTAGGTTTAATGTCTTTCATTATTTTAAAAAAGGGGGCTGACGTGGCATAACAATCCCCCAAACAGTGAAACCCTTATTGATACGGTTCCTGCATTTAGATTCCTATAGCCACAAAGACAGTGTTTTTTTTTTTTTAATTATTTTTTATTGATTTCAGAGAGAGGAAGGGAGAGGGAGAGAGAGAAACATCAATGATGAGAGAGAATCATCGATTCATGCCATTGAGCCTGCAACCCAGGCATGACCTCTGCCTGGGACCCCCCCCCTCCCAATTCTCCCAAAATGGTGGTGACTCACTGAACTCAATCTCCTGCTTTTCAAGTCAGAAGCCATACTCCTAGAGACAAGGAGAGCTAACAACAAAGATACCTTCCCGTGAAAAAAGCGAGAAACTTGGAACCCCATCTCCGTTTGAGTCTCGGTTCCTCAACTCAGCAACCTGGTGGTCTGCACGGTGTTATTCAACCTCCTCAGGCCTCACTTTCCTGCATCATCTGGGGACAGTCATTCTCATCTGCCTACCAGATCGGGAGCTTAAATGAGATGATGCAAATGAAAGGACCTCCTAACTTGCCTAAAATCCCAAGGGCCGAGTCAAGGGAGCGAATCTGACGGTGGGTTTAGAGCAGAGGGAACTGGCACTTTTGCCTCAAGGGACTTGGAAGGGGCACAGAAAAGGTCAACCAGTCTCGGTGGGCCTAAGCCTACAACTGGAAGACAGAAAGGCAGTTGTCTTACAATTGTCCCCCTCTGCCCGCAATAAGAGCGGTATTTAGATTCCATGTGTCACTCTTTATATGCCTTTTCGCGGTGTTCTGGCAAGAGGAATAACGCATAAAGCACTGGATTTAGGGCACCTCTCCTGTGCGACCTTGGGCTCCCTTTAATCCTTCGCGCTTCAATTTTCTCATTTATAAAACGAGAACCAAACTTCCTGCCTTAACCATTCTCACCCAGTTTTTGCGAGGATCCCATTCGAAGCTCCTCCGTAAGCTCCAGAGAGCCTGGCAAAATACAGTATTTTCACCAGCACCTAGGCGTCCGTCCCTGCGTGCGTGGTTACTACTCTTTTAGCCTCGACCATTATTAACGTTGTGATTTATAATCACAGAAATAAAAATGAAATCCTACGATCATTTCTAGCACCAGATTCTCGGACCCCACCCAAAGGGCACAGCCTCGCCACCCGGCTCCGGACAGACGGAAACAGCCCTCCTCCGCCCGCGGGCGGGCCCTAGTCCGTCAGACCCCACCACTGACCGTCCCGGAAGCCAATCCCAACAGCGCTCTTGCAAAGCCCCGCCCCTTAGAGCTAAGAAACATTACGGCGGCCCCGGAAGAACTGCAAGGACGTAAGCCAATCACTGCAGAGGGCAGCCCTCATCCGGCAAGGCTCAGAGGCGGGGTTCCCGGTCAAGATCGACAACAAGAGCAGCCAATAGAGTTACCGAAAACTGGGAAGGGGCGGGTACCGGAGCTCACAGAGCGGTTAAGGCCCCTGGAGCCCCGGGGCCCAAGGACCCCGCTCGGACTACAAGTCTTTTCATTATTCACCCTAAAACTCTCCAACCCATGGTTGCCGACCGGCCCCCCCCTGCCTGCGGACTATGGGTGGGGGTAGGACGGAGGCAGCGGTGGTTGAAACCCGCCTGACAGGCCTGGCCAGTGACAAAGAGCTGGCGGCATCGGGAAGCGATCCCTTCGGGGAGGACAGCGCAAGTCCCTTTAGAGATAGGAAAGACGCAACTCACGTTGTCGATCACAACAGGCTGGTTGGCGATAACATCGTAGGACTCCATGGCAGAGGAATCTCTCCCTCCGAGGAAGGGAACTGCCTGCCCGGTCCGCTGCTAGTGCCACTGACACGCATGCGCAGGCTAGCCGCCGGTGCAGGACGAAGAGGGAGCGGCCCGGTCTTGCCTCCAAAGAACTACAACCCCCAGCATGCCTTGCACCTGAGGTTAGAAGGCCAGGCGGTTTCGGAGCCACACCTAGTTTTAAGAGATGGAGTGACACAGTACCCTGGGTTTTGTAGTCTCCATAGGTAAATAGAAGGGAAGCAGATTTTTTTTTTCCTTTTTATTGAAATTATTAGAGTGACAAAAATTACACAAGTTTCAGATGCACAATTCTACATGTCATCTGTACACTGTGTTCACCACCCTAGTCAAGTCTTGTGCATCACCACTTATCCCACCCCATACCCTCCTCCAGTCTGCCTCCCCCAGCAATCACCACACGGTTATCTGTGTCCATGAATTTTTTCTTTTTTACTCAATCCCTCTACACACACGGCCCCTCTCCCCAGCCGTCAGCCTGCTACCTATGAGTCTCTGTTTTTCTTGTTAGTTCATTTTGTTCATTAGATTCCACATATCCTATGTAATAAAAGGCTAATATGCAAATTGTCCCATGAGGAGTTCCACTGACCAGGAGTTTGACTGCTCGCTATGACATGCGCTGACCATCAGGGGGCGGCGTGGACCGAAGGAAGGCCCGAATCCACCCTGATCCCACCCGGGGCCTAGGGACCAGGCCATACCCAGGCACAGATTTCATGCACCGGGCCTCTGGTGAGTAAAATAATATGGCACTTGTCTTTCTCTGACTGGCTTATTTCACTTAGGACTCTTCAGTTTATGCTGTCACATACGGTAAGATTTCCTTCTTTTTTTACCATCTGGTAGTATTCCATTGTGTAGATGTACCACAGCTTTTTTTTTTTTTTTTTTTTTAGTGCAGCCAAGGTGGAGATTTATTGAAGAACAAGTACAGACTCCACATGGGGAGAGGGAAAGAGTCCCACAGAATGAACTCCCACGTGGGGAGGGGGGAAAGGGTCCCACTGAGTTCTTTTTCCCTATGTGTACCACAGCTTTTTTTTAAAATATATATTTTATTGATTTTTCACAGAGAGGAAGGGAGAGGGATAGAAAGTCAGAAACATCGATGAGAGAGACATCGATCAGCCGCCTCCTGCACACCCCACAGTGGAGATGTGCCCACAAGCAAGGTACATGCTCCCGGCCGGAATCGAACCTGGGACTTTTCAATCCGCAAGCCAATGTTCTATCCACTGAGCCAAACCGGTTTCGGCATACCACAGCTTTTTAATCCACTCATCTACTGATGGAAACTTGGGCTACTTCCACATCTTGGCTATTGTAAACAATGCTGCAATGAACATAGGGGTGCACATATTTTTTCAAATTAGTGTTTTGGGTTTCTTCAGATAAGTTCCCAGAAATAGGATTGCTGGGCCATAAAGCAATTCTATTAAAAAAAAATTTTTTTTTTCAGAGAGGAAGGGAGAAGGAGAGAGAGATAGAAACATCAATGATGAGAGAGAATCATTGATCGGCTGCCTTAAGTATGCCCCCTACTGGGGATTAAATCTGCAAATTGGGCATGTGCCCTTGACTGGAATTGAACCTCCGACCCTTCAGTCAACAGGTTGACGCTCTATCCACTGAGCCAAACCAGCTAGGGTTGATTATCATGTTTTTATTTGTTGAATTATTGATGATAGCCATTCCATAAGACATTAATAAATATCTATCACCATCAACACTCTAATAAAAAATTTAATACACATGGGGAAGGACATATTCCCAGAACAAAGGAAAATAATTTAAATTGCATACAAGTTGCCTTTTAGAAAACAGGTACTATTTTTTTTCTTTTTGTATATTTTCCTGGATAGGAGTAAATTTTGCAGCAGCCTAACATTCATTTGTCTGAAGACTAGCATTTGGAACCTCTAGTATATAATTGACACTGAAAAATGAGAATATAGAGATGAAGAGAAGTTATGTGTCACTGCTTTCAAATGAGCTCAGTACATTTTTCTCTAGATTATTTCCTCCCCCGCTTCAAGTTGCAGGAACCCTTTTAGTCAATAGGACTGGTCTAGCCCTGTCTCTTGGAATTTTTTAAGATCATTGAGTGGGAGACATTATTTTTTGAAAAGTTATTGTAAACAGGAAAATAATTCCCCAGCAGGCACGTTAGGAAATAAAAATTATCCCGTTAAGAAAGTCAGAGTAATGGGGAAGGGCAGGCCCATAGTAGATAATGAATACTGGTGTTCCTCAAGGCAATCTACATATATCTGCCTAAAACACAACAAAGAATAGATTATCATCATTAAAAACATTGATTAAATAATTTTTAAAATTGATCATGATTTACTTAATTCTTGTTACTTTCCTGTTTTTAAACTTTCCTTTTTTAAAATATATTTTTTATTGATTTCAGAGAAGAAGGGAGAGGGAGAGAGAGATAGAAACATCAATATGAGAGAGAATCATTGATTGGCTGCCTCCTGCACACCCACACTGGAGATCGAGCCTGCCACCAGGCATGTGCTCTGACTAAAATCTAACTGTGACCTCGTGGTTCATAGGTTAATGCTCAACAACTGAGCCATGCTCTCAGACCAATTCTTGTTACTTTTTTTAAATTAAATATATTTTATTGATTTTTTACAGAGAGGAAGGGAGAGAGAAAGTCAGAAACATCGATAAGAGACATCGATCAGCCGCCTCCTGCACACCCCACAGTGGAGATGTGCCCGAAAGCAAGGTACATGTTCCCGACCGGAATCGAACCTGGGACCTTTCAGTCTGCAAGCTGATGCTCTATCCACTGAGCCAAACCGGTCTCGGCCAATTCTTGTTACTTTCTGATAGAACTTCAAAATAGGTATTTTGACATAGGACCTCTTAATTTGGCAGTGTGTCAGTCAATGTGATCAAAGGACATTCAAAGACATAGGAAACATTTAGATTTATAATCTATTAAAACTAATGTCGAACGGCCCAGAGGGTGTGGCTCTGTGGTTGAGTTTCGATCTATGAACCAGGTCACAGTTAATTCCCAGTGAGAGCACATGCCTGGATTATGGGCTCTGTCCCCAATAGGGGGTGTGCAGGAGGCAGCCGACCAATGATTTTTCTCTTACTGATGTTTTTTTTTCCTCTCCCTTCCCCTTCTCTGAAATCAATAAAAAACGCCACTAATGCCACATGGACGAATGAATCAGTCATTGCCATATTCTATATAATAAAAGGCTCATATGCAAATCTGTAGTACAGAATGATTGATCACGATGATGCACGCTGACCACCAGGGGGCAGACGCTTAAAGCAGGAGCTGCCCCCTGGCGGTCAGTGCGCTCCCCCAGGAATTTCGTGCACTGGGCCTCCAGTTGATGTTTAAATAAATATGGTTTGCGAGTCAGCAAACCAGTGACAAGTCCTTTGTTGGCGCACTTCCCAGGGCTTTGGAGGGACCCTAGCACCTCCGAGGGATGCCCTACACATCGCTATTTAAACCCGCGTTCCTCCTAACACTAGGGGGCGGCCAAGAGCTTCGGGCCGCCGCAAACGCAGCGAGAGGGAGGCGAAACCTACCGCCCAGGCACGCCGCCTCGGTGACTGGCACAGGCCTTAGCTAATGGGATCCCGGATAGGGCGCGCCGCTGCCCCGCCCCCTCGAGCGGCTCGAGGCCCCCGCGGCGCTCTCGGGCCCGCTCTGCGGCGGCCGCGGCCTGGGCGGACGGTGCGCCGTGCGCAGGCGCGGGCCCCGGACCTCGCTGCAGCCCCCAACGCCTCGGGGAGTTCCAGCGACGGGGTCCGCCCGCCGGCGCGTCAGTGCCCTCCCGCTCGTCCATCCTTTCGGGTCCTCCCCGCGCCCGACGCGCCGGGATGGCGGAGCTGCGGCCTAGCGGCGCCCCCGGCCCCGCCGCGCCCCCGGCCCCTGGCCCGACTGCCCCGCCGGCCTTCGCCTCGCTCTTCCCCCCGGGACTGCACGCCATCTACGGAGAGTGCCGCCGCCTCTACCCGGACCAGCCGAACCCGCTCCAGGTCACAGCTATCGTCAAGTACTGGTACGCCCCGGGCCGCGGGGGCACGGACGGGGCGGGCTGGGCAGAGTTTTAAGCGCCCCGGGGCGAAGTGATTGGCGGGGGGGAGAGGGCAGAGGAGGAGGAGGAGGGGGGTTAAAGCCCTTGGAGGAAGGGCCTCCTGCTGGGAGGGAAGGAGTTAAGGCTCAAGTTAGGAATGGGGACAAAGGGGTTAAAGAAGCCTGCGGGTAACGACTGGCTAACGAGCGCGGGGGGGGGGGGGTGAAGGGTTAAATGGGGTTTGGAGAAAGGAGTGCATTGGGGTGTGTGTGTGTGTGTGTGTGTGTGTGTGTGTGTGTCGGAGCCGAGGGGGACCGATAGGCGAGAGGGAACTGTAAACGTGGTGCAAGGAGGGGGCGCCCGGAGGGGGTCCTTAGCGGGCGGGCGAGGGGAAGCCCGGAGGGGGTGGGGCGGGGGTGGGGGTGGGGGTGGGAAGGCGAGGCGGGGTGTGGGGAGCAGTGGGGAGGGCTCTGGAGGGCACGAGA
The DNA here is from genome assembly GCA_011751065.1 of Lasiurus cinereus. NCBI lineage: Eukaryota > Metazoa > Chordata > Mammalia > Chiroptera > Vespertilionidae > Lasiurus > Lasiurus cinereus. The sequence goes on along the minus strand of JAAGEH010000038.1, from coordinate 16,170,566 downwards.
CGGCACGGGGTCCGAGGCGGGTCTGGGGAGCCCGGGCTCCGCTTTGGGGGTGCGGAGGGGCGGCTCGTTGGGAGCGATGCGCTTGTGAAGCGAGGAGGAGGAGGAGGAGGAGGAGGAGGAGGAGGAGGGGGGGGGGGGGGGGGGGACCTCTCTGGTGCTTTGCTGGTGAGCTCAGACTCGGTGCTTTTGTGTTGGAAGTTTGTTCACGGAACAACTTTTCCCCCCCCCGATCCACTGGTGCTTGCTCCGCTCGGCGCTCCGGGTGCCGAGCGCCCTCAGCCCTGCAGCTGCTTTCCTTCTCGGCACCGGCTAGCCCCGAGGCAGGGTCAGGGGGCTGTCCGGGGTTTGGCGGAGGAGATGCTGGAAGTGCGGGCCTGGGACCGGGGGAGGCAGGCGGGCGCGGGAGGTGGAGGAGCGCCCCGGCCACCCGCCGCAGGATGCGGGAGCCGTCTGTCGGGGCATCTCTGCGGCATCTCCGTAAGGGCCAGACCTTTCACAGACGGGCTGCTGGCCTGGAAGCAGGAGGAGGAAAGGTCTTCTCTGGTTTCCCGTTCCCGTTTCATCCCGCAGCCTCCGGGCAAAACCGGTGGAAAAGAAAGAGCCCATCTTCATGATCTTTCTGGACCAAAAGGGGACCGAGGGATGGATGGGTTGGATGCGTCCAGAACCACCTTCTTGCAGGCGCCCTGTTAAGATGAGCCCGGAAAGACTGTTCAGGCAGCTGCTTGGGGTGTGGCCACAGGGTAGACCCTAAAGAGGGAAGTGAGTGGATTGTCTTTTCTGGGTTACCTCCCCCTTTAGGACTGAGTCTCTCTCCTCCAGGACCGGTGCCTTCCTCCAGAAATGGCAGAAGGGAGGCTCCGCAGGACCGGAACCCGCTCCCGGTGTTGACCGGAGCATGTGGAGAGGGGGACAGTGTGGAGGAGCAGCCACCTGCTCCTTAGGGGAACAGTCTGCCTCTGGTAGCCAGGAGGTGTGGCCATTGGTACAATTCTCTGGCAAGCAAACTGCTAATGGGTCCAGACGAGTTTGTGAGGAGAGCTTCCGAATGAAAAGCAGCTCTTGATAACTTAATCCCCATTCTAATCGCACCTCTGTGTGTAAGTATGTATTGTGATGAACTCTCCTGGATTGTGTCATGAGAAAGTGGGGCTGGCCCTGCCACGCCATTTGTCCAGGCCTCGTTGGAGGGTAAAGAGAAATTGCTACCCAGACTGGGGCCACTGTCTTTGTCTCCAGGTGGCCAGGAAGGATAGAGTTGTGTGTGGAAGCAGGTATGGAAGCACCGGCAAAGGACAAAGACTAGTTTGGTGAACTTTTTATTTATTTTTTTCTCTCCTGCTGCAAGCTTGTTAACCAGGCAGGACTTATTTTCAGAGATGGACTAAATTCTAATGACGAATAAAGGCAACTGTACAGAAGTCTTTGCCATTAGAAATGCTTCCTAGGTGCAGAAAAACATAAGAGGGGACAGCTTGGCAACTGGTTCTTTCTAGGTTTGGAGGGTTGTGCATGATTAAGACCCTGAAATTAATTCACTGATGTACCTCACATTTGGGATTCCACCAAGGCCTCTTCAGTTCTCATAACAGGATGACTGACCGAGGCTGCCTGGGTCTGGCTGTGGCCCAATGTACCCTGGGATCCCTTTTCTTGCATCCGAAGGGTGGCTCTTGGCTAATGGACCCCCTGGTCAGCAAGCACATTCTGAAAGCTGAGGCTTGAGTGAGTAGGGATCAGGAGCAGAGAGGCAGAGCTTGTGCTCTGGGGCTACTCCAGTCCTGCCGCTGCCCTGGGGAGTGAGGTCAGGTGTTCAAGGAATTAAGTTGAAGGATGCTGGGTTCTTGGATAACAACTTTTTCTACGTACAAAATAGGAAAAATTTCTACCGACTCATCTGCTTCCCATCAGGTTTCTGAGGGAGTAGAACAGAACTATCTGTGCTTGGGGATGAGGTTCATTTAGTCTGACACTTGGTCATACCCTGCGGTTGGAGTTTTAGGGTAAAGCCTCTCTCCTTGAGAGGACTTCCTGGGAGCCGTGGCCAGAAAGAGGGTGGTAGTGGAGTGGCAGAAGAAGCGTGGAATGGTGGGTGCAATTTTGCCACTTGTTGCCTGGTGGACCAAAGCTGAAGGAGGGGTAGGACTGGGGTTTTGCAGCAGGAGAGTGGGGCATACACGGAGCCTGTAGTCACTACCATCTGTTCTTGGGCTACGGACTCTCATAGGGTTCTTTCACAGTTAGCTGCTCTTTTCTTTTTCCCTTCTCCAACAAGCTCTCCTAAATCCAACTGGTTGTGGAATTAGTCAGATGATTTTGGCCAAATCTGAGTTAAGGGAAGACAGGGAGATTTGTCCTTTTTTCTAATCCACTCAGTTGAAATTCTAAGCTATTTGTAGCAGCTTCCTTACAAGTTCTAGAAATAACTTAGCATTTCTTAGCAGAGAATACGGATTTTTACAAAAGCAAATAATATCCTGGCAAAGAGGATGAAAAGAGACCTCCTGGTTTTAAATAGTGTTTTAATTGCATGGTGTTGGCATGCTTGCTGGGATCACACATAAGCATGCCTTTTATTTGGTTGTTAGTGTTCCTTTAGCATATGACCCCAATTGCAAAGCACACTCCATCCATGTCCCAGGAACAGCAGAGTTTTTGCAGTCTGTGGAACAGTCAGATGTCCGCGGCAGCTCAAATGCAGAGTGTCTGTGGGCTAAATGCAGACTTCCTTTCACTGATGGTTTCCATTTATTTTGTCTGTTTCTCAAGTCTACCAGTTTCCCTATCCATTCTGAAGAAAAGCAGGATTTTTTTTAAAAGACCACTAATTGCTCTACTAAAGGGAACCTTTATTGAATCAAATTCTCAGATTGAGGTAATGACTGAATCTCTTCCTCAACTGCCTTTTGGTTGGAATTATGTGGGAAGTTTCATGTGGTCCTCCGAGGCCCCAAATAATTTAATGTACCAGTTCCTCCTTTGAGATGGCAGTCTCCTGGGATCATCTTCCAGATCTGGAGCTCACAGGGCTCAGCCTGGCTTCTGCTGCAGTTATCTTTATCTGCTCAGAGGTGAGCTAGCCCAAGTTTGGCTTTGTCATTTGCATGATAAAAGACCAGCTTTGGGCCCTGGCTGGTGTGGCTCAGTTGATAGAAGCCTTATCCTGTACACCAAAAGGTTGTAGATCCTATTCTCCGTCTGGGCACATGCCTAGGTTGCAGGTTTGATCCCTGGCCAGTCAGGGCATGTGCAGGAGACAACTGATTGATGTCTCTTTCCCCTACCCCCTCTCTCCCTGTCAATCAATCAATAAAAAAAATGTCCTTGGGTGAGGATTAAAAAAGTTCCCCAAACAACCAGCTTTGCTCTGTGGGGTGCAGGCATGGGTCTGGAGGCATTGGGTTTGTTTACAACAAACTGTAATTAACATAGGGCACAATTTAGTCTGTCTAAGAGGCAAGAGTGGAGCTGAGCCTCTGCTTCCAGGAACAGTCCCCATTGGGGATGCTAAGGATGCTCTTTCAACAGAGGCCAATTGGATTGACAGATGCACCTCTTGCCTTGAAGGAGAGATGCACCACGAAGGAGAGATAATCCCTGACAATCCAATTTGGGATTGGTAATTTGAAACAGGAGGAAGCAAAAGGGGCAATCATCCAATCTGGTTTTTTAAATATATCTTATTGATTCTTCACAGAGAGGAAGGGATAGGGATAGTTAGAAACATCAATGAGAAAGAAACATCGAGCAGCTGCCTCCTGCACACCTCCTACTGGGGAAGTGCCTGCGACCAAGGTACATGCCCTTGACCAGAATCGAACCTAGGACCCTTGAGTCTGCAGGCGACGCTCTATCCACTGAGCCAAACTGGCTACGGCCATCCAGTCTGTTGGGGATAGGAGAAAGGAGTCTGTCATGCGTGGGGAATTAGACAACTTCTAGCCACCCATTCCATGGTCTTATCCCAAAGAGGTGTGACCTCCCTTTAGTTATCTTTCACCCCAGTTTCCTTCAGTTTGGGCCCCTTCAGATTTGTAAGACATCCCTCAGCTTCACACTGTCTGCTTTCAGATTCACACTAACAACGCTGTGTTTTGTCTTTTGCAGGTTGGGTGGCCCAGACCCCTTGGATTATGTCAGCATGTACAGGAACGTGGGGAGCCCTTCTGCCAATATCCCCGAACACTGGCACTACATCAGCTTCGGCCTAAGCGACCTCTATGGTGACAGCAGAGTCCATGAGTGAGTGTGTGGCACTTGCCCACCCTTCACCTGCCTGTTCTTTAGCCTTGAACCTTTTCTCTGAGGTTTTTCCAGTGTAGGGATGATGATGTCATAGTCCTGTGGGGTTGGAACTTCTGGGTGTCTGTCCTCTGCCTGTATCTCTTTGTGCCAACACGGTCCAGGTCAGCACCTGAGCTCTGCTTATCTGGTTCAGGAAAGTGTCGATGATGAGCAAGAGTTCTGAAACTATCAGGTTTTCCCAAGCTTGCTCTGGTGTTTGAACTCAGAGGACAGGCAGCATAGCTATGACTCAGAATTTGTGTTGATGCTTTTAAGTCTACTTCTTCTCTCCCCTGCCCCCCTGCTAGCTTATTATGAAAAAATTTAAATATAAAGCAAAGTTGAAAGAAGATTATAGTGAATACTCATATACCCAGTATCTAGATTCTACCATGAACATTTTATTCTATTTGCTTCATCACGAACATATCCATCTCTATAGCCATCTCTGTCCCTTCATGCATTTTACCTACTTCCTCTTTGAAACAGATTCATGGATTCTTATTTAACTTAGTGCTCAAAGCTGAGGTAAGAATAGTGAGCGTTCTAACTTCTAGCATAAGTGCTAAGAAGTGTTAAATTGGAATTATGGCGTGTGAATTTCTGGCAACACTCTTCTTCCATGTCTTTTGTCTTCTTATTCAGTGAAAAAAGGCCAGAAGCATTGGTTCATTCAGCATACATTCATCAAGCACCTATTTTGTAACAGAGATAGAATGCCATAATAAATGTGTGGGGAATAAAATCCCAAGACATAATTCTTGTATTGAGCTCTAATTGCTTTCAAGGGGAAGGAAGCTTAAAGAGATGGTTACAATATGAGTAATAAATGCTGCAACCCATGGATGTAGAACATGCTCTGGGAGCAGAGTGGAGCGAGTGACTGTTAATCAGCCCGCAGGATCAGAAGCTCCAGGAAGGAGGTGACATTTGAGAGGACTCTTATAAGAAGGGGTCTGGGGTGAGAGCTGCACCTGACACTTTAGGATATCAACATTCACTTTGAGGACTGTGAGAGGCTTTAAAAATCTTCTAACCCCATGTTTCTAAAACTTCTAGTGCTGCCTACGTAATTTTTGCCACCTCTAGCATATTATCTACTGTGTCTTCTCTGTAAACTAACCCTCCTTTTAAAAATTGATATAAATAAGTCTTTAAAAGTTAAATCACTATCATATATGGAAACCAATATTATTTGCTATAATTTAAAGGTAATTATGGAAATAAACACAGTAGTAACAAAGCAATGTTATTAAATTCTAGCTTAATACTGTAGCCTGTCACAGAATATTCTAAGCCTGAGGCCACCTTTTCTCTTTGTTCAAGAGATTAGCAAGAAATATGAGAGAGGTATTAAAAAAATATGTTAAGCCCAACCCATGTGACTCAGTGGTGGAGCGTCGACCTATGAACCAGAAAGTCATGGTTCAATTCCCTGTCAGGGCACATACCTGGGTTACAAGCTTGAGCCCCAATGTGGAGCATGTAGGAGGCAGCTGATCAATTATTCTTTCTCATCATTGATGTTTCTATCTTTCTATCCATCTTCCTTCCTCCCTGAAATCAATAAAAATATATTTAAGAAAAAAAAAAGATATGCTAATACTGAATAGAACCTGATACCAGACATGATTAGAAAAATTGAAAGAATTAAAAAGGGAATTTTTTAAAAGCATAATTCAGCATTATTTATTGTCACAGATAAATAGGAAACACTGATCTAGCCCACCTCCCTTAATTGTACAGTTGAGGCAAATCCAACAGCCTGCCCAAAGCTATACAGCAAGTTAAAGAGAGCAGCAGGATCTCCTAACATCCCCACTGTTCTCTGCTCTCTCTTATGATTGGGAAGAAAGGAGTGTAGGGGGCATTTTTTTTTTTGTCTTTAAAATGATAACACAAGCAAAATATTGACTTCAGAGAGGAAGGGAGAGGGGGAGAGAGAGAGAAACATCAATGATGACAGAGAAGCATTGACTGGCTGCCTCTTGCACACCCCCTACTGGGGATCGAACCTGCAACCCCAGGCATGTGCTCTTGACCTGAATCGAACCTGGGACCCTTTCGTCTGCAGGCTGACGCTCTATCTACTGAGCCAAACCAGCTAGGGCTGCCTTTCCATTATAATTAATCCACAGTATATATTAAATATCTACTAGGTAACTCCTCCCATTATCTTTCCTTCTCCTCACAGCTTGTTGAAGGTAGACAAGCAGAAGCCCAAGGGTTCCCTGCATTTCTTCTTGCCCCTAGCATGCATGCTTTGGAGGCAGGAGGGGAGCCCCATCCTGGTAGCCCTAAAAAAGAGTGAAGAGTAAACTGATTGGATAAGCCCTGGGATGGCTGGTTCCATCCAGGTTTTTTCCCTGTTTACATTCATGAAAGGAAACAGGGCAAGAGAGCACTTGTTTGGATTAAAAGGTTCTCAAGAGGCTGTTTCTGAACTTGGAGAGATGGAACAAGTTCCAGCTTGGGGCAACCACAGGGAAGAATGGAGTGCTTTTCTACGGACCCTAAGGCTACTCCCATCTGACTTCAGCGGCAGAGACGGTCCTGTTGCTTTTGCCTGGACTTAGGAGGTGTGAGACAGCTGAATGTCAGCTGCCAAATGCTTGTCGGAAATTGCAGCTCTGGCTTTTCCTTTGTGGCCAGGTAGCTGTGGACTGGACTGTAGTGATTTGTGGGGCTGTGCAAGAGGTGGCTCTCTGTGTGAGGATTTGGGGCTGCCCCTGGTGCTGCCAGCAGCCCTGGCTGGACCCGAACTATGCCAGGCCTAACCATAATGCACTTAGCTGGGAGCTCAGGCAGACTCCCCTGATGAGATTCCACTGGGCAGGTCCTCTGCTGTATATGTTGGCTACTTCCAAAGACAGCTCTGGTGGTGTTAGCCCAAAGGGTGGCAGCTCCACAGGGGAGAGCCCACCCCTCCTCAGAAACTGGCTGCTCAGCAGTATGTCCATGGAGTTTGCAGTTGTTCTTGCCCCTTTGGGGACTGGAGTTGGGGACTGGGTTTCTATGGCTGCCTCAGGTTTTGCCTTTCCCCCACAGGTTCCTCTCAGCTGGGCTCTTCATGGAATGAGTTATTTATTAAAACACTGGATACAGATTAACTTTTTCACTTGTTGTTTTGTGTGGTCTTGCTCCTCTACAGATGGGAAATGCTAATTTCCTTCTTACCAGCCTAGTTTGCAGGAAATTTTTGTGCCATTTCATCCTTTAGGGTTTCCAGTGGAAATCCTGCCTTTGCCATAACACACCTGTCCTGAGGGCATGTATGTCTCTTGAGGCCTCAGATCTCTGACTTTTTCCCCACTCTGGGCATTTGCTTTCATCCCAAAGTTCTCATGAGATGAACAACTGGACTGCTTCTGTAAGCCACACACCGACGGCAGGTCCCCACCCTACCCCTAGCTGGGCACAGCAGGCTGAGGAAGTGCTGTGAAGGCTCATTGGAGGGCAGGCCTCCCTGAAGCTTTGGACTCACTGTCTTTCTTTCAGAGGTCTTTGGTTTCAGGATGACTGTTGGTGTGACATGGTGACGGCTGTCTGCTAAGGGCAGGGAACTGGGCTCCCTAGAAAGATCAGGGCACCTTTGGTTTTAGCCCAGGGTGGGAGTAGGGGCCAGCAGTGGGACTAGGGCTCTTCCTGAAGCTGAAACTACCACTCTGGGTTGGATTTGAGGCCTCAGATCTCCGACTTTTGAAATGTTGAGACTTTCTTTTCTTTGGTAATCACAGGAACACCTAAGGCATGGTGGGGCTCCCAGCAGATCTGTGCAGGTGTGTGGTTTCATTCTTTATCAGGCATTTCATTTGCAGCATAGAGTAGCTCTTCCTCCATGGGGTAGTGATTCCAAATTGTCTCCTCAGCACTAAGGGACAGTGGGAAGAGGTTCCTCGAGCTGGCCCAGTCAAACTCACTTTAAACAGTCCAAGAGGACACCGTAGCCAGTTTGGCTCAGTGAATAGAGCATCAGTCTGCGGACTGAAGGGTCCCGGGTTTTATTCTGATCAAGGGCACATGCCCAGGTTGCAGGCTCGGTCCCCAGAAGTGGGTATGCAGGAAGCCAATCAGTGATTCTCTCTCATCATTAATGTTTCTATCTCTTCCTCTCCCTTCCTCTCTGAAATCAATAAAAAAAAATATTTTTTAGAAAGTCCGAGAGGAGATGATTATGAGACTTATTGTGGCGAGTACTTGGTAAGGCATATACGTGTTGAAAGACTGTGTTGTGCTCCTGAAATATGTCAAGTATGACATAATACTCTATGTCAATTATAACTTGTAAAAAGAAGTCCGAGAGGCCTGTCTACTGCTCAGCACTGGAGATTTCCTTCTCTTCCTGCAGAGAGAGGCAGATTGGAAGCCTTTATGGGTTTGACTTGATCAGATCTCTCAGTCCTAAGATTCCTCCCTGTTCAGCCTGTCTTTCTAGACTCCCACCTTTCACACTGTGACTTTTTCCACATTAAATTCTAATCCTCACACCTGCCATGTTCTAGGTCTGTGTTTGTCAGAATCTCACTTGCCCAGCATTTGTACTCAGAGGTCCTGAATCTGGACTTTGATCTTTGATTCCTAAATTTATTCCTCTATCCTGCCTCTGGGGTATTCCACTCAGCTATGTTTTGTCTCAGTATCTTATTTCTGATGTTTGGTCCTAAGATCTGTGTGGAATGATCCTATCCTCTGACCTGAGGCCTGTAGAAATGTCTTTTCTTCCCTGCACACATCCTTTAAGCACTCTGACCTGCCTGCTGAGTCTCCTACACTCAGTGTTGGACTGTGCAGCACACCCCGCCAGCAAAGCTATGTCAAGTTCCCAATACGAGCAGAATGTTGGAGAAGATGATATGTTGGGGTTGAGGCACAATGAGAAATCATATATCTAACTCCTGTCCCTGGAAACCCCAATATCTGTTTGACAAGAAATGGCAGTGGCTGGGAAAGAAGATAGTGTGGATTGAGGCTGGAAACAGCTTTTAGCTTTATCTGACTTCTATGACTTTGAAGGTGCTTCTCTTACCCTGTGATCTTCAGTGCTTCAAGAGACTTAAGAAATGTAACAATAGCAAACACTTACAGTTTTTACTGTGTGCAAGCACTATTCTTAGTATTTTATATGAACTCATTTAATCTTCACACTATCTTTATGGGGTAGGGATTATTAATATTATTTTCCAAGGAAACTGAGACACAAAGATGTTGAGGTACTTATGTGCTTAGCTAGTGAATGCTGGAGCTGAGCTATAAATTCAGGGACTCTTGCTCCACAAGTCCTCACCCTTTCCTTCCCTTCCTGTACCTGTGTAAAGAGGAGGGTAGGGCTAGAGACCATTATTACAATTATGCGCCTAAGTTCAAAGGTATCTTGGCTTAATGGAATGTGAATAGTTAAGCAGGAAGTGCTTTGTAGGGGAAATGTTGAGCTGGATATTGAAGTAACTTTACAGAGAAGAAAGAGTCCTGCTGGGTAATGGCAGGAGGGTAGAACTGGAGAGTAGGCCACAGAATCCTGTGTCAATCTGTGAAGGATTTTTGTTCTGATAAAAAGATGTCTGCTCTGGCCGGTGTGGTTTAGTTGGTTGGGCATTGTCCCATGCACAAAAGGATTCCTAGTTGGATTCCTAGTCAGGGCACATGCCCAGGTTTCAGTTCTTATTCCCCAGTAGGGGGCATTTAGGAGCAGCTGATTGATGTTTGACACTCACATTGATGCTTCTCTCTCTCTCTCCCTCACTCTCTTTCTCAAAAAATCAATTAAAAAATGTTTTTTAAAAAAGGGAAAAAAAGATGTCATCCTTCAGAGGATATTTTCCCCCTCAATCTTTATATGAATAGTAGAGGCCCGGTGCATGAAATCTGTGCACGGGAGGGTGGAGTGAGGGGTGTCCCTCAGCTTGGCCTACACCTTCTCCAATCTGGGACCCCTTGGGAGATGTCGACTGCTGGTTTACGCCCAATCCTGCAATTGAGCATCCCTCTCACAATCTGGAACACTGGCTCTTAACTGCTGGCCTGCATGCCTGCCTGATTGCCCCTACCCGTTCCCCTGCTGGCCTAATGGACACTTAACTGCTCCCCTGCCAGCCTGATCATCTCCAACTGCCTTCCCCTGCTGCCCTCGTCATCCCCAACTGCCCTACCCTGCTGGCCTGATCTCCCCACAACTGCCCTCCCCTGCCAGTCTGGTCATGTCCCTAACTGCTCTCCCCTGCCAGCCTGGTCGCCCCCAACTGCCCTCCCCTGCCAGCTTGGTTACCCCATCTGTCCTCCCCTGCTTGTCTAGTCACCCCCAATGGCCCTCCCCTGCCAACTTGGTTTCCCCCAACGGTCCTCCCCTGTAGGCCATTTTGCCCCTGACTGCCCTCCCCTGCCAGCCTGATCTTGCCTCTAACTGCCTCTGCCTTGGCCCCCACCACCATGGCTTTGTCCAGAAGGAAGTCAGGCGTCCGGAAGATGGCCGGATTATTAAAATATACTCTTTTAATAAAAGAGTAATATGCCAATTAGACCGGGTCAACCAGCCATCTTCCAGACAGTCTGAGGCACAAAATTTGTGCAAGAGTAGGCCTTCCTTTCCCTGGCTGCTGGCACCGCTTCCCTCTGGCACCTGGGACCCGGGCTTCCTTCACAGCCCTGGCTTTATCCGGAAGGTCATCCAGAAGGTCGTCAGAGGGATATTGGGTATGATTAGCATATTACACTTTTATTATTATAGATAGATTTTCATATAATTTTTAAAAAACATTTTTGTTTCTGTAATGGTTTTTTAAATTAGTAGAATTCATTTTAGAGTAGTTTTAGGTTTACAGAAAATTGAACAGAGAGTATAAAGAGTTCTCACATGCCCTTTCTCTTCTCTGCTTAGAGTTTCCCTTATTATTTAATACTAGAGGCCCAGTGCATGAATTTATGCATGGGTGGAATGCCTCGGGGTGGCCTGCAGGGATCAGCCCCAGCTCACACCCTGCAGCTCCACCTGGCACCCCGCTTCGGCCTGGTGCTGCCCCCTCACTTGCTCCACCATCCTGCCTATAGGGCAATTAGTGTTGGGGGTGCGGGGGTGGCCCCTGCCTGACTCCCTCAGCGCCTAGGAGCCAGGTGGCAGCCCTGCCCCCTGCCGCAACCACTGCTGGTCACTGTCTGTGGGCCAACAGCGGGGTGACCGGGCTTCCTCTTGTACCTGCATCTGCCTTAGTCTAGTGCCGCCTGCTCACCTGCTCCACCATCCCACAGCAGTCCTGCTCTTCTCGGGGGGCCCATCTGGTCACCAACACCTCCACTGCCGCTGGCTGCCAGCCAGCATCACTTTGTCAACACCCACCATGTTCCACACCACCCTCTGGTGGTCAGAACATGTCATAGTGAGCAGTCACACTCCCAGTCGAGCGACCCGAAGGTGGGGACAATTTGCATATTAGGCTTTTATTATATAGGATCTTGTATTAGCATGGTACATTTGTTACAACTGATGAACCAGTACTAATAACATTTTTATTAACTAATGTCCCTACAATAGAGAGCCGTAAAAATGTATTAACTAATATCTCTACATTAGGATTCTCTCTTTATGTTATGCAGTTCTATGAGTTTTAATAAATACATATTTTGTACTCACCATTATAATGTCATACAGGATAGTTTTACTGCCCTAAAAGTGCCTTGCGCTTTGCCTGTTCATCTCTTTTTCTGTCCTCCCAAACCTCTGGCAACCACTGACTGTTTTACTGTCTCTTCAGTTTTGCTTTTCCCAAAATATTATATAGTTGGAATCACATGTAAAGTAGCCTTTTCAGACTGAGTTCTTTCACTAAGCAATATGCAGTTAAGGTTTCCCCTTGTCTTTTGGGGGCTTGGTAGCACTTTTCCTTTTATTACTGATTAATATTTCATTGTATGTTTGTGCCATAGTTTATCCATTAACATATTGAAGGACATCTTGATTGATTCCAATTTTTGGCAATTTTGAATAGAATAAAGCTGTCATAAACACTCATTTATAGGTTTTGTGTGGACATAAGCTTTCAACTCATTAGGGTTAAATTGCTGGACCATGTGATAAGACTATGTTTAGCTTTGTAAGAAACTGCCAAGCTGCCCTCCAAAGTAACTACTATACCTTTTCATTCCTACCAGCAATGAATGAGTTCCTCTCATTCTGTGTCCCACCAGCATTTGGTATTGTCAGTTTTTTAGATTTTAGCCATTCTAATAGGGGGGAAGTGCTATATTTTAGCCATTCTAATAGGGGTGGAAGTGCTATATTATTATTGTATTAGTTTCCTAATGACATGAGATGTTGAACATCTTTTCATATACTTGTCTGCTGTCTGTATCTATTCTTTGGGTGACATAGTTTTGTTTTTGTTTCTCTCCTCCTCCTCTACCCACTCCACCCAGACCACATCTACTTTTTCTCACATCATGAGTTCAGATAGTGTAGCTAATTATGTTTTCTGAAATATTTTTCTTTTGGCTACTTTTTAAGCCATTAAGTGAGTTAATTCTCCTGAGCAGGTGCTAGTCCACATCTGAATTCCGTCTTTATTGATTTTAACTGGGGCTGGCTCATGAGTTCTATACATTCTTTTCCCCAATGATGGTATCTTTGGTAAAGTCTGTAGCCTACAACCTCATTCCCAGGGTTCACAATTCATTGTGTCCTCCAATGCAAACTATAGAAAGACTGGTGTGCTAACTTGGCACCTGCATACCCTAGTGAACTAACCTTGCCTTAGATGAGAGAAGAGTACACCAGGCTCCTTCAGGCTCCAGACAGACCTCAAACTCCGCCTTGGTTAAATGAGATCAAAAGGATTTTTCAAAATCCAAAACTTCCCTGGCCTATATTTTTCCTGTCCTATCCATCATTGCTGGCACCTTTTAGTTATAAATTTGCCTTGTTTTTCTTCTTGATTTGAGAGAGGGGGGAGAGAGAGGGAGGAAAGGGAAGGGAGGAAGAGAGAAACATCAATTTGTTGTTCCACTTAATTATGCATTCATTGATTGCTTTTTATATGTGTTCTTTTTGGAGATCAAACCCAAAACCTTGGCATATCAGGATGACACTTTAACTGAGTTACCCAGCCAGGGCTAAATTTGCTTTTTTCATTATAAAGAGAGTTGACCTGTTTTACCCAAAATGTTGGAAATTAGAGAAGGGTAAAAAAAAAAAATTTCTAATCCTATCATCTTTTGTTTGTGATCCCATATATATATGTCCTCATGATGATTTCTTTTTTTTTTTTTTTAATTTACTGATTTTTCACAGAGAGGAAGGGAGAGGATAGAGAGTTAGAAACATTGATGGGAGAGAGACATCGATCAGCCGTCTCTTGCACACCACCCCCTGGGGATGTGCCCAAAATCAAGATACATGCCCTTGACCGGAATCGAACCCGTGACCCTTCAGTCCCCAGGCCGACGCTCTATCCACTGAGCCAAACTGGTTTTGGCCTCATGATGATTTCTGTAAGCAGTTAATTATGAGTGATGCTTTCCCACCTGTGTGTGTAGGGCTCTGTCTTGTGTTAGTCCCCTCAGTTTGGGACTTAACATCTTCCAAGGCTTCCCTACTACCCCGCTAACACTGTTCTAAATTCAGCTGGCTCACGGCTGCTAAGGTATCCACATTCTGAAAACAGCACATTTGTTTGGGAAAAATGGCTTCTACCCATTGCCATATTGCTGCTTTTTTATCCTTCCTTCCTTCCTTCCTTCCTTCCTTCCTTCCTAACTTCTCTTTCTTTCTTTCTTTCTTTTCTTTTCTTTTCTTTTCTTTTCTTCCTCTCTCTCTCTCTCTCTCTCTCTCTCTCTCTCTCTCTCTCTCTCTTCCTCCCTCCCTCCCTCCCTCCCTTCCTCCCTCCCTCCCTCCCCTTAACTCCTCATAGAACTGAAGAGCAGTTTAGGTAGTATATGTACCTGCTGTGCTGGCTGCCCATCTCTCAGTTAATACCTTGATTTTTTTTTTTTTCTACCAGGCAGTACTTTGATTCTTTAACTACAAATTAACATGCCTGATAGTGATAGTCCTGAGGCTGTATGTTGTTCCTGTTTATTGATTTCCCCTTAAAAAGGTGATCAGTGTTTGAATTTGGTGGTCATTGTCACCTAGAAGTGAACACCATGAGCCTCCTTATTTCTCCCTTTCTTGGGTGTGTGGATACAGAAGATGTGAGACTGGATTACAGAGTACCCTAGGCTCCTGGTACACAAGGTGTACAGAAGGTTCACAGTATAAGCACAAATGCCAAGAGACGGATGAGATACTTTTCAGGCAGTTGCCTGAAATAAATGGCTACTATCTTGGACTCGTAAGGCTTTCTGCCATATAGAAGAATCAAATAATGTACTAATACTGTATGAATGCAGCAGGATCTGGTCAATGGATCTAGGAAAAAGCGTGGCCAACTGTTCTGTCCTGGCACTGGGTCTACCTGATGTTGGATAGTACACCTGGTTCCCAACCAGTGTTAATCACCAGCCTCTCTTCTTCATTTGGAGGGTCGGCCTCTCGTTCATTACAGTGATAATCACTGTTGGGACAGTTCTGGGCATGACTATAGAGTGATGAATAGCATACTCCTGTCTCGGACTTCATGGAGCCTCCGATCTTTTTGGCTGAAGGGTCCTTTAACTGGAAAACATTGTGGGGAGGTGGCTTAATACAGCCTTGGAGCCATAGTTCACCATGCAGGACCTCCTTGCCTCCTTTTCTGCAGCCATGCCTTGAAGTTTGGTGGAGGGCTCTTTGAGAGCAGAAGACCTGAGGCCCAGAACCAGAACCATTGTCAGGACTGTTTGGGGCTAGGCCAGTTGCCCATTTATCAGTGAGAATATGGGTTTATCGAAGCTTCTCAGTGATGTAGTTCGCTGGGCTCCAGGCCCTTTACTTGCATGTCAGTAAAAGCTAATGGCCTTCAAAGGTCCCTTACTCCCTCCCATGTTATTCAGGCTTCTTGAGTCCTGGGTCATAGAACCAGCTCTGCCACAAGAAGGCCAATCAAGGAGATGTTTTGTTTTTCCAGTACTGACCCTGCGAGCGCTTGGAATCCTGCCTCTGACCACCAGTTTCCCTTACTCTGATCTCAGGCTTTTCAACATGAGGTCAGGAACTCAGGAGCCATGCCTGTGGGGAGGGGTAAGTACTAGAGAATGGGGCCTGGCCCAGGCTTCCGATCCCAGGGGGTCAAGCTGGCGGCAGCGCTTTCTGCCTGTGATGGATTTGATTCCCAAATGCTTCAGAAACACTTGGTGGTTAGAGGGAAAAAAAACATAATGGAAACAGACAGATGACACTGTGGCTTGCCCTAACCCCTTTTCCTTCTTGCTCTAGTTTTTCCAGTATATTGGGTTGCAGACTTGCTGGATTCCTGCCCTCTTAAAGCTAATGTGGCAATTTCTCATTCCGGTAGGCAGGGGTTTTGCATAGAGAAAAAGAGCCCAGAAGGATGGCAGTAGCTGTGCAGGGAGCCTTTGAGGTTGGAGCTTTGCAGGAACATTGCTGATGTGGGTCCCTTAGTTCTGTAGCCGGGGGCAGTGTCCACAGCATTTCATGCATGTCACTCCTCTGCTCAGAACCATCCAGTGGCTTTCCATGCAGTTGGTGCTCTCTGAAGTCGTACAATGCTCCGGTCGTTCAACCATGTGAAGATGGTAATTAGTGAAAATAGCTAGTACAAAGTCCCTGTGGTAGCAAAGAGTCCAAGGAACAGAAAGAAGGCTGGTATGTTTGGGACTTGGTAAGAGAGGAGAGTAGTGGAACAAGATGGGATGGGAGAATTTGAAGGCATTATAAAGAATGTGACATTTAGCAAGTTATCTGTTGACCTGGGAGGGAAGCAGAGGGATGATGTGTTGGAGGCCAGAAGTGGGGCTTTAGGAAACTTTTGCAGTAATGTGGGACCTCAGCATTGGTACAAAGGCAAGAGAACAGAGTTTAGTGATGGTTTTATTTCCCTAAAAAGGAAACAGCAGCAAAAGTGGCTCAAAGGAAATGCCATTAAGGTATTTGAACTTGACTTTGATAGTGACTGAGAGGAAGGCTCATTGCTTTTTAATGGTGTCTTATCTTGTTTGTGTTTGAATGTCTCAGCCTGATTATCTTTTTGGATGACAATGGGAATATTATTAACATTTAACATTTGCTCAGCTGTGACATAATGTGCTTATGTACAGAACATGCAAAAGTACAGTCCTTGGGGAACTGAGATGCTGAAAAGATTTGTTTCTTCCCATTACCCTCAATCAGATTTCTTAATCTTCTAGGGCAGCTGGCTTCCCAGAGTCCTGGAGGATGGTGGGTGTACAAAAGGCTTGAGAAGAATGCCTGGCTCTTGGGTATGCAGGAAGCCCCCAAGCTGTACACCTATATGCAGATGGCACCTCATTTCCCAAGTCAGACTTGTGGTCTGGCTGCCATTGGCTTTGCCTGTCTTTTTTTTTTTTTTTTTAAGATCTTTGTATACATGTTGCTTTATGCCAAAGCCAAGAGTGTGGCAGCTGTCAAAATGATGCCAAGAAACCCAGGCACCAGGCTCTTCCTTGGCCCGGAATTCCTAGAGAGTGTCAACTTGGCTTGGAATCCACCAGGGTACTGACTGACCTCTCAGTTCTTTGGTGGTGGCTGGGAGTAGAGGGATAAGGTACAGTAGGTCTCCACTAGGGGAGTGAACTGTGAGTTTTCACCACCCTGCAGAGAAAAGGTCTGCTACTCTGGGCTTGACGTTTTTGTTCAGTTTAGTGTCTCATTCTGGGAAACTCTTTGCTCACTGGGATAGAGTTAAGCCACCCTAAGCGTTGGGAGCCAGGTGAGTTTGCTTGGCTGGGTTCTCAGCTGAATCAGTCGTGGGAACTACTATTTTTAAACTTGTGGAATGCTATGGGAATGTGCTCCTTGGCTCCCAGCAAGGGATCTCAAGAAACATCAACTTGAGTGAGGCAAATGCATTCCCTGAATCTGGTTGGATGGCATGTAGTGGAAAGAACATCTCCTACTCAGAGTTAAAACTAAATGGTGCCCCACCCAGTTTGGCTTAGTGCATAGAGCGTTGGCCTGCGGACTGAGGGTCCTGGGTTCCATTCCGGGCAAGGGCACGTGCTTTGGTTGCAGGTTCCCCGGCCCTGGTCGGGTGCATGCAGGAGGCAATCAATCGATGTGTCTCTCTCACATTGGTGTTTCTCTCTGTCTCTCCCTCTTCCTTCCACTCTCTCTAAAAATCCTCAGGTGAGGATTAACAACAAAACAACAATAAACCTCAAATGTGTCTGCCCTGCACGGCAGCCTTATCAGATTTCCAGCTCAGTGTGAGGGTGCAGTCTTAGCTGTTGGTGTTTTTCTTCCTTTCTTCCTTTCTTCTTTTCTTTCTTCCTTGTTTTTAAATTTCTTTTAAAATGTTTCAATTATGGTTGACATTCAATATTATATTAGCATAGTGGTAAGACATTTATATAACTTACAAAGTGATCCCCTGATAAGTCTATTACCCACCTAACACTATACATAGTTATTACAATAATAATGACTATATTTCCTATGCTGTACTTATCCCTGTGACTATTTTTTAACTTCCAATTTGTACTTTTTAATCCCTTCACCTTTTCCCCTTACCACCTTGTTTTTTCTTTATTTTTAAAAAATTGATTTTAGGGAGAGGAAGAGAGAGGGAGAGAGAAAGAGAGAGAGAGAATGAAACATCAATCGGCTGCCTCCCAAATGTGCCCTGACCAAGGACTGAACCTGCAACCTGGGGTATGTACCTTGACCAGGAATCAAATAGCTACCTTTCAGGGGATGACACTCCAGCCAATTGAGCATACCGTTCTTTGGCTAGGGCATGTTCTTTCTTTCTTTAAGATTATATAAGATTAACATATTATAGCTGGAATTTTTTTAAAATCTTAGCTGTGTCAGAATATTACTATATAAACATATTTCAAAAGAATTTTACACATAGCATATATATATATAGTACTTTTGTAGTTACCAAACACCATTTCAAAATAGCTAACGAAGTGTCAATAATTGTGAACTGTTAAAAAGAAAAACATCATCTTTGCAAATGTTTATTTAGTAATTGTTTACTGAATTCTGTTGTAATAATGGCTGTCACTCAAAGCATGATAGCAGTCAGGAAGAATCCAAGACCTAATTGAGGGTTCTGGGAAGAATCCAACGTCAGGGAAATCTCTTCTATTCATCTTCTGCCTGACATGAGTGGTCATGTTGGCCTCTTAGAGGCCGAGTGACACCTTCTTAGTCAGATTCTTTGAGACAGACCTTTGGGCAGGTTCCAGGGATTGGGCAACTGTATCTAGAATTCAAACACATGTTCTTCCTGCCAGCAGGTTTGATGTTACTCTTAAGGCTGGCACAGCCATGCCTAGGCTCACCAAATTGCTAGGACAAAGCCAGCCTCTGCCCTGGGCACCTCTGAGCAGGATCAGAAGTTCTTTAGCTGGAAACAATTTTTAGAGGCCATTTTATTCATACTTCTGCAACAAGACAATTAGAACCCCTCACTCCTGGTGATTCCTGGTAGGGAGTGAGTGAGGGGAGAACCTGTAATGTATTTTTTTTAAAAATTCCTGTTGTAAGAAATTCTACCAACCAGTTTTTTTAGCAAAATTTTTTTTTTCTCTAACCCAGATCCCACTTTGTGCCACACATGCCAATTTCCTCTCATCTTTTCCTTTCCCAGAAGATGTGAGAGACGGCTGCTCCTAGCAAAGGGGCTTCATCCTCTGGTCAAACAAAACAGCTTTGGCTGGAGAAGCTCTCATGTTGAGGAAGTACAGACCTCAAGCCAGGACCCTGCAGGGGACTTTAGAGACTGAGTGACTCTGTCACTTGCCATTGCCTGAGCAGTCTGCTTTGAAAAAGAGACCTGACAGGCTCCAGTTGTGTGTTTACCCTGAGGCAGGCCCATTCCAAACTCATGTCTCAGAGTTTAGAGGTTGTGTCCAGCCGGCCTGGTGGGTGGTAATCAAACACAGGTGGAGACCATCTGGATGGGCCTGCCCCTCCCAGTCAGTCCCATGGAAGCTGGCCTGCCCACCATGGAACTGGCCTAGCAAGCAGCCTGTGTGGAGGCAGATGGTGTACATGTGCATGTGTGCACAGCCCTCCTTAGGAAAGTGGTACTGCTTGGATGCATTATTTTTTCTCTTCTCTCTGCATCCAAGTGTTTCCCCCGATTGCACATCCCAAGGAACGTGTTTCTTTTAGTGTGTTTCTCAAGTTTTTGTGGTTAGAAATCATGTATTTTTCTTGGCCCAGGATGAAAGTCCTGGAGTAATCATCTAATACATTTTACAAAGCTGCCTCTAATTGGTGGCTGCTTGAAATCTTCCCTTTCACCTAGTAACCCAGCTCCTTTCGGAGAGTTTTAGCTCCCAGTCAGTCTTGCATTACCCCAGTTCTCCACACTCCTCTCATGTCTGCAGCCCTTGGGAAGCAGGTCTTCTAACCTCAATTTGCTTAGCTGTTTCTTCAGCCTTCCTGCATGGCATTGCCCCCAAATAGGGCAGTTCAGCAAGGAAAGAAATAGTTCACACTACATCCTGCCAAGCATCTTCTAGCGTGGTCTCCAAAATTCTAGGTGTGTACCCTCAAAATAGATACTGTTTTCCACATTGTTAAATGCTCAGAGCAAATGCAAACCATGAACACCTCCTTTGCATAGAATTGGGTATGACCATGGTGACTTTAAGGATGGATTCCTTTTCAGTCCTTTAGAGAACTTAGCTGTGAGAGATAATCTCCCCATCACAGCATGTGCAGGAAGCCTGAGTTCATCCAGGCACACAGCAGGGTAGGACTGGTGTCAGAGCTCCTGAGATTCTGAATATCTTTCTGTCTAGTTTCTGGGCCTGGTCTTTTGGGGTTGGTGATGATGATGATGGAAAGATGCCACATGAAATTCCAGGATTGGGCATTGGCTTATCACTATCCCTTCAGAATTCTCCCCTCTGTTTCAAGCCTGTTCCAGTAGCTTGGCTGGCAAGGAGGTGTGGGCTGTCATCTTAGTTTATGGTTTGTATTTGTATGCTGAGGAGCTTACATGTGTATAATCATTGTAGCTCATGTTTGTACAAGATCTAATTACGAAAATTATATCATGAACACATTTTATTTCCCATGCTGGCAGATCTCCTGAGCTCTCAGGAACTCTCCCTCATGCTCCCCTCACCTAGAGAGGTGTGTCACCCCCCTCCCCTTACCTCCTTTCAGGCCTTGCTCTCTAATCCATATAATTTCTCTCTCGCGCGGAAGTCCATTCCAGAGGTTTCGCTGGAGACTTAGGGCTCCTGAGCATTTCCTAGCAGACAGAGAGGCAGGCGCTCCTTGCCTCGTCATCACTGTGATGATTGTGGCTGCAGAGGCAATAACTGATCATTCTGGGCCGCCTGGGATGGGAAGAGAAGGCAAACCTTGCTTCCTCAAGGTTCCAGTGATTGAAGAGTGCCCATGGGGTGCCAGATTTCAGGAATCCTATGTGCTGATTAATGAATGCACATGGGGTTTTCAGGAAAAAATGCAGGCCTCCCACTATTTGGAATCTGTCTTGGGACTTATCTGCAAATGCTGAGTTTGGAGGCCAGCCAGCCCGGGCCAAGGCTTGCACCCTTGTGGGCCAAGGTGGAGGTGGGAGCAGAGAAAGGGTCTCATCCTCACAAGCATACAGCAGGACTTGTACCTTAGTAAACTTAGTAGGTGCTTATTAACAACTTGAAGGAATATGGAGCGTGAATAAGGACGATTAGGCCCTCAACCACACAGAAAGAAATGTTCCAGAGCCACAAAATGTGGAACTCATAATTTAGGGTGCCAGGAGGGGAATTTGATTGGCTGGGCCAAGGTCATACACAAGTGCTGTAGCTGGCTGGAGGTGAGGCTAGAGTTCTGGTTCCTTATTGAGGTTCTTTTTGCCCTTGAGGCTCACACAATGGAAGATTCCTCTGACTAAGAGGTTTGGATGCTGAGACTACCAAGTATAAGGGAGAACTTTAATTAGACTTTCCAAACAGTATTGTTTTTTTCCTAAGGTAGTTGAACTAAAAACATTTGCTTTTTATTTCTTTTAGATTTACAGGAACAGATGGGCCTAGTGGTTTTGGCTTTGAGTTGACATTTCGTCTGAAGAGAGAAACAGGGGAGTCTGCTCCCCCAACATGGCCAGCAGAGCTAATGCAGGGCTTGGCCAGATACGTGTTCCAATCAGGTAAGAGCCCACGAGCTGGTTGGTTGGTGGTTTTACTGTCATGGATTTGATTATCTTTGGGAACTCACAGGTCTGCTTTGATGTCCTGGGAGTACTACACCCCATTTGTACCATGAGGGTGATTTGTTTTGCCTGATGTTTTGGGTGGAAAGCTACCTGGGACATGGAGGAGGAGGATATGCCACTATGACCTCTGGCAGCAAGTGAGAGTCCATGCTGCTGTTTTGACACCCTAAGTCCTTATTACAGTCTGCCAGCCATGCTTCTGATTTTCATTGAGCCAAAGGCCAACTTGGCATGGAACAGATTAGCTCTTCTCTGTCTGCCCCATTTTCCATAATTAGCATGGTCCTTGTTCCCACTGCCAGTGGCCTAAACCATCTCAGTTTCTGGGGCTACAAGCACACATGTTAATCTTGACTAAGGATTGGGTGAATAGGAAGAGAGAAAGAGAGACAGAGAGAGAAGGAGAGAGGGAGAGAGAGAGAATGAGAATTGCCAGGAGCTCGCTCTCTCACAGTGAAAGGGGAAACTGGAATCAGGCAGAATTCAATCCTCAGAAAGATTGCTTGATTCAAGTGTGCTCCAGGGTATGACCCTGTGCCCCCGTTTCCCTCTAAAGACTGCTAATACGAAACCTGAGGTGGGACTTTGTGCGGTAACCTTGGTCTCCCACTCTTGTCTCAGCCTGCCTATAGTCCTCCAGTGGGATGAAATGTTTGAGTGAAATCTAGTACCTTTTATGAAAGGTTACATATCATCTAAATGTTTATGTGTGGCTGTTTGCTCAGAAACATTACCTATATGACCTTAGATTTTTGCTTCTTTGGTTTGGTAAGTAGCTTCAAATGTATACACTAAGGTACTTTATCCAACTCTTTCGCTCTTTGACTGCTTATAGATAAAGGTAGAGCATCATTGAGGCCAAGGCCCCTCTAAGTGTGGTCCTCAGACCCCCTGCATCAAAGGCACCTAGAGAATTTGTTGTAAACACACATTCCTGGTCCCTATAGCAGACTCTGGCTTCTGGTGGAGACTAAATTTAGAAACTGTAGATCTGGTAATTTCTCTTACGTACAGTGACTTCTTCCCCACCCCTGTCTCTAATGTACTATATATTGGGGGTTGAACTCCTCTCATTCCAGAGCCCTGGGAATCAGGTGTTAGTAGGGTGGCTGTCAATGGGAGTGATACTAACTACCATCTACCATTGTATGTACTATGGGTTTGTCCCATTTGGAGGCTACAGTGGGTCTTCTCTAAGCAAGGATCCCAAACCTGACTGCCCATGAGATCCCCTGGAGAACTTGTCAACATACTTATTCTCAAAGTCCTCTGCAGGACTCTGATTCAGTTGGTCAGAGGTGGGACTGGGGCATCTGTTTCTTAACTTCCTAGGGGATTCTCATGCAGCTTGTTTGGGCTCTAAAGAACTATTGACCAAGAAGTACCAGGAAGCAAGCTGCCTGGAACAGCTAGTGCATGTGATTTGGTACTGTCTTAGTATGATTGGAAGAATTTTCTAAAATTGTGCAAGAGTTCACTGCCTGAACACTTTGTGTCCCCTCTGTCCCTTCTTGGGATGCCTAAGCTGACTTCAATATAGAACTGTCTGTGTAAAAATAGACTTTTCTTGATGTGGAAATTGATCTACTATAGTAAAGAGGGCTCTAAAGACTAGGCAACCTCTTGCTTATATAGACAGGTGTCTCCTTTCCCACTGCTTAAGCCAGTGCATTTATATGTTTATTTCTACTTGATATACTTGCTGAGGTGGATAGAGATCAGAGAAATGCAAGACAGGTAGGTGTTGTGAATCACTGTCAGGAGGAGTCCAGCAGATGAACTTCTGAAGTAATTATGATATTATAGTTATGAACTAATGTGGGTGAGTGAAAAAATAGGATTTGATTTGCAAGTGTTCATTTCACCAACACTGTAAACATCATTAGTGACCGTTTTTGCAATACTCATGTGATCATCAATTCAGGCAAATTATCAACAGATATAATAAAAATATTGAATAAAAAGATGGTTGGGGAATAATATATTTACAAGGACTCAAAGAATCTCCCCACAAATTATTTATTACAAAGAGAAAAATAATTTCTTTATAATGAAAAGATTTGGGTGGCTATCAGGAAATGATCAAATGTAGCAGCACCAATAATGAAACAAATTATTATTAGGTACCTCCTTGTATATTGCAGTATGAAGTATAAAATAATCAATTATGTAGCACTTTTCAAAAAATGTGTCATGTGAATTGAATCCTGAGCAAATAGACAAATCCAGATTGTGGGACATTTTATAAGACAACTGCCTAGACTCTTCAAAAAATGTCAGTACTAGCCTATCTAATAAAGATGGAATATGCAAATTGACCATTACTCCGTGACAAAGAGGGCTGTACCCACAGCCAATAAGGAAGGAATATGCAAATTGATACCCTGCCCTGGCTGCTTCGGGCCTCTGGGCAGCGTGCAGGCATGGAGCGTCCAGGGCAGGTGGGATGCCTGCTATGAGGCGGGTGGCAGGAGGTGAAAGGAGCTATAGGAGGATGGCAGGGCCAGAGTGAAGGCAGAAGGCGGTGGTCAGAGCGAAGGCCCATGTCCTGGGTGCTGGAGGGAAGCCAATGCCAGCAGCCAGGGGAAGGAAGGACTATTCTTACACAAATCTTCGTGCATCGGACCTCTAGAGAAAGATATAAAAAGACAAGGGTTGGGGACTATACCAAATTAAAGGAAATATGACAGTTTAAATGCACTTATGATCCTTGATTGAATCCTAAATTGAAAAAATAAAATCATTTGTAGGGCACTTGGAAAATAGAAATACAGACTGTGTAATAGATAATTGTATTGTGCAACTGTGAAATTCCTTGGGTATGATACATACTGTATTATGGTTAATGTCCTTGTTCTTAGGAGATAAAAACTGAAGTATTTATGAATGCAATGATAAGATATCTGCAACTTAATTTAAAAAATCTTTTGTAGACTCCTCTGAGTTCTTTTTTTTTAAAATTTATTTTAAGGGAGAGAGAAAACATTGATTTGTTGTTCCACTTATTTATGTATTCATATGGGAGTTAGGCACTGAGTTATAACTTTATAGAGAGGTGATATAGCATATTCAAGATCAGACATCTAGTAGGTGCAAAGGCACAATTTGAGTCTAGGCAGTGTAACACTTAATAACATTATTATAATTATGATGCCATGTTGCCTGTAGCTCAGCTGATGTCTGGGCTGCTGGATGTCTCAGGCTAGAGGTGAGATTTGCCAATCATATATGGGTGATTGCATGACTTCTGAGTACCATGATGCCTTGCTTGAATATTCAAGATCATTTGGAAAATTGAGGAGGGCAAAACCCATTAATAATATTACCAAAATCCAAGAGAAACCAAGATGGCATCATAGGTAAACACCTAAACTGCTGCCTCCATAACAATATCAAAACTACAACTAAAAAACAAAACAGACACCATCCAGAACCACAGGAAAGCTGGCTGAGTGGAAATTCTACAACTAGAAGGAAAGAGGAAAGCACATTGAGATTCAGAGGAGCTGCACAAAGCTGAGGTATGGAGACGCGTGAGTGGAGAGGATGGGCGGCTGAGTGCATGGGTGGCTGAGTGTGCAGCTGGCTTTCTAAAGCGAGAGGGAGACGGATGCTCCCGACTATGTTGAACTCCAGTCCTAGGTGAGACTCTGGGAAATCATATTCATTTGTGGGGAATCTGGACTGTCAGGAAAAAAGAAAGCACACTGAGACTTAGAGGAGCTGCGGAAGGTAGAGGTCTGGAGGTGCGCGCATAGAGAGGACTGACTACTGAGTGCACGGGTGGCTGAGTGCACGGCTGGCTTTCTAAAGTGGGAGGGAGATGGAAGCTCCTGACTACGCTGAATTTCGGGCGAGTTTCTAGGAATCCAGACTCATTTGGGGAGAAATTAGACTGTTTGTCAGTGGGCGAAAACTCGAGGGCAGCTTTCTCTCAGAGGTGCTTGTAGCGATTACCAAAGGACACTGAGACCCAGGGGCCTCATAGGGCAGGGCTGACAAAAAGCCAAGGCTGTCTACTCCACCCTGAGACTAAGCCCCATCTAGGCTGAGCACAGACGCTTTTGCAATTTTGCAAGTCTTGTATCATAAGGCTGACGTCAGCACAGAAGTTCTCCCAGCATAGACACAGCTGATCCTCACAACCAGTTGGCCTGAAGGTCTATTTCTCCCAGTGATACCAACAACAATCAAGACTTAACTACAACAAGGCTGTGCACACAGACCACAAAGGGGTGCACCAAGAGAGTCCACCTCAGGTAACTGGGGAGGCTGAGCCACTGGGCCCTAAGGACACCTAGCACACAAAGCTACTCTGCCAACTCAGGGAAGCAGCGAAAATTCGGGACAGATCACAAATGAAAGAAATGGAGGAAAGCAAACAACTGGATATAGAGTTCAAAAACCACGGTTACAAGGTTTTTCAAGAATTTTATAGATAAATTTAGTGAGACCCTTGAGGGTATGAAAAAGGACCAACTAGAAATTAAACACACACTGGCTGAAATAAAAAATATCATACAGAGACAGCAGACTAGAGGACTGCAAGAATCAAGTCAAAGATTTGAAATACAAAGAAGCAGAAAACAATCAGAAAAGCAAAAAGAAAAAAGAATCCAAAAATTTGAAGATAGTGTAAGGATCCTCTGGGACAACCTCAATCATACCAACATCTGAATTATGGGGGTGCCAGATGAAGACAGAGAGCAAGATACTGAAAACCTATTTGAAGAAATAATGACCAAAAAGTTCCCCCACCTGTTGAAAGAAATAGACTTACAAATCCAGGAAGCGCACAGAACCCCAGACAAGGAATCCAAAGAGGACCACACCAAGACACATCATAATTAAAATGCCAAGAGCAAAAAACAAAGAAAGAATATTAAAAGCAGCAAGAGAAAAACAGTTAATTACTTACAAGGGAGCACCCATATGACTGTCAGTTGATTTCTCAACAAAAGCTATGCAGGCCAAACGGGAGTGGCAAGAAATATTCAAAGTGATGAATAGCCAGAACCTACAACCAAGATTACCCAGCAAAGCTATCATTCAGAATTGAAGGACAGATAAAGAGCTTCACAGTTTATTTTGTTCATCAATACCAAACCAGTATTATATGAAATGCTGAAAGGTATTCCTTAAGAAGAAGAAAAAGGTAAAGATAAAAATTATGAACAGTAAATACATGTCTATCAACAAGTGAATCTAAAAATTAAGTGAATAAAAAATCTGGTGAACAGAATAAACTGGTGAATATAATAGAATCAAGAGCTTAGAAAGGGACTGGACTCACAATTCTCAGGGGGAAAGGGGTGTTGGGGGTGCAGGAAGAGACTGAACAAAAATCGTGAACCTATGAATGAGGACAGTGTGGGGGAGGTAAGGGCAGAGGGTGGGGTGGGAACTGGGTGGAGGGGAGCTATAGGGGGAAAAAAGAGGAACAATTGTAATAATCTGAACAATGAAGATTTATTAAATTAAAAAATAATAACAATATTACCACAATCCTCTTAAATCCATCTTTTCATTTTTCAACTTTTTATTTATGAAAAAATCTATGTAAAAAGTACAGCTTGATGAGTTTTCACAAACCAAACACACTCATAACCAGCTCCCAAATAAAAAAACAGGCTAGTTCTCCAGAAACCTCCCTTGTGCCTCCTTTTAATCATTCCTTCTTCTTTTTTCCTTTTTTTTTTTTCCTTTGTTTATGCCTAGTACAAATCCTCAGCACCATGTGCCTGAACTTGTTGGCTAAGTAGCGTCCATTTCCACACCTCTCTCTGTACTGTTTGCCATCTTGCGCGTGACTGCCAGATCAAGGGAGCAGCATAGTCTGATGGTTAAGAGCATGGCCCTGGATCCAGACTGCCTGCATTTGTTCTCAGGTCTTCAGTTACTGCCTCCTGACCTTGAGTAGTGTAACCCATTTACTCAGCTATAACACAGGGATAATAGTAGCTACACATGAAGTTATTGAGAGGATGAAATAAGTTTTAATACCTGTCAAAAATTTAGAACAGTTACGTTACCTGCAATGTTATTACTCAGTCTTTTAAAACTTTAGATCAATAAGGTGAATATCTTGGTCTTTTTTTTACAGTGACAATAAATACTCCATTTAACAGTAAGACCCTGTTAGGAAGGGAATGCCTTGCTTGTCTCTGGATCAATTGCTTGCCTCAACTGATATGATGCCATTTGGTGGTATCATTTTTATCCCACACAGAAAATCAGTAATAGTGCCCTGGCCGGAGTGGCTCAGCGATTGGAACGTTTGGCTCATACACTAAAGGGCTGCAGGTTCAATTCCCAGTCAGGGGCACATACCTGGATTGTAGGTTCATACCTGGTCCTGGTCAGGGTGCTTGTGGAAAGCAATTAATTGGTGTATCTCTTTCACATCGATGTTTCTTCTCTCCCCACTTCTTTTCCTTCCACTCTCTAGAAATCGAGGGAAAAAATATCCTCCGATGAGGATTATCAACAACAAAAAAGAAATAAAGAAAAGAGAAAGAAAGTCATTAATAGTGATACAAATAAACTTAATTGGTTTTGTTCATCACATTATACAACAACAAAAATTCAGTTCAACCGTGGGTCCTTGGTTATGTACAGCCTTCTACAAATCAAATTCTATTCTAAATGCAGTGGAGCCCAGGCAGTTTCGTGGGACCTTGTGGTACATCCTTTTATAAGGTAAAGAATCTTTTTAGAGTGAGAATGCCTGCCCCTTATTGTAACTGTTTTGTAGGACTGGGCTTAGGTGTTTCAGTTTTCTCTGAGCAGGGCACTCTGATGCTCCGAGAACCTCCTTTGGGATGTGTAGGCATTGTTCTGCCCACTGACAAAACAATGCCTACACAAAATTTACACAGATGTTATACCGAGCATGTATTTTATGTTTAATGTGTACATATACCTACATATGTAACTAGCAGCGGAATTCTGTTTGTTGGTCTTGCCTCACTTGTGCTGTCCATCTTCAACTCCGTGACTTTATGTGGCGCACCCCACCCATTTGCATGTGAGAACATGTGGAGCAGTGTTATCAAGTAAGTGGAATGCTGAGACCTGCTTTTCCAGATCTAAAAGGCATCCACATCTTTACCATCCAGGCTTGGAAATAGCATCAGGGAAGTGGTAGGCAAGGGGAAAAGGATGGTGAGACTCGGGTGGGGTGGTGATGCCTACCCCCAGCTGTGGGACTGCGTGAGGCTGCCTCTGTAGGCTGCTATGAAGAATGACTTAGAAGGATCCTGTAATGTAGCCTGACCTGCCAGAAGATGGATACCTTTTGGTTGGTTTGCTCAGAGATAGGAAGCTGGCTATAGAGAAAAGGAAGTAGAAATGAGAGAGGCCTGGAAAAGAATAGCCAGAGAAAGTAAAGGATTCAAAGTGGGGGTGGGGTAGGTTGCTGTTTATTTTAGTTGGGATGCTTCTAGTTATAAGAAAATGACAGCCAAAACCTGTTTGACTCAGTGGATAGAGCATCAGCCTGGGGACTGAAAGGTCCCAGGTTCGATTCCAGTCAAGGGCATGTATCTTGGTTTCGGGTGCATCCCCAGTAAGGGGGCGTACAGGAGGCGGCT
This sequence comes from Lasiurus cinereus, assembly GCA_011751065.1. Taxonomy (NCBI): domain Eukaryota; kingdom Metazoa; phylum Chordata; class Mammalia; order Chiroptera; family Vespertilionidae; genus Lasiurus; species Lasiurus cinereus. Next base: position 16,141,399 of record JAAGEH010000038.1, on the reverse strand, counting down.
GATCAATGTCTCTCATTGATGTTTCTAACTCTCTATCCCTCTCCCTTCCTCTGTAAAAAAATCAATAAAATATATTAAAAAAAAATGACAGAAACCTAACTCCGATTAACTTCATAACAGACATTATTGGTATAGGTAATGGGACATCCAGGGTTTCAGGCCTGGCTCAATCTATGTGTTCAAACAGTGTCCTCAGGCCTCTGACTCTTGTGTTGGTCACGTACTACAGACTGACTCTCCCCAGGTGCCAGGAAGGATGAACGCCCTCCATCAGAGTTTCTGGTTCTCTCAGTTTATAGCCCCAGCAGGCAGAAGGCCTTTTCTTCCAACATTCCTACAGTAATCCCCGGGAAGGACTCAGATTAGTTCCATCTGGGTCATGTGACCACCCTCGTTGGTGGTGGTTCAGAAGGAGCACCAGTGTTTATGTTTAAAGTTCTCCCCCACTCCTCACTTCTGACCACATGGAGTAGGAGAGAAGTCCTTTAAAGCAAAAGGTGACTACTGGCAGAAAAAGAATAGGTCTAGTTCTGGGTAGGCAAAATCAGTTGCTCTCACAGGGCCAAAGGGGAATCTAATACCCTGGTAATCCAGCTGTGCAGTTATGCTTGAAAGTTGAATCATTAGAGAATTCATGGATAGCAGGCATCTTTTGTCCGGTGGTGGTGTCTATACTGGGATGGTTTTGACTCCCAAGTAACAGAGCACCCTGACTAAAATGGCCTAACAACAAGGGCACTTACCTTACACGGCAAGTCATCTGGAGGTGGGGCAGTTCCAGGGTCAGTTGTCACCTCTTCCACAATGTACTTACAGCCCTGAGTTCCTTGTAGCTTCCTGCTTGCCTTCCTCACACTTTGGCTTGTCTTTTTAAACTGTTTCCCTCGGATTCCAAAGATAACTACCAAAAACCCTAGCATCCTAGCAGAGTCTATCAACAGTAAAAGAACACTTCGGTACTCTTTTTTAAAGACCAATCAAAATCTCTACAAAGGCCCTGGCTATGTACCTCAGTTAGTTAGAGCATGGTCTGATACACCAAGGTTGTGTGTTTGATCCCCAGTTAGAGCACATTCAGGAATCAACCAATGGATGCATAAATAAGTAGAACAACAAATTGATGTTTTTCTCTCTCTCTCTCTCTCTCTCTCTCTCTCTCTCTCTCTCTCTCTCGTTCCGTCCCTCCCTTCCTTCCTTCCTCCTTCCCCTTTCCCTCTCCCCCTCTCACCCTTCTCTCTTTCTAAAAATCAATAAATATACATAAAAAAACCTCCATAGGACTTCCCTCATTGATCTCCCCTTGCTTCTCATTGGCTAGAGTTATGTCAGGAAAGTAGGACAGTTTTGTTGGTTTACTAATCAGTATTTACTTCCTAGGGCAGGGACTGGGCCCCTGTTTCCCTGAAGGTCATGCCAAGGAAAAGCAGAGGGAAAAAATTGGAATTCTGTTAATAAGGAGGGGAATGACCACCAGGTGGCAAAACAGTATCTGTACTCCTACCCGAGAAGTGCCAGCCCTACCTGCAGTCAGAGGAACCTTCCCTATTGATCAGGATGCTAGGCCAGTACAAAAGTGTCGTAAGGAAAGAGAATGTTCCAGTTATGACGACAGGGTAGCTGTCATTGTTTCACCTGCTACAGCAGATTTAGAACCATATCAGGATGAATCATTTGGAAAGTTCTGCAGTAATTTACATCAGTGACTTCACCAGTAGGCACCCAACTTCTTTCCTGCCTACCTTGAAGCCAGTTTCTCTTACTTCCCCATTCCCTTTTAATGTTATGATCTGCTTATTCTTTCTTCTCAGATTGCCAGTGACTGTTCCCTTGCCTCCCACCCTCTGGGTTTCATTAGGAAGAAACCATTCCCCATCTCAGCAGGACTTGATTTTTCAGCTGCGCTTTAGAATTCTGCGAGATAGGCTGTCTGCTCTCAGTTCTGCCATTGGTAGGCTTTAACCACAAATTCCAAGGCAATTTCACTGGAGTTTTAGGAGAAATATGGCCCCCAATCTTGTAACTGACACTGGAAATTCAAGTGCCTTTGCTTGCTGCTGTTTAATGGCAAACTCATGACATGTGCTGAGTCGGCACAATTTGTGATTCAGGCCCAAGAAGGGAGATAGGACGTGCTGTGTGAGCATCCTGAGCCATCATTGATTAAACTCTGGTATTGACAGACTTACGCCAACAGAGATTTTTTTTCCCTTTTCTCGTTTATAAAATAAACCGGAGGCCCGGTGCAGGAATTCATGCACTAGTGGGGTCCCTTGCCCTGGCCTGCAGGATCGAGCTGAAACCGGCTCTCGACATCCCCTGAGGGGTCCTGTATTGGGAGAGAGTGCAGGCCAGAAACTCCACTGGTGCACAATGGGGGCTAGGGAGAGACACGGGAGGTTTACCAGCTGGGGAGGGACCAAGGGAGATCTCCAAGGTGTGTTCGGACCATCTCACTTAGGCTGGACCCCAGCAGCAAGCTAACCTACTGGTTAGAGTGTCTGCCCTCTGGTGGTCAGTGCATGTCATAGCAACTGGTCGACCTGTCGACTGTCTGACACGTGGTGGTCAGTGCATGTCATAGTGAGAGGTTGAGCAGTCTTAGCATGTCATTAGCATAATTATGCTTTGATTGGTTGAATGGGCAACCAGACACTTAGCATATTAGGCTTTTATTATATAGGATAGTTTCTCATTATAAAAACTGGAATATAGAACTATATGACACAGAAAGTGAAAATCCTTCCTAAGCCATTCCCCACTGGGAAAAAGTTGGTGTTTCTTTTTTCAGATTTTCTTTCCAGAACATGTTCTACATAGAATTAATATTTTAGCCTGGCCTGGGTATCTCAGCGGTTGAGCATCAACCTATGAATCAGGAAATCATGGTTTTATCCCCAGTGAGAGCATAAGCCCAGGTTGTGGGCTCAATCCCCAGTGAGGGGTGTGCAGGAGGTAGCTGATCAATGATTCTGTCTTATCACTGATATTTTTATCTTTCTCTCCCTCTTCCTTTCTTTCTGAAATCAATAAAAATTTTAATTAAAAAACAAACTAACATTTTATAAAAATGGACCATAGTTTACATCTAGCTTTTTTTTTTTTTTTACTTCATATATTTTGGACATCTTCATATGTCAATATGTTTTTTGTAGCTATATATTTTTTATTATCAAGCTATACTTTGTTTTATTTAACCAGTTTCTTGGGTATTTGGGTGATTTCCAGTTTTTCCCTACCACAAATCTGCAGTGAGCATCTTTGTATTTGTGTGTCTGTACTCCTGTCTAAGTATTTCTATGGGATAAAGTCCCAGAAATAAGATCACTAGGCTAAGGGAAATGAACATTTTACATTTTAATAGCCATTGCAGATGAATACTAGTAATTATATTACTAGAATATTGTTGTAATCATTCAGTAAATGTTATAGTTGTTTTCAACAAACAATAGAATGGTTGTTATATAAGATTATATTTATAGCAACAAAGTCCTCTCTTGAGTCCTTGATAATTGGTCCCCATTCTTAGGTTATTTGGCTTGAGAGATTGTTAATTCATGTTCACTGGCACACATTTGGCGTTAGGAAAGACAGGAAGCTCTTAGACAGTCTTATGCAGCTTAGATTTAGCACAGGAACCCATCCCTCAGGCTTCCTTTCTCTGAAGTTGGAAGTGGTGAGAGAGACAGTGTACCCCCTCAAACCAGAGACTTTTTTCAAATATTGACAGCAGGTCAAGTTTTATATAAAGAATCTCAATGAATTGTGGAGTTTTCTTGAGTTTTGCTTCTTCTTACCTTTCCTAAAGTGAAATTACACATGCAATTCAGTCGTTTACTGTTAAGGCCTTTTTTTTTTTTTTAATATATTTTATTGATTTTTTTTTACAGAGAGGAGAGAGAGATAGAGAGTTAGAAACATCGATTAGAAAGAAACATTGATCAGCTGCCTCCTGCACGCCCTCTACTGGGGATGTGCCCGCAACCAAGGTACATGCCCCTGACCAGAATCGAACCTGGGACCTTTCAGTCCTCAGGCTGACACTCTATCCACTAAGCCAAAGTGGTTTTGACGCCTTTTTAAATTTATTTTTTAATTGACTTTTTGAGAGAGAAACATCAATTTGTTGTTCCACTTACTTTTGCATTCATTGATTGATTCTTATATGTGCCTTGACTGGGGATTGAACTTGCAACCTTGCCACTTTTCAGATGAGGATATGGGCTCAGAGTGGTGGTGGCCTGCAGCTGGTGAGTGGCAGGAGTGAGCCCCCGGATGCTCTACCCAGCACTGGTTTGCATGCCGTAGCCTCTGAGCCTCTAAGAATCCACTTTAAATGAAAACAAGACTTGGAGGGAAGGAGCTCTTTTCATTAGTTTTTTTTTTTAATTTAAGTGCCTGCTACATGCAAGGACTCTGTCATATATATCTGACCCCTCCCGTAGGCAGTGGAGAGAGACACTGAAACCACAGGCAGATAAGTATTTGATTCCGTAGATCACTGAAGGAAAGATCAGTGTGTACCAAAAGAATAAGGCAGTACTCATTTTTGGATTGAAGAGTTGGACAAGGACAGGACTAAAGGCAAAGAGAAGTTTTGTTTTTGTTTTGTTTTTGGCAGAGGGAATAGCATGTGGAGGCCTCAGGAAGGAAAGAGCTGGAGGAACATGAGGAACTGGCAGAAGGCTCCTGTGGCTGGAGGGAGATGAGGGAGAGAAAGGAGCTCGGGGGAAAGTGGAGGCCTGACAGGCTTGGGAAAGTGTGGGTTCTTGCACTTGTACTGAGTTGTGATGAAAAGTTTGGAGTTGATTCTGAAGGCAGTGCAAAGCTGTGAAGGTATTTTAAAGAGGAAGGTGAAATGACCAGATTGGGGAGTGTAAAACCTCCTTTTAAAAATGTATATTAAGATTCCAGAAGTGGCTTTGAGGGAGCGTGCGGCTGAGTGTGTTCTTTGTTAGCTTCCACCATGGCGTACCGTGGTCAGGGCCAGAAGGTGCAGAAGGTGATGGTTCAGCCCATCAACCTCATCTTCAGATACTTGCAAAATAGATCTCGGATTCAGGTGTGGCTTTATGAGCAAGTGAATATGCGGATAGAAGGCTGTATCATTGGTTTTGATGAGTATATGAACCTCGTATTAGATGATGCAGAAGAGATTCATTCTAAAACAAAGTCAAGAAAACAACTAGGTCGGATCATGCTGAAAGGAGATAATATCACTCTGCTCCAAAGTGTCTCCACCTAGAAATGACTTAAATGTTAAGTGAGGAGTTACTGAGAAGCAATACAGTTTGTGTTTTATGGTGTTCTTTGTTAGGAGAATATGTCTTACCCATTTATTGATATTGGCTTACAATACCCTTAAGTTACTACCAGATAACAATAAATGATGTTGAATTGTTTTTGTTAAAAAAAAAAAAGTATAGTAAGAGCCCTAATCGGTTTGGCTCAGTGGAGAGAGCATTGGCCTGTGGACTGAAAGGTCCCTGGTTTGATTCTGGTCAAGGGCATGTACCTTGGTTGTGGGAACATCCCCAGTGGGAGGTGTGCAAGAGGTAGCTGATCAATGTTTCTCTCTCATCGATGTTTCCAACTCTCTCTCTTTCTCTTCCTCTCTGTAAAAAATCAAAATAAATATATTTTAAAAATGTATATTAAGATGTGCTTGGATTTGCAGTGTCAAGACTTTTCTGCCTGTGTTTTAAGAGTGGCTCTTTCCCAGAAGATGCTGGAGCTGTTGCAGCACTTAGAGCACAGCCACAGAGTCAGAGATTTTTCTCTTCTCATCCTAGTCCTCGGAGCCTAGCTCAGTACAGTCCTGGCTCAGCCTGCCTCCCCCTGAGGCTCTCTAGTCTAGAGAGGAACCCCTCTTCTCTCTTGGAGGTGTTAGCCTCCACATATCTCCAACAGCACACCACAGGGCTCTCCCTCCAGATCCAGGAGGTAGAATGGGTTTGCTTCCTGATTTCCTGCTCTGCAGGTGAGCGAGGAAGGCAGGAAGATTGAGTTGAGGAGCTTAGAGCATATCCCTAGGTGTGAGTTATGGTGGGGCTGTAGTTCAGCTTTTCATCAACAGCTTACCCAGCTTTTTTCTCTAGATGTCCCAAGTGTATATGATCTTAATACCTTTGCCCCAAGTAAATTTTTCTGAAAGGAGATGCTCCATCATTCCAATGAGAGCTGTCGAGTTCTCTCGTTTCCTGGTTTGGATAAGCTGCCCATTGCTCCAGTTAGCTAACTGAAGCCAAATGGAGCTGCCTGACTATATTAATATCATTTTTCTTCCTCATACTCTTTTTTATTTTCTTGACATTTTCTTTCCCTGAGCCTGATTTATCTTCTTTTCTGGTTGCTATGGATCTGTAAAATATTTTCCCTTTCATCTGTTAGTAATACTGACCACAACTATAAAGCAGAACAATCCCTGATTTCTCTGTTCCCTCCCAAGATTTTAGGTTAATAGTTAAAGGATTGTATTCCCACTTCACTGGAAAAGAACAGGTCAGTTCTTCAGAAGTGAGCTTATGCCTTAAGTGGTTTGCATGTAAATTAGAGTCTATCTAGCCAGTATCTAAATCTGGGTGCTTTTAGGGAAGACTTAAGAGCAGAGGTTGGCAAAATACAGTCTGGAGGCCAAATCCTGATAGCCACCTGTTTTTGTAAATACAATTTTATTGGACATAACCTTGCCCATTACATATTATCTGTGAGTTTTTTGCTGCTACAATAGCAGAGTGGAGTAGTTATGACAGATATGTAGCCCTCAAAGCCTAAAATATTTGATATCTGGCCTTTTACTGAAAAAGTCTGCCAATCCCTGACTTAGAGAGTATTTTCCACTTTTGAATAATGACCAAAGTAGAGGGGTGACTATCTTTAAATCTCTATGAGACAGCCTGCAAAATTAATTGCCTTAGCGGGCCCTGTGCCCTGACACATGATAGAGGGATCATATTTGCCAGAAGTTTGTTGGAGGAGGAGTGAATGTATCTCCTACTGACCTGTTGCTTGATTTGAGACAAATTCCTTTAGCTTCCATGGGTCTATATCTTACTTGGAGAATTGCAGGAAATGCTTTGAGCTTCTTAGTAGAAAGGGGCTATTCCATAGGCATTAAGCTAGGATCATTTTCCCTCAGACTAGTTTGTGCACCTATTTCCCCCTGGGGAGTTGTAATTGGTTGACTCTTTTGCCTCTAGCACCTGCATTTCAGGGATGCTTCCTGCAGGAGGCAGTGAAGTCCTCTGGCAAGCCTGGCTAAGCAGCTGGAAAGTGAGGGGTACACAGACTCAGCACCTCTGTAGGAGGTCAAGCCCTTTGGTAACCGGAAATGGCTCAAGATAGAATGTTCAGTGAAGAGGGCTGGAGAACAGAGTGGATGAAAGCAGGAGCTCAAGAGACACGTTGCCTGGGTTTAAATCCCAGTTTGGCAGTGAGGGACCTGTGGGACTGGGAGTCAAACTGAACATCTCCAAGACTTAGTTACTATTTCATCTATGAAATGGAGTAATAGTAATATCTATTAGCAGTATATTTAATGCTCTTACTATAGCATAATACATGGAAGCAACTGATTTATATTGTCATTTAAGAAGCATATTGCAGGGGGTGGGGGGAAGGAAACAGACTTAAAAAAGAAGCATAATACAACATTGTATAAAGTTGGGTCCTAATACTGTTAGTGGTATTATGCCTCCGCATGGAAGGCTGGAAGTGATACATGGGCACTCAAATCACACATGCATTGTGTCCTATCCTGATGTACTTTTATTCTCCAAACAAAAATAACTATTGTTTTTCCAGTTTAAAAAAATGATGCTTAAAAATAATCCAAGTTATGTTGAAAACATGAAAGAAAAAAAAAGTAACAGAACAGCTGAGACCTGTTTGGCTCAGTGGATAGAGGGTCAACTTGTGGACTGAAAGGGCCCCAGTTCGATTCCGGTCAAGGGCGTGTACCTTGGTTGCAGGCACATCCCCAGTAGGGGGCGTGCAGGAGGCAGCTGATGGATGTTTCTCTCTCATGGATGTTTCTAACTCTCTATCCCTCACTCTTCCTCTCTGTAAAAAAATCAATAAAAATATATTTTTTTAAAAAAGTAACAGAACAATGAGGTATTTTTACTTTAAAACACAAGAAGAAATATAAATTTGATTATATATGCTTACAAGAAAATCTTTAAGAATGCATGTCATACATTAATAATGGTTATATCTGAAAAAATGGGATTGGTGTGGAAAAGTTTCCTTTTTTACTTTATACACTTGTTTATTGTTTGAATTTCTTATAATAAGCCTGTTCTACCTTGTAATTTGAATAACTATATAACTGAAATAAAAAATAAACATTATCTAAATCCCGCCCCTAAGACAGCCACTGTTAACATTTGGTTACCATCTTTCTAGATATGTCTCTGTGCATAAAATAATTAGACAGTTTTACTAACTTAATATTGTACATGTTAGCATGCTTTCTTCACCCACTATAATGTCATGGAAGTCTTCTAGTTAGGGAAATAGAGATCAATAGCCATGTTAGTGCCCGGCCTAAGTGGCTCAGTGGTTGAGCATCGACCTGTGAACCAGGAGGTCATGGTTTGATTCCCCGTCAGGGCATATACTTGGATTGCAGGCTTAGTCCCCAGAAGGGGGCATGCAGGAGGCAGCCCATCAATGATCCTTTCTCATCATTGACATTTCTATTTCTCTCTCTTCCTCTCTGAAATCAATAAAAAAATATTTTTAAAAAAATATTTTTAAAAGAAAAATAGCCATGTTTGTAATGGTTGTGAGGTATTGTATTATATGATGGTGAAAGGGAAATGCATTGTTTTCCTCTACTACTTTACTCTCTTGTGTGACTAGAGGTGGATTTTCCATACCTAACAATTCTCCAATTCTTTGCAGACACCATGTTGGGGTCCTGCCATTCAATTCAGTCATGGTACTATCTGCCTCGAGCTAACATCGGACCCCACAAGACTGTCCCTACTAACAGGTGCTACATGTTAGCTCAAATTGCAAGTCCCAAGTTGTGACCTGTACTTCTGACCAACCAACTATAAATGGAAGTTCTCCTCGGGTTTGACTGTTGTTAGAACAGCTCATGGAATTCAGGAAAGCAGTTAACTTGCTTAGTTATATTACTGGTTTATTATAAAAGGATCAACTCAGGAACAACCAGATGGAAGAGATGCATAGGGTCGGCATGTGAGAAGGGGTGTTGTCTACAGGTGTGCCACCCTCCCAGCACCTCCGTGTGTTCACTAACTCGGAAGCTCTCTGAACCTCATACTGTAGGAATCCTCATGGTGGCTTCATTACATAGGCATGGTTTATTATTAACTCAATCTCCAGCCTCTCTCCCCTCCCTTCTTAGCTATGATTAGAAGTCCCAATTTCTAATCATAGCTCAGTCTTCTGGTGACCAGCCCCCGTCCTGAAGCTATCCAGGAGCCCACCAGGAGTTGCCTTGAAGGATACTTCTATCATCCAGGAAATTCAAAGGGATTTAGGAGATCTATGTCAGGATCCAGGGTCAAAGACCAAGGACAAAAATGTCCCTAGCATCTTTATTGCTTAGGAAATTATAAAGGTTTGGGGAGCTCTGGCTGGAAGCTGGGGTTAAAGTCCCAAATACATATTTCTTTTTTTTTAAATAAATCTTTATTGTTCAGTTTATTACAGATGTTCCCCTCCCCACCCCATACCCTTACTACCTGCCACTGTCCTCATCCATAGGTGTAAGATTTTTGTCCAATCTCTTCCTGCACCCCTCACTCCTCCTTCCTCCCGAGAATTGTTAGTCCATTCCCTTTCTATACCCCTAATTCTATTATACAGTGGTACCTCGAGATACGAGTGCCCTAACATAAGAGATTTTTGAGATACGAGCCGTGGAGCGAGTGATTTTTGCTTTGAAATATGAGCAACATTTAAGATAGGAGTCATCGCGCGGATCAGCCGGCTGCACATGACCCACCAGTTTACAGTGACTCGAGTGTCTCATAGTTTCCCACGCCTCAAGGTTATGGAACGAATTAAACTCGTATCTTGAGGTACCACTGTATTCACCAGTTTATTCTGTTCATTGGATTTTTTTATTCACTTGATTTTTAGATTCACTTGTTCATAGGTATGTATTTGTTATCACTTTATTGTTCATAATTTTTATCTTTACCTTTTTATTCTTCTTCCTCTTCTTAAGGAAAACCCTTCAGCATTTCATATAATCCTGGTTTGGTGGTGATGAACTCCTTTAGCTTTTTCTTATCTGTGAAACTCTTTATCTGACCTTCAATTCTGAATGATAGCTTTGCTGGGTAGAGCACTCTTGGTTGTAGATTCTTGCTATTCATCACCTTGAATATTTCCTGGCCTGCATAGTTTCTGTTGAGAAATCAGCTGACAGTTGTATGGGTACTCTCTTGTATGTAACTGTTTTTCTCTTGCTGCTTTCAAGATTCTCTCTTTGTGTTTTGCCCTTGGCATTTTAATTATGATGTGTCTTGGTGTGGTCCTCTTTGGATTCTTTTTGTTTGGTGTTCTGAGCGCTTCCTGGACTTGTAAGTCCATTTCTTTCATCAGATAGGGAAAGTTTTCAGTCATTATTTCTTCAAATAGGTTTTCAGTATCTTGCTCTCTCTCTTCTTCTGGCACTCCCATAATTCTGATATTGGTACTCTTGAAGTTGTCCCAGAGGCTCCTTACACTATCTTCACATTTTGTACTCTTTTTTTCTTTTTTTCTGTTAGGGTTTTTTTGCTTCCTTATATTTCAGATCTTTGATTTGATTCTTGGGGTCCTCTAATCTGCTGTTGGATTTCTATATATTATCCTTCATATCAGACAGTGCATGCTTAATTTCTGACTAGTCCTTTTCCATTTTTTTGGCATTCTCATTAAGATCCTTGAAGGTCTCACTAAGTTGCCCAGAGGTCTCAATAAGTTTGTCGGCAGTTTGTAGAAGATTCTTGAGTAACCTTATAAATGTGGTTTTGAACTCTCTGTCCAGTCGTTTGCTTTCCTCCATTTCTTTCATTCGTGACATGTTTCTTGGTCTCCACATTTTGGCTGCTTCCCGGTGTTGATGGAGTGGCTTTGTGTGCTAGTTGTCCTTAGGACCCCAGTAGCTCCGCCTCCCCAGTCACCTGAGGTGGACACTCTTGGTGTACCCCTTTGTGGGCTGGGTTCACAGTCTTGTTGTAGTTAAGCCTTGATTACTATTGGTACATGGGAGGAATTGACCTCCAGGCCAATTGAATGTGAGGATTAGCTGTGTCTGTTAATGGAAGAACTGCTGTGCTGGAGACACCCCTATGGGGCAGGACTTGCTTCAGTGGGGCTTTGGTGCTCACCCAGTCTGCCTCTTGAGTGTGTCACTTATGTATGTGAGGAGTTGAAATTTGGTGTTGTCTCACACTGACCTCTAGGTACACTGGTTCCTGGATCTCCAAGGTGGTGCAAGTCAGCTAGTGTCTGAGGCCACCCAGCAGGAGCTATAGGGAGCTCTGAAGATTTCTCCTCTTTGCTTGGAGTTTGGAAGTTTTGGAGTTGATTTCTCCTCTTTGCTTGGAGTTTGGAAGTTTTGGAGTTGTCTGACCCAGTTGCAATTTGTTAGGTTAAGCTGCCAGAGGGCAGGCCATTCATATACAAAAGTTGCTGCACAATTGGGTGGGTTTGTAAATTGGGTGGGGCGGGGTCTCAGGGAGTCTCTAGGCTAGGGCGTGGCAAACAGCAATGGCTGCCAGTCAACCCTCTCTGCTGCGTTCTGTTCAGTGTCCTGTGTCCCCGCCCCAGCGCAGTAAACAATTATTCCAGTGTGCAACTCTACGAGAGAGCCACCCTCCCTTTCTGACCCGATGGCAGATAGTCCAGTTTCTCCCTGTATGAGTCTGGGTCCCCAGAATCTCGCCAGAAACTGGAGTTCAGAGAGTCGGGAACTTGTAACTCCTTCCCAATTGAAAAACAGCAGCACACGCCAGCCCCGTTCATGCGTGCGTCTTCATACCTCTGCCTTTCTGAGCCTTTGCACGTCCTACCAGGTCTGGATGCACTTTTTTCTTTCCTTCTAGTTGTAGAACTTCCACTTTGCCAGCTTTCCCGTGGTTCTGGGGAATAGTTGTTTTGTCTTTTAGTTGTAGTTTTGGTGTGATTGTGAGAGGCAGCAAGTACAGATGTATATCTTATACCGCCATCTTGGTTCTCCCATATTTCTTTCTTGTTTTTAAAAATTAATTTAAATTCTTTATTGTTTAAAGTATTAAATATGTTTCCTTTTCACCCATTGACCTCTCCCACGCCTCAGCACATGCCCTCACCCCTCTACTGACTGTGTCCTTGAGTTATACTTACATGCAAGTCCTTTGGTTGATCTCTTATCCTACCCCCCACCCCCTTCCTCCGAGGTTGGATGGTCTGTTTGATGCTTCTATGTCTCTGGATCTATCTTTGTTCCTCAGTTTATGTTGTTCAGTATATTCTACAGATGAGTGAGATCATGTGATGTTTATCTTCCTCTGACAGGCTTATTTTGCTTAGCATAATGCTCTCCAGGTCCATCCCTGCTGTTGCAAATGGTAAGAATTCCTTCCTTTTTTTTTTTTTTACAGTAGTATAGTATTCCATTGTGTAGATGTACTGCAGTTTTCTAATCCACTCATCTGCTGATGGGCACTTAGGCTGTTTCCAAATCTTAGCTGTTGTAAATTGTGCTGAACATAGGGGTGTATATAACCTTTCTGATTGATGTTTCTGATTTCTTGGGATATATTCCTGTAGATGGGATCACTGGGTCAAATGGGAGTTTCATTTTTAATTTTTTTTAGGAAATGCCATACTGTTTTCACAGTGGCTGCACCAGTCTATGTTCTCACCAGCAGTGCACGAGGGTTCCTTTTTCTCCACATCCTCACCAGCACTTGTTTATTGGTTTGTTGATGGTAGCCATTCTGACAAGTGTGAGATGGTACCTCATTATCTTTTTGATTTGCATCTTTTGTGTTATTAGTGACTTTGAGCATGTTTTCATATGTCTCTTGGCCTTCTATATATCCTCTTTTGAAAAGTGTCTATTTAGGTCTTTTGCCCATTATTTCTTGGATTGTTTATCTTCCTTTTGTTAAGTTGTATGAGTTACCTATACATTTTGGAGATTAAGCGCTTGTTGGATATAACATTGGCAAGTATGTTCTCCCATGCAGTGGCTCTCTTGTTTTGTTGGTGGCTTCTTTTGCTTTTTATTTTGAGGTAGCCCCATTTGTTTATTTCCTCCTTAGTTTCCATTGCCCTAGGAGCTGTATTGGTAAAGATATTGCTACGACATATGTCTGATATTTTGCTGCCTATGGATTCTTCTAAGGTTTTTATGTTTTCCTGTCTTACATTTAAATCCTTTATCCATTTTGAGTTTATTTTTGTGTATGGTGTAAGTTTGTGTTCTAGTTTCATTTTTTTGCATGTATCTGTCCAATTTTCTCAATACCTTTTATTGAAGAGACTGCCTTGACTCCATTGTATGCTCTTGCCTCCTTTGTCAAATATTAATTGAGTATAATGGTTTGGGTCAATTTCTGGGTTCTCTCTTCTGTTCCGTTGGACTATATGTCTGTTCTTGTGCCAGAACCAAGGAGTTTTGAGGACAGTGGCTTTGTAATATAGCTTGCTATCTGGTGTTATGATACCTCCAACTTTGTTCTTCTTTCTCAGGATTGCTGTGGCTATTTGGGGCCTTTTTTTATTCCATATGTATTTTTGGAGAGTTTGTCTTAGGTCTATGAAATATGCTATTGGTATTTTAATGGGGATTGCATTGAATCTATATTGCTTTGGGTATTATGGATATTTCAATGATGTTGATTTTACCAATCAATGAACATGGTATATTCTTCCACCAAATACATATTTCTTATATCAGTATAATAGATTGTAAGATAATAGAACCCCCCACCCCCAGGATAAACAGACTCTTCTTGATGAACTTCCAGATAGTTTTCCCCACTTAAAACAACTCTAAGGATTGTTCACATACTAGTTTCCATTGTCCTAGTACCATGGTTGGCAAACGGCGGCTCGCGAGCCACATGTGGCTCTTTGGTCCCTTGAGTGTGGCTCTTCCACAAAATACCACAGCCTGAGCAAGTCTATTTTGAAGAAGTGGCGTTAGAAGAAGTTTATGTTTAAAATATTTGGCTGTCAAGCCGAAACCGGTTTGGCTCAATGGATAGAGCGTCGGGCTGCAGACTGAAAGGTCCCAGATTTGATTACAGTCAAGGGCATGTACCTGCATGTACCTTGGTCATGGGCACATCCCCAGTATGGGGTGTGCAGGAGGCAGCTGATGGATGTTTCTAGCTCTCTGTCCCTCTCCCTTCCTCCCTGTGAAAAATCAATTGTGTGTGTGTGTGTGTGTGTGTGTGTGTGTGTGTGTGTATGTATATAAATGTGGCTCTCAAAAGAAATTTCAATCATTGTACTGTTTATATTTGGCTCTGTTGACTATGAGTTTGCCAACTACTGCCCTAGTATGTACATGTTGGCAACTGTGTTCAGTTATCTCAGAATAAAGTTCTAACATGGGATTGCTGGGTCATAAGGAGTGTACACTTTGCAGTTTTTGGCATATATGTGCATTTGTCCTCCATGAAGGGCATTGCAGAGGCAGCTGCCCTTGGTCACAATAACCACAGTGCTGTCACCTGTACTTGTGGCCACTTGCAGCCCAAGCACCGAGGCAACGCTGTGTACTCTTTGAAGTCCACAAAATGAGTCACAGGAGTCATCCATCTTTTGGTAAACTTAAGGCTGCCTTTACTCCAGTGTTAAGGAAGTTCTTTGAGACTGGAGGGCTATCCTAGTAAGCTAAGTAGACTCCATGGTTCTCCGAAAGCCCAGTTAAATGCACTTTCAAGCTTACCCTCACAATTCAGCCCCTACTCTATCCCTCTAAGCAGGAAGAAAAATGTCCTGGCAAGGAGTCTGGTCTAAGCACAAAAATGTTATTACTCATAATTCACTGCTGTTTCTTCTTATAACAGATCCCCCAAATTTGGTTATTGCTAAACCCCTCCTGCGTCTGATCTGATAGGAACTTTGGAAGTGCATGGGCAGACACATAGACAGCTGGGGGCATCTGCTCTTTACACATGCACTCAGAAGTAAGTGTCTGCTTCATGTTCCATCTCCAACACAGCCGCCCCTCCTGGGTGCAAAATTCTGTGAGGGGCTTTGACAACTCAGAGCATATCCAGAGAAGAGTGGCTTTTAGACTGGCAGAAGTTCTTGAAACTGTGGTCTGGAAGGAATGGCTTTAAAACTGAGGAAACTGGAAACATTTTAGTCAAGAAGAAAAGACTTTGGGATGAGGTGTGAGGATTGGTGAATATGACGCACAACAGGTGTTTTAGAAATATTTGAGGTCTTGCCATATGGAAGAGGGATTTGACTTTTTTGTTGTTGCCCAGAGGAGAGAACTAAAAAGCTGTTAACTATTCTTTGGAATGTGGAAGCACTTCTTAACATGGATAGGCCTCAAGAGACAGTATACTCACTGTCTCTGAAGTTGGTCTAGTAAATCTGGGCAACTGCCGGCCCAGGCCTTTGTGGAGGGGCTTTCAGTGATGGGAATGGGGTGGTGATCTAGGAGCTCAGCCACTGAACCCAGGGACCACCTAATACAATACATGCTGATTTTTCTTCTAACCCAGCGTGTTGACCACTTCAGCTGGGCTCCTGTCTGGCCTGCAAACCGCCTGCTTCCTTCCCCTTCTTGCTTCCTGTCCCAAGCTCTTCCAGGTCTGACTCAGCTAGGTGATCTTCGACAGTATATCCGTAAATACTGTAGCTGTGTTTCTTGATGTAAATTAAGGCACAAGGAGGGGGGTTCATTTCTTAAGCCAAAAACTAGAATCCTGGCTCCCTGCAGAAGCTATCTGCTCTACCACTGTGGGTGGACTTTGTGTGACTTACCTCCCACTGTGCCCTTCCGTCTTCATTCTTTCCTGTAAAATGTGACTGTGCTTTTTTACGTATTTTAATTCTTTTTAAAAAATATATTGTTATTTATTTTAGAGAGGAAGGGAGAGGGAGAGATAGAAACATCAGTGATGAGAGAGAATCATTAATTGGCTGCCTCCTGCATGCCCCTGCTGGGGACCAAGCCCAAAACCCGGGCATGTGCCCTGACCAGGAATTGAACCATGTGTGACCTCTTGGTTCATCATTTGACACTCAACCACTGAGCCACACGGGCTGGGCTACACATTTTAATTATTTTATTTGATTCTAAAACTACCCTGCAAGGTAGACAGTAGCATCATCACATCATCATGATTTGATACACAAAGAAACAGATGCAGAGAAGTTAAGTGACTTGTTTAAAATAAAAAAGCAAAGGAGGATGCATCAGAGAATAAAGCAGAGAGAAGTGCCAATACATGAACTCTTCATTTGAGGACCTGTTTTTACCTTGGACTTGAGGGTAAACACAATATGTATATTTGGAGTAACTATTTGGGAAGTTGGGGTAGTGGTTATAGATGATTCAGGATTGTCCATGAGTTGATGATTATTGAAGGCAAGTGATGGGTATATGGGAGTTCATTGTATTATTGTCTCTACTTTGGTTTAAAATTCACTAATAACAAATTATTATTTTTTTAATGTATTTTATTGATTTGTTACAGAGAGAAAGGGTGAGGGATAGAGTTAGAAACATCAATGAGAGAGAAACATCGATCAGCTGCCTCTTGCACACTCACCACTGGGGATGTGCCTGCAACCAAGGTACATGCCCTTGACCAGAATTGAACCTGGGACCCCTCAGTCTGCAGGCCAATGCTTCTACCCACTGAGCCAAACCAGTCAGGACAAAATTATTATTTTTGTTTGCTTATTTCTGAAGCCTAAAATTCAGATTTGGAGGGAAAAATGAATTTAAAAAAAAAAGTGCTTTGGAAAAGTTTGAAGTACAAGGCTGTAAGGTGGGCTGGCCAAGGCCTAGCAGACCAATTGAAAACGACTTTTTGAACCAGGTTTTCTATGCTCATGCCCCGCCATTCCATGTGCTTTCCTTCCTCCTCAGACTCTTTCAGTATGGCTGGGAAGAAAGATTGAGATTTCTTGGTTTGGTTTGATTGATTCATCCAGTTTTCTCTACTGCCAGACTGAATCTACTGACTCAGTGGTGGCTTCTTCCAGAGAATGCTGGGATGAAGCCCTCAGCGCCACACCAGGCCTGCCATTCAGTTGTCCCCGTTCCACTTTTGGTTATGTTTGAACTTGCTGCCTGGATGAAGATAGATATGTTTTCTGTAGTGAGGATAGCACTTGAGCTAAGAATTTCTTGTTTTGTCTACTGAACTCTTTACCTGGCTCCAGAAAGTTTCTCTGTTCATAGTAATTGGAAACCAAATGCTTTATGTACACAGGGTCAGGGCAGGACCAGGTTCTTCTCCTGAAAAGTTCAAAGCCACATTCTGGCCTCCTCATCCACTCCCTTGAAGGAAAATCAAAGTGTCAAGAACAAAACTCTCTCCACTCCCCAAACAAATACAAAACAACAATAAAACAAAAAAGTTTATCCTAGGACAGTGTGTCCCTCCTGATTCCCAGACTTCTGTGGGGCAAGATGGCTTTCCTCTTTGGAATTGAGGCAAAATGAGGGCCGTGGTAAAGTTATTTGACTGGGGAATGTTCATAGATACCAATGCAGCTTTGCTTCACAGCAGAGTGTATCAGCTCTGTCCCCCAAGCCCAGAAGAATAGCAGGTCAGTGTAGCATCTTCACCTGGCCTGTCTGGTGTTGATCTGTAGATGTGTTTATCATTTTGATCTCAGATTTTAGATGTTGTGAGGGCAGTGTTAACCCTGAGCTGCAAAGCAGTAAAAATGCTCACAGTGCTAGGAAGAAACAATGTGCAGTGTGCAGAAATAGGACTGAGAAACAAAAGCTGCCAGGGAGAGAGAGGGGATTGTTTTTATGCAACTGACCATAACCACCAAAGGAAGAAGAAAAATAAAGAAATGGAAAAAATGTGAAGTCTGTGGCAAAAGGACCAGTGTCATTAGTCTGGTTAATTTAGGATAAGGTAGGGTGTTTGTTCTAGAACTTAAAAGCTAAGCTGGTGGAAGTGCCATTGGTGACATTTCAGATGTGACCCAAGGATGGTCTCCTAGATACCTGGCCCTTCAGGCCTTCACCGCTGCGCTCAGAGTGAGTGGCGTGATGGCCAGGCTGATGTCTGTGGGAGCTGCTAAAGGGGTTTCTGCTGTACTTCAGAGATACGGAGGAGGGATTCTCCTAGTTTTTTAAGTATGCAAGTAATACATAAATACATTTTTGAGATTAAAAATTCAAACTTCATAGATAAAGTTCCCTATGACTATACAATCCCAAATCAAGCCCCTCCCTAAGGGAACTACTTTATCCTTTGGTGTAGATCCAGGCTTTTTTTTTTTTAATTTAATAAATCTTTATTGTTCAGATTATTACAGTTGTTCTCTTTTTTTCCCCCATAGCTCCTCTCCACCCGGCTTCCACCCCTTCTTCTGCCCTTACCTCCCCCCTGCATTGTCCTCATCCATAGGTGTATGATTTTTGTCCAGTCTCTCCCCACAACCCCCTCACCCCTTTCCCCCTGAAAATTATCAGTCCACTCTCTTTCTATGCCCCTGATTCTATTCTATTCACCAGTTTATTCTATTCATCAGGTTTTCAATTCACTTGATTTTTATTTATTTATTTATTTATTTATTTATTTTTAAATATTGAACGCTTCATGAATTTGCGTGTCATCCTTGCACAGGGGCCATGCTAATCTTCTCTGTATCATTCCAACTTTAGTATATGTGCTGCCAAAGTGAGCACAATTCACTTGATTTTTAGATTCACTTGTTGATAGATATGTATTTGTTGTTCATAATTTTTATTTTTACCTTTTACTTCTTCTTCCTCTTCTTAAAGAGTACCTTTCAGCATTTTATATACTGGTTTGGTATTGATGAACTCCATTAGTTTTTTCTTATCTGTGAAGTTCTTTATCTGCCCTTCAATTCTGAATGAAAGCTTTGCTGGGTAGAGTAATCTTGGTTGTAGATTCTTGCTATTCATCACTTTGAATATTTCTTGCCACTCCCGTCTGGCCTGCATAGTTTCTGTTGAGAAATCAGCTGACAGTCGTATGGGTGCTCCCTTGTAAGTAATTAACTGTTTTTCTCTTGCTGCTTTTAATATTCTCCCTTTGTCTTTTGCTCTTGGTATTTTAATTATGATGTGTCTTGGGGTGATCCTCTTTGGATTCCTTTTGTTTAGTGTTCTGTGCACTCCCTGGACTTTTAACTCTATTTCTTTCACCAAATGGGGGAAGTTTTCAGTCATTATTTCTTTAAATATGTTTTCAGTATCTTGCTCTCTCTCTTCTTCTGGCACTCCCATTATTCTGATGTCGATATGCTTGAAGTTGTCCCAGAGGCTCCTTACATTATTTTCAAATTTTTGGATTCTTTTTTCTTTTCCAGTTGAGTGTTTTCTGCTTCTTTGTATTTCAAATCTTTGACTTGATTCTTGCGTTTCTCTAGTCTGCTGTTAGTTCTCTGTATATTTTTTATCTTAGTCAGTGTATGTTTAATTTCTAGTTTGTCCCTCATCTCCTCTTGGGTCTCGCTAAATTTATACATCTTTTCTAGGAAATTCTTGAAGAACCTTATAATCGTGGTTTTGAACTCTATATCCAGTCATTTGTTTTTCTCCATTTCTTTCATTTCTGATCTGTTTCTTTGTCTCCACATTTTCACTGCTTTCCTGAGTTGGTAGAGTAGCTTTGTGTGCTAGGTGTTCTATAGGGCCCAGTGGCTCAGCCTCCCCAGTTACCTGAGATGGACTCTCTTGGTGCACTCTTTTGTGGACTGTGTGTACAGCCCTGTTGTAGTTAAGTCGTGATTGTTTTTGGTATCACTGGGGGGAATTGACCTCCAAGCCAATTGGTTGTGAGGATCAGCTGTGTCTATGCTGGGAGAACTTCTGTGCTGGAGTCAGCCTTATGATACAAGACTTGCAAAATTGCAAAAGCCTCTGTGCTCTGTTTGGATGGGATGGAGTCTCAGGGCTGAGCAGACAGCCTTGGCTTTCTGTCAGCCCTGCCCTATGAGTCCCCTGGGTCTCAGTGTCCCTCGGTAATCGCTGTAGCCCTTTCTGCGTACACTTGTGCTTGAGTGCCTCCAGACCCCTGCCTTTCCAGCTCCCCTGAATTTCTGTGTGCTCTAGGATCCGTATGAGTCTGAGTCCCCAGGGTCTCACCCGAAACTGGGGTTCAGTGCAGTCAGAAGTGGAGTTCAGCGCAGTCGGGAGGTTCTGTCTTCCTCCTGCTAGAGAAAGCCAGCAGCACAATCAGCAGTCAGTCCTCTCTGCATGTGTGCGCCTCCAGACCTCTGCCTTTTGAGGCTCCCCTAATTTTCCATGCACTCCTCCCTTTTCACGACAGTCCAGACCCCTCTCCCCCCATATGAGTCTTGCCTGGAACTGGGGTTCAGTGCAGTCAGAACTGGGGTTCAGTGCAGTCAGGAGTTTCCGTCTTCCTTCCACTAGAGGAAGCCAGCCAGGCACTTTGCTGCCTGTCCACTCCATGTGCATTTCCATACCTCAGCTTTTTGCAGCTCCTCTGAGTCTCCATGAGCCCCTCTCTTTCCTTCTAGTTGTAAAATTTCCACTCAGCCAGCTTTCTTATGGTTTTGGAAAATGTCTGTTCTTTTATCTGTAGTTTTTTGTGTTTTTTTTTCAATATGCTACCACTTTACTTTATATATATATATATATTATTGATTTTCTACAGAGAGGAAGGAAGAGGAATAGAGAGTTAGAAACATCGATGAGAAAAAGACATCTTTCAGTTACCTCCTGCATGCCCCCAATTGGGGATGTGCCTGCAACCAAGGTACATACCCTTGACCGGAATCGAATCTGGGACCCTTCAGTCCGCAGGCTGATGCTCTATCCACTGAGCCAAACCAGTTTTGGCTTAGCTATAGTTTTGAAATTGTTATGTGAGGTAGCAGTTTAGGTGTTCACCTATGCCGCCATCTTGGTTTTCTTGGATCCAGGCTTTTCTTCCATGTATTCACCTTATTCTAGGTGCCTAAAAAAATGGTTTGGGTTCTTCTTTTCCTCTTCTTTAATGTTAAGTGAAACTGTACCGCTTTTCCAGTTGGGTTTTAAAAATTAGCCCACCAGCCTCCACCTCTCCTGCAGTATGTCTCAGACATCTTTTCATGGCAATATATAGAGATTTATCTAATTCTTTTAGCTGGTGCCTGTGATTTTGTAGCATGATTTAAGCCATAATTTAACCAGTCTTCTTGTGATGCACATTTAGGTGGTTTCCATTTTTCCACTATTGCCAACAGTGCACAGATGCTCTGAGCACCCTTGCCCATTTCTCCTGGTGAACGAATTTTGATCCAGAGTGGACACTAAGTAGGTTGATCAGGTCACAGGGAATACTTTATGCTAATAGAGTCTACCATGTGACCCTACAAAGTGACTGTGCTAATTTACATGTGTCTGGCAACTACATGAATTTTCGTTGTAGATTTAACTAGTCTCTTCAGGAAAAAGATGAAAGGAATAGAAGCATATGCTTGATTTTAAAGCTTCAAAGGATCTCCTGACATTTGGGGCCAGAGAGTGTGGTGGTGAAATGGATAAGGGAACTGAAGTTTAAAACCTCAGTCACTTCAGCTTTAAGAACAAAGGGGCTTGGGATCTGACCTGAGTGTAGGTGGTAGTCCTCTATGCTGGCTATGAGGCTATGGCTAGCGAGAGCAATAAGAGCAGGAAGGGCAGGTTTTGCCCAGTTACAAGCCTCGGGGGAAAGACTCTTGTTCTCCGTACTGACAGGTGTCTAAACAGATGGAGCTGTTTTAAAAGAAAAGTGAAAGCACTTGCTAGTTAGTGGGAAAGGGTCTTTTTAAATGGTGAGCAAGGACCTATTTTCTTACAGAAGGGCATGGAACAGCCCTGGCCAGTGTTCTCAATAGTTAGAGTGTGGGCCTGAGCACTGAAAGGTCAAGGACACATACCTGGATTGCAGGTTCGTTCCTGCCCTGGTCAGGGTGCATGCAGGAGGCAACCAATCGATGCATCTCTCTCACATCTCTCCCTCCCCCCAACCGCCCCCGTTTCTCCCCCTCTCTCTCCTCCTCTCCCTTCCTCTTGCCCTTCCCCCTTTCCTTCCATTCTCTCTGAAAATAGGGAAAAAACATCCTCAGGTCAAGATTAACAGCAACAAAACTTTAAAAAAGGACATGGTACACAGTGGATGAAATAGGATTAGTCTGGTGGTAGCTACAAACTGCAGTGGGCAGCCCTTTGCAGTTGAGGGATTCACCCTCACCTCCACAAGAGTGAGGTGTCTTGCCCTGGCCGTGTGTGTGCAGACCCGAGGCGAGTGTCTGGGATTCACAGTCCGCTCCATTGCCGGTAGTGGGCCCATTCTGAAAGGTCGGCAGCCCCCAGAGATACTTCTGGGTGAGGGTCTCCGGGCTTCAGCAGCCCACAGTCCCCTACCTCCCCTGCTGTAACCGTACGTCAGTTGAGTTTCTCTGCATATAAAAGGGATTTTTCTTACACTTCACTCTGCATTTATGATTGTGACTTTGAGGGAGAGGATGGAGGCAGGAAAGCCAGAGGTTTTGAGAAAATACATAGGGAAACAATTTTGAGTCTCCTCTGACTGGCTTTCTGATCCTTGGCGATTCCTTTGATTCTAGGCAAAACCTAGAAGGAATATTCTTTATGTTTCCTTTCAGTTTTGTAAGAACAAACATGTCTCTTCTTGCTCTTTTTATTTAATCACGTGTACAGCACACTTCCCAGGCAGTGTCTTGCAACCACATTTAGCCAAATTAGTATCAGACAGAATTTAGTTAAGAGAAACTCTCCAATCAAACATTCAAATTAACTTTTCAAATCACAGAACTGCATTCAGAACTTTAAAAAGGTGGGAGGGGGTTAGTTCTTGCTTCACCGCTTGACCAGTTAGAAAAAACTTCACACTTGGCCACCATCCAGCTATGAAGAACTTTGCCTGCTAGCCACAAAAGCTCATAATACACACAGAGAATCTGTCTCTCTTCCTCTCCCTTACATGACTTGTTGTTTTATTGTTGTTTTTTTCTTACTCAGGAGGAGTTAGATGTGAGGCCCTGCAGAGGGCTGTTGTGCAGTTATGCTCCTAGGATCTCCTCCTCTGTGAGGATCTTGTCTGCTCTGCATGTGTGTGGAGAGGAGCAGGGGTGTCAAATTCCACTGGTTTGAACCAAGTGAAGCCTCTAAGCTCTAGAGTATCCCGCTCTTATCCTCTCCTTGCAGGGCTCATATGTTAAAGGGGCATCACCCAGGACATAATTACTTTTTGCTCTCATGTGAGGTGCATGCTAGTATATCCTTGCTCTCAACTGCTGTCAGAGTTTATAGGGTAGGCCTTGCCTCCCGCTGCTGCAAGGCTCTGAACTGAGCTCTTAGCTTTGGCTCGGGGATGGGATGGGGAGTAGGGGCGGCTAGGCAGGGAAGTGCTCACTCACTCTCACTTTATTTGGGAGGAGAGTCGGTGTTAATAGGAAAACGTGTGTGCTGATCCTCCCCAGTGAGAAGAGAGTCTATGGCCTTCCTTTGAGGGCGCTGTCAGGCGGAGATAGAAGCCTAGAGGAGGCTCTGGGCCTTAGGGTGCTAGGACAGTAAGGGTAGTGCCCTTTGTAGTGCCTAGGATCACCCCCCGCCCATTGAGCATAGTATCTCATGCTTGTGTTAAGGGCTTCAGAAATGTAATCTGTGGCAGTGGCATCAGGCTGTCCTATACCCTATGACCGCCTCATATTTGGAAATATAGTAACAAACAGGTAAATTAGTCATACACATCCTCACTCCCTTCCCCCCTTGGCTTAGAGCCAAATTTATAATAAGATTATATGAGGGACCCAGTGAGGACCGTGGTCAGACTAAGAGGCTCCAGTTAGGAGCATCTGAGTTGGACAGAGGCCTTCAGGACTGACTTTGAACTTTACCTCCTCCACTGCCTCAGCCAGAGCTGGTTCATTTAGCAAAACCTCCACGTTGTCTCCTTCTCTCATAGTGGGTCATAAGGCTGCCCGGGCCTGTTCAGACTTGTGTTTCTGCTCCTATAAATATATTTTAGTTTATGGGCCTTCAGTTGACTGTAAGGGGTTATCTTCCCATCTCAGAGGAATCCTGCTCTGGGCCCAGCTTCACCGAGCAGCCCGCAGCGGCTGCGGCAGCAGCGTGGACCTTCTCAGGAAGGAGGGTGGGCATAGGCAGTTGCCAGACGCTCCCCATGTGTTCACCCTGGAACTTTTTGGAGACAGGAGGGCAGGCTCTCTGACCTTCCCTACCAGCAGTCTGTGTTGCTGAGGGTGGCATTTTAGAGAAGAACTGCTAAGCCCTCCTAGGAACCAGCTCTGTCATCATTTAGGACAAATCGGGGTCTGGTTGTGAAAGTAATTTGTAAGGACCTTCTTGAAGGCAAGAAAGATGGAGACTGTTGCTCAAGAGACAGTGGTGGCTATCCTGTTGTTCGGAAGTTTGACCTCAATGTTGACAGATTCCAGTCTGCCAGCCTATTTTGGCCACCTGTCTTCCTGAAACACCTCTGCAGACCAGCTGCCTATTTGACACCTGACACAGTTCAGCAGGATCTCCTGCCCCTGCCCTCTGTCCTCACAAAGCATGTAACAGTGCAGAACCCTCAAAAGGGCTTTTGACTCCCAGGCTCCCAGCTTCAGCCATGAGAAACCCACTCTTCTGGGCTTCAAAAGACAACATGAACCTGTTCTCCTCGGACCAACATGTTAATTTTGACCACTGGGATGGGACAGAGGGGGTGTGATGGGAGGGTTGCTTTTTGCTTTGTGAGCTGCTGTGTAGACCATCACTAGGACTGTCCTTTCAGAGTTGGGATGAATTAAGAACTCTTGGAGAATATCTTTGTTTCTCCGTATTTCAAAGGCAACGCTAATTATTTCGCAAACAATAATTGTTTTCTTTTGCAACCCATTTCCCTAGGTTTTGCTAACTTATATCTGGCACAGTCCAGCTTCATGCCACCATGACTAAAGCTGGATGTTGGGAGTTGGATCAATTTGAGGGACCGATTAGAATCTGCACACCCACACCCCTGTTCCCCAACTTTTAAAAGAGTTTTTTGCCAGGGAGTTATTTATTAATGGGGATAGAGACATAGAGTAACAAAACCTTTCTGTCAACAAAGCTAGGGCAGAACTGTACCTGGAAGTTTCTGGACCTTTTTTGCCACCCTGAGGTGGTATTTCCCCTCTGGTGAGTTTGCCAAGCAGGCAGCAGCTGAGGGAGGTTTCGCGTGGTGCGTGGAGACGGAGTTCAGAGCAAGAGGGGATGGGCTGCCTTTGGATCCCAGAGAGCCCTCTGCTGCGTGGTCTGGGTAGAGGTCCCAGAGATTTGCATCCTAATTGCCTGGTTAGGCTACTTCAGGCAGCGAGAGGAAGGGAGAGGGAGGAGCTCTCTAACCACTGGGCGGAACAGCTGGGCCTCTGACGGAGGCTGAATTAGCATTTGAAAACCCTCTGAAGGGGGCTGAGAGCTTCCTGGGGTGAGCGCTGGGGGCCTGAGCGCTGAGACCCACTGTGGCTCCACACAGAATGGGGCTGAGCATCCAGAAATAAAGACCAGAGCAGACTCAAGAATGAGCCCTTTGTGGCTTTGTCCCAAGCTTGAAAACTGTGACCAAGGCTCTTTCATTGTTAAGAAAGGCTGTTTCTTGGCCACAGCAGAGCTAATACATCTAGTGCTCCCATCAGGCAGGGGTAGGGGAGGAAACACTGTCCCCGGCTGGAAGGTTGCTCCCTCCTGCTCTTTAAACCTTTCTGTGTGTGGTTACGCTTTCTCCTCACCTGCCCTCCTTTAACTCACTAGTACCCTTTGCCAGAGCTTGATCACACATACCAGGGAGGTGTGCTGGTCCCAGAACAGCAACTGGTCTGTTTCCCTTTCCTGCTTTACAGTCTCCTCTCCCAGGTGCCTAACTGGCACTCCTTCCCAAATTAAGTGTGCCTTTTAGTCATTCTTCATTTAAACAGTTTAGGTTTGTACAATATTTATTTTTAAACAAATGTCGATTCTGGTTCATAAAAGGCCATGGCTTCAAACCTTCCCAGTCCTTTCCCTATTGCCAGTCTAAGTACCTTTCAGGTTTGGAGTGGATTTCTACAGACCAAAAGTCAGCTAGACCTGAAGCATTGGAGGGAACCGGCCCAGCTTTCTTAAATCAGGAGTGATGGTGCCACCTAGTGGCAATTACTGTTAGCTACAGGCTCTGTGGCTGGTCCTGCTTCCTGGTAAAAGAACTAGGATCTGGGTGGGAGTAGCTGTACTGTATTCCCGGGCAGGAGTGCTGCAGTCATAACATGCAGCAGTGGAGAGCACTCTAAGTGCGCACACTATTTCCTGCTTACAGATGGGGAAACAGGCTTAGAAGCTGCCCAGGGTCACAACTAGTAAGGGGCAGAGGCAAGTAGGAACAGGGCTTTCCCAAAATTAACCATGATGCCATGATTTGCCAAAGCCAGCAGGAGATTTAGGTGGAAACTGGGACAAGGCATTCAGTAACATGAGTAGTGAGGACTCTGTTTCCTCTTCAGAATGCTGACTCAATCCTGCTGTTTTTGTCAGTTTGATATGACTCACTCTTTAATTCTTAACAGCTCTTTAACCCTTGATCATTTCAGTTTTAACAAGGTCAGGTAAGCAAACAGTATCTGTTAGAGATTTAAAATATTTTTGTGGGTTTTTTTTTGTTTTTTATTTTATTTATTAAAATGTTTTGTTTTCATTCAATCATTTTGAAGTCATCTACTTTATAGTGAGCAACACTGATTTTCCCTATGTAGTGTTGTGATAGGAGGTTCCTATTTAAAGGAAGTTTGTTTAGTTTTTAAAGTGAGTCAATTTTAGTGGCAGGGGGAAGGAGGAGACATAGGTAGGTAATAGTACAGGTGGTACACAGATATATGTTAAAAATGCTGCCAGTGTTACGGATGACTCAGAAGTTTGGGAAATGTTTCACTGTGCTCTATTGTCACTGACTTGCCCCATGACCTTGGGCAGTCTAGAGGGTCCTTTCTTCATTTGTAGAAAGTGAAAATGTTGGACTGGGTGATGGTTTGGGTCACGTAGACCTATCGTATTATCATGTGTGTGGTGTCTGGGCATTATGAGTGAGGCCTCTCCCAGGCTGGGCTGCTTACCCGGAGGAGGTGGTGACAAGGAATCCAGGGCGTTGGCCTGGCTTCACACACTTTGCCTCTCCCCCTGGTTCCTTCCTTTTGCCTTCTTTCTTTCTTCTTAATATCTTTGTTGAGATATAATTCACATACCATGTTATTCATCATTGTGAAACCATCACTACAATGAACGCTAGAACATTTTCATCCCAAAATGAGTCCCCCAGAAGCAGACTCATACCAGTCGCTCCTCATCTCCCCCATCAACCACTAATCTACTGTCTACATAGATGTGCCTATTCTGGAGACTCCATGTAAATGGCATCATATATGGCCACATCATATATGGCCTTTTGGGACTGGCTTCTTTCAGTTAGTATAATGTTTCTAAAGTTCATGAAGTACAGTATTGAATAGAAGTGGTAAAAGTGGGGATTTGTCTTGTTCCTGATCTTAGAGGGAAATAATTCAGTCTTTCACTATCAAGGATGATGTTAGCTATAGTTTTTTTGTAGATGCCCTTTAACAGATTGAGGAAGTTCCTATCTATTCCTAGTTTGAGTGTTTTTGTCATGAAAGAGTATTAGATTTTGCTGAATACCTTTTCTGTGTCTACTGAGATGATTATGTGTTTTTTTAAACCTTTAGTCTATTGACATACTATATCAATATCACATTTATTTATTTTTTAAAAATATATTTTTAATTGATTTTTTACAGAGAGGAAGGGAGAGGGATAGAGAGTTAGAAACATCGATGAGAGACATCGATCAGCTGCCTCTTGCACGCCCCCTACTGGGGATGTCACGCAACCAAGGTACATGCCCTTGACCGGAATTGAACCTGGAACCTTTCAATCAGCAGAGCCAAACCAGTTTCGGCTCCATTTATTTTTTTAAGTTACTTTTACACCAGCCTTGCATTTTTGGGTTAAATCTCACTTGGTCATTGTGTATAACCCTTTCATATGTTGCTATGTTCAGTTTGCCTGTATTTTGTTGAGGACTTTGTGTCTATGCATCAGAGATACTGATTTACGGCTTTTTCTTATGGTGCCTTTGTCTGCTTTTGGCCTCATAGAATTAATTGTGAAGTGGTACTTATTTTTTTTAATAGTTGGTGAAGAATTACTATTAATTCTTCTCTGAATATTTGGTAGAATTTATCAGTGAAGCCATCTGGACCTGGACCCTTTAATTGTGGAGGAAGCTTTTAATTACTAATTCAGTCTTTCTACTTGTGACATTGTTTCTAACTTGTAGATACTTATAGACATGCACCTGGGAAGCGTGAGTCCAGAAAGAGTTTAGAAACTTGGGGGTTCATAATTGGCTCTGCCTGGAGCCAGGCCCTCTCTCCCCTTTATTATTTTATGTCTCTAAGGGGAAGAAGTCTTTCTTCTCCCCCTGAATCAATGCTTTTGGGGTTAGGACCAATAACCTTAGCCTGTCTCTTAGAAAAGTGGTGTATAACTTCACCTGACACAGGAGGGAGTATTTAGACCAAGACAAATGAGAGCAGATGTGCTCCCAGGCTTCAGGCTGGTGTGTGTGTGTGTGTGTGTGTGTGTGTGTGTGTGCGCGCGCGCGTGTGTGCGTGTGTGTGTGCGTGTGTGTGCGTGTGCGTGTGTGCGTATGTGTGTGCGTGCGTGTGTGTGTGCGTGTGTGCGTATGTGTGTGTGCGTGTGTGTGTTTTCTGCCTTGCTTCAAATACTGATAAAAAGGGAAGGGACCTCAGCTGTTGAGACCCCCTAGATTATATGTGATAGACCACGGTGAACTGCCATACAGCCATTTAAAGAATGAGGTAGCTTTCTCTGTGCTGATGTGAAATGATTCCAAGATATAGGAAATGTACAAAATGGTGTGCTGCATATGTATTTGAAGAAACTAGAGAGAACCTATGGATACATGCAGGCTGGTAAGTGCCGAGTTCCTTTGAAAGGGCACCCAGATAAAAGTCAGGGGTAGTGGAAGACTTCATACTGCGTAGGTGGTTTTCCCTTGTGGTTGTGCAGCCTTAAACTTTGTGAGTAATGGGGCTGTGTGAGGCTCAGTGGTAAGGCTGGGAGGTGGCTGTGTTTGCACACATTTCTGTTGGGCAGCCTGGGCACAGTATCTGTGTCCTCATGGAAACAGTTCCCCCCCTACCCCCGCCCCTAAATCTGTATGTCTCTGCCACAGTGTGAGAGGCACAATTCAGACTTCTGCTTAGTCTCCAGTGTTCCTCCCCAAGGAACTGTCCCCTAAATCTGTCTTCCTGGGGGAAACTGCTGACAGATCTCAAAGGCCCTGCAAGGTGAGGCGCTCTCTTTTGGGCAGTTTCAGCAGCACATAAACCCGGGTCTGTTTGTCCAAGGGAAAAGGCTTTCACTGCCCTCCAGTCTCCCTATTCAGGTGGCTCCACAATAAAGCACTTTATTCTTTCTTGGTAGGTCCAATCATGACTGCCCCACCCCACCCCAAGAAGTGAAGGTGCTGGGGAAGTGGATCAGATGCCAGAATTCTGGCTTTGGACTTGCCAGGCCAAGTGAGCATGCACACTAGCAGCCTGTCCTTTTCTGTAGAAGGTTGGCAGAGCTGGCCAGTAGGAGTGCATTTGGCTTGGGGGAAACATTCAAACTCTGCTCTCATCTGCAGAATGCTTCCCCGCCTTCACAGGGACTACCTTGGAAGCCTGGGGGGCCCTCCTGCCTGGGCTTCTCAGATCCCAGGTTGAGTTCTGAGCCTGAATGCAGGGCCTCATATACCGAGGAGTCTCCTGTCTCTCCCACAGAGAACACCTTCTGCAGTGGGGATCACGTGTCTTGGCACAGCCCTTTGGATAACAGTGAGTCAAGAATTCAGCACATGCTGCTGACAGAGGACCCGCAGATGCAACCCGTGCAGACACCCTTTGGGGTAGTTACCTTCCTCCAGGTGAGGCACAGGTTGGACATGGGCAAGAGCCTTCCCTATAGGAAAAGTCTTGGGAGGGCAGGAGGGCTTGGGTGGGGGCAGTGAAAGGAATGGGAGACCTCCTTGTTCTTTTCCCATCTTCTCCTCCATCTGTTTACCAGGTTGATTCCGATGGTCTGGTTTAACCTGCTGAGAGGCAAGAAGGGGGGAGGCCTCGAAAGGGGCCCTTTGGGTAGAAGAGGATGGTTGTGGCAGAGGCGGGTAACAGGAAGGGCATTTCTGTAAACTAGTTAAGACCCAGGCAGCCACAGGCACAGTAACTCCCAGCAGGAAGGCAGCTTTGGGGTATGCATCCACCCAGCTGTAGAGGGCCTCTTTGTGATCCTGACGGGTCTGCGTGACGATTTAGTTGTTTCTCTTTCTTTTTAAAATAATATATATTATTGATTTTTTTTTTACAGAGAGGAAGGGAGAGGGAGAGAGAGCTAGAAACATCAGTGAGAGAGAGACAGACATCGATCAGCCGCCTCCTGCACAACCCCCACTGGGGATGTGCCCACAACCAAGGTACATGCCCTTGATCGGAATCGAACCCGAGACCCCTCAGTCTGCAGGCTGACACTCTATCCACTGAGCCAAACCGGTTTGGGCCAGTTGTTTCTCTTGAGAGTTATCAAAGGCTTAGCCCCTGATGAGGAAGGGAGCTCTTCTGCCATCTGCTGGGCTCTTTGGTGGTTGTTTCGAGCTTGAAGAGTTTAAAAATCTTCTATTTACATTCCCCATGATCCCAGATGGGGCAGGAATGTCCCCCATGATCCCAGAGCCTCCACTACTTCTAGGGACATCCTGAGTTGACAGGGCCCTGATTTTCTCTGCAGTCAAGGACTTGTCTTTGTGTCACCAGATACATGACCTGTCACAGCAGAGCAAGAAGCAGCCATCAGCGCCACATCTGTGGACCCATCCATATCCTGGCCAGGCAACTGTTCCCTCCTAAGGGAACTCTCCCATTTCAGTTGCACTATCCTCTGGGCACAGATGCTGCCTGTAGTCCCATCACTTGATGTGACACTCACAGAGTCTGGGTGGCTGACCTTCTGGATTGGTGGGAGGAATAGCCATTAACACACTATTGCTTCTTGTCCCTGGGTCTCAGATCGTTGGTGTCTGCACTGAGGAACTCCATGCAGCCCAGCAGTGGAATGGGCAGGGTATCCTGGAGCTGCTGCGGATGGTGCCCATGTGAGTACATCCCCTCCCTATGAGGTGGGTGCCTGGCTTCCCAGGCCTGGGGGTGGGACTCCCTTCTTCCCCCACATGTGGGCTCCCCCCTTACATTGCTGTTCAGGCACTGGCGTTTCACATCAGGGCTTCCTGACAACTCACTCCCTGATGGCCCCCGACCACTAACCACGAGTGTTCTGGGCCTGGGGCAGCAAGTAGGGCAGGCTGTAGGCCCAGCCCAGACCCTCCTGCCCCCTTTCTTTATCCACAGCGCTGGCGGCCCCTGGCTGATAACTGACATGCGGAGGGGAGAGACCATATTTGAGATCGATCCACACCTGCAAGTATGTCTTGAGTGAGGAAAACCTTTCTAGCACACTGTGCCTAGGCCGCTTCCAAATAACACTGGCTTTCATCTTGGGAAAACAAGGAGCTTTATTTGTGAGTGAATGACATATGGCATGATTTGGAACTTGTCCCCTGAATTCTGCAGAGTGCATAAGGGAGCAGAGATTTCAGACCAGGAAAACTGATCTCAGATGCATGTATTTTTGAATTTTAAAAGGATATTTTTATTGTATGCAAATCACATATCAGTAAATCTGACGTTCAAAAATAATGATCTCTAGCAATAAATAATAGTGGATATTGCTTGCCCAGTATTCACCCTCCCAGTTCCCCCTTCTATAAAGAACATAGACTTTCTTTCAGGGAGCCATCCCACCACTGTCACCCGTATCAGACAGAATAGGTGATGTCACAGCCATGTTGCAGTGGGGAGTCCTGATTGGTCTAATGATCTTATCCCCTTTCTAGATACGTTTTCATCTTGACCAGTCAGATCAGATACCAAGCTCCTTCCCTGGGTAGGCTGGAATTTCTTGATGGGTAAAGGAAGTCTTTATACACACAGGCCTGCAGTTGCCCACTCATGTGGCCTGGCTGTATAGAGTTTCAGTGTCATCTTTGATTTTTTAGAAGAAACACTTTTTTGCAGGCAGGTGAATTTTGAAAGCCACATAGAGCATAACCTCCTTACTGGTTGCTTATGAAGTGGGAGCAGCAGCTAGCTATAATGTGCCTGGCATGTGTCTACCTCTACTTTCCCCCAGCCAGTTGCAGGTCATTGCTTCTATGAAAATCTGGTAGGACACAGGCAGCTGTCAGGAGTTACTACATATGTCCTCTAGGAGGGATAAGGTAGACACATAGCCAGCAGTCCCTGTGTTCTTTACCGCAGACCTGTGAGTTCTTGGGTAGAAACCCTGCTCATTCACAGATGATGCTCCTCTATTTTCCTAGTGCCTTTAACACTGAAGTTTTCAAATTGCTGCCAGGATCCTCTGTAATCTCTACTTTAAACTTGGTTTCCTTGTAACTTCTGCTTAGGCAAGAACCAGGAACCACCAAGGGTATGTTTCCCTAAACCCTTGTACTATAGCCACACTGGATTCAGCATGGGACACTGTGGGCTGTTGTTTTACCCCTATCATAAGTGCCAAGTATTG
The DNA here is from genome assembly GCA_011751065.1 of Lasiurus cinereus. Classification (NCBI taxonomy): domain Eukaryota; kingdom Metazoa; phylum Chordata; class Mammalia; order Chiroptera; family Vespertilionidae; genus Lasiurus; species Lasiurus cinereus. Next base: position 16,108,512 of record JAAGEH010000038.1, on the reverse strand, counting down.
AGAAAGAACCTGGTCCTTTGAACTAATAGGGTAAGCAATCTATCATTTCCTGCATGCCAAGAATAGTTCTCTTCCTAATCTTTAGCGCCCCCACCCCCTCCAACCAGCTAGCAGGACCAAGAGTGCCTAGGATGTTGTTTTTTAATTTAAAAAAATATATATATTTTATTACTTTTTTACAGAGAGGAAGGGAGAAAGATAGAAAGTCAGAAACATCGATGAGAGAGAGACATCAATCAGCCGCCTCCTGCATGCCCCACAG
>JAAGEH010000038.1:15999133-16106633 GCA_011751065.1 Lasiurus cinereus | reverse complement strand
TGAGGCGCTCTCTTTTGGGCAGTTTCAGCAGCACATAAACCCGGGTCTGTTTGTCCAAGGGAAAAGGCTTTCACTGCCCTCCAGTCTCCCTATTCAGGTGGCTCCACAATAAAGCACTTTATTCTTTCTTGGTAGGTCCAATCATGACTGCCCCACCCCACCCCAAGAAGTGAAGGTGCTGGGGAAGTGGATCAGATGCCAGAATTCTGGCTTTGGACTTGCCAGGCCAAGTGAGCATGCACACTAGCAGCCTGTCCTTTTCTGTAGAAGGTTGGCAGAGCTGGCCAGTAGGAGTGCATTTGGCTTGGGGGAAACATTCAAACTCTGCTCTCATCTGCAGAATGCTTCCCCACCTTCACAGGGACTACCTTGGAAGCCTGGGGGGGCCCTCCTGCCTGGGCTTCTCAGATCCCAGGTTGAGTTCTGAGCCTGAATGCAGGGCCTCATATACCGAGGAGTCTCCTGTCTCTCCCACAGAGAACACCTTCTGCAGTGGGGATCACGTGTCTTGGCACAGCCCTTTGGATAACAGTGAGTCAAGAATTCAGCACATGCTGCTGACAGAGGACCCGCAGATGCAACCCGTGCAGACACCCTTTGGGGTAGTTACCTTCCTCCAGGTGAGGCACAGGTTGGACATGGGCAAGAGCCTTCCCTATAGGAAAAGTCTTGGGAAGGCAGGAGGGCTTGGGTGGGGGCAGTGAAAGGAATGGGAGACTTCCTTGTTCTTTTCCCATCTTCTCCTCCATCTGTTTACCAGGTTGATTCCGATGGTCTGATTTAACCTGTTGAGAGGCAAGAAGGGGGAAGGGAAAGGGGCCCTTTGGGTAGAAGAGGATGGTTGTCGCAGAGGCAGGTAACAGGAAGGGTATTTCTGTAAACTAGTTAAGACCCAGGCAGCCACAGGCACAGTAACTCTCAGCAGGAAGGCAGCTTTGGGGTATGCATCCACCCCAGCTGTAGAGGGCCTCTTTGTGATCCTGACGGGTCTGCGTGACGATTTAGTTGTTTCTCTTTCTTTTTAAAAAAATATATTTTATTGATTTTTTTTTTTTTACAGAGAGGAAGGGAGAGGGAGAGAGAGCTAGAAACATCAGTGAGAGAGAGAGAGACAGACATCGATCTGCTGCCTCCTGCACAACCCCCACTGGGGATGTGCCCACAACCAAGGTACATGCCCTTGATCGGAATCGAACCCGAGACCCCTCAGTCTGCAGGCTGACACTCTATCCACTGAGCCAAACCGGTTTGGGCCAGTTGTTTCTCTTGAGAGTTATCAAAGGCTTAGCCCCTGATGAGGAAGGGAGCTCTTCTGCCATCTGCTGGGCTCTTTGGTGGTTGTTTCGAGCTTGAAGAGTTTCAAAATCTTCTATTTACATTCCCCATGATCCCAGATGGGGCAGGAACGTCCCCCATGATCCCAGGGCCTCCACTACTTCTAGGGACATCCTGAGTTGACAGGGCCCTGATTTTCTCTGCAGTCAAGGACTTGTCTTTGTGTCACCAGATACATGACCTGTCACAGCAGAGCAAGAAGCAGCCATCAGCGCCACATCTGTGGACCCATCCATATCCTGGCCAGGCAACTGTTCCCTCCTAAGGGAACTCTCCCATTTCAGTTGCACTATCCTCTGGGCACAGATGCTGCCTGTAGTCCCATCACTTGATGTGACACTCACAGAGTCTGGGTGGCTGACCTTCTGGATTGGTGGGAGGAATAGCCATTAACACACTATTGCTTCTTGTCCCTGGGTCTCAGATCGTTGGTGTCTGCACTGAGGAACTCCATGCAGCCCAGCAGTGGAATGGGCAGGGTATCCTGGAGCTGCTGCGGATGGTGCCCATGTGAGTACATCCCCTCCCTATGAGGTGGGTGCCTGGCTTCCCAGGCCTGGGGGTGGGACTCCCTTCTTCCCCCACATGTGGGCTCCCCCTTACATTGCTGTTCAGGCACTGGCGTTTCACATCAGGGCTTCCTGACAACTCACTCCCTGATGGCCCCCGACCACTAACCACGAGTGTTCTGGGCCTGGGGCAGCAAACAGGGCAGGCTGTAGGCCCAGCCCAGACCCTCCTGCCCCCTTTCTTTATCCACAGCGCTGGCGGCCCCTGGCTGATAACTGACATGCGGAGGGGAGAGACCATATTTGAGATCGATCCACACCTGCAAGTATGTCTTGAGTGAGGAAAACCTTTCTAGCACACTGTGCCTAGGCCGCTTCCAAATAACACTGGCTTTCATCTTGGGAAAACAAGGAGCTTTATTTGTGAGTGAATGACATATGGCATGATTTGGAACTTGTCCCCTGAATTCTGCAGAGTGCATAAGGGAGCAGAGATTTCAGACCAGGAAAACTGATCTCAGATGCATGTATTTTTGAATTTTAAAAGGATATTTTTATTGTATGCAAATCACATATCAGTAAAGCTGACGTTCAAAAATAATGATCTCTAGCAATAAATAATAGTGGATATTGCTTGCCCAGTATTCACCCTCCCAGTTCCCCCTTCTATAAAGAACATAGACTTTCTTTCAGGGAGCCATCCCACCACTGTCACCCGTATCAGACAGAATAGGTGATGTCACAGCCATGTTGCAGTGGGGAGTCCTGATTGGTCTAATGATCTTATCCCCTTTCTAGATACGTTTTCATCTTGACCAGTCAGATACCAAGCTCCTTCCCTGGGTAGGCTGGAATTTCTTGATGGGTAAAGGAAGTCTTTATACACACAGGCCTGCAGTTGCCCACTCATGTGGCCTGGCTGTATAGAGTTTCAGTGTCATCTTTGATTTTTTAGAAGAAACACTTTTTTGCAGGCAGGTGAATTTTGAAAGCCACATAGAGCATAACCTCCTTTCTTATTGGATGCTTATGAAGCGGGAGCAGCAGCTAGCTATAATGTGCCTGGCATGTGTCTACCTCTACTTTCCCCCAGCCAGTTGCAGGTCATTGCTTCTATGAAAATCTGGTAGGACACAGGCAGCTGTCAGGAGTTACTACACATGTCCTCTAGGAGGGATAAGGTAGACACATAGCCAGCAGTCCCTGTGTTCTTTACCGCAGACCTGTGAGTTTTTGGGTAGAAACCCTGCTCATTCACAGATGATGCTCCTCTATTTTCCTAGTGCCTTTAACACTGAAGTTTTCAAATTGCTGCCAGGATCCTCTGTAATCTCTACTTTAAACTTGGTTTCCTTGTAACTTCTGCTTAGGCAAGAACCAGGAACCACCAAGGGTATGTTTCCCTAAACCCTTGTACTATAGCCACACTGGATTCAGCATGGGACACTATGGGCTGTTGTTTTACCCCTATCATAAGTGCCAAGTATTGAGAAAGAACCTGGTCCTTTGAACTAATAGGGTAAGCAATCTATCATTTCCTGCATGCCAAGAATAGTTCTCTTCCTAATCTTTAGCGCCCCCACCCCCTCCAACCAGCTAGCAGGACCAAGAGTGCCTAGGATGTTGTTTTTTAATTTAAAAAAATATATATATTTTATTACTTTTTTACAGAGAGGAAGGGAGAAAGATAGAAAGTCAGAAACATCGATGAGAGAGAGACATCAATCAGCCGCCTCCTGCATGCCCCACAGTGGAGATGTGCCCGCAAGCAAGGTACATGCCCCCAACCGGAATCGAACCTGGGACCTTTCAGTCCGCAGGCCAACGCTCTATCCACTGAGCCAAACCGGTCTTGGCTGTTTTTTAATTTTTTTTAAATATATTTTTATTGATTTCAGAGAGGAAGGGAGAGAAAAAAACATCAGTGATGAGAGAATCATTGATCAGCTGCCTCCTGTATGCACCACACAGGATGGAGCCCACAACCTGGGCATGTACCCTGACTAGGAATCAAACCGTGACTCTTCTGGTTCATAAGTCAATGCTCAACCACTGAGCCACACTGGCCAGGCTCTAGAGGTCTTTAAAAGTAAGCAGGCAGCCCTAGGTGGTTTGACTCAGTGGATAGAGCATCGGCCTGCGGACTGAAGGATCCCTGGTTAGATTTGGTCAAGGGCATGTACCTCAGTTGCAGGCTCCTCCCTGGCCTGGGCCCTGCTTAGGACTCATGCAGGAGGCAACTAATTGATGTGCTTTTCTCACATCGGTATTTCTGTCTTTCCCTCTCTCTTCCACTCTCACTAGTAATCAATGGAAAAATATCCTTAGGTGATGATTTAAAAAATAATAATAATAAAAGTAAGCAGGCAGACCTTGATGAGAAAGTCCAGCTTTTTTTTCCTGGTGACTCTGTGCCAAGTGGGAACTCCTCTGTGCTCATGTGTGCCAGTCGGGCCTGCTTGCAAGTGGTTCATTTTAGAGTTGGCTCCTGTTCCTTTGCTCCAAGCTCTATCCCTGGAGTGCCTAAACAAGTCCCTTAACTTCTCTAGGTATTAACCCTTTCTTTTTTACTTATAAAGTAAGTAGTCTTAGCTAGTTGAGCCAAGAGGTATTCTTAGCTTTTTGCTTCCGCAAGGGGCTTTAGGATGGCCACTAGAGAGAGGGGAAAGTCAGACTCTACCCTGAGCAAACTAGGGCCCACATGCTCCTGCCTGGAGCACAGAGCTGCTCCCTTCATCAGCCTGTCCCTGTCACTGCTCAGAGCCCAGCTTTGCCCATGCTAGTGCTAGCACTGGAAAGGAGGAAAGTGTGATTGATGAGAGGGAGGCATACAGACCAAGGCCTGGTCTCAAGAAAAAGGACCTTACTAATAGTAAGCTTACCTTGTGCTTCCCTGCATTGGCTCCCTGGCCATCAGCAGCCAGACGGTGCCTGTGGAGCCTGAGGAGAAGGGTGTGCAGACTCTTACCCAGGTGCTCACTCAGGAGCTTTGTTTGGCCCACATGGTTGTTGTTAGAGCTTTCCAGGTGACCTTTCATCCAAAGCCCCACATCACAGAACTGTTTTACCAGAAACCCCAGGGGTGGGGTGTTTGGGCTTGACTCTTCCTCAAGGCCATTTGGCAAGGCCATTTGGAGGGTGTTTGGACTCAACAGTGCCAAGGCCTGCACAAAGGCAGGGCCTCAGGTGAGGTCTGCAGATGGACACTGACCTCCAGGCACCCATTTCATTCCAAGAAACGGAAAAGAAACTTCATCCAGAGTCTTTTGTCAAACAAGTTAGCAGTGCAGGAAGTCCCGCCCTTCTGCTCTGTCCTGGCCCTTCACTATGACGACACCCCCTGCTGTTAGAAGAGGAAACTGCTGATGTGGAGCCAGGGAGAAGTTGATTTGAGTCCTGGCCTCTCCCACCCGTGCCAGCTTCCATCCTGTTCTCTGTAGTAGCAACTGACGAGGTTCTTCTGGATGAGGAGAGGAGAGGAAGGATTGGGCCTTTCCTCAGGGAAATAGTTCCTGGTTCTGCCACATTAGCAACACAGGCCTGCATGGTTGAGCAGAGCCGAGGCTTTGGAACATGTGTGAAGGTCTTTTTACGGAAGATTGATGATAGAAGAGAAGCTTTTCTTAGGGTTTTTCTTTTTCCTGGTTTCCCCTAATTCCTGGTTCCCCTGGAGGAGTCCTTGGCTGGCAGAGACGGCTATGTGTTAATAACCATAGATCCTGCTCTTCTAGCACTTGTCCCATTCTCAGCAGCTACAAGGGCTCAGAAAATAATGGAGAGGTGGTGTTGACCTTGGGCCACCGGTTCGCTGAAGGAACTCTGGCTCTTTGGTTTTTCCTAAGCAGGAGAGAGTTGACAAAGGCATCGAGACGGACGGCTCCAATCTAAGCGGTGTCAGTGCCAAGTGTGCCTGGGATGACCTGAGCCGGCCCCCTGAGGATGACGAAGACAGCCGGAGCATCTGCATAGGCACCCAGCCCCGGCGGCTCTCTGGCAAAGGTAGGGGCTCTCACCCGGCCTTTCTCCTCCTCTTCCCCCAGGCCTGGCTTTCAGGCTCTGTAGGATGGGCCTCGGACATAAACAGCCCATTCAATAGTTTCTTTCCTGGCAGGACTTAAACAGCATATGAAGTCTTCCAGCAGGGTGGAATTAAGGGAGCGTTGCTGACCCATTTCTCCTGTTCCCTTTGTGTGTATTTCAAATGTACCACCAGCAGTGACCATTGTGTTTTAGATTTATCCCTTGCAATCTGAGGTCAGGGAGGTGAGTGGAAGCCACAGAACAGTTACAGGAAAAGGCCACCATCCACCCAAGCACAAGAGAACCAGCATCAGCCACCCTGGAATTGACTCAAGGCCCAGTCTGGCCTGAAAGCCATGCCAGACCGAGGATCACTCTGGCCTCCGGCCTTAGACAAGCGAGGCCTGAGCGGGAGGCCAGCTTGCAAACATCCCTGCCCCACTTTTCTGCAAATACAGTGGTAGGGGGTGTGGGCAGGAGACCCTGTGCCCGTTACATTCCAGGTGAAGCCATGGAGAAGGAGGATATGGCTTTCTTGTTGGAAGCTCATCATGTTGGTCTTGGCTGTGGAAACAGTTGTGGTTTTTAGTAAAGAGCATAACTAACTCCAAAAGAAAAGCAGCCATTTACAAATATACAGCTTCTTTTTCTGCTTCTTTTCTCTATTCCTCCACTTTTTTTTTCTTCATTTTTTGAAGAGTAAGATACTCACAGTCCTGAATAAAATGCCTACTTATGTGATAGCACTTATGAAAGGTTTTCTTCCCATAAAGGACAATTTAAAACCCTAACACAAATATCTGACCCAGTTTGTTCTAATGGTATGCCAAACCCATGGGAGGTTTTAAGAGAATGTATACAATTATTGCAGTCATTCAGTGCTTTTGACAAAAGAGGCAATTTAAGGAGGGATTCACAGTCTTGTCCAAAATTTCACCATCATTGGATTTTTAAAAAATATATATATTTTATTGATTTTTTACAGAGAGGAAGGGAGAGGGATAGAGAGTTAGAAACATCGACGAGAGAGACATTGATCAGCCGCCTCCTGCATGCCCCCCACTGGGGATGCGCCTGCAACCAAGGTACATGCCCCTGACTGGAACCGAACCTGGGACCCTTCGGTCCACAGGCCGACGCTCCATCCACTGAGCCAAACCGGTCTTGGCTAGATTTTTTTTTAAATTATAAAAGTAATCCATGCTACTATAACAAGTCAAACCATTAGAAAAGTTAATAATCGCCTCCATCATCCACTCCAAGCCCATCCTTTGAGCAGCCAATGTTAATTTGCTTTTTTGAATGTGTTTGTAGTTTGTGGAGGTAAGTCTTAGGCCAGAATATCAGTATAGGGGATCAGACTGGTAGGCTTCACCCAAAGACAAGCAAAGCAACTTGCAAAGAAATAATCCCATCCAGGGACTCCTCTCTTATCTCCTGGCCTTTGCCAGATTCATGGAGAGGCAGGGTACCTGGGCCACGGGGAGATGACCTCAGCATCTCATTGACCCAGCCCACAGGGAAGGAGTGGCAGGACCAGATACCAGCTGGCCACCCGGAATCCAGAAATGTGTGTAAGAGACACTTTACCATTCATGGCAGGGCACTTGCAGCCCTTTCCCATTTCAGTGGGCAGAATCTGTGGATGGTCTTGAGAGTCACTGTCTGGAACTATGTGAAAGTTAGAGCTGAAGCCTAACTTCACAAAGAGAAAGGACAGTGGAGAAGAGCACTGACTTAGAAGCCACCACTTGTCTTCTACAAGAATGGCCTCTTCAGCTCTAACCGGTTTGGCTCAGTGGATAGAGTGTCAGCCTGTGGAATGAAGGGTCCCAGGTTCAATTCCAGTCAAGGGCATGTACCTTGGTTGTGGGCACATCCCCAGTAGGGGGTGTGCAGGAGGCAGCTGATCGATGTTTCCCTCTCATTGATATTTCTTTCTTTTTTAAAAAAAAATATATTTTATTGATTTTTTTTTACAGAGAAGAAGGGAGAGGGATAGAGAGTTAGAAACATCAATGAGCCCTAACTGGTTTGGCTCAGTGGATAGAGCATTGGCCTGCTGACTGAAAGGTCCCAGGTTCGATTCTGGTCAAGGGCATGTACCTTGGTTGTAGGCACATCCCACTCAGATTGCACAGCTGATGCCTAGAGCAGGCTCAGGAGGCCTTCATGGGGGCCTTTCCCCAGCATATCTATAGAGCCAGGTTTCAAGGGCCGGGTTGGGGGATCTGGGAGTCCAAAGGACCACCAGACAACTTAGTGGTGTTGTTGCAGACACGGAGCAGATCCGGGAGACCCTGAGGAGAGGACTTGAGATCAACAGCAAACCTGTTCTTCCACCAATCAACCCTCAGCGGCAGAATGGCCTCACCCATGACCGGGCCCCGTAAGTTCCCTACCACAGAGGGGCTTAGTACAGGGATCTGTTAGCAATGTCCCAGCGCTGGGACAAGGGGACAGTTTTGGCCTGAAGGTCCTGTTTCTGTGGCTTGCATGAGAGAGAACAATGCTGATAGCCCTTGCTGGATGGGCCCAGGGTCTGGGGAATATGGATCTGTGGGTCATAGATAGGAAAGGGCCTCAGAGGGGACCCAGCGGAGCAGGAATATAAACATTAGTAAATATTTATATGGGCTTTGTGAGCAGACAGGAGGCCAAATTGGGGCAAAATCTGAGTTGGGGCCTCCCAGCCTTGTGGGAGCCCATTGTGCTGAGCACGGCTCCCCCTTATCTCAGCCTCGACCAGAGTTGCCCTTCCTTCCTTCCTGGAGCCTGGTCTCCGGCTGATAGCTGCAACCCCAGGGGCCTCACTGTCTGGCCAGCCCCATACTGGACGCCTGCTACTGAGGCCCTTCTTCCTGCCTCCCTTCCAGGGGGCCCAGAGCAGGGAAGGGAAGTCCCTTGCAGGCTTCTGCTGCCTGTCCAGGGGCCTCCATAGCCCTTGGGAGAGACTGTGGCCACCCCAAGGTCAGATCCGTTTCCTGCTGACCTCTTTTCCTCTGAGAGGGGACAAATGGTGGGTAGGGCTGGAGCTGGGCACCCCCCTCTGCTCTTAGTCCCAGGGCAGCTCTAGGGAATAGCTGCTGGCAGAGGATACCTGGGAGCTAGCAGGCCGAGCAGGAACCTGGCCTGCCAGGGAGGAAGTTGCTGTGCTCTGAATTAAAAAGGAAGCAGCTCACTCCTGCAAGACCAGTGTAATCTGTCCTTCTTCTAAAAAGTCTTTATTACACACTTGCTGCGTGGCAGGCTCAATACCCAGGGGTCCATCTGGGCTAAAGGTTCTTTTAGGGACACATGAACAATTTAATTAATTAATTAGCTAATTTGTGTGAGTCTGGCTGTCTGTGCAATTTTTTAGAAATAGCTACTTCTTTCTATTCTATCTCCAGATGCTCATCCACAAGCCCCAGGAGTGGTAGTGATTTAATACACTGCAGAAAAGACAAGTCAGCATCATCAGGAGTAGCTAGGGGAGCGGGCTTCTCAGAGGAGGAAGAACATGAGCTATGGACCCTGAAGGAAATCTGGAATTGTAAGAAGTAGGGAAGGAGCTGGCAGGGATGGAACAGGGAGGCCTAGCTAGTTAAAGTTAGTGCTACGTGCTGGGAACAGAGTTGCTCTGGGGACAGGCCTGCCCAAGCGGGCTCACCATGCAGAAGCCATGAGAACTGAGCTCTTCGGGAAGTGCCAGGAGAAGCCTCCACTGCCGCCTCAGAGCAGTTTTCAACTCCAGCCAGTAGGTTTGTCTAGCCAGCTACCCTGAAGTAGCTGGCTTGAGGCACCATGATCTGCCGTTGGCAGCAGCAGATGGCCAGGCCGGGTTGTGTGGCTTCTGGAGCCTCTCCACCTGTGAATCTGGACCCTGTCCTAGGCTACACCCCTTGTGCCCTGAGCTTGGCTTCTAGGCCCCCAAGCCCTGGGGATAGGCCTGGAGGTACTGTAAGGCTTAAAGGCTCAAGCAGATTGCCTATAGCTTGCAGACAGTCTTAGCCCAGATGGCCCTTCCAGCTCTGGAAGGTTCAGCTTTCTAGGCAGAAGGGCAGGGACTCCTGTGGAGACTCCTCACTTGCCCTTCTTGTATAGCTGGTATAGGTCTGAGGTCTCACTTCCTGTCTTGGGTATACTTCTGGCTGGTGTGTCCCCCAGACATTGCAAGGAGGCATAAGTCTTTGAGTTTCTGGATGCACACATACCGCTCCTTCAGACTGGGCAGTGGGCATCAGATCTGGTCCGAGGGCTGTCTGTAGACACAAGACAGAGGCTGCAGCCTCCACCCTTTGACTTGAGTTGGCTGAGCTACAGAGAGATGGGTAGGAATAGACCAGTGGTGCCAGCCCACTGGTATCTCCCTTTTCTGCAGCTCAGGTACCCAGTGATGTCTCCCAAGTGCCAGAATCTGCAGTTTGGAGGGAATTGGAACTTTCCTCTGAGATTCTCAGTGCCGGTTACTAATTTGTTAACAATTGGTTGAGAAATGGTTCCTCCTCCTTTGCCAAGAATATTTTCCAACACACGCCTCAAGTCTCTCAAGACTCTGGGTTCCTATTATCTCATGATCAATGATGATGGACTTGGTTCAGATAAGCAAGCACAGTTGTAATATTGTGCTTCCCACTCTGGGACTTGACCCCATTTCAGATAAACCACATGGCTTGCAACTGAGAAAGCCAACCCCAAATGTGTTGGCACCAGTGTTTGCTCCTCCCTGAGAGGAGGCGGGGAGCAACCAGCACAGACCTTATTGTGTCTACACGTCTGATTTTCCTTTAGTCAGGCTCTCTGGGCTGGGGCATTCAGATGCATGGGCCTCCTGGGTCTGAATGTGGCCTCTGGAAGCTGCAGGTCAGAGGAGCTGATGGAGCCCGGACATTGGCAGCTGGGCCCTGGCCTACCTGGGGAATCAGGTACTTGCTCTTTTCATGCCTCAATAGCAACTGATATGTGCCACGTGATGTTCCAAGTGCTTTATAGCACCTGAATTTAGCTCATCCTCATAGTCCCTCTATGAAATAGATAATCTTATAGATGAGGAAACTGAGGTACAGAGAGGCTAATGAGCAACTTGTTCATGGTTATAAAAGGGTGGAGCTTATGGCAAGCTATCAGCCATTAATACAGTGTGATTTTCCTCACCCCATGATTGGGGATCCTGTGAGGGGGACACAAGACTGTGTCTCTGAGGTGGTAACCCTCCCTGATGGCTCTTATCTAACTAGTTGGAGCACAAATAGCCACCTTTCACATGACATCAAGGGCAAGGCTAAATCCTGGAGTTAGAAGCTTACTCTGCATATTTAACCCTAGAGAGGACATTCCGTGAGGCTCCTGCTTCCAAATCCCTGAAATAATGAGCTGTGTCTGTCATAACTGGCTCATTTATACCAGAGCTACCTTTTGACAGAGCCTTTTCTTCATGCTCAGAAACAAAACCAACCCTATCTGTGGCCCCTCCACCACCTCAGAGGCTAGAGATTTCTTTCTTCCTTGAGGCCTTACTTCCTGCTTCCCAGAAAGGCACACTCCTCTGGGCAACCTGCTCCTCTCCCACTAGCCTTTGCTTTGCCAGCCCTCCGCCCACTGCCTTCCCGGAAAGGAGAGTCCTTAGCCCTCTTTGGGGCTTCTTCCAGCATTTCACAACCCTTGCATTCCAGCCGTGAAATTTATATCTGGCTTTCCCCAAGATGATCAGTTGAGAAAAGCCTCCTTGGGCTTGGCTGGCACCTTCCTTCCCACTGCCTGCCCCAGTGAGTTCAGGAAGTATGCGAAATAGTTCCTTTGTGCCACTAAGGAGAGCCTGGCTTAGAGACGGCGCCTGCCAACACTTGTACGGACCTGGGGGGAAAAGTCACTGGGCGTCTTCCCTGTCTGAGGTTGCCGGTTAAACATGCCGTTCTGCGGGGTCTGGCCTTAGCTCCCAGCCTCCTGCAGTGCGTCGGAGGATGTGAGTGTCTGGTGCATCATGTGGGGAGTGCATCATGTGCGTTTCTGTTAACTATTACCCTGATGCTGGGAACCTGCAGCAGTGTCCCAGGACCCCTTCTCCCTCTGCCAGCAACTCCCTGAGGTGGGGGGACCTTTCAGGAGCTCATGGGTCAATATCCTCCCAGAAAGGGACTCAGGTGTGTGTGTATACACAGGTTCCTGACTGTGGGAAAAACTCTTTGTAGTTGAGGCACCTTTAAAAAACAAACTAACCATTCTTGCTAATCCACGTTTCTTGGTCTTCTGGACTTGCACCAATAGTTTTTAAGGGGTGTGTGTGTGTGTGTGTGTGTGTGTGTGTGTGTGTGTTTTCCTTTTTGCCTTAATTTCCTAGAGAATTAAAGTTTTGAATTCTGTTGTGACATTCTCAGCTGCGCCCTCCCTCCAGGACACACATAGCCACACATAAATTTCTCTCCACTTTTATGGGTATTTCTGCTCCTATTTGTTTGGCCTCCTGGGTGGGGTGACCTTGCTGCCTCTCTTCCCGAATCTTGAATAGCTTGTGACCTGACTAGGGAGTCATTCTTTAGGAAAAAATGTGTTTTGTTTTGCTCATCCTCAAAGCCATGAGTGATAATTGGGAGAAGAAAATATCTTTGCTAGGCCCCGCAGAGCTGAGGACGACAGACCCAGGCCTCTATAATGTACATGTGTCGTGCCGAGTGCCTGCCTTTATTTGCTTTTCTTAGAAATACATGTTTGAAAGGGTAAAGCAAGGTGCTCCACATCAAATCCGGCTCATTGAATTTGTTTGAACTCCATTCTCTGCTCCATTTCCCCAAAGAGATGAAGCCATCTCATTGTTGACTCCCCAGCCTCGAGTTCATGGCCAGCCCATTGAATTCCCCATCCAAAATACATCCCCTCATCCTCAGTTGCACAATTGGGAGTATTTTTATCGCCCATCCTTGATATTCATTGTCACCCAACACTTCAGCAGTGAGTCACTTCTCCAGAGAAGGGAAAAGGAAGGCTCAAAGGTGAGAGCTGGAGAGAGGAAATGACTCAGTGTCTCACCAAATGGGAGGGCTCTGGCTAGAGTGGGCTCCTTCAGGAAAGCAGGGGTCCTATTTACCCACCCAAGTCAGAGCCCAGGCTGGGATGGAGGTCTTTGGTGCCCAGAGGAGTTGACTTTTAGTTAAGGAATCCCTTAATAGATGTTTTCTCACTCTGTCTTCAGCTACACTGTGTCCCACTGTTCTGTTATCACATTCCATACTTGGAATATTCACAGTGAAAAGACTTGCTTCTTATCATTTGGTTATTGGTTTACCAATGCCCTGGCTTTTACTACTGGTCTTGTCCCCATCAGAGAATTTCTCAGAATGACCAGATTGAGCCTTTTGCTAAACAGTAATTGTGGAGGTGAGGTGAGCTGGTGCCCTCATCCCCACCCATACCCTGTTCTAGTCCCGCCCTGAAGACAGGTCTACAAGCAGTTCTTTCTCTGGAAAGTTCAGAGCTTTCGTCAGCAATCTGAAAGCAAAAGAAATAATCTCCCAGGCTACACGCAGAATCCAGAGATTGGGCTGGGCTCAGCAGGCCAAACCCACTTCACTTCTGAATAGTTGCCAACCCTGATGCCCTGGTTCCCACTCTGGGCAAACCCAAGGAGAAGGCCCCAAGTCGTGTGGCTAGTGTATACGTCACCACTGTCATGGGACTGGGATTGTGGCTAAAAGGAGCCTTGGTGGTTAGGCGCCTCTCGCTTCCATGCCTGCTGCCATTGATAGAATAAAACCAGTATCCTGGGGTTAAAGTGGAAAAATTAAGACTTTTCAATCTGAAGAGACCAGGGTGGAGAAAAAAAATGGATAAGGGTCTGTCAGTGTGTAGAGTGTGGGTAGGGTGAACAGGAGCATGTACTGTAAACTATACAGCACTGGAAATCAGGAGCCTTAACACTGGAAGGAGATGGTATTTTTGGATGCGTAAAAAGTCACCTTATGCAGCGGGAAGTGTAAATATAGAATGTGTTATGTAGACAGGTGGTAAAGGGGAAATGAATGGAAAGATTTAGATCAATTCCTGAATTACCAAGGGGTGCCTCTAGGCTATCTCATCCATCTCCCCTTGGTGCTCCCAATACAGGAGGAATCCTAGGCTAAATAGGATTTTGTGGCCAAGCAGGCAGTTTTTATTCAGCATTGCCATGTGCCAGGCCCTGTGTGTGAGCTGCTGTTGTCCTCATTGTATAAATTAGAGCATGGAGGCCTAGCTGTATTATATAACTCACCTGGGGTCAATAAACTGGGACTAAGGGTCAGAGCCAAGATTTGAACGTTGGGTTGTTTGACTCCAGATCCAGGCCTCTTCACTGGATACTGCCTGTAAAAGAGGATAAAAGTGGGGTACTGCCTGCCAAGTCCCAGGAAAAAAATAACTGGAAAGAAGGCCATGGAAGTCTACATACCAATGCACAGAGTAAATGTGGTATTTTCGTTTTCCGGAAACCCAAGAGGGTGGCAGGTTAGAGGAGGGGGACCATTTGGCTGAGAGAAGCCTACTAAAAAGTAAAGTAAAAGATGCTGGAGTATGTGCTCCATTGAAATGAAGACATATGGGTACAGGAAATGGATCCAACAAGAAAGAGACAAGAGGAGCCCCCAGGGTGAAGGTGAAGAGTGGTCCCATGATGACAGTTGTGCTGCAAGAATAGAAGGCATCCAGTTCGGACTGGAGCAGTTTGGGAGGATTCTCCAGAGAAATGTCTCTAAGAAGATAGTATCCTATCTAATAAAAGAGTAATAGTGACCGTCACTCCAACACACAAGAAGGCTGCCCCCATGTGGACATAAGATGGCCAGCAGGGGAGGGCAGTTGTGGCCAGTTAGGGGTGACCAAGCCAGCAGAGGAGGGCAGTTGGGGGTGCCCAGGCCTGCAGGAGAGAGCAGTTGGGGGGGATCAGGCCTGCAGGGGAGAGCAGTTGTTGGCGGGGAGGGAGAAACCAGGCCTGCAGAGGAGGGCAGTTAGGGGCAATCAGGATGGCAGGGGAGCAGTTAGGCATCAATCAGGCTAGCAGGGGAGTGGTTAGGGGGTGATCAGGCTGGCAGGCAGAAGCGTTTAGGGGCAATCAGGAAGGCAGGCAGGCAGGCAGTTGGGAGTCAGCAGTCCTGGATTGTGACAGGAATGTCCAGTAGGATTGGGCCTAAACGGGCAGTTGGAAATTCCTCAAAGGGTCCCAGATTGGAGAGGGTGCGGGCTGGGCTGAGGGACACCCCCGAAACCTCACCCCCCGTGCACGAATTTCATGTACTGGGCCTCTAGTTGATAAATACTTGATGTATTTGAATCTCTTAAGAGCATCTGTAGACCATTGGTTCACTTGATCTTAGCCAAAAGGCCGAGAAGCAATTTTTAGTTTAGAATTCAATTGGTAATAAACACATTGAAAATCAAGACAGTAAATCCAAGAAAAATTACATCAGAAAGGAAGAGTAATCATAGTATATTACATGACTCAGTTGTAAACAGCATTCAGTATAGTATAACAATGTAAACACTTAGTAACAACTCAAACAAGATTACAATACACTTATCTTGGAGAGATGGGAAGGTGAGGTGGGGGATAGAAGAATACTAAAAGCTCATCTTCCATATTGGGAGGTCAATAGGTAAAGCCTGAAAGAGAGTACCTGGAATTAGAAATAAAACACAAATTTTTACAAATATTTGAGGAAAATACCAGAAGAATCAGCTAACAGAGGAAAGTGGTTGTTTGCCGAAAACGGTTTGGCTCAGTGGATAGAGCGTCGGCCTGTGGATTGAAAGGTCCCAGGTTCGATTCCAGTCAAGGACACATACATTGGTTGCGGGCACATCCCCAGTAGGAGGTGTGCAGGAGGCAGCTGATCAATGTTTCTCTCTCATCAATGTTTCTAACTCTCTCTCTCCTTTCCTCTCTGTGAAAAAATCAATAAAATGTATTTTATAAAAGAAAGAAAGTGGTTGCTTCTGAGGAGGGGATAGTGGGAAAACTGCTGACTAACTGTAATGAACCTGACTTACAGAACTATTTGACTCTTTAACTTTTATAAAAATAAAAATAAAAGTCAAAGAAATGCTATTATAGTAGCTGTTATGGCTTGCCCTACCCAGGAAAAAGGAAGGATGACACTTTTCAGGAAAAAAAATCACAAAGTTGGTGCCAAGGCAAGCCCTGGTCATGCAGAGGAACTTCAGCTTCCCTGGCATCAGGCTGAGAGCTGAGTAGTGTATCACCATCCAACAGGCCTGCTAGGAGTGTCTGTCGTGGGAAAAAGGAAATGATGAGGGACACTCGTCTGTGCACCTAATTCTGACCGGCGAAGAGGCTGATGGAGTAGAAGTGACAGAGAAAGCATGTTGGGCAGAGCAGTGCTTGCCAGTCAGTGGTCTCCAGAGGGAGGGCCCCCACAACCTTTTAGGGGGTTTTGTTGGATGTTAAGTGAAAAGGGGGTTCTCGAAGACACGGACTCACACAAAGTGAAACCAGTTTGCTTGCTTTCTATATCCCTCCTCAGAGTCTTCAAAATGCCAACATTTTATGAGTCTCTAATCTGAGATGCAGCATATTACATTCAGCCCTCGCCACATCTGCTTTTCTAGAAGCTTCTCTTAAATTAAAATTCCATCAAATACCCTTTGGGAAGCCCTGCCCTGACTTTCTAGGAAGCAGTTCTTTTAGGAGTTCAGGGAAAAAATAGATGTGTCTTCATGGTCTTGAAACCCCCAGAAGAAAGATCACTCAAAGGGTTGGGAGGTTCTTAAGGAGTAATATTGTGGTTACATTTTTAGCTGGCGTCAGGAACCTGGGGATTTTGCTTCAGCCCTTTATTTGCTCAGCGTGTGACCCTGGGTTAGTTATTTAAGTCTCTGAGTTTCAGTTCATCTGTAAAATGGGGAAAATAATAGGGTTGAATGGAAATCTAAGTATTTAAAGGGTTTAGCATAGAACCTGCACCATAGTCTGCACTCAATAAAAGGTACCTCTTAGTATTATTATTGTAAATAGTCCCTTGAAAATTAAAAGGAGGTTGAATACTTCCAGGGACTAGTATAGATGTGCAAAAAATAATTTACATAACTCAATTTAAAAAAAATTTTTTTGAGCAAAAGCTAGAAGGAGAACTATGTTATATCAACACAGACTTTAAGGAACAGGGTCAAGAAAAGCTGATATTCAAGAACTGAGTCTTGCAAAAATGTTTTGACCAGCAAAAATGACTTTAGTTTTTGTACTTCTGTTTGGAACCCCAGCAAGAAGGAAAACGTAGGCCTCCTTTTTGGGTAAAGTTAATCATGGCCGCGAGGAAGCAAAATTTACTCAGGTTCTAATATGCTTCCATCTCAAAAAGAATGGTTGTCAGATCGGGAAGATGATCACACAGACATAGGAAGATCGAAGCCATGATTTCAAATCTCCTGATCCACATGTATTGTGCCCTAGAATCCCAGGCAGATTGCAGATGAAATTTAGGAGGCTGAGATCAGAAATCTTGGAGGGGATGGAAGGGAGGTATTCGTAGACTGAAAGCAAAAAGTATATTGACTCTGCCAAAACTGGTTTGGCTCAGTAGATAGAGCGTCGGCCTGTGGACTGAAAGGTCCCAGGTTCGATTCCGGTCAGGGGCATGTACCTTGGTTGCGGGTACATCTCCAATAGGGGATGTGCAGGAGGCATCTGATCGATGTCGCTCTCTCATCGATGTTTCTAACTTTCTATCCTTCTCCCTTCCTCTCTGTGAAAAATCAATAAAATATATATATATTTTTTAAAGTATCTTGCCGAGACCAGTTTGGCTCAGTGGATAGAGCATCGGCTTGCGGACTGAAGGGTCCCGGGTTCGATTCCAGTTGGGGGCATGTACCTTGCTTGCGGGCACATCTCCATTGTGGGCGTGCAGGAGGCGGCTGATCGATGTCTCTCTCTCATCGATGTTTCTGACTTTCTATCTCTCTCCCTTTCCCCTCTGTAAAAAATCAATAAAATATATTTAAAAAAAAAAGTATCTTGACTCTCTAGACTAGTGGTTCTCAACCTTCTTAATGCCGCGACCCTTTATTTATATATATATATATATATTTTTTTTTTAGAGAGAGAGGAAGCGAGAGGGACAGAGAAACATCGATCAACCGCCCCCTGCACACCCCCCACTGGGGATGTGCCTGAAACCAAGGCACATGCCCCTGACAGGAACCGAACCCGGGACCCTTCAGTCCGCAGGCAGACGCTCTGTCCACTGAGCCAAACCCATTTCGGCTGCCACAACCCTTGAATACAGTTCCTCATGTTGTGGTGACCTCCAACCATAAAATTATTTTTGATGCTACTTCATAACTGATTTTGCTACTGTTAATGAATCATAATGTAAATATCTGTGTTTTCCAATGGTCTTGGGCGACCCTGCTAGCGGTTTTCAACCTGTTGCGACCCACAGGTTGAGAACCGCTGCTGTAAAGCCTAAGACTATCGGAAAACACAGATATTTACATTACGATTTATAACAGTAGCAAAATTACAGTTATGAAGTAGCAATGAAAATAATTTTATGGTTGGGGTCACCACAACATGAGGAACTGTATTCAAGGGTCGCAGCATTAGGAAGGTTGAGAACCACTGCCTAGACAATGAGCTTAGTGTCAACTCTCAGGGAAAATTCTGGACTAGATTATTCAGCAAGTAGGCTGTGACCACTCCATGAGGGAAACAACCCCGAGAGTCAGCATGGGCTCATGAACGGTCAGACCTGCCAGGCTATCCTCAGTGCCTTTTTAGAAATAAGTTACTTATTTCTACCTGGTAGACAAAGAAAGTACTGTGGAGCTTTTATAGGTGGGGTTTAGTAAGACATTTTGAGAATGCCCTCTGCTATCATGGTTGGCAAGGCAGAAATGTCCCCAGAGCATCCAGGAGGGGGAGGGGCTTGGTGATGGGATGGTTGGGTTGGTTTATAGTTGGTTGAGTGAGCATCCCCAAGGGTACTGATGTCAGTCTGTCAGCCTGTTTGCCTGGCCCTGTCCTGTTCACTGTTAGTCAAAGCCTGGGATGAGAACATGGATGGCAGTTTATCAGCTTTGTCAGTGATGTGAAGTCAGAAGGGAAAGCTGATATGATGGATGCCAGAGTCAGTTTTCAGGAATATCCGAGCTGCTTAAAACATTAGCCAGATAGTGCGGAGTTCTGCTCTTAGCTCCAAAAACTCCACAGGACCCACGAGATGGGGGCGAAGAGGTCTCAGTGCAGCCCGTGGGAGAAAACCTCAGTGCAGCACAGGGGAGTGTAGTATGAGTTGGCAGTGCGATAAGGTTACAAGAAATAGACAATTGGATGACAGTTTCAATAGAAATAAAATATCCTGCACAAGAAAGCTCATAGTCCCTCTGTGATCTCCACTGGTTAGGCCACATCATATATTTATTTCCACACACAACGCTCTGGCTTTATGCGCTAGAGTAAATTCATAGGAGAGTGATATGGATGGACAGAAGATAACCAGAACCTTGTCTTTAAAATATAATTGGAAGTTGGGGCCACAAATTCTAGAAAAGAGAAACTGTTGATGAGCAGTGAGAGCGGCTTTAGGGATTGGAAAGGCTGTCATGAGGGTGGATTGAACTTCCTGGGCATCTTGACGATGAGTGGGTGAGAACTACAGGAAGGCTGATTGTGCTCTACAGAAGGAAGATGGCCTTGCCAGGGCCTCCCTCAGCAGAACAGAGGTTTCAAGCATTTTCATTGGCCTGTAGGCAGGCCTTCCCAGGGCCCACAGTGTCTGCTCAGGCAGCCAGGACCCCTTTCAAGCCCCATCTCAGAAGTTCCCTCTCTCAAGCTCAGGGCAAGGCCTTTGCTCAGAAAGGGGGGCTGACTTGGCCAGAAGCAGATGGAATATGGGCCCAGGGAAAAGGCAAACAGGTCTGTATTAAGCTGTCAGCTTCTTGCAGGAGGAGCAAACAGACTTCTAGAGGCAGCCGCTAACATCCTGGTAATGCATTCCAGATATATTGTGAGCACCTAATACATCCCAGACACTGTGAGGTGCTTAGCTTGGGTCATCTCATTTAATCCTATAAAGAAGGAGTATTGTTATTTATTTCCATCAAGAGGATACGGAAGCTTAGGGAGAGGTTTAAGTCATTTGCCTTGAACCAATGCTTTTAGCCATTCTGTCATCTTCACCCCTGGCTCCATATCCCTAGCAGTCCCAGGGGGTGTGGACCATGCCTCCCTGGGAGCCCTTCTCCCTTCCAGCCCCTCACCTATGCCTTCCCCTCCACTGGGAACTCCAGGAGAAAAGAGCCCCACTGAAAAATTAGGCCATGCTGGCAAGCACACTACTTATTTTTTTTATGATTAAGATTAAGCTGACAACCATGCAAAACATTGCAAACCTGTGTCGGCTGCAGATTTAATACCTCACCCAGCCCACACAAATAATTCATGCTTCTGAATCGATGTCCAGAAAAAACAAATCAGCAAAAAGCTGGGCTCCTGCGTGTGTGTGGAGCAGCCGCGTTTCCATTGAAGCAGCATGCTGGAAATACTCGAACTCCAGGACTGCACATCCAGCATTCTGCAATTTTTTTTCTCTTAAAAGATTAAAGTACGATTTCAAATGATTGAAGGTTGGTGGGAGGTGTAAATGTGGGCACTTGTCACATTAATTCTTCAGATGATTAAGTTCTTTTCCATTTCTTTAAAGCTGTTTGCAGTTGGGTTTGATGTCCTCGTTCAGGGTGAGTGTGTTGTAGCAGTTACCAAGGTGACTTTAGCTGACTTTCAACAATTTATTTTTCCCTCCAGCTTGAGATGTCTCTAGTCCTGTGTGCTGTTGATTCTTCTCTCCCAGCCTCCCACCCCCACTCCCAGTTGCTATTCATCAGCATTTTTGCCTGTGCCAGAGAGGCGGGATCCTCCTAGCAGGCCCTGCAGGCTCAGGGGCCCTGCCTGGCAGCCAGGCCTCAGCCTCTTTCAGGCGGGAGCACGATGATATGTCAGTGTGCACCATAGTCAGAGATGGCACAGGGAAGCAATTGTAAGAGTCACGTTTCCTGGCTCTTCCACTTAAGCTCACTCTGTGACCTTGGGCTTGTCACCTCACCTCTCTGAGCCTCAGTTTCCTCATCTGTAAAAGAAGGGCTAGCCTAGAATCTACCTGGGGGGTGTGATGCAAGGACTCAGAAAATCTCTGGAGCAGAGGAGGAGCTCAGGGCGGGAGAGCTCTCCTGAGTCCCGCCTCTGTCTGAGCCTGGGAAGTAGGCCTGGCAGCCGGATATAAGGGAGGGCGCTGGCCAGGGGTCCTAGGCTCCCACCCGGGCCTGCTGCAGACCAGCTCTATGTCCTGGATTTGTTTTGCAAAGGAAAACGGGAGATGAAACCAGCTGAGTTTCCTCCCAGGGCTGAAATTCTGCGACCCTCTGGCCAGAGCATAGGTCTCCTTAGGTCTTGTGAAAGGGTTTGTCAAAGGAGAAGTGAGAGCAAAGGGCAGTTTCAGAATTGGCTTTGGGAAACCAAGGGGAGGGAGCGCTTGGTGAAAGAGCAGTCACATACATCCGGGGCTGGGTCCACCCAGCTCGTGGGAGGTCCCCATTACCTCAGGGGCTTTTATACGCCTATGTCACCCTTCAGCCTCTTGCCTGCTGACCTCACGCCTCCCTCTGGGGAGGTCCTCTGCCTCACTGGCCACAGACCCCAGCACTCAGCCTTCCAGTGTGCGAGGAGGCTGGCCCTGCCCCTCCCTGGCTCTCTGCCTGTCAGGCCCACACATCCTGGGTGGCTTTGGCCACTTGAATTATAAATAACCAGAGCTTCTCACCAGTATTTTGATGGACACTGGGGGATTGTCCTGAGAATCACTGCCCAAACCAGGATCCGGCCTTTGGAATGGGATCAGTGGGTACCCTCATTTCTGGCTGAGGCAGATTTGAGGCTTTTCAGTAGGGGCAGCTGAACTTGAAAAAGCACATCTTAGATCCAGACGGACCCGTGACCTAGCTGTGGGACAGGCTGTTGGTAGGAGGCAGGACAGGAGGGAGTATGAGGCAGCAGTGACAGCTCACTGTGGCCAAGGCCACAGTCAGAGTCTGGTACAGTCTCTGCAGCCCATCCAGGCTCACTGGTCTGCCCCTGAGAGCCTGGCTTCCACCCCCTCGCTGAGGACTGCATCATTTCCTGCTTAGACGAAGGACGTGTATGTCACTGCAGCTCCTGGCCATTAGCACAAGTATGTAAGTCTAGAGCCTTTTCAGAGTCAGCTGGAAGGAAGCTCTTGGAGCCCGTCTGCTAGGTTTCTAGTAGCCACAGGGAACTCAGAGTCTGAGGGTCAAGGCTCAGAGAAGAAGGACCCCAGAAACTCCTGCTGTTGTCATAGGGAAAAACAAGTCACCGTGACATACATTTATACAGTGTGTTGGCCAGAGATGCGAGCTTCAGAACCAGATCTATCTGCGACCACATGCCAGCCTCACACTCCCTGGCTGTACAGCGTGGACAAGTTACTTACCTCCCTGATCCTCAGTTCCTTGTCTGTAAAGGAATAGAATAATTCTGCCCACCCCGTGGGGTGTTATAAGGTTGCTTGGCAAGTTCTATTTTTAATTAATTTTTAAAAATATTTTATCCATCACCCTTTATCCCTTCTGTGCCCTCTTCCACCTCCACCTACCCCACCACCACCTGCAGTCACCACACTGTTGTCCATTCCATGAGTTCTCATTCTTTTTGTTCCCTTTTTTGCTCAATCCCTCCACCAACCCCTAGCACCCCCTCCCCACCCAGAGCTGTCTGCCTGCTCTCTATCTGTGAGTCTGTCTCTGTTTTGCTTGGTAGTTCTTTTGTTCATTAACTTCCACATGAGTGAAATAATACGGCACTTGTCTTTCTCTGACTGGCTTATTTCATTTAGCATAATGTCCTCCAGATCCATCCATGCTGTGGCAAAAGGGTAACATTTTCCCTTTTTTTCAGCAGAGTAGTACTCCATTCTATAAATGTACCACAGCTTTCTTACCCGCTCACCTCCTGATGGAGACTTTGGCTGCTTCCAAATCTTGGCTGGGCAGGTTCTTATTGAGTGGTGGCTGTTGTCATCATTACCATCAGTCACTGCCATTGTCGTCGTTCAGGATCCCAGCCTGGGAGACTCCCGTCTTGTTGGCCGGGTGGTCAGACCTGTGCCTGTGCTTGCTTCACAGGAGCCGCAAAGACAGCCTGGAAAGCGACAGCTCCACAGCCATTATCCCCCATGAGCTGATCCGCACTCGGCAACTCGAGAGTGTTCATCTGAAATTCAACCAGGAGTCAGGAGCCCTCATTCCGCTTTGCCTAAGGTGAGAGCCTCATAGCACCCAGCTTGGCCTCAAGGAGCCACCATGCCTGTGCTTGCCATCCCCCACCCCCCCACACACACACACACCTCACTGGAGTCTGGGGCCCAGGGAGAACTGGTCAGGCAGCTCCTTGGAAGCCTGTGGGGGAGCCTGCGGACTCTGAACCATCCCGCAGCCCCCACTCTGCTGAAGATCTCTCCTTTGTCCAGAGAAGTGTCCCTCAACCCTGCTCCCTTAGCGGGGAGGGAGGCTCAGTGACATAGGGCATCTCAGATGCCCCTGCCCTCCCCCAAACCCAGAGTTAGGAGTGGCAGGGTCCCCAGAGCACTGACGTAGTAGGGCAGGGCTCTGGCGGATTGGGTTCTGCTTTCTCTGCTTGCTGCTTTTCCCATGTAAAACACTCAGTTCTTCAAACCCAGTGGCCAAGTCCAGCAGACTCCTCGAGGGGCCAGGAAGCCCAGCTGTGTCCCTTCTGCTACTTTCCACAGTGCCAGAAGCCCAGCCCTGTGTCCAGAGTTCAGCTCTCTGCTTGGGGATGCTGCACCGGGCTGAATCTGTTGCAGCTGACTTCCTCCACAGCTTTCCGGGGTTCCACCTTCAGTTCATTGCAGGGGGGGCAACAAGAATAACTCGAAACTCAGACAACAGCGACAAGGAAGGGCAGGGGAAGAAGGACCCCCAAAAGATCCTGCTGCTATCATAGGAAGAACAACAAGCCATTGTGACATGGACGTTTATATAGTGTGTTGGCCAAAGATGCGGGCTTTAGAACCAGATCTGCACTGGTTTGGACTCCACACTGTCCCTGGAGCTTAGATGGGTGACAGGCTGGGCCAGCCACTCTGGTTAGCAGGGCAAAGATAGCTAGTCGTCAGAACAAATGGCAGCTGGCAGAGTCCCCCCCTCTCCCCACAGCTAGGACCCCAGGCATTTCGTCCCCAGCTCCCTCTCTGAGCCAGGCTCAGGGCCTTTCGGTTAGAAAAGGGTTAATCTGGAGCGGCCTGAGAAAGCAAAGAGCAGCTTTGCTTCCTTTGCTGACTGGCATCTTTGCCCCACTGGTTGCTCCGGACCGCCCTTCCCCCAGATGTATTTCCAGACGGGGATTAACAGTGACTTCTTGTGCTCCCTCAGAGTGACCCCACATGGCTTTAGCTTTCCTTTTCTTTCTCTTTCTCTTTCTCTTCCTCTTTCTTTCTTTCTTTTTTTCTTTCTTTTCTTTCTCCTTTTCTTTCTTTCTTTTCTTTATTTATTTTTTTAATTAAAAATGGGCTTCTCCCCTTGGGGCTAGTCATTTAAATCTTATGGGAGGCACACAAGCTGGTGGAAGGTTCTGGGCACAGGGCTTGTGCTGTGAAGGCACTCCTCCATCATACAGGAGCGTGGGAAATTAGGAATACTTCACCTCCATCCTCTAAACAAAGGGGCCATGACCCACCCTCCCCACCTTAGCTCTGGGCATGACCCTGGGTGCACTGCTAACTGCCCTCTCTGGCCTCACCAGGACATGAAGGAGGCGGACTCGACTTCCCCTGAGGCCCTTTGAATGCTGCCCTAGTGTCTCTGCTAGCTTTGAGCACTTTGGAAGAACGCCATGAGAGAAATCGTGAGAGGCTTCTCTTGGGAAGGTGTTGAAATGAACATGTTTAGTTACAGTCCCCCTGGACTGGTGGGCAGTCAGGAGGGCATGTGCCAGGCATCCTGTCCCAGGGAACATAGCCCCCCATCCCCGAGCCTTGGCCAGGCCTGCTGCTCACTGTCTTCATGTTCCCACCCCCAGGGGCAGGCTCCTGCATGGACGGCACTTTACATATAAAAGTATCACAGGTGACATGGCCATCACATTCGTCTCCACGGGAGTGGAAGGTGCCTTTGCCACTGAGGAGCACCCTTACGCAGCTCATGGACCCTGGTTACAAGTGAGAAGGCTCTTTTTCTTCTTCCCACCTCCTTCCCCTGGGCTCTTCCAGCTCCCGTCTCCTCCCTCTCCTCCCTTGGCAGCTCTTGGTGGCTCCCTTCCTGAGAGCTGGTTCTGGGAAGCCGCGTGCAGTGTGGCTGCTGCTGCCTCTCCGTCAGCTCCAGGAGCACTTCCTGGCCTCTCCCCTCCCACTGGAGACCTGAGTGATAACTCTCTAGGCCCTGGCCATTGGTAGTTCTGTTTGCAGGGAAATCCAGGTTTTAGGGATGTGCTCTGCACCCTGGGGAAACCAAGGGTGAAGTAGAATGGGAGAATGTGTGGGGGCCACTCTCATGCCTGTGGAAATCCCACCAGAATTCCTAGAAAATGGGCCTGTGGACCTGGAGCTGGGATGGGCAGGCCTCGGCAGGCAGAGCCTCTCCCATTCCTCCTGATGGAGACCCAGCTCTCCGCACAGAAACCTGCTGGCTTGTCCAGAACACTTTGTTCTCCTTTGCTCTGCTGGCTGGAGCGCAGCTTCAGGGCCACTGCCAAACGGGGCGCTGGGGCTGACAGCTATCGGCCTCCTTCCAGACCCCACCTTGTTTCAGGCCTCATAGGTACTTGCCCTGGTCCAGGTGTACTGAAGGAACAACATCCTCGTGTGTGGTTTGTTTGTTGGGGTGCGGGAGGAGGGACACTCTGCCTTACCTCTCTCAGGACTATCAAGAAAGGGACTCTGACCCTAATCCAAAAGGTGACCTGCCTTGTTTGTGGGTGGGGTGGGAGATTACAGGAAAGGAGAAGAGAGTTGTGTGCGTTTTGTGGGTTTAACACGGTCTGGTGGTGGTGGTAGGGGGGCTTCTGTGAAACATACACTATTAATGTGGACATGCTTTCTGTCTGCATGTGTGTGTTGTCTTGCAGCTGAATTTCTCCTCCTTTAGGCCAGCACTCTTTCTCCCTCCCCCCAAAAATACTAAACCTTAATTAAAACAAACAGCGAACAAGGGATACCAATCACACTCCCCAGACTCGGCCAAGGTAGAAATGGAGGCTGGTGCTTTAGGGATATTGTGCTCCATAAATTATCTTGCCTTTTTCCACTGTTGTTATTACATAGTTTCATAACAAAATTACTTTGAACCATAAAGTTATAAATACATTTTAAAAGTCCCTCTTGGTAACATTAGATTTCTGTCCATGTGGTGTTGATAGTTACTGTAGCAAAAGCTCTGAAGTATAACATTTGAAATTAGCTTAGTACCAGTGGGAAGGGCCTCCACCCCCCCACCCCAGCGGTGTCCCTGGCCCCCAGGCTGCCTCTATGGACAGCAGGTAGGAGCAGGCCTCTTGCCGGGGCAGAGCTGGTGAAGAGGGGGAAGGGAGGGACCATGCAGGAGACCCCAACCCCATCCTCAGGGCATCATTCCCAGGAGATGACTGGGTGCTGACAGGTCTCAGCAGCAGTGTCCTCAGATAACATTAGCGTATATTGAAGGTTCAAGCACAGTTTCTTGGGAAAGTAGAGACTGGGGCTTCCCAGAACTCAAAAAGGAATCCTCCCGCCCCTTATAGTTTACATCCTCAATTCTGAACCTGTTGTTGGAGTCCCACCTCCCCCTAGGAACATCTTCTTGCCCTGAGGAGGGGGTGGCCGGCATCTCCAATTCTTACAAGCCTGGCGACCTTGAACTCCCAAGGACTGAGCAGATGCCATGTTGCCCATCAGTTCCCCTAAAGTTCTGGACCCAACCCTGGTTCCCAAGCCTCCTATCCCCGGCTCTGGAATTTCATCCACCTCCGCTCCCCCTCGCCTCGCCTGCAGCCCCTCAGTGAGCTTGAGTACTAGGGCTCTGCTACTCCCATGCACATGGTCCCCTCCCATTCACTGTTGCCTGGGGAACCGGGAGCAGTGGGAACCAGCCGCTGGCTTCAGCATATTTCAATAAAGTGGCTGTGCTGGGAGCTGCTTAATCAAAGGCCTGTGTTATGGGCTCATTAGTGTGGTCCACCACAGGGGCCAACTCACAGGGGAGCTCCCAGGAAAGCTGGCTGGGCCTCACTCTCCAAGCACACACCCTCACTTACCAAGGGGTTTCTCAGGCCCTTTCCCAAAAGTCCTGGGAAACCTTCTGCCCTGCCCCCAGCCGGTTCTCAGCCATAGAACCAACACCCGCAGCAGCCCTCCTCCCATCCAAGCAGTCAGCATTTTCTGCATCTGCCTGCCAGCCTGCTGCCTTTAGGGTCTTGCCACAGTGGTCATAGGCAGCTCCCTAGCTTGTGGGAACCTGGGCCTGTAATTACTTGTGGGCCTGAAGGTCTCCTTCGGAGGCCGGCTGTCTCCCTGGGAGTCTGCGGACCTCCTACAGGCCTGGGATTAGGCTTGTCACCAGTAGGGGCAAGAGCCCCAGACTTTTGTTTCCTTGGCTGCTACTTGAACCTTCCTGTTGGTCCCAGCTGAATTGGGAGGGGCTGGATGACTTCTTGCATCAGCCCTCAACAGTCTTGGAAGGCTTCATTTCCAGCCTTGGCACCTTGTTCTGGCGACCAGCCCAGGCCTGTTATCTCTTGAGGGAAAGGCATGGCAAAGACACCCCACATGGGAGGAGAGTGACAAAGGAGAGGCTGAGAGGAAAAGGCAGAAAGTGAGGGAATCTGGGCCTGCACCTGTTCTCCATGCTGCTTTTCTCCCTGTCTCTCCAGCCCCAGAAACGCCAGGCCCCAGCAACACAGAAAGGCAGGGTCATCGGCAACCCCTGGGTGAGCACAGGGGACGCGCCCTGCTTCCTGGAGGAGCTGGAGGGGCAGAATCCTGCTCCACTTCCTAGCTTCTCAATTCCCAGAAGTGGACACCTTGATTCCCTCTGCCCTACCATCTGCTGTGTTCACCCTCATCGAGATGGTAAAGCCTACCAGCTAACTCTGGTGCCGTGCAGGCAGGTCTTCAGACCCTGGGGGATGCCTGCCAGCATCCTCTCCTGCCTGCCTTCCCCCAGAATTCTTGGTCTCGGTGGCTTGAACAAGCCTTCTCCCTTGAGTCTATCATCACCATGCTGTTAGTGCTGTGAGCGGGAGCCCGGCCCAGAGCTAAGTCATTCATCCGTCCCAGCCAGGATGATCCGAAGGGGAGGAAGTCGGCCCCAGAGGTTATGTAGGGGTCACATCACCAAATATGAGAATATTTTTTTAAGCCCTGCAATGCTTTCTCAGCTGTGTAGTGTCTGACAGCTCACCCAGGTGGTGCTCCCATTCCCAGCCATTCCCTCCTGGCCCTGATGGGAGGTCCCAGGCTCGGGAGAAGAAACCCTGCAGCTGTTCTGAGCGGCTCCACCCTGCAGGCCAGGTTTAGGGACTCACTGCTGGGCTCTCCTCCTCTGACTCATCACTGTCCTCAGGAAAAGCCCCTGTCCTCTCCCCTCCCTACCCACCCACTTGGATGTCTGTGAAAGACACTTGGTCATCCTGGCCCAGGCCCTGGGCAGCTCCTCTTCGGTGCCTCTACGGTTTCTCCTCCCCCTGGTGAACCCGGCCACAACCTGTTCTCCCTGGAAGCCTTTGCTCAGGTTGTCATGGTGACCTCATTGTCCAGGGGTACACCCATT
The DNA here is from genome assembly GCA_011751065.1 of Lasiurus cinereus. Classification (NCBI taxonomy): domain Eukaryota; kingdom Metazoa; phylum Chordata; class Mammalia; order Chiroptera; family Vespertilionidae; genus Lasiurus; species Lasiurus cinereus. Next base: position 16,077,975 of record JAAGEH010000038.1, on the reverse strand, counting down.
AGGGTTTAGATCCCGGCACTGTGCTGGGGAAGTATATCGCCCTCCCTTTCAGGAGGTGATGTGATGGCCCACGGTGCCCTCACCAGCCAACCAACAGCCAGAGCAGGAGGAGTCAGAGCCAGCTTCTCGCCACCCACTGAGAAAGAGAAATGGGTGAGGCCTACCTGCCACACACGCTGCCCCTGAGCCCGAGTCTCTCGGCTGCTTTCTGGCTTGTGTCTGTACGTTGGAGTGAGGGGGACACGGACTGGACCGCTTCCTCATCCCTGCCTCCTCCACTGCCATCACGGGTGCCAGAGCAGCTCCTTGGCAGGCCCTGCCCTGTAAACAACACATTTCCTTCCCTCAGAGAAGGAAGAGCGAGAAAGAGAGATCCAAACTTGTTGGAAAGCAAGAACAACGTGTCAACACGAAATGCAAACAAGGCCCCGGACAAAGTGTGGATTGTCATACCAAGGGGAAGCAGTGGGCATTGTCAGCACTATTTGCAGATTCAGAAATACCATTGACCACAGACACTTGAAACAGATCTGCAGCATCTGGGCTTCTGCCTATAGCAGAGCCAGACCTGCCCAGGGCAGGCACTGACAGTCACTTCTTGAGTTCCTTTTGGAACTTGCTGGGGCCTGGGAAATTGGGCAGCTGTTGACAACCCTCCCTCATCACCACCCAGCCAAGCTGCCCCAAGGTACCTGGTGTGAATAACTTAGACTAAGTTATTGGCCTAGATTCCAAGCCCCCTTCCTGATCAAAGGTGGGGTGTGATGGGGGCAAGGAGCTGCAGCCACCGACTCACCCCTACTGATTAAGTCTGTGCCCAAACTCCGTTCCCCTGGGAACCCAATTGTTTCTCTCCCTCCTCCCTTCCCACCCCCACCCCCGCCGCCGCCATGATTGCCTGGAGCGCCTTTTAAAATGCACATGCCTTGGCCTTACCCAGGATATTCTGGTTCCAGAGGCCTGGATGGGGCCTAGTCTTCATATTTTTAAAAACTTCCCAAGGGAGGTTGATTGGGGGCTTTCCCCTCTCAGTAGAGTGTCTCTTCCTTCCGAAGGCTGTTGGTGCACAAATAGAAAGATGTTATGCCCAGCATTTTGTGAGTGCAGACATTAGTGAGTGCTATTAAAATTTTCATCATCATCATCATCGTCATTATTATTATTTATACTGCTGTTTTCTGCACCAGAGTAACTGATGCCTTATGTATGCATTCTCTGGCTAGCCTGGAAATTTTTCCTGCTGTCCCACTTGGAAACCATCTTTGGACATGGGTTTGCCTGCCTTTCCAATTGGCCAACCTAGGCTATTGGTTGTTTTTTTTTAATGTTTTTATTGATTTTTACAGAGAATGAGAGGTATAGAGAGATAGAAATATGGATTGGTTGCCTCCTGCAGGCCCCCCACCAGGGATCAAACCCTCAACCCAGGTATGTGCCCTGATCAGAAATCGAATCAGTGACCTCTTGGTTCATAGGTCGACACTCAACCACTGAGCCACCCCAGCTGGACATGTCCAACCTGGTTTTTGAGAAGGTATGTCTATGATCCTCAGGGTATCAGCCCTTTTGAGCTGAGCAACTAGCCAGGATTTATGTAGCTAGTTGGGGTTGGGATTGTTGATTTTCCAGGCCATTGGTCAAAGCCAGCGTCATCTTCATCTCCCCAATCAGAGGAGAGAGCGGTGTTGGCACTGATTATATAAGGTTTCTAGAATCTACCTTCCCAGATAGAAAAAGAGCCTCTACTACCATGAGGTCAGATTACTGTTCCCTTTTTTTTAAATTGATGAGAAAGAGAGAAACATCAATTTGCTATTTCATTTTTTTATGCATTCATTGGTTGCTTCTTGTATGTGTCCTGACCCGGGACCAAACCCAAACCTTGGTGTATCAGGATGATGCTCTAACCAACTGATCTACCCGGCTAGGGCCAGATCGTCAGATCACTCTTCTTTTATGTTAATCCTCGCCCATGAATTTATTTATTTATTTATTTATTTTTTGAGAGAGAGAGAATAGAAGGGAAGGAGAGAGAAAGAGAAATATCAATGTGAGAGAGACACATCAATTGGTTGCCTCTTGCATGAGTCCCGATCAGGCTGGGATCAAATCTGCAACCCAAGTACATGCCTTTGACTGGGTATTGATCCTGCAACCCTTTGGTATGCTGGCTGACACCATAACCACTGGGCAGCACCATCCAGGGCAGGTCACTGTTCCTGTAAAGTCCAGGAGACTCTTGACCTGCTTGTCTACACAATGGGAATAATCGTTTCCTCCCTTGCAGGACTGCCGTAAAGATTCGGTGAAACAGTACAGGTCAAGCACTAAGCCCAGTGCCTGGCACCCGGAGGAGGCATTGCTCCTGCTATTGGTGGTGGTGTCATTGCTACTGTCATTGTCATCACCGTTCCCGTTATTATTTGTGGCAGAGCCAGGCAACTCCATAGGGACTCAATGAGCTTCAAGAACCCCAAGCCCCAGAATTGCACAGGCCTTTCCCACAGTGGTATCACAACGGGGAGTCTGTTACTAGTGAGAGTGCTCCATCATAGCTGTCTATCTCCAGTGTCCTGTTGATAAGATCTGTTAACATTCTCAGCTCCAGGTCTGAAATATACAAAGAACGGGGTCTTTGTTGAATTCAAGCGTCTAAGGTTTAACTCCCAAAGGAAATTAAATTAGGTGCCTGGAGCTATGACAGTCTGTCGTGTTCCTTTGCAGGGAATGTCACCCTTAATATCATGCAGATCTCATGTATAATTTTACCCCGTTTAGTTTCTTTAAAATAATTTGAAGTTTCCAGCAGGAACTAGCAAATCGTCAAAAATGAAAATTAACCAGCAATTAGGGTTGGTCCCCTTTTTTGGTCCTGCCATCCCCTCTCCCAGCTGAGTACAGAATGAGCCCGCAGACAGATGGTACCCTACACCCTTGGTAGCTGTTCTACTGAAAGCCACCCTAACGCACCCTCTCCACCACCAATTCCAGGTCTTTGTCAGAGGAACTGGCTTAGGACTGAACTCAGCATTGGTGGGGTTATCTTTTCCATTGTCGTAAAACAGCTCTTTGGAGTCCCACTGGGTGGGCACAGTCCCTCTGACCCTTCCCCCACCTCATCTCACCCCCAGAACTCATTACCTCTCTGGCAGAAAAGTCTCCCTCCAAGTTATTTGTGGGTTAGAAATCAGCCCGGCCTGCCCCAGACTGGAGCCATTGTAACATAGCTGGGTTTTAGGTATGCTTGTGTTTGTACTAGCATTTGAAGAGATGGCAACAAGTCCCGGAAATGCCAAAAATATGAATGTGACTTTTGTACTACTCGGGCAGACTGGTGATAACTGGTAGAGAAACTCTGGACTTGGCGGTGGGGTGGGAGGGGGTGGGGTGGGGGGTGGACCCATGGGATAATAGGAGGAGGAGCAAGGAGCAAAACCCCTGTGGGAGGATCCCTGGGATTGGGAACTAGTCAGTGTAGCCGGTGAGAGGAAGTCAGCCAGTCCCACTGTGAGGAACTAGAGGAAGAACAGGGCGGGAGGGGCACCTCGGCCCTCGGCGGGGCATTTCCCTAGATCAGCTTTGCCTGCCTGAACCTTGTCTCTGTCCTCCCTTGAGGCCCGAGCTCCTCAAACAGAAACCCGAGTGAGGAGACAGAGGCCAGTGGTCGGCTGTTTTGTTCCTCACTGTGGGCTTACAGCCTGAAATGGAGGCCTCCTTTGGCTCCTGTCAACAAGGGTGGGGGGTGTCCAGGTGGGGAATGAGCTGTCTTCATTCCTATGCCCCTGGGGCTCCACCCAGGGCTGGGCCTAGCAGAGGCACCCGGGGAATGCTGTGGAATCACGTAGATTGTTGGGCAGATGAGTGGAAGAATGAGCAAAAGCATAACATCATGTGGTTAAGAGTTCAGGATTTGAAATGAAGCAGTACTTGAGGCACTAACTAACTTCAAAGTCCAGGAATGACTGCGATATGGTCTTGTCTCGGCCACTCACCAGCTGTGTGGTGTTGGGCAGATTACATAACCTGTCTGTGCCTCGGGTCCCTCATCTGTAAGGAGACAGAGGGGATGAGGCTGTGAGCATTTCGCAGGATGCCTGGGGTGGTAGCTGGTGTATTCACTTGGGGTAGTTTTCCATCATTCCTTGCTCCTATCTCTACCCCATCAGCCTCCTCCCTTTGGAGTCCTCTATCCTGTAAGGTCCTGGTGACCCTGCTGCTTTTTCTGCCATTTCACTTCATATCCCAAGCTGACTATATTCTAAAGGTTGGAATTTCTGCTCTTATCAGAGTCTACAATTCCCAGGGGAAACTTGATGGGTATTTTCTCAACTTCTTGATCCCCATCCTTCTCATAGAGGGTTTTCCCTCAGAGGAGCCCTTCGCCTTGGTCTTTGCCCATTGTCTTTCTTCCTCTGGACACAACGGGTCATTCAAGGTCCAGAGGAGGCAAAATAGCAGCAGGGAGAGCCACAGGCTGGTGGGGCAGAAGTGTCTGGCGCAGGAGGCCCCACGGACCAGCACAGGGACGAGCTTGGCAAGAGGAAAGACATCCTCAGCCTGGTCCTGATGTGCAGGCCCGCGGTGAGCCTGGCCTGGCTCGAGACCCAGCCTGAGCAGAGGAGCCGGCTGGGAAAATGGCCCGTCGGGCCGAGGAAGGCCTGAGTGTCCTTGGACATGGGCATGGGTGTGAAACTTCTCTGGAGGGTGAGGGTGGTGGCTGTGCCAGCTGAACAGTGGGGCCAGGCTGTCTTAGACATCAACGTATAATGTGACAAGGTGCTGACTGGAGCAGCAAAGTGGGACAGCTGGGAGGTGAACCGGAAAAGAGGTTTCTCAAAGGAAGTTTTGAAGAACTCCGGCTGAATGGGCCACAGGATGGGAGTTAGGGAGCTTCCGGCCTGACAGAATGTGGATGCCACAGATGGAAGTGGGAGTTGAGAGTCCTTTTACCCATTTGTAAAACGAGAGATTGGTGCACAGTCTCCACATTCTCTAGCACATTCTTGGATGTACCTTCCGGGGCATTTCCAGATTCCAGACCGGTTTGTATTCCAAATCCAAACAGATCCCTTTTGTCCTACCACGTGAGGGCGAGGGGGACATGTGATCTGGTTGGGCAAGGATGCTGGCCGTCGCCCTTCTCTGCCCCTCGGCTTTCGTTCCCTCTGCTGCACCGAAACCTGCAGGAGGCCCAGCTGCTAAAGCTGGCGTTCCCCCCCATTTCTGTATCCCTTCTGGGACCAGCCCTGCTCCCCTCCAGATGTCCCCACCTGGCTTCCCTATTGTCCTCTGACGCCCTTCCTCCTTTACCTAGTTCCTCTGACGTTGCAGGTAGGGGTGTGTGTGTGGCGGCGGGGGAGGAGAGTGGGTGACGGGACAGGCCTCAAGCACTTCCCTCCACCCCGGGAACAGATCGCCACAGCGGCACAGCGGCGCGGGTCTTCTCCATGGCCAGGAGAAGAGCCAGGGCTTGACATTTGGCAAAAAGACCATCTATTGAAAACATAAAAGTCTTGTGCTTTCTTTCCAGATTCTATTGACGGAAGAGTTCGTAGAGAAAATGTTGGAGGACTTAGAAGATTTGACTTCTCCAGAGGAAGTAAGCCTATTTGATGCCCTCTGACAGAGGGCTTAGGTCTCCAGGAGTGGGCATGCATATCTGTGTCTTTCTTTCTCTCTCCCTCCATCCCTCTCTCCTTGCTCTCTCTCAGGTGTCAGGATAGGCTGGAAGAAGTTGTTAAACAGCGTTCTCTCTGTCTCCCTCGTAAGGACACCAAGCACACTGAATTGCCTGCTCCTGAGAACCTCATTGAAGGGCAGCCAGGGCCTTCAGGCTAGAGCGAGTGCTCCCCAGCCCCTGCTGTTTCCTGGCAGGTTCTGGTCAGGAAGCTCACGCCTGCTGCCAGAGAACATTCCACTGGGGAGTTCTGGTGGGCAGCAAGGGACTCCTGCCCTCGCCTCGGGCCACCCAGGAGCCACTCTCCTGACTCCTCTCCCCAGCCAGAGGCTCGCCCCTCTTGGTCTGCCTCTTCTAACCCTAGCCCAGAGCCCGAGGAGCTGGCAGGCCAGGTGGGCACTTGTGCTTTCCTTGGCTACTCCTCGGGGGCACAGGCCTGGAGCCCATAAAGCCCTTTGTTTTTCTTCCTTGTTCCCGGCATCCTCATTTGCAGGGACTTAACTCATCCTGGAAAGTCCCTTCGCCTCCCCTGGCCTCCTACTAAGCAGCACCCCAGTGGGATGTGAGCTTTCCTGGCCTTGATGCCCGATAGGTTAGTAGAACATTACCAAGCTGGCCTTGGCCTCTGGAGAGCTCTTCAGGGCCCTCCCCTGCCTGTGGCAGAGACGGGCCCTTCCCTTGCCTTTTCTGCCGGGAAGTGTGTTTGGGGGAGAGCTCTCTTACTTCCCAGGTCCAAGCTTTCCAGCCAAAGAGAGGCCAGGCAGGAGCTAGCTGTCAGCCAGGAGCTCCCAGCTGCCAGGACTCCTGGGCTACATAGGACAGGTGGCCTCCAACATCACGGGGTGCAGGAAGAGTGCACAGGGCGGGCCTGTCCTGTCCGGGGCTCCAGGTGGACAGGAACTTCTGAGAGCCTGAGGTCACCCCTAATAGGACAGTGTCTTCTCTCTCCTCTGGGATGCAGCTTGATAAATTAACTCATTTATACATTCAAAAGTCACCAAGCACCCAGTCTGTGCCAGCCAATCAGCCCCCACAAGCCACTGGTCCCTGAGGCCCAGCTCCCATTCAGACAGACCAGAGCCAGCTGCCCAGAAGCGCTTCCGGAGAGGCCATGTAGCACTGGATGGCGCCGTGCCAGCTGCTGCTCTGAGCTTGGATGTTGATGGGGTGGGAGGGGGGCAGTCCAGGCAGGAGGGACAGGAGCCAGGGGAAGCTTAGGAAAGTAGGTCACTAAAAATGACTTTTTTTTTCTTTCTTTCCTGTCCGGAGGCTGTCCCCATCCCTTGTCCCACTCTCCATTTAGCCCTGGCTTGGACAGTCCCCCATCAGAGGGAGGTACAGGGAGCAAGCCAGGAAATATCAGGGTTTGCTTCCAGTCCCAACTCTACACAGGCTGAGGGCCTGCTCTTCCTCCTCTCCAGCCTCGCCTGACCTCTTGCCTGGCCCAGGACAGTGAGCGTCATGAAAGGTGGACCCTATTCCCTGCCAGGGCACATCTATTGAGCACTAGCTGTGTGCCAGATCACATTCAGGGGCCTAGAATACAGAGTGAATACGATGTGTCTTTCCTCTACCCCCACCAGAAGCTCTAGAAACAAAGCTATAAGCAAATCAGTGATTCCTGCGGTGGGGCAGAAAGACCTTGGACCCCTTGGCCAGCACTGGGACCACTCTCAGCCTGGTAACCTGGGAAGCAGATGAGGGTGAGCGAGGGGGCACAGGGTGGAGGGTTTGCTCTTCTTGAGGAGGACCAGACCCAAGAAAGCACCTCCAGCCATTCTGCACCTCTGCTCCCTCTGAGCCAAGTCGGGCCTCCTTCCCTTGGTCCCTTTGGCAAAAGCTACAGAGGGCAGGTTTCAGGGTCCTTCTGCACCAGCCTCCAAAAGAGAAGCCATGGCAGGGGCAGCTTTGCAGTTTTAGATCTCAAGCCATTTCCCTGTAGCATCTGTACCCTCCCCCTGCCCCCCATTCTCCAGCCCCAGGGCCTCAGGGAATAGATTCCTTACATGCTTGTGGCCAGAGGCAGAACCAAGGAAGTGATCTGGAGGGAGGTCAGCACAGTCAAGAAAGAGTTAGAAAACATGCCTCCTCCAACCTGGGGTTAATGATTGGCCCGGCCAGCATAGGGGAGGAAGGGGTCACGAACTCCAGCAGCTGACTTCAGCCACCCACCTGGGTCTGGCTTTTGAGATTGAAACCAGGCAACCAGGGGCCTGTCTTGTCCAGCACCCGGGGTCAGGCCTTGCTGAGAGCCCCAGCCACTCTGGGCGATCTGGGGAGAAGGCCGTGGGTTCTGCTAACGTGCACTCTGGCTCTCTGCTTGCTCCCTCCGCAGTTCAAACTCCCCAAAGAGTACAGTTGGCCTGAGAAGAAGCTGAAAGTCTCCATCCTGCCTGACGTGGTATTCGATAGTCCGCTGCACTAGCCTGGGCTGGGCCCTGCAGGGGCCAGAGGAGAGCCCAGGTGCTCCCCGGTGACTTCCGGTGTAACAGCCGTGCAAGCGAGAGTCCCACCAATAAAAGGACGAGTGTGAGGATGACCGAGCACCCACAGTCCGACGGGATGCTAGCCATGGGCAGCTGACCTCCGCCTCGCCTGCAGTGCGAAGCCCACATGACCAGGCCCTGATCCCACTGGGTACTGAGTGGGCAAATGCAAACCTTCCTTTCCTGCTGCCGCCTCAAGTTCTGGTTTGAGAAGCGACTCTGGACCTTTAATGTGTCCCTCGGTCTCGGGCCTCCTCTCGAGCACCCAGCCGAGCACCAGCAGGAAGGAGGTGGAGTGGCTCTCAGGGTTCACTGCCCAGCTCAGTCCGGGAGCCTTTGGTAGTCAAGCTCCTCTTGCCACCGAACAATTCCTCTGACTGTGTTTGGTTTTCTTCCTCTATTTTATTTTGTAGAAACCGATGGTATTTTATTGCTCTTCAAAGGTGTCCAGAAGCTGTGTATATAGTGTCTTTTAAACAGAACTTTATTGCCAGATGAACTTTTGCATTCTCTCAGACAAAGGTGTGGGGCTGTCTCCCGTGAGCCGCCGCCAGAGAAGATCCGGTGTTCACCTGCCTGCCAGGCCCAGAGCAGCCAGCTCCAGAGAGGCTTTTCTTCCCAGTGGGCCTCGTGGAGCCTGTGGCAGCGGAGAGCTGAGGCTCCCCCATGAAACCTGGAGCCAGTTTAGCTGGGCCAAGCAGGGTGCTGCTGCTTCCCAGTGGACTGGACCCCACAAAGTTGGAGGACCATCAGAATCTCACAGACTTGGTAGCCTCAGCCTCATCTTCCAGGCTCACAGATCATCCCCACCTGCCACTCAGGGCCTGGGTCGCCAGCTCTGTGACCACTCCTGTCCCATTTCCTCATCCCCTGGGCCTCCCAGCCTCCAGGCTGCAGGACTCTGGCTTATTAAAAGTGGAAAAAAGTACCCTCTCAACGTCTTTCACTTTGATTTTGCAAACACTGCCTTCTACCGCTCTTCTATCCTCTCTGCATCCATTCATTCTCCTCTTTCATTCCCCATTCCTGTCCTGCCTCTGGGCCTCTCTGGGCCTTGGTCCTTTGCCCCAGTACTGCAGTTCTCATGGTCTTCCTCCCAGAAGCCAACCTATTTCTGGCCTGTGGTTTTGGGGTCCCTCTTGGATGATCTCCCACTTCTATCCTAGAATCAACAAGCCCTATTCATGCCCTTTTACTCCCAACTCCAGGGACTGCTATTTCAAGATCACCCTTCAGGCCTGTCCAAAGCAAAGCCATTTTGTCTGTCAGGGATCACACAGGACTGTGTTCTGCCCCATCAATACCACCATACACACCAGGGGGCCCACGGGTCCAGGACCCCTCTGATGGGAGATCCCGACAAAGCGCTGCCTCCGGGGCCATGAAGGCAGTGACCGTCTCTCTGGGGAGCAGCAGTTGGACTTCCAAGGGGCCTGGCCCCTTCTCTGCACACACCTTTAGGGCTGCCTGGTTAATCGCGCAGACTCAGAGCTTCAAGGCGGATCAGCCTCTGGAGAACTGGGAGAGATGGACTCTAGGCTCCCGCAGCCAACGTGCAACCCTCCGGACCTGACGCTGGCAGCAGCTGTGCCTTCTCAGAACTTTTCAAAAGGACGCGTCCCGGCCTCCGTCTGCCACAGCATCTCTGCCTTTGGAGCTCACGTCTTCTGATGCCTCGTGGCCAAAGAGGTGCCATCACCTTTCCTCCTCTCCTTGCCACCTGACCTGCTCTCCACCAGTTCTCTCTGGAACCCTGCCTCCACCTGCCTGGTTTGGCGACAGGGAGGGGGCCATTTTATAAGCTTTGTCACAATGTAGGTGAGCTCTGAGACGATGAGCCCATGAAGCCTGTGGCCCCTGCCTGCCCCATGTTGGGAACCTCCAAGGTCATGCTGGGGCCAGGCCTCATTTCCTTTTCCTACAGGGCAGTGGCTCTGGGGCACCCACTGGCTCTGACCAGACCTCCTTTCCCCTGTGTGGCAGTGCCTTCCCAGGGCTTCTCCATTGAGCTGGCTGGTAAGGGGACAAGCAAGGCTGACCACGTACTGTGCTTAGCACAGCACCTGAAACGTGGTGGGTGCTCACCAAATGTATCCCTCCTTTCCCTCCCTGCAGCCCTTTCAGAGCCCTGTCCTTCTAGTGAGTGGGGAGGTAAGAAGCTTCCCTCTCTCATCTGCCTCTTCCACAGACTTCCCTGGGGCTTGCCCCACCCTCCCCGTCCCTGGTGCTAGGAAGGGGCCCCCCCGTGCTGTTTGCCTGCTACACAAGGCAGACTTCTGTGGCTCCTCAGGTCCAGTATGGGTTGTAAGAGGACCACAGACCCAGCTGCCACTCGGAGGGGGTGGAGAGGCTCATGCAAGGTCTCGGATCTGGCCAGGGAGCTGGCACTTTGCTATCCTCTTCCTGCTCCATAGGCCAGGCTCCAGCGCTGGGACTGGGACGCTTGGGAAGAGGCTAAAAGGGCTAGAACATTTTAAAAATAAACACAGGGTCTTGGGACTGGGTTTTGAGATTGAGTTGAGGAGCAGGGGAAAAATCTGAAAGTTGGTGCCCCTATGGGGCAGTCCAGTAAAGAAATCCCTTGGCTATTTTTTTATTGGTTGTGTTTTCTCTCTAGCTTCCAGGTCCTCCATGCCAGGTGAGGTACCGGGGTCCTTATAATAAGTCAGGAGCCCGTAGAGAGAGCCCTCCTTTTGTACAAGTACCTGAATGCTGCAATAAGCAGACTTTTGTAAAAATGTTCATTAGTTTCTAATGTCAGTGCAGACTCAGTTCCTAGGGGCTGCAGCCAGCCAGGAACTTTGGTAAGAACGTTGGCTGCCTCACTTAGATGTTGTTTTCTTCGTGCCCCTCTTCAGCTGTGTAATCTAAGTGCATTAAACAGGTTTGCAGAAGTGCTGGGTCTTGTGCTCCTTTCTGGCTGCCTGGAGTAGGGCCCCAGCAGAGGGGGTGGATTGGACTTGGCCTTTTAAAAGCTGGGGTTATGCCGATACTGGTTTGGCTCAGTGGATAGAGCATCAGCCTGCGGACTGAAAGGTCCCAGGTTCGACTCCGGTCAAGGGCACATGCATTGGTTGTGGACACATCCCCAGTGGGGGTTGTGCTGGAGGTGGCTGATCAATGTTTCTCATCGATGTTTCTGACTATCTCTCTCCCTTCCTCTGTGTAAAAAAACAATAAAGTATATAAAAATAAAGAGCTGGGGTTACACGCGCACCTTACCCGCACTCTCCTCCCCCTCTTCTTCCCTCTTAGGCACGAATCTAAACTCTAAGGGACCCCACAAGACTTGCAACCAGGGGTGCAGTGGGCAGTGGCAGCTTGTCCCGGGCTAACCCTGAATTTTCCTCCTAGGCCATCTTTTCTCTGACTTCTCAGTGAGCCAGAGCAGCCCTGCCTAGGTCTGTCCTGTTGCTGCTTCTATCTTAAGTCCTTCCTCGTTTCACTGTCCCTGGCTTTAATAAACGTACTCTCAACATTAAAAAGTAAAGAAGAGGCTGGAGTGGGGAAAGGTCCTGAAAACTGTTGCTGGGAGAATGTGCATGGGGGTGGGGGAGGCAAGGAACAGGATCATGCAGCTGGTGACTCTTCAGTCATGCAGGAATGACTCTGCAGCGACAGTCTCTCTTTTACTGGTTTTGAATTCCTCTCGGGTCAAGAGGGTAGGAGCATGGAACACAGTCTGGGGAGATGAATGGGTGGGTAAAGACTTCATTCCTCCTCTCTCTCCCTCTCACCAAAACCTTCCCCCCCTCTCAGTTCTCCTCACCTCCAGTTTGGAGTGCTTGCTCCCACTTCCAGCTGGGCCAAGAGACAGCCACTCCCCTCACTAGACTGCTAAATTCCACCTCCTAATCCAGGGGCAGGATGGAGAAGCAGCCTCAGAAGCAGCACACCCACTGGGTGACACTGAGGCCCCGCCCACCCTTCCCATCAACCTCTCTGGGCCTGGTCTGGGTGAGGAGGTGGGAGGCTCTTCCCTGGATTGCCCGGCTCCTGTCTCTCCAGGGCAGGGTGTGGGTAAACAGTTCAGCGCCCAGCAGAGAGAGAGCAACTGCCTGGGAACCCCCAGACAGGCAGGCAGTCTGCATCGAGATAGGGTTCCTGGGCCCTGTGCACTGCTCTGTCCTCATGCGCCTTCCCCTGGCTGCCAGGCCTGATTGTCCTTGGGAGCAGCAGGGTCTTTTCTCTTGGTGCTGGGGGTGAGGTGCAGCTATAGCACCCAGGGGGTCCTACTGGGACTGGGGGCATCACAAGAGGGCAGGGGGAAGGGTGTCAGCTCCTGTGAAGGGACGGTTAGCTCCCTTCCCTGTCTTCTGTGAGAACTAGCTGGATCTGGGCGAACTTACCCAGGAGGAGGAGAGCTCTCCTCCTTCGGCCTGTGACCTACTGAGCTGTGGCTGGTCCCTGGAGCAGTGGAGCAGCTCCTGTCGGGGCGCTGGGCCCCTCTAGCAGTCAGAGCACGGGACCCGGGAGGGTCTGGAGCCAGGCTAACAGCCCCAGATGGCCCAGGCCATATTTTCCCCTTTCTCCTGAAGACCAGGGTGGGGGATCTTAGCTAACCCTCCTCACCTGACCAGCCAAGAGGATCCAGGGTCAGTGAGGTTCTTGCTCCAAAGATCCTGTGCTTAGGTGATTTCCAGAGACAGGACTAGGCAGGGGTTGTTTCTGGAAAGAGAAGGGCTCCTGGGGGTGGGGAGATAAGAAGCCCTGGCTGGGGGGCGAGGGTGCCCACAGGCTCCAGGTCCAGGGGCTGGAGAGCCTGAGAGATTTGCCAAACTGGCCAGACAAGAAAAAGAATGCATGCTGAAGTGGCTCGACCCAGCCTGACGGCACTGAGGCAGCCGCAGCCTGCAGAAGGGAAACAGGCGGAGAGGCCAGAGGGAGTGATGTGCCGGCAGGAGTTGTGTCCCAAGACTGGAGGGGTAGGTCAGGATGTCGTATGGGAGGGACAGTCACCTCCAGGGCCCTTCTAAGGGAGGCATGTGACTGGCTAGTCCCCCTTCCTTACTGCCTGAAAGCCTTTGGGAAAGAGCTAAGAGCAGGATGGAGGAAGAGCCAGATGATGCTGGTGGCTGTCCCTGGTCATGTGGCATAGCTTTCTGAGTACCTTGAGGAGCTAGGGAGACTGAAGTTGTGATGAGAGTAGTGGCCTTATTGGGGCCGGAAAACTGAGGGGAACACCTCTGCTCCTTTATTTTTCCAATTTCCCCCATGGCCAGCCCATCTCCCATCTTAGTACTGAAAGGAAGGAGAATGGGCCCTCGGGGTCACAGCCTTTATACTAAGACGACTAAGACGGGGGAAGCGTCTACAATACCACGGTGGGAAGGGTAAGAACTAGAAAATAGGTTCACTCACTTGTTCTTTCAACAAACCTGTAACAGGCACTCTCCTACCTGCTGGGACGCTGACACAGACCTGCCTGGCCTTAAGGAGTTGATAATGCAGTGAGGGAAAACAGACAAGAAACAATGACAAGGAAGAGCCACAAAAGAGGAAGGAGTGAGCTGCTTTCTGTGCTGCCCCGGCCTCACCAATGATTGTCAGTGTGACTAAGGCTAACTAACTTGTGCCTTAGTTTTCTTCACCTGCAAATGGATACTTGCTTCATAGAGTTTTTGCAAGGATTATATGAGATAATGCACACAAGATGCCTGGCACTTAGTAATTGCTCAAGTAGTATTAACCCTTTATTAAAGGGATAGGCTAAGGTATACACACAGAAAAGGTGCCCAGCTCCACCTAGGGAGATTTTAAAAGGCTTCCTGAACCCAGTCATTGTGGCTCAGTATGAACCAGGAGGTCATGGTTCAGGGCACATCCCCAGTGTGTGGTATGCAGGAGGCAGCCAATTGATGATCCTCATCATTGATATTTCTCTCCCTCTCCTTTCTAAATCAATTAAAATATATTTAAAAATATATTTAAAAATAAACAAAAGGCTTCCTGAAAGAAATGACATTTAAGTCAAAACCTGAAGGTCACGGATGAACTGAGCAAAAGGGGGGCTTCGCTTTCAAAAGCTCCCTGGCAGGCAGAACAACAAGGGCAAAAGCCCCAAAACTCTTCTTGGGAACTTCAGAGTCCAAATTGTCTAGAGTAGATGGCTCCAGGCATCAAGCTCTCACTTTTGAACCACACTCCCCTGCCAGATTGTATAGGACCTTGTAGGTAAGTATGAAAGTTTGATTTTTATTCTGGTTGAAGTGCGAAGCCATTGGAAGATTTTGAGCATAAAACTGACATAATCTGACTTGTATTTTTAAAAAATTACTATGACTTCTCTGTTGAGTAGACTCCAGGAAGTAAGAGCAAAAACAGAGAAACTAGTTAGAACCTACTGAAATAATTCAGGCCACAGATTATAATAAAGTAATAGAGATATTAAAGAAGTAGTCAAGATTTGCTGAGGTTGGCTCTCAGATGTTTGCCGAGAAGCAGAAGACTGCAGTGGGAAGAGGTTTAAGGGGAGCAGAAATTAGTATAGTTTTTGGACATGTTGAGTTTGGGACGTTTGTTGTACCTCTAAGCGAAGATGTTAAGTGAGTAACCAGTGTACAAGTAAATTATGAAAGAGAGATTGAAGAGTAGGATCTATAGGAACTGAAGACTGATTGAATGGATAAGAGAGACGAGAGGGAGATGTCAAGGTTGCCCCCCTAATCCTTAGTTTGGTAAGTAAGTGACTGACATAGCCACTGACTGAAAAAGGGATCACAGTGGAAGGGGAACAGGCTGGCATGTGAAAAGGGTGAAGTTTCATTCCTAATACATTGAATTCAAGGTGCCTGTGGGACATCTGAGTGGAGTGCATAGTTGACTACATGGATCTGCAACTAGGAGGCTGATGATCTGGGCCGGAGTCCTCAGTGTATAAACAGCAATAAAGCCATAGGAATAAATGAGATGCCCCAGGAAGCAGGTATAGATTAGTGAGAGAAGAAAATGGAGGGCAGGATTCTGAAGACCAACGGCATTACGAGATGGAAATTAGAGACGTCTGTGGTTAAAAAATAGAACCTGAAGAGTATGTCTTACAAGTCAAAGGAGCAGTCTTAGAAAGGTGAGAAATGAGAGGAATCCTTTAGATTTATTATCTAAATAAATACTAGTGGAGGTCATCATTGATGAGGCCACAAAAGGACTCTCTGACTCCAAGCGAGATCTTGTGTTACTGCTTTTTAAAATTATTTTCATTTGTTGATTTGAGAGAGAAACATCAATTTGGGGTTCCACCTACCCATTCACCCACTGGTTGATTCCTACACAAGATAGGGATCCGGCCTACAACCCTGGTGCGTCAAGACAATGCTCCAACCACCTGAACCACCCAGCCAAGGCGAGGCCTCCTTATTTCTTTGCACCATCTTTACAATATGGAATTAAGGGCAAGGGCTTAAAACCCATCTTCTCCATTTTTGCTCATTGAGACATGCGTGCATTAATTCATTTTTCATCTGTTCAGCTTGTGAGGGGATGCCAAGTGCTAAAGACACAGACTCTCTCATTGAAGGGCCACCTTAGCCCTCACATCAGAAATAAGGAGAGAGAGATTGTGGAGCAGAAAGGCGCTCTGGTTTTATGGAAGGATCAGCACCCACGGGTCATACTGAACTGGATTTGAATGTGTTCTACCATTTAGACTGTAATAGCTGATGACTCTGAAATCCATAATAATCTCTAGCACAAACCTCCCCCCTGACTCTGTGTGTACCATTGTTTCCTCAACATTTCTACTGCATTACCTGAGTCAACTTAGACAGCTACTAAAAATTTCCCCACCCAAACCTACCTACCCCTCTTTCATTCTCGTCTCAGTAAATGACACCACCATTTGTTGAGGCCCAAATCCTAGGAATTCCAGGAATAATTATAAACATTTTGGGGATAATATACACACACACACACATAAACATATATATCACAGCCTATCTAATAAAGAGGAAATATGCTAATTGACCATCTCTCCGTCACAAAGATGGCTACACCCACAGCTGAAGCCAAGTTCTCATAAGAGCCTTAAGGAGCAATCAGCAGGGACCTGAGGCTACACCCTTTGCGCCCCATAGGCCTTGACAGGGGACCCCAGGCCATGCTCCCCACCCAGTGGGGCTTGATGGGGGACTTCAAGGCACACCCCCAGTGCAGGACTTGACAGGGGACCTCAGGCTGCACCCCCCTGCCAGTGGGGCTTGAGAGGGGAATCTCAGGCCATGTCCCCCACCTGGTGGGGCTTGACTGGGGAACCTCAAGGCAAGACCCTGCCCCGGTCTGGGGTAAGGGACCTCAGGCCATGGCCCCATCCTGGAGCCGGGCCAGGGGACCTGATGCTGCATCCCCTGCCCGGCGAGGCTTTACAAGGGTGGGAATGGCCAGGTCTGGATCTAGCCCAATGTGGGTGGGGGCCGGCCAGGTCTGAGTCTCCTGTGATTTTGAGGCGCATGTGGATGGGCAGGGACTTGACTCTGGGTCCCATGGTGTGCCCCAGGCTCTGACAGGAGGAAGGTTTTCATATACATTTTACTAATTTTCTTTCATCTCTGACACTTCTATTATAGAGAAAGGGCAAATAGCAATATTAAATTATTCTAATTAATCCCCTTTTAATGCGCACAAATTTCATGCACCGGGCCACTAGTAAAATATATAATGTTTTTAAAGTTCAGAAGTATATATATATACTATGTATAGTGATAAGCACATTTTTATCCCATTCCTACTCTGTAATGTATGTTGATTCCTCTCCATCCCATATCTAACCCTTATCTAGTCCTATTAGCTCTACTTCCAAAATATATCCCAAATCTGACAGCTTCTCACAACCAGCTTCAAGTTCAAACTCCTTACCATGACCTACAAGGAAGGCCCTGTGTGTTCTAGCCCCTACCTGTCTTCTTCCTCACCACACAGCTTTCCTTCTGCCCTAGAACATGCCTAGTCTGTTGCCTTTGCATTTGTTTTTCCTCTGACTAACGCACTCTTCCTCCAGGGTGTCACTTGCTTGACTCCTAAACATGCAGGTTTCAGTTCAAATGCATAAATGGTGTGTGAGGCCCTATCGCAGAAATTATCCTATATATGTAATTAAAAAAAAACTTTTTTGTACATGTTCTCTGAGGAATCCCCAGGTCCTAGAAAAATGCCTGGCACATAAAGGCTTTTGTTAAGTATTTGTTGACTAAGTGATCGGCCTATGGTAGATAATACTTCAGTTCTTTAAGCCTCTGTTTCTTTTTTTTTTTTTAAATATATATTTTTTAATATATTTTTATTGATTTTTTACAGAGAGGGAGAGGGATAGAGAGTTGGAAACATCAATGAGAGAGAAAAACATTGATCCTGCACAGCTCCTCCTGGGGATATGCCCGCAACCAAGGTACATGCACTAAACCGGAATCGAACCTGGGACCTTTCAGTCCGCAGGCCGACACTCTACCCAGTGAGCCAAAGTGGTTAGGGCAAGCTTCCGTCCCTTTATTATTAATTATTAACATTAATATTCAACCTGTCTTAGTGGTTCTAAGGGTCAGAAATGGGGGTTAAAGAGATGAGGACCTAGGGAAATTGTCCCACAGTGAACCTTCGCAATGACCTGCTCATTCCAGCAGAGAGCTGAGCTAGCAACCCTCCTTTCCCTCTCAGGTACAGAGAGCGACGGGGGACGAAGCCCACGGAGAGGCGGTCACCATCGCCCTTTTAAGAAGCGCGGACCGCTCCTCCCATCCAATGTTTAATGAACCCAAGTTAGTGCAAGTCACGTGAGGAGCTGCGGCTGGCCCTGCCCCAAAGGGGCGGGGCCTCGGCCGGGGGCCTATCGCCGGAGCGTCCTCCGAACAGCCTCCCCCTCCAGGCAGGGAAAGGGGCGGAGCCTGGCGCTCGGCAGCTGCACCGGCACTTCCGGACCAAACGCCCGCCCCGCCCCGCCCTCGCCTGTCCGTGTATCCCTCCTGCGCCGGGTGGGCCGGGCCGGCGGTGCTGATTAAAGGCGCCGCGGCCGCGCGGCCGCGCTCTCCTCGCCGCCCCCCTCCCCGTCTCCCCGCCCCTTCCCGAGTAGCGGGACCGGCGCGGTGATGTAGCAACACCGTCCGTCCTCCGCCTCTCTCCGCCCCGGCCCGGGGTCCGGCTCCCCGCAGCCCCCTGCCCGCCCGCGTCGCCGCCCTGCCCGCTGCACTCGGCGGCTGGGGGAGCCTATTGTACCCGCCACCCCCCACCCCCCGCCCCGCCGGCCGGCAGACTCCCAGGCCGGGCCGTCGTGGGAAGATCCGGGGCCCCTGGGCGCCCCTCCAGCCGGTCCCGCGAGCGAGGGCCCCTCCCCCGCCCGCCCTCCTCGCCAGCCACCGCGCGGGAGCGGCCAGGGCGCCCTTCCCTCCCAGCGGAGGCGGAGGCCAACGGGCGGGCAGCGGGGACGCACCCCTTCCCGCGCCCCAGCGGCGAGCCCCCCGTCCCCCCCCGGCCCCCCGCACTGCGCCCCCTTCCTGGGGGAAGGAGAGCCGGAGCCCGAGCGAGCCGAGGCAGGACAGGGCCGCCGCGCACTGCCCGGCCGGCGGGTCGTTTTTATTATTGAGACGATTATTAAAAGGGGGCGGGGAGCCCAGGATGCGGGGGAGGGGGGGGCCGGCGACGGCTATTTTTATTAAACAGATTAGTCCCCAAATAATACGCGCAAGATGGCTGAAGGTGGCTGTGATGAGTGTTGGGGTTTTATATCCCCTTTTTTTTTTTTTTTTTTTTTTGATCTGAGGATCAAGCTCTGAGGCGACGGCCGCTGCGGCGGGGACCCTGCCCGGAGTGCCCGCCCCTCAGCGGGGGCGCTGCTGCGGGCGGACAGACGGACCCCCGGACGGAGCCACCGGCACGGGCCCGCCCCGGACGCGTCGCCAGGGCAGCAGCCGGGGGGCGAGCGAGCGGGCGGCGGGGGGGGCGGGCGGCCGCCGTTCGCCTTTCTGCCGACTTCTTCCAATTCTCCTCTTTTTTTATTTTCTGGGAAGGAGCGGGGTGGGTGGAGCAGAGGTGGGGAGAAATCGGGACTTGGCATCTTGTCCCCTCTCGCCTAATTTGAGAGAGGCCGCCAGCTCTCCCCTTTAAGAGAGAGAGAGAGGAAAGAGAGAGAGAGAGAGAGGGAGAGGAGAGAGAACTGCAGGACCCTCGAGTGAGCGCGCCCGGACCCCGGCCGCCGCTCCGCCTGGGCCGCGGCCGCAGGAGCCCAAGATGGCTGGGCGCTGAGGGAGGCGGCCCGGCCCGGCCCCGCCGCCGCCGCCGCCGCCGCGCAGCCCGGAGCCGTCCAGACCCGCGCGGAGGCCGAGAAGAAAAGGAAGTGGGGGGGGGGGGGGGGGCGGGGTGAGGCCGGGGTGGCGGAGGGGGAGGGCCGCCGGGGGGAGGGGCGGCCGGGAGCCGAGCCGCCTCCCGTTCATTAGCAGTTGCGAGAAATTCCTTTCTACTTCGATCCGTCCGCGTCTCCCCCGGCAGCGCCGCCGAGCGCCCGCCCAGCGCGGGCCGCCGAGCGAGCGGGTCTCCGGCGGCGGCGCCCGGCGCCGGGCCCGGGGGAGCGCCCAAGTGGCGGCGGGGAGGTCAGGCCGGAGCGCCGCCGGGCTCTCCTCCTCCCTCCCCTTCTGGTTGGCCTTTTTTTTTTTTTTTTTCTTCCACTTCTCGCCCTCCCCCTTCCGTTTCTATTTGTGAAGGGAGGAGGAAGGCAGAGGCGGGCCGGTGTCTCTGGCCGGGGACTGGAATTTCATCTGAATGACTGCCCCACCGCGCACGCAGCGCCCCGGAGTCGGCCCGCCTGCGCCCCGCAGCCCGCGCCCGCGCACGGACGGCCAGCCGCGGGGCGCCCGCGCCTCCGCCCGGACGCCGCCGGCCCGCCTCGCCCGCCCGGCCCGCGTCTCGTAGCCCTCGGCGCGGCAGCGCTCGCTTGCCCCGGCCCTCGGACCCTGGACGAGGCGAGGGGCGCGCGGCGGCACCGCCGGGGAGCCGGGAGGGAGCCACCATTGCCGCCGCCGCCGCCGGAGGAGGAGAAGGAGGAGGAGGAGGAGGAAGTGTGCGGCTCCCGGGCTCCGTCGGCCGCGGGGCGCGCCCCAATGTCAGCCGCGGGACCCAGCGCAGGCCGCGGGCCGGGGCTGCCCTAGCCGCGCGCACGGGGAGTCGGCCTCTTATATGGAATTTGGACTCCCGCGCTCCCCTTCAGGGTCGGCGGCCCCGCGGCGGCCCTGGCGCAGTCCGCCACCGCCCGCTAGGCGCTCGGGAGGACGAGGCGCCCCCGGCGGCGCGCGAGCCCTGAGGACCTAGGCTCCCTCCGGGGGGCGGGCGCGCGGGGGGCGCTGCTGACCGAGCGGCGGCCGGCGCCTCCGGGGCCCGCAGCTCCGGGCTCGGGGGGCCCTACAGCGGCAGCGGCCGGACCCCCCGGCTGGGGGAGTCGGGGAGGCCTGCCCGGGCCGCCTGCCCGCCCGCCGCCGCCTGCCTGCCCGCCGCCGCCATGGCGGAGAATTGGAAGAACTGCTTCGAGGAGGAGCTCATCTGTCCCATCTGCCTGCACGTCTTCGTGGAGCCGGTGCAGCTGCCGTGCAAACACAACTTCTGCCGGGGCTGCATCGGCGAGGCGTGGGCCAAGGACAGCGGCCTGGTGCGCTGCCCCGAGTGCAACCAGGCCTACAACCAGAAGCCGGGCCTGGAGAAGAACCTGAAGCTCACCAACATCGTGGAGAAGTTCAACGCCCTGCACGTGGAGAAGCCGCCCGCGGCGCTGCACTGCGTGTTCTGCCGCCGCGGCCCCCCGCTGCCCGCCCAGAAGGTCTGCCTGCGCTGCGAGGCGCCCTGCTGCCAGTCCCACGTGCAGACGCACCTGCAGCAGCCCTCCACCGCCCGCGGGCACCTCCTGGTGGAGGCGGACGACGTGCGGGCCTGGAGCTGCCCGCAGCACAACGCCTACCGCCTCTACCACTGCGAGGCCGAGCAGGTGGCCGTGTGCCAATATTGCTGCTACTACAGCGGTGCGCATCAGGGACACTCGGTGTGCGACGTGGAGATCCGGAGGAATGAGATCCGGGCAAGTATCCTCTCTCTCTCTCTCTCTCTCTCTCTCTCTCTCTCTGTCTCTCCCGCCTGGGACCACCCATCCAGGCAGGCTGACTTTGGTGACCTCAGGGCAGAGGCTCCTTCCCGGAGCCTCTAATACCGGGAAAGTTGGGGGGCAAGGTTCTGGGCAGAAGGATCCCCCATGGCTACTTCATGCATTTCTGCACCTGTGCTCTCTGAGTCATTTGTAGACTGGAGTGTGGGGCTGTTAGAGTTTGGGCATTGCTTTTCCGTTTTCTCCGCACAGCGCCCTCCCCCAGCCTTGTTTCTGTAGGCCCTACAGGAAGTCACCAAGGCAGTGACCCAGGTTCTGCATCTCCAGCTGCTGTTTATGTAATGAGTGTCCTGGTGCCGCTGCTGTGGCTGACATGATCCATGATGTTGGCATACCAATGAGGAAGTAAACAAAAGCAGCCATGTTAGTTTCAAGCCCTACTGGAAACACATTGGGGGGTGGAGGGGAGCTTCCGGAGGGAGAGCAGCACTCCCCTATCTCTGTGGACAAGGCCTGGGCGGCCGGCGATATCCGGACAGTGTCTCAACTGTTTGGATTATTCTGGATAAGCCCACTCTCCCTGTGTGGGAACCGCAGCCCGCTGTGTGCCTGTGTGTTTGTGTGGAACGCTCCTCCATGAACAAACCTGAAAGTATGTGTCTTCCTCACCCTGAGCCCTTTGCTCCCAGCCCAGCCCTATATCACAGCCCTCCCACATTTGGGGAGGGGAAGTGGAAGACGGAAAAAGAATCCTGTGGGTTTAAGGTTGAGCCGCCTTACAATCTGGTTTCAGGCAGCTGGCTCCCCTGGGCTGCCGGCTGAGTGATTACGGAACCACATCCCCTCCCATTGTATACACCCTGCAGCAGCGGCCAATGTCAAAACCGCCTTCCCCCTCCGGCCTGTGGGCCAGGCTTCGGAGCTGGACTGAGGCAATACTTCCGTCCCCTCTGGTGGAGGGGGGCTCCTCCTCGGTCCCTCCCCGGTCCCTCGGCTTTCAGAGTTGAGTCATCCCAGAGGAGGGGGGTTGGCCTGAGACTGTGTGAGCCATTTAAGAAGCCCAAGCGTGGGGCCTGGGGGTGAGGTTGGGCTTTGGTAGGACTGGGAGTGTTTCTGGGTGGGGGCCCCTGGAGGCTAGTTGAGGCCAGTGGGGAGTTTTGGGTATGAGGAAGCAGGATCCGGGGACGGCTGGAGATGGGGGCTGTTTCCTTTGGAGGGACAGTCAGAATGAGTCAGTGTTTAACCATTAAAAAACACACACAGACAGACAACTAACAAAAGGCAAGAGGGCTGCCACCAGCTGAGGGCAGGGACAACAAATAAAATTTGCTGTATAATTAGTTTCCAATCCGATGGGCGACCTCTGGGTTTTTGTGCCAGTGCGGGGCCTCTGGTTTCTTAAAGGAAGTGGGGGGGGGGAGAGGAGCCATTTCCACTCCCTCCCCACTAGGGTTAGAAAAGGCAGAAGCCCAGGGGGAAGCAGCTGAGCCCCAGGGCAGACAGAGCCCAGGTTTTCCTCAGTTCTGGAAGCTGCTACTGCTAATAGAGATGGGAGAGGAGGCTGGGGGAGGGCAGCGGCAGGAGCTGAGGCTCTCAGTGCTCAGTCCTGGGATTGGCAGGGAACGTGAGAGGAGGGGGAAATTGAAAGGTGGCTAAAAGGAACAGAGGAGGGGGCAGCAACCAGGGTGAGGCGTGTATGTGTGCCCCCACCCTAGGTTTTGCTCTTAGCTATGTCTGTGCTAGGGGTGTCTTTCGTTTGGGTGGGGGAGAAAACGTAATTATACCTAACTTAGTAGTAAGAGGGTATCTCTAGCTGTGTGTGATGGCAAGTGCCTTTGCCTTCAAATGCACCTGTCCTGGTTGTGTAGTTGGGGTGGGGGAGGGATGGCACACGCATGCAGAGGACATCCTGGGGTTTCCACCGGCAGGGCCCTGATCCCCAGCTCCTGGGAAGAACTGGAGGGGAGCAGGCCCTGAACTTTGTCAGCAGCTGGGTGCATGCGTGCGTGCATGCCTCTGTGTGTGTGTGTGTGTGTGTGTGTGTGTGTGTGTGTGTGTGTGTTAGTTCCTGTCCCTAGCGTGAGCAGGGACTCAGAAGTAGTGGGTTGCATCAGGGCCAGATGTGCAATTCTATTTGCTCAGCCAGCATCTGTGCCCCCCAGCCTGAGTCTCATCCCCCTCCTATTTGTCCTCCTCCAACTCCTCCACTCCAGTCCCTCAGGATTCTCTCTGGTGCCCCAAGGTGCTGGAGTTGGAAAGCCTTCAATAGCCAACACCACTCAGTATGAGTTGGAGTTAGTGCATGTGCAGGAAGGGAGGTCCCACCAAGGGGGAGGGAGGGAGCTTTGGAGAACTGAATGGAATAATCCATTTCATTCTCCATCCTCTCTGGGAAACAGGGGGAGGGGCCTTTTCCTGGGTCTCTCTTCCCTTGGGAATCAGTCCTAAAGGTCCTCTTCTGGTACCCTAGATGAGGGCAACAGAATTCTCCCCGATACAGAAGCATGGGACCTAGCACATGCCTTAAAATGAGGCTCTGCTTTTGTGCTTCTTCTGTCCTCCTGGGAGAGGGAACGGGGTGGCTACTGAAATGCCCTATTGGCTAGAAATAGAAAACCCTGATCAACCTCTCCCTGGTGGCCTCTACTTGCTTACTCAAAAGCACTCACATGTGCATGGGCCAGTGGCCTGGAGCGGGGCCCAGCGGGAAGGCAAGCAGGGCCTCCATTTGGTGGACTAGCCGGGGATCTCAGAGTTGGGCCTGTGAAGTCCACGGCCCCATTCTACACTTGGGAAGCCAGTGTGTAGGCCACATTGCCCTGAGGCCTGGATGCCCACTGCATGGGCCTCAGAGACCACTCTCTGGGTCATATCCAGATCCTAAATATGTCCTAAGGGCCTAAGATTAGGAATTTTAGGTGGGTGCAGGTCTGGCAGCCTTGGTGTTCAAATTCTCTTCCGTCCTCTAGGTTTAGGGGTTCTTCTGAGCAACATGGTACTGGCATGAGCTGTGAGCACCTCTATCTCATGACCCCCCTCAACATGGAAAGATGACTCAAGATAAGCTCCAGTTATCTTGTGTGAGGGGCTATGGAAGGGGTGTGTGTGTGTGTGTGTGTGTGTGTGTGTGTTCAAGTCATAGTTATGCCTGTGTCATTCCTAGGATCCCAAATCAAGGCTGGAAATGTTCCTTGCATTTTGGGGGGTTTAGAGTTGAGGTGTTCTTCACAGAGGGGATCCCACTGCTTGGGCCAGGAGGGGTTGCATGGGGCCCTGGGTCTCCACTCCATGTGCCTGCAGGAGTGAGGTTGTCCTGGTCTAGCTTACTCAGGCAGTGCAGAACCCGCTGCTGCCTCCTCCGCCACCATACCCCAGGGTGGGGAGGCTGTGTGTATTCAAGGCACAAGGGTCATAAGGGCCCCTTCCGGGACCATCCTGAGTTTTACACAGAAGAGGGCCTGGTTTGGCCTTGCTCCATGGGCCTCAGACAGAGGCCCACCCCCCTACCTCCTCTCCAGGATACTGCTGACACAGCCGGGCGCCTATCATGCACATCCTATTGATTCCTCTGCCTCCTGCACTCTGGGTAGCTGTGCATCCATGTCAGTCGGCAGGTGTGTGTAGCCCGCATGCCTGGCTGTGTCTCTCACATGTGACCAATTTTTTGTATTTCATGTGTGTATCTCTGAGAAGGAATGATGTGATTGACTGACTTAATTATGTAGTTGTCTATGTATGTGTGATGTGGGGTCAGAAAGATTGTGTGTGTGTGTGTGTGTGAACAAGCATGCCGCACACCTACGAGGTGAAGTTGAGTGTGTGTGTATGACTACTAGCATGACTCTGCTCAGGCTGTGGTTGGTGGTTGTGAGTCTGGTGCGACTTTTCTCACTTGGTGGGGTGGGAATTGGGGAAGGAAGGGGGAGATGGGATTCACCTTAGGGTGAGCTTATTGCTTGTGGCAGCATCAGAGGTAGCAGCCTGGATGGATCCTGCGATGCTGTTTTGGGGGCAGTCTGGGTGGGCATAGAAAGAAGGTGAGCCTGATTTGGGCCCCTACCCTGGATTAAGCAGGCAGCCTCATCCCTGGCTCTGGAAAAGCCTTCCTTCCCGGCTGGCCTGGCATTCAAACCCAGACAAAGGGGGGCTTTCTCTCTCGCCTCTTTGTTCTGCTGCCCCAGAGCACTGCTCTCTGCATGGCAAAAGCTAATTTGACTCTGCAGCTGGGAAACCCTCTCTGGGGTCTGCCGGGGCCTGCCTCCCAGGTGCTGCCTTTCTTCCTGCCCTGGCTTCTGCCCTGTAACCTCCTCTCTCTGGGACTGCGGTTGCCCCAGCCTGGAGATTCACAAGGTAGCCCAAGGCAGGAGCTGAGGCACGAAAGGGGCAACTGTGGCGGTCAGAAGCTGCTCTGAGACAAGGGGAGAGTGCTGTGGCCCGGGAGAGAGGATGCTAACGTATTCCTGGGAGGAGGTCCTAAGTGGGAGAGTGGGGAGTAAATTTGCAGCTGGGGAGGAGTTAGGATAGGGTAGCTCTGGAGCAGGGATTGCGGCCAGAGCTGGAGCCAGCATGAGAGTCATCTGGGCAGGGGTCTGAGTGGCTTAGCTCCCTCTTTCTGCCCCCACCCTCCTACCACAGGGGCTGTTGGACCCAGCCCTGGCTTTGTCTGAAATCCTCAAGCCTGCTTCTGGCCCAGCCCCTGGGGCCCTGTTCCCTCCTGACCTTGCTTCTCTTCAAGGTTGACTTGTGGGTTTTATTATTATTTATTAACTTTTATACAGCCTAGAGTCTCCATGGCCTCACCCGTCTGCCCAGTCCAGTCTGACACCAAAAATGCCAGTTGGGCCTGGCCAGTCAGGCTTTACAGGGACACGAGGCTTTCCCAGGGTAGGAAAGGGGGCTTGTGATTGTCCCCTCTCCAGGTTGGGAGGGCATCAGAGGGAACGGTTCAAGGCGCAGAGTCTAGAACACTAGGTGACAGGTATGAGAAGTAGGATGTTCTGGGGCCTGGGAGAAATGAGAATAGCGTGCTGTGAAGCCTTCTTGATGCTTTTGCCCTCGCAGATTCAGGAGCAGACCATGGAAGGCCCGAGGCCCTCAGGGACAGAGACAGGCGGGAGCAGGTCCCATCTGGACCAGGACCTGCGGAGCGGGGCTGGGGATCATGTTGTCCTTCCTGCTGGAGGTGGCCTGGTCCCTCAAGTGCTTCTGGTCTAGACCATAGTTTCCCACTGTGCTCCTTCCCACTCCCCTCCTGCACACCTGAGGTGTGCCACGGCGCAGGTTTACTGTGGCTGGGAGACGTTTATAAAGTGCCCTCCACCCCACATGGAGAGCCCTTGCCTGAATCAAGGTGGGATGATCTCAGCTGTGGCTTTTTCCCTCTGGTCTCAGCAATTCCCTGGAGGTTGAGATGGAAAGAGGCTGCTGGTAGCAGAGAGGGGTCCAGGTCTTGCTTCCTCTGTTCCCCATCCTCCAGCTTCTCAGCCACCTGATTCAGGCGTTTGATGTAACGGAGATGAGAGGTAATGAAGGGGGCAGCAAGTTTCCCCAATTTCCCAGTCCCTGCGGTGGCAGTAGTCCCCAACCCCCTGCATTCCCCTAGGTCAGTGGCCAGCAAACTCATTAGTCAACAGAGCGGCAAACCGCGGCTCATGAGCTACAGTTTGCCGACCACTGCCCTAGGTGTTATCTGTGGCAGGATTAAGATCACCTGGCCCCAAGGAGGGCATTCCCTGCAAAGGTGAGCTGGCCAGCATGGACCCCCTCTCCTACCTCTGCAGCAAAGATAGGAGCCCAAGGGCCTCTGAGCTGGGGGAGGGGAAATGGAAAACGCAGCCACCTACTAGGGAGTGTGGCACTACCTTTACTAGGCCTGGCCTGGGCTCCCACCGCAGAGGGCTGTGGGCAGGCAGGAACCAGGACCTGGGACTGGTGAAGCTAAGAGAAGATGCTGCAGGGTCCCAGGGTAGAAGCGCTGCCAGAAAAGGCTCTGAGAAACGCCTATAAGAAGAGAGAAAGGGCTAAGAGCCCCCAGGACTGGACAGGAGGTGCCTCCCATGGCTCTGCCCTGAGGGGTCAACCATGAACTCCCAGAAAGGGCTTCAGGGAGCAAGGGAGGGGCTTCCCACTGGTCTGGAGGTGGGAGCAGAGCAGCTCCATTCCTATCCTCTGAGGGAAGCTGGGCTGGGAACCCACCTGGGCCGCCCTTTCCCACCCCTCATTTGGGACTCAGCCCCAGGTACACACTAATCAGTGAGTTTGAGCAGGGATCCTTGGTGATAGGGGCTTGGGACATGGGACCTGGGCTTTCAGATATCCAGGGCATTGAGAAGGCAAGCGTGGCCTGAAGCCTGAGATGCATGGGGGTGGAGGGGGGGAATCTTCCTGTGTGTGTGTGTACAAGATCTCCAGCAGGCAAACATCTGAGGGCCAGTTGCTACAGGGGAGGTAAAAAGGCATTATGTCCCTAAGAGGGTGTCCTGGCCACCTTGCCTTTATGGCAGGCCTCCCTCAATTGTCTGGGGCCTTCAGGAAGTCCAGCCTTCTCCCGGAAGGGGGTTGGATGCAAGTACCCTTGCACCTGGTACAGCACTCTGCATGAGGTATTCGAAGGGCCCAGAGACAGTATGTGTGATTGTGTGTGTGTGCATGTATCTGGGCCATACACTGAGGCGCTGCCTGCTCTGCACACAACTGTGGGCTGCTTCCCAGGTGGGGAGGACCCATGACTACTACCTACCTCCATTCCTGCCCCCACCCAGCAGTGTTTCTGAACAGGTATCCAGTCCCAGATTGGCAACAGATACCTGTGCATGTTGGGCTAGTGTGGGAGCCTGCTGGAAGGGCAAGTGCTGGGGGCAGGGTCTCCTAGGGCTGGTTCTTAGAGGTCCTGTCGGGGTCATTGAAAGGTTAAGTTTTTCAGGGAGGTTGCCCCAGGCTTCCCCAGCTTAGCTAAGAGCCTCCCCTCCATGTCCTCCTCTCCTCGGGGTTCTGGTGTTTTGTTTAGCCACCAACACAAAAGGGGGTCACTGAACTCCTTATTGGCCTAATGGGGTGGGGAGTGAGAAAGGGATTGGTGGCAGGTTGGGAAGCCATTGGGTGTGGATGGGAGCGGGAATCAAGGCATCAAACTTGAGGGTCACTCCAGGGCCCACACAGAGGAAGAAAAAGAATTGTTCCTTGTTGAGTGCACACTCACTGTGAGCAAGGCTCTGTGCAATTCGATTTGCAAACCTTACATTTTGGGTTTATTCAGTAAACATATGCATCTGTAGGGTGCTGGGGCCTTTGTGTGGCCTGGCTCAGAAGGAAGATGAAAAAAGATAGCAGCAAAGCCCTGTTTTCGAGAGGCCTTGAGTTTTGTAGGGAGATCAAACCACGGTTTATGAAACAAATTACAGAATAATGTATCCTATAGATCTTTCTGGGATGGTGGCTGTTTTGTCTCTTTAATACTCAATACATTAGCCAGTAGCTATATGCAGATATTGAGCACTTAAACTGAAGCTGGTGCAACTGAAGCACTGATGTTTAATTTCACTTACTTTTAATTAAAGTTAAATAGTCATATGTGATTAGTGGCCACCATATTGGACAGCAGAGCTATAGAAGGCAGGCAGAATGTGACAACCCCTTGCATGGCCAGGACTGGGAGGGACCTGAATAAACTCTGAGCAGGGGTCCGGGTGAGTTTCCTAGAGGAGTGGGGTCTTGAAGGATAGACAAGGAGAGGGAAGAGGCACTGTGGACTGCAGAAAACCATCCACACGGTGCAAGGAGTTCAAATGTGCACAGTGTTGGGGACAGAATACTATCAGGTCTTAAAAGAACTTTCATTATCACGCTAAAATGTTTGGAAGGAGGGAGTCATAGAGGGTTCTTGAGCAGGAGCAAGACCCTATTTGAAGAGGTATGTCTGGTGAAGGGGGATGACAGGAAGGATGGAGCAGCTGGGATGGGCGAGGCTGGGAGGATAGGGGTTGTAGAGATAGGATGTGAAGGGCTGAAATAGTCCAGCACCTTCCAGCACACTGGCCTCAGATCTTAGGAGAGCCAGTGTCTCCTTCCCATCGGGGTCCAACTGAGGGGCTGAGGCAGTTAGCAAGGACTTCAGAGGCCTGGCTCTCAGAACAAGGGCTGGGGGGCGCTGGCTTGATGCTCCCAAGTGTAAGGTTGTTTGACCCTCTGCTTAGGGCACTGATCTCTAAACTAGGGCTCCCAGAGGCAGCATGCCTTGGATAAGAACTGCCTGTCGGAGTAGCTCAGGTAGTTGAGTGTCATCAGTTCACCAAAGGATTTGCTGTTCCCTTCCTGGTCAGGGCACATACCAGGGATATGGCTTTGATCCCCAATCCCTCTTTCTTTCCTTCCCTCCTATGTGCCCTCTCTCCCTTTTTCCCTTCTTCTCTCTAAGCATGTACTTGAGTGAGGATTAAAAAAAATAGCCCTGGCTGGTGTGTTCAGTTGGTTGGGCTGGTGTGGCTCAGTTGGTCAGCCGGGCACTGGATTCCTGGTTCTATTCCTGGGCACGGCACATGCTTGAGTGGTGGGCTAGATCCTCCGTGGGGAGCAAACAGGAGGCAGCCCTCAATGTTACTCTTTCACATCAATGTTTTTCTCTTCTCCCTCCCCCTCCCCCCCTCTAAATCAGTAAACTTTCTTTAAAAACATAATTAATTAAATCTTATAAAAAGAAACAGACCTGCCAGGTCACCTAAGTTTGTATCTCGGCTCTGCCACTTACTAACTGTGTACTTTGGATAAATTACTTAACCTCTCTGGTTTCCTCTTCCCTGAAATGAGGATAATAATAGTACTTATCTCATAGCATTACGGGAATGATAAGATTCTTCGGAGGTGCGGGAGGGATGCTTGGAACCAAGACTGGCCTGCCCCTGCCCTCAGAAAGCTCATGGTTTAGAAATGTGTGAGAAGCTATTCCAGGCTTTCTTTTCCTGGGAACAGGCTGGCCCGACAGTGACACCAGCCAGGCCTCTGGGATTGCACGAGGGCCAGAAGAGGTTGGATGGCAGAAGTTTTCGGTCATCTGGGTCAAGGATCTATAGGATGAGCCTGTTCTATAGAGGGGAGGTTGGTGCTCACCCATCCTTGGTAAGCAATGGAGCTGCAGTCCCTCTTATGCCCCTGCCTCATCTATCCCTGCAGAAGATGCTGATGAAGCAGCAGGACCGACTGGAGGAGCGAGAGCAGGACATCGAGGACCAGCTGTACAAACTCGAGTCAGACAAGCGCCTCGTGGAGGTAGCTAAGCCCAAGTTCATGGTGTGGGGTGGGGGCTGCTTGGGTGCAGGGCCTTGGGCTAATCCTTATTTGGGCTAGGATCTGTTGTGTGGTCAGCTCTGTGCCAGAACCCTTTGGTCAGCCATTCCGTGAACTGTTAGTTGCCCTGAGGAACCCTGGGCAGTCTGGGGGTTTGGGGTCCTAGACTACCATCCAGGATGTAAGACAGGCAGAAGGGGCAGCCAGTGGTCCCCAATACTCACCTGCCCGCCCACTCTTGCCCCCTGTGCCCGCAGGAGAAGGTGAGCCAACTCAAGGAAGAAGTGCGGCTGCAGTATGAGAAACTGCATCAGCTGCTGGATGAGGACCTGGGCCAGACAGTGGAGGTTCTGGACAAGGCCCAGGCCAAGTTCTGCAGCGAGAATGCAGCGCAGGCGCTGCACCTTGGGGAACGCATGCAGGAGGCCAAGAAGCTGCTGGGCTCCTTGCAGCTGCTCTTCGACAAGACAGAGGACGTCAGCTTCATGAAGGTGGGCTGGGCCCGGGCTGGCTGGTGGGACCCAGGGCCATTCCTAAAGTGGAGCCCGCAATTCTTTTTTAAAAAACATGTTTGTTGTTAAAAAAAAACATGTTTTTGTTTTTAATTGATTTTAGAGAGAGAGGAAAAGAGAGGGATAAAGAGATAGAAACATTGATCATTTGCCCCCTGTATACTCCCCACTGGGGATCAAGCCCGCAACCCGGGCATGTGCCCTGACCAGGAATCAAACAAGCAATTTCTTAATTCATGGGTTGAAAGCCTCTGAGCCACGCCGGCCGGGCAAGTCTGCGATTCTTTATTCCAACCAGTTCCCCCTCCAGTGTGCTCACAGGAGCCACCCTGTTCCTTCCAGCTTTGTGACCTTGGGCAAGTCCTATGTTCCTCATGCCTCAGTTCCCTCACACATCAAATGAGGTTGATAATACAGATCTACTCTCCTTTATCCTCAATTCCAAATTTTAGTAATCTCTGCATATTCAAAGAAAAAAATTCTGGCAAAAATTGACCTGAACTGATGTTGGCAATGTTTGGTCTTTATCTCACCTGGTACACATATTCAAACATTTTGCTACAGAAACATTGATGTATTGAATTGTGGTGCCTACTGGGGGGTGATAGGTAATATATGGTACAGGCACTATATTTCCCTTCTGAAATCCAAATAATTCCACATCTGGCCCCAAAGATTTCAGATAAGAGGACTGAGTGCCTGCAAACCTTCCTTCTAGGGTAGTTGTGTGGATAAAATGATGGACATATAAGAAACACTTGCAATATTGCCTGTCACATAGTAAGTGCTCAATAGATGTTAGCTCTTCTTCTAAAAAAGCAAACACCAGCACTATCCCGCCACCACCCGGCCACACTGTAGCCTAGGGCTGCCCTGCCTGGGGAGAGAGAGGATAGGGCAGTTCTTGTCTTCCCCTCTCCCATGCTGCCTTTTCCACTGACCACCTTTTCTCTCTCCCTAGAACACCAAGTCTGTGAAAATCCTAATGGACAGGTGAGCGGGTGGTTCCTAGCTCGAAGGGGAACACATCTTGGGAGGGTCAGGCCCATGGGGCAGGGGGAGGTAGGGCGAGCTCCCCGGTGATACCTCCTCACAGCAGATGCCCCGTCTACTGCCCCCAGGACCCAGACCTGCACGGGCAACAGCCTTTCTCCCCCTAAGATCGGCCACCTGAACTCCAAGCTCTTCCTGAACGAGGTGGCCAAGAAGGAGAAGCAGCTGCGGAAGATGCTAGAAGGTGAGGGTGGGGTCTTCAATGGAAGGGAGAGAGCCCTTTGGGCAGGGGTATATGCTAGAGCCTTCTCTCTGCGAGGCAGCATGGCCTTGTTAGGTGGACCTTCCTCCATGTCCTGGCTTTGCACTTCTACCTGTGGAACTTGGGGCAAGCCATCTTACCTCCCTGAGCCTCAGTCTCTTCAACTGTAAAATGGGAACAATAGTATCTATTTGCTAAGGGAGCAGTGAGCACCAGCCAAGGTGACGCTGACATAGGGTGCTTGGTCCTATAGATGAGACAGGGCCGCATGGGTGAGGAGGATGTGAACTTCATTGTTTTTTGTCCCAAACTCTCCACAGGCCCCTTCAGCACACCGGTGCCCTTCCTGCAAAGCGTCCCCCTGTACCCTTGTGGCGTGAGCAGCTCTGGGGCGGAAAAGCGCAAGCACTCAATGGCCTTCCCTGAGGCCAGCTTCCTAGAGACATCGTCGGGCCCTGTGGGCAGCCAGTATGGGGCAGCGGGCACAGCCAGCGGCGAGGGCCAGTCAGGGCAGCCCCTGGGGCCCTGCAGCTCCACGCAGCACTTGGTGGCCCTGCCAGGAGGCGCCCAACCAGTGCACTCAAGTCCTGTGTTCCCCCCATCGCAGTACCCCAATGGCTCCGCCGCCCAGCAGCCCATGCTTCCCCAGTATGGCGGCCGCAAGATTCTCGTCTGCTCCGTGGACAACTGTTACTGTTCTTCCGTGGCCAATCATGGCAGCCACCAGCCCTACCCCCGCTCCGGCCATTTTCCCTGGACAGTGCCCTCGCAGGAGTACTCACACCCGCTCCCACCTGCACCCTCCGTCCCCCAGTCCCTCCCTGGCCTGGCCGTCAGAGACTGGCTCGACGCCTCCCAGCAGCCTGGCCACCAGGATTTCTACAGGGTGTATGGGCAGCCATCCACCAAACACTACGTGACGAGCTAACCCCACGCGGGCGGGGGGGCGCTGGGGAACCTTCCCCCCCAGCCCCCAGTGGCTCGGGGATTATGCATCAGAGACCTGTCCTTCTACCTTCCTGTCCTCCCTCCTTTCCCCCGAGTCCTGTCCTTTTGGATTTGTTTTGTTTTGGGCTTTGTTTTTGATTTTTTTTTTATTACGAATCTGGACGTGGAGTGACAGTGGGAGCTGGTCTGGGCTGGGGCCGCAGGTGGTCCTGGAGTTGGGAAAGCGTCTACCTCAAGGCGCTGAGCTCTCTCTCTGTCCCTCCTTTGTTCTTCCACGCCTTCTCCTCCTCACCCCTGTGGCTGGAAGGAGCCTCAGCTTTCCCTAAAGCCTTGAGGGGTGGGGGCAACCCTCCTCACCCAGCCCTGGGAGGAAGGACCAGTGCCCACTGGTCTGCTTCTCTTGTTTTTTCTTTTGGGCAGTTTGATCACTGACTGAGTAAGAAATGACCTGTAGATTGTGGGGCTTTTGTTTTTTAATTTTTTTAAAACCAAGAATGATTTCTCCTGCTTCTTTCTTCTCACCATCCTCCCAGACGAGTTCAAAGGCCACTTCTCAAGCAGCTTTTGGCACCTTCAGCCTCAGAGTGGAATCTTACAGACAGGAACCCCATATCCAGGAAAGAAAAGAAGGAACTTTGCCAATAATAGTGACCACAGCAAAAGCAAATAATAATAATATTAATAATAATAAAGAGAAATAAAAGAAATAATTAAATAAAGAAACATAGCACAGCCCTTGTTGAGGTCAGTGGGGTAAGAGGGGCTGCCCTGAGTTGGGTCCCTGCCTGGGTTTTGACACAGCGACTTCCTGTAGTGAGCACTTTGTATGAATCGTGGACTTCCTGTTCTCAAGGCGCAGGTATTCTGTAATCTGTCTAGAGCACACACCGACATCCGAGTTCTAATAAACAATGGCGCAGTCCCACTCCCTGCCTCGCCTCTGACCCAACTCCTCAGCCTGGGGTCTCTGGGCATTGGGTGGGGAGGGGCCCTCTAGGAATGGCAGCCCCTGCCCTCCTTGACTTGATTCTCTTCTGGCTCTAGCTTGTTCCGGGCCTGTGACTGTCCACCCGTAAGGCTCTGATTGCATCTACTCGGCCTGGGTTCATTTGGGAAACCTTGGCTGAGGGTCTCCCGTGTCCAGCCCTCTGCTGCATAGGCCCTGGCATCTTTGAGGTCCTTGGCGAGGACAGACAAAACAAGAACCCTTTCTATGAGTCTTGCAAAGTTGACCTTCATTGAGCACATGCTAAGTGCTAGGCACTGCATAAGCAGAGCAAGACCCTGTCTTGGAATTTAGTGTAACTGGGCCTTGCCCCCCATTGGGAGAGTGGGGTCACTCAGCTTTGGTGGCGGGCTCTGGCCCCTGAGCATGGAAGAAGAGCGGCAGGACAATCTGTGGCTCTGGGCGGCATGGGGTAGGGTAGCAACAAGAGAAGCACATCCCTCTCCCCTTTGGCAGAGCTGCTCCAAGTCTAGCATGTCTGGGAGCTTGCTGAAGGGCTGGGTCTTAGATCCCCACTTAGACTGTTGGAATTACTGAGCTCCCAGGAATCTGCACTTTTAACTCCCCAGTAATACTGACAGATCCTGGGGTTTCAGGAGTGCAGCCACAAGGGACTGCCCAGGCTCCTGCAGGACACAGGAGCCCCTGGGTGGGAGGAGGGTGTGGGGCACACCAAAGGCCCTTCTGCTTTGCAGGGGAGCTGACCTCTAAAAAGGATCTCTGGTTTGTTGCCAAATACTGCATGGATCTGCTCATGTTGTAAAGCAGCCTGCACCCTTCCATAGAGAAGTCGGGGTAGAAATCGGCCTGAGCGCCACCTGCCCCGGAAGCTTAGAGCCAGCTGCGTAGAAGTCCCTGCCAGGGGTCCATGCCTCACAGACCCCTAGTCGCCCCCTTCTCAGAAAAAAAGGAGACCCAGGTTGGAGGACATGGTCAGGCCAGTTGGGCCGGCCAGGCCAAACCAGTCTAGGCCCTGCTAAGTACCTCCGTCCTGTCCTGTGGGAGGAGAAAATGACTGGGGTGGGTGGGCCCTGGTTGCATGGCTCCCCCTTTCCACTTGGGCAAGGAGCCAGGAGCAGGATGACAACAGCTGGCCTGCCCCTTCCCTTCCCCTGCACCTGCTTAGGGCTAAAGAGAGGGGGCAGATGGCTGGAGCGCGCACCCGCCCGCTGGGGTGGAAGGATGCCTGGGGCAGGTGGTGGTGGACAGATAGAGGCTGAGCTCCACCACATCTGTTCCCGTCTCACTGCCCCTTTCTCTGGTTGTCGGGAACGCTGGGGCATTCCTGTGCCAGGGGGTGGAAGCCGCTTGCTTTCCCACCGGGCCCGGTTTTGCGTTGGCGGGCAGGCGGGCCCCTGCCCCAGGTACAGGCATCAGATTGGGAGAGAGCAGACTCAGGTGGCGGCGGGATGGGCCTGAGCCCCCACACCTGTGCCGCTCTGAGAGGCGGGATGGGCCTGAGCCCCCACACCTGTGCGGGCTCTGAGAGCCGGGCCCACACAATTACTCACTCCGGCCCCGGGCAAAACGGCCAGCCGCCCCGAGTGTGGCCTGGGGTGCCCGGCCGCCAGGGAGGCCGGGAGACCTCGCCCCATCCAGCTGTCCCCAGCCACCCAGCTGTCCCCGGCTTTGTAGGAGCAGCTGTCACCCACTTCCCCAATGGCCAGGGGCAGAGGGGGCCCAGAGAGAGCTGGAAGTGCCCAGGACGCCGGCCTGCTGGAGAAGGTGTGTGTGTGGGGTGGGGATGGGGTGTGTGTTGGGGGGTGGAATCCGCGGCCAGCACCTCTGGTGTGGGCGCTCAGGCACCTCTTGCACCCACAGGCACGCCCTGGCCTCCTCCCGCCTCCCCCACAGAGGAGCCTTTCCGGGAAGGGCTGGGTGTTGAGAGCGTGTCTACCCCACCCCACCGAGGAGGGGTGCGGGTGGGGGTGGGGGTGCGGTGGGGGGGGGCCGCAGCTCCTGTGGCCCAGATGTAGGAGGGCGGGGGGCGGGGGGCGACCCCCGGGGGCTGCCTGAGCCAGCCACCCGCCGGCCCCGCTCTTTCAAGTCGCTGCCTCCCCCGTCCCAGCCCGGAGCCGAGCAGCTGCACCCCGCTCCCGCCCGGCCTCTCTCCCAGCTGTCCTTGGGGTGGGGCTGGGCAGCTGGGAAACAGCTGCAAGGTGGGGGGCGGGAGGGGGGCGGCACTCGGGTGCCCCCCGCAACAGCCGGAAACAGGCTCCGTGCCCAGGATGCGGCGCAGGGGGCCGGGCCTGGGGGCGCGTCGCTCCCGCCCCTCCCCCCGCGCATCTGGCCGGGCCAGCTGAGCGCCGGGGGACCCCGATCAAAGCCCCTCCCGGCTTCAAAGGCCCCCGGGGCGGCGGCGGCGGCGGCGGCGGGCACCGCTGCGTCAGGCTGCGCGCCCTCCTCCGGCCCAGACCCTGCGCTCAGCCTCCCTCCGCGCCCTCCCCGCCGCGCGCACCACCCGCCGCCCCCCTCAGCCTCGTTTCCCCCGCTGAGGGTGGGGGAGCCGTGACCGCCCTCAGGAGCAGACCTGGCGCCTGGGGGGTTCCCGGCCCGCCTTTGCAGCGGGCCAGTTCCGGGGTGGGGGTGGAGGTGGGGATGGGGGTGGGGATGGTCATGTTCTTGCTCACCCTAGGCCTCAGAGAGAGGGGGCCTGCTGCGCTTGCTGGGGCTGTGGGGTGCAGGGACGTGGGAAAGGACCTCACCACACGTTAGCTCATCTTCACTTAGAGTCTAAGTCTTAGCCCCTCTTCTAAGTGAGCGTCTGCCTGTGAGGTTTGGGAAACCCTGACTGGGAGGTGCTTGGAAACTGAGGTCTCTAGAGACTGGGGTCCTGGTCCCGTTCTAGGGCCCTCTGCATCCTCTCTGTGTGAGTGGAAGGGGCAAGGATGACCCTGAGGGCACTCTGGGGGTGCCCTTCCCGCCTCGGTGCTGAAGTGCGGAGGCAAGGCCCGGGACTCAGGCTCAGATCCCAGAACCCGCACTGGAGGCTGAGGGCGCGGGGAGCAGATCCCAGCTGGGGCAGAAGGCTCCGGCCAGCGGGGAGGGACAGCTGGCCTAGGAACAGCCGCTTCTTCCTTCAGCTTCTCTCTTTCTTTCCCAGCACCCCCCACCCCCCACCCCCGTTTCCACCTGCCCCCCAAAGGCTTTCCTCCCTTCCAGGAGAGGTTGTCTTCATCTGTGCTTTAACTCCTCCAGTGACAGGGAACTACAACCTCAAGACCCCCTTTCTGCAGTGAAAGCTTTGACAGAAACAAATGGAAATCTCTGGGCAGAGCTTCGGTGGCCTCCACCCTGTGGTCCACGGTGGATGGGAATCCTGCCCTGAGGGAAGCCCTCAGCGGCCCAGAGCTGCTTCTCTCATTCCCCTGTGCCTGGCACCTGTGCTGCAGGGACTTGGCAATGGGCCGTACCCGGCCTTCTGCACTGGGGGTCTGAATGTTTCCTCCACAGGTGACCGGTGTTTAAAAAATGCTTTGTGGCTGATTCCTCTGAACGGAGATATTTATTTATCCTTGCACTAGATCTTTCATAATTGGATGTTTCTTTTTTAAAAAAATATATTTTATTGACTTTTTACAGAGAGGAAGAAAGAGGGATAGAGAGTTAGAAACATCGATGAGAGAGAAACATCTATCAGCTGCCTCCCACACACCTGCTACTGGGGATGTGCCCGCAACTAAGGTACATGCCCTTGACCGGAATCCAACCTGGGACCCTTCAGTCCACAGGCTGACGCTCTATCCACTGAGCCAAACCGGTTTCAGCTATTTATTATTACTATTATGGTTATTTACATTCAGGAAGAAGAGGGTGAGGTGTGAAGTGGTGGGTGGAAGTTTCTAACAGCTTGTAGGATGAGGGGGGAGGGGTTAGGGATGACACAGGCAACATCTCAAAACTGCAGGTCAGAAGCGAAATGAGGGAGCAGGCTTCCAAGAACTGTGTGGGAAGGGTGTCACCGACTTCTGGTCTACCTGGAAACAGGCAGTGAGTCACCTGGCATGTGGATGCCCAGGCTGCCTGGTTGTAGACTGGGTGTTGTCATCAAGCACTCGCCATGTCGCAGGGCACTGAGGGAGGGAGCATCGATGCAAACGGGCAGCAGCTCCAGGCCTCACCAATGGGGACTGTACAGCCACACCGAACGCCATCCCTGCCACTGCAGCTCCGGGGCTCCACCCATCACAGCCTACGCTTACTGGCTTACTCGTCCTCCAGCAGCCCCTGAGGCTCCTCTGATCCCTCTGCCTGGTTGTCTACTAGACCTGGAACCCTGCCCCCCTCCCCCGCCCCCATGTACCTCTCTCCACCCTCTCCAGAGTGAGGAGTAATGAAATGACCCATGTAAAGTGCCATGTTTGTGCTGGCAAGGTCCGTTTTCAGGCACCGATAGCGATCACAATGTTTATGTTTCTTTGAGCCGATCCCACTCCCATGCACGTAACGTTCTTAGTCGGTATTTTAACTAACTGGTTACAAGCTGCATAGCTGACACGTCCAACCAGCCTGTGTGTCCCCGAGGACATGAAATATTAGTCATTTTTGATTTTCCAGAGCCTAGCACAGTACCTGCTTCATTCCTTCACTCAGTCATTCACTCAGCAGGTTATTTATTGAGGTTCTTGTAACGCTGGGCCCTGTTCCAAAATTGGGGATATTTTGGTGAACAAAACAAACTCTGCCTCCTTGGAACTGATAATTTAGTGAGGAAGACACAGGTGACAAACAATGAACCAATAAATGTGAGTTGGCGAGAAGTGCTATGAAGGAAAGTAAAGCAAGGGGTGAGGGGGGGGGGCAGGGTGTGTCAGCAGAAGAGAGAGGGTATGGCAGTCTTTATACAGGGAAGTGGGCAGGGCAGGTGACATTGAGCAGAGACTCCAGAACGGAGGAGGCAAGGTCTGGGGCTCTTTGGAGCAGGCGTATTCCAGGAAGAGGGAACAAGTGTTGCCTGGGGCAGATGATGCTTGTTTCAGGAATAGCAGGAGGGTGAGTGTGGATGGAAAGGGTGAGTAAGGGGCAGAAGAGTGAGTGATGAGGTCAGAAAGGCGTGAGGGAACAGGGCCATGACATAGATATTGTGAGTGCTTTGTCTCTGCCCCAGAGATATCTGCTGAGTAAACGAGTGAATGGACAATGAGTGAACGAATGCCAAATGCCTCAGCTGTCAGGGCTCTGGGAGTTGTATGGGAGCTAGTGGCCTCGAAGGTACCAGATCACCTTCCTGGGGGGCCTGGAAAAAAAGAGGCAAGGAAAACACAAAAGGGAGGGAGACAACCCAGGGAGGAGGTGCTGTGAGCACCGGTGGGGAAATAAAATTGGGGGGTGCGGTTGAGGGGCAGGGAGGATAGCTCATCGGAAGCTCAGGGTAAGGGTGCCAGTCCAGGATTGGCAGGTCTATAAAAAGGTTTGGGGTCAGATCAGAGGAGCCTTGAATGACAGGATAACCAGTGTGGCCTTGGGGGCCCCATCGCAGCAGGGCCTCTGAAGGCATCTGAGTGGGAGAACTGCATTTCAGAACCAAGTGGGTGAGTGGCCAGGCAGGAGGCGGGCGACTTGGTGGCAAGCGAGGAGGCAGCAGCAGGTCCAGCTCAGGGAGGAGGTGAGGTGCAGGGGGCACGAAGGACGGCGATGGCGGCCGGTCCTGCCTCGCAGGTCAAGGGATGGAAGCCCAGATCAGGCCTTTCCTTCCCTGCCAGCCAGGCCTGGGCCCCAGAGTCAGCAGAAAACTCCAGCCCCGGGAGGCGGCGGCTCGGAGCCAGAAGCTGCTGAGGGAGCACTGGCAGCAAGATGCCATTGTACGTCCGCAATCAAGATCCTTCAGAGGAAATCAAAAGCACCAACTGGGGAAATGAAGTGTGCACTCTCTTCTTCTCTCTCAAACACACACACACACACACACACACACACACACACTTCGGCCTCCAAAATGGGTCAAGTGAAGGCTGTGGGCGTGGGCTGTGGAGGGAGGGGGGAGGGAGGGAGGCCCAGGGCTGGGAGCAGCCTGGGTGCTGTGCCCACTCACCCTTCTGGCGGAGGGGATGGTAGCAGCTGCAGGGTTGGGTGGGACGTGAGGATAAATATACACCTCCCCATGCATATGGATAATGCACACAGCTGCCCTGCCTGCTTTGCGTTCATTAGGACCAACTGTTTCAGGAGCGGTGGCAGGCGGGCGGGCGGGGGTAATGTGCCCATTCACAGACCGGGGGTAGGGGGCTGCCTGCAGCTGTGCAGACACCTCCTTCCCCCCCTACCCCCTGCCTGGATCAGCTTCCCAGCCCTTTCCTCCCTCTTTTTCTTCCTTCCAACTCACCACTCTGGCAGATCTGGGGGTCTCAGGGTGGGAAAGGGGGCTGGGGGGCTGGCTGACTCCTCACAGGAGCTGGGGAATTACAGGGAGAGCTTGCAGCCCCTGGCCCAGGATGGGCTGTTGCTTACAAACCCAAGTTCCTTTTCCCCTTCTCCCCAAACGCCATCTGCAGCTTGCAGGCAGGAAGAGGTCTGGGCCTGTCATCTGGAGGCTCCGGGGAGGCCCCACTCACGCTCACAAGATCTGGGCCCCGGACATTCCAAGGGCGAAGGGGTGGTTTCATCTTGGCAGCGAGTGCTAGGCTCCAACTCCCCAGAGCAGGTCACCCAGGTGACGGTGAGGACTGGGTGGGGTGGCGGGG
The DNA here is from genome assembly GCA_011751065.1 of Lasiurus cinereus. Lineage (NCBI taxonomy): Eukaryota > Metazoa > Chordata > Mammalia > Chiroptera > Vespertilionidae > Lasiurus > Lasiurus cinereus. Next base: position 16,037,069 of record JAAGEH010000038.1, on the reverse strand, counting down.
AGGGGGAGGCGGGTATTGAGAGCCAGCCTGGTTGGTGTACTGGTCAGGGCTGTGCAGCTTTGGCCCTACACAAGGCCACGCCGCTGAAGGGCCCTCGGCTAGTGCCGAGCCTTGCACCCTGGTGTGCGCACCCTCTCCCATACGGGCCAGCGGTGGCCCAGGTGACAGGCCTGTCTAGTCTCAGCAACATGAGTTAACAAGGCAAAGAAAGACGGTGGGTGGGCCGTGGCCTCGTGCCTGTGTCTGCAGGGGCCCTTCTCTGTCCCCTGCAGTAGTCTAAGTGGGCACAGGCTGGGTGGGGGCCCCTGAGCCCTGGGAGAGAATGGAGGCAGCTGAGGCCGGGTCAGGGCCCAAGGAGTCACAGCTATCTTGGTTGTCAGTTTGTGGCTGGGGCCCCTGCCCCCTCCGCTGGTGGCCTCCAGAGCAGCAGTCCCCCCTGGGATGGGGAAGGGTCTTGTGAGTCCTGAAGAGCGGGGGGCACCAAGAAAGGTCAGCCTGTTTCCTGGAGCTCAGCAGGTCATGGCCCTTCGTGTAGTCAAGAAGGCATCCTAGCCGAAACCGGTTTGGCTCAGTGGATAGAGCTTCGGCCTGGGGACTGAGAGGTCCCAGGTTCGATTCCGATCAAGGGCATGTATCTTGGTTGGGCACATCCCCAGTAGGAGATGTGCAGGAGGCGGCTTATCGATGTCCCTCTCTCTCATCGATGTTTCTAACTCTCTATCCCTCTCCTTTCCTCTCTGTAAAAAATCAGTAAAATATATTTTAAAAAAAGAAGAAGAAGAAGGTGTGCTGGAGGAAAACGGGCTTTGGAGCGGGCAGGAATCCCAGCCACACCATTTCCTGGCTGTGAGATTCCAGCAAGTAGCTTACCCTCTGAAGGCCTTGGTTTCCTCAACGGGGAAACAGCCCTGGGAATGGCGGCCATGTAGGGCCGAAGGGTCACACCAGCCAATGACTGGCGGGAGTAGCAGTTGGCTTAGCTCAGTGGCAATCCGGCCCCGACCCTCCAGCTCTCAGCTTCAGGAGCCCAGCAAGTTCTCCTTTACACGCTGCCCCTCCTGGACTCAGCTGCTGCCGTTCCGCCATGAATATTGCATTTCTGTAGCGAAGGCGTTTTGTCCTTGGGACTCTGCTGTTCACCCTGGGAACCGTGTCCCTCTGTGCAGGAGGATTCCTTCGCCTCTTTTCTGGGCTTCGGAGCCTAAAGGGGGGAAGGAACCATGCTGTGAACTCGGAGCCCGGTGGTCAAACAGGCTTGGGTTCAAATCCGGCTCTGCCTTCTTCTTCCTGTGCGATCTTGAGCAAGTGAGTTAAATTCTGTGAGCCCTCGCTCCACACTGTGGGTGAGACTACCTCCAGTGAACAGTGCTGCCAGGACTAAATGCTAACTGTGAAGTACCTGCCACAAGTGGGTGCCCCTCAACTATCTGCCCTTGTCTGCCTGACCCTGGGGGTTGGTCAGATCTCCACATGCTCATGTATGTGGCTGGTTGTGGGCACACACACACACACACACACACACCGACACCCCTGACAGTGCTGGACCAGCAGATTCCCTGCAGAGAGTGGGAGCTCTCTCTCCCTCCTCCCTGCCCAGCTCCTGCAGCGTTGGAAAAGGAAATTACTGAACAGATTGCAATTAAGGGGGGAAAAGAGGGAGAGGGAGACAGAGGCCCTAAAAATGCAGCTTGACTGAGCGCTAAACTGTGTTTTTGCCCGGAGCCAATCAGAAGCCTCTGACAGGAGCACGTTGCCACTTACAAATCTAATTGCCGGAGGTGTGGCTGGGGTGGCCCTGGGAGCCCCGGTGAGGAGGGGGCTGCCAGCCTGGTCAGGAAGACTGCTGGCCGCTTGCTTGTTGCCTGAAAAGTTAGCCAGTGGCGAGGCCAGGTGGCCGAGCGGAGGTCTTGGGGGTCTGGGCAGGCCTGGGTTCGGAATTCCCCCCGGTTATAATAGTCACTGATGACTTGGCAAGGCCTACGCACTGGCCATCCAGACTTCCACTAATCCTCCGGAGAAGGCCATGCGGCAGATGACTATCACCTCGCTCCACAGATAAGAAACGGAGGCACAGCGTGTCCCCACGGCAGGCTGACTATGGCCCTAGGTCTGGGTATTTTATTGACATTTTATCTCCTTTCAATCTCCCTATCACTTTAATCCCATTCCACAGGGGAAGAGGCAAGACTCCAAGAGAGTAACCAACTTGTCCAAGATCACAGAGCTGATTTATGGATGAGTCCAGAGAACACCCTTACATTGTACCAGAGCCAGGCATTCTGGAGAGCGTTACTAGATTTAGCAAAATAACAAAAACCGAAAACAGGGATGGCCAGTTAAAACTTGAATTTCAGATAAATAATTCTTTTTTTTTTTTTTTAGTATTATAAGTATATCCTAAATATTGCATGGGATATACTTAGACTGAAAATGGTTCCTTGTTTTATTTGAAATTTAGCCGAATGTCCTGCCATTTATCTGGCAGCACCAGACCTCTCTCCTTCTGCCTCCCGCTCCCTCTATCTCGCCAGCAGTTTGCCTTTAAAGGTGGGCCCTTAGAGCCAGGCTGGTGTGTCCAGACAGGGAAGTGAGGCTGCCAGAGGGGAAGAGAAGCTCCTGTGCTCTAGAGGGCAGAACCCTGGACTGGGGCCCACTCGGCCTCCTCCTGTGTGACGCTGGGCAGGTCTCTCCCCCTCTCTGAGCCCTCTCGGAAAGAAAGACCCAGGACCAGATCATTGCACACATCCTGGTTAGCCCTAACTTTCCTAATGTCTTCACCCTGTTTTCCGTCTCTGCGAAGGATGGTATGAAATACACGGTGGTGGCCTGGCTGGTGGGGCTCAGTGGTAGAGTGTCGACCTTTGAGCCAAGAGGTCATGGGTTTGATTCCCAGTAAGGGCGTGTACGTTGAGGGCTCGATCCCCACTTTGGGGCATGCATGAGGCAGCCCATCAATGATCCTCTCTCATTATCGATGTTTCTCTCTCACTCTCGCTTTCTCTCTGAAATCAATACAAATATTTTTAAAACAAATAAACAAGCGGTTGTGCTGTGAGGACAGAAGATACCCAACACCTGGGACAGAAACCCAGGGAGCAGTGCCCATCAGAGGAGACCCGCGGTGTGGGCTGGAAGGCTAGGGGCTCAGGAGTGGGCTGTTGCTGTCTTTAGCCCCCAGAGGCGGCAGCTTGCTGTAGCGTTCGGCCCTGGGGTCCAGGCCCCTCCTGCACCAACAGCTCTGTGATCCTGGGTAAAACCCTTCACCCAGGCCAGGGCCTCAGTTTCCTCCACTGTAAAGTAGGCCTCATGCTGCCCCAGCAGGCATGCAGAGGGCCTGGTAGGTGGGAGGAGCTTACTAAGCGGTTATTTTTATTTTTGTTGTCGTTGGTGTTAATATTACATCCTTCTGAAAAAAAAAAAAAAACACCTGGAGGAATGCTAACCTCTGAAATAACAAACAGATTTCAGGCCCTCTCTGAGCTGCAGCGAAGAACACAACGCATTCCAGGCGGCCTTCATTTCAGCTAAATTTTATTTGTTGGATTTTTTGACAGACATCTAAATTACACAGTGAATTTTCCACATGACCAAATACCATGTCCATGTCTTTATCATTTTCAAAAGGGACTGTATAAAAAGAAACTTTCGATGGATCAGCCTGAACCCTGAAACCACAGGGAGTGCGGAGCTAAAAATAAAAGGAAGGAAGAACTTGCCCCTGAGAAGGAGAGAGAAATCAAAGCAAACGGACGGAATCAAGGGACGAGTCCTGGAGGGGGTGGCACGGTGTCACCCTGCAGGGCAGGTCCGGATGAGGAGTGGCCCACAGGGAGGGTGAGGCACAGAGCGACACGAAAATAGCGAAAATAGCCGCCGCTTTAGCCCAGAGGGGAATAAAGAAATCTGTCCAAAGCCAGGATAGAGAGGAGTGGCGAGAGGAGGGCGGGGTGGGGGTGGGGGCAGGACTCTGTCCTTCCAGCAGTTTCGGGCCTGCGGACTTCTGTCTCCCCGCACATTTGTACCCACCGGCATAATCGCTGACTTTCAGCTTCGCGCCCGCCCAACATGTTCCCTGGCTCAGCCCACATCAATGACACCCTTGTTTCCATAGTAACCAGGGGAGAGTGAAGGGGAAAGGGTGTGTTGCACTGGGCTTGGGGATCCAGCCAGAAGGAGCTGCACAGGGAAGGTCAGTGGGAGGGGAAGGGCGTTTTTCTCACAACTGGTCTGCGCGCACATCCTGGGGCCCCGTTCCGGGCCTTGCTGCCCCCCCCCAGCCCTCACCCTCTTCCCCCGCACATTCAGATGCAGAGGTGCACAGAGCAAGTCTCACCCAGACACACTGGGGGCGGGAGGATGGGAGGCGGGGTATCCCCTTTCTAGCTTCAAATTCTATCTTCTGGTCACGGCCCCAGGGGGTGGGAGTGGGGCTGGGGAGAGGAGAGGGGACTTCAGAAGTATTTTGTTTTCACAAATGGGAGCTCTTAAAGTCTGCCTCTTCCAGGCATCTCTCATCTGCCCCATGCGCCCCCAGGAGGGTCCAGCAGGGTTCAAAGGGAAGATGAAAGCTTGTGACATCTACCATGCCACTCTGTCTTCAGCTGAAAAGCAAATGTGAACGTTCAGGGAGGCTGTTATCAGAGGAGGGAAGGGGCTTCTGCCTGCTGGCCCAGGCCTGGGGAGGACCCTTGCAAAGAGTTCCCTAAGTTGGTGGCAAAAGAACAGAAGTATTCTACAGACGACCCACTGCCAAAGTTCCCATCACATGGTTCCAAAGTCACAGACCTCCAAGCAGGCCGCTGCCCCTCAGCTCGCACCCCGGGTGCACTCTTTGGAGGGAAAACCCACTTTTCAGCCTGGAGCCACACTTCCAGCTGGATGGCAGGGGGATTTTGGTTTCTTGCAATTCTGTTTTCCTTTGTTCAAAGTGGGAGAGGCCCTTGGGTGAGACAGGAAGCCAGAGGGGGAGGTACCAGGCCGCCGGTAGGCTCAGTGGTTTGGAAGAACCTCACCTCCTTTTGTTTTACAAGCCCTCACAGGTCTGTCCCCGGCACCCCGGCACAGCTTTCCATGTCTGCGTGAATGACTCCCAGCCCAGAACGCCTTTGAGGCTGGCCATGCTTCAGCCTCACCTGCCCAGCTTTTGTCCAGAAAAGCTGGGCCCAGGGGGCGGGGGCTGGAGTTGCCCCTCTTCTGCTCACAGGCCTTAGTGGGTTTGGGAAGGGCCACCTCCTGGGAGGAGAAGGCAGCTGGCCTCCTGAGGCCCACCAGCCAGCCGCTGGACAGTCCCTTATTCATTCTCCGAACACCCCTCGGCTCAGGCACCAGAACAGAGTTCAATTCAGGAGCCGGGTGATGCTCTGGCCAGCTTTCATGCTTGAAGCTAGGGATTTCTTAAGACTCAGGAAAACAAGCTCTTTCTGCACCCCGGGGCGGGAGAAGTCTCCTTCCAGTCCTCTCCAATCAATCAACAGAGGACACATTTTGCTGGAGAGAGGCAGGGGCGGTGGGCAGCTGGGGGGACTCTGGCCTCCCTGGGAGTGGCCCCTGCAATCACACCCCTTCTTCCCGGCAGCAAACCCTCTCTGCGTCTGAGCTTCGCACACCCCCAAGTTGCCAACACTGTAAAAATTGATCTTGAAAAAAAAATCGATCTGCCTGCCTCTTTCTCCGTGGAGCAGGTTCATGGTAAAGCTGCATTTATTTTTAAAATCTGATAGCAACGGCCTATTGTGATCATTTAAACACAGAATTCTTTGAGCTTTAGAAATCCCTTCTATAGGACCGCCGCGCAGAAGCCAGCTAATCTCGGAGTCGCTGCTCCCTGCTCCACTGAACTGGAGAAAGCCTGTTTACGCTAGCCCGAGCCCTTCATGTGAGGGCTTTCTAAGGACCTTGTAATTTTTCTGGAATTAAACCTCCCACCTCTCCTCACATTCCAGATGTCATTATAGTCAAAAGTCCTAAGAATTTGCTTCCCGGTATAGCTGGTTGGGGGGTTGGGGATGAGCTGTGTTTATGTGATGGCTTGTTTGCAAGGAAGGATTTTTTTTTTTCCTCTCCAAAGGGTGAGGATTACACCCGCAGTCTCCTACCTGCATGACAAGATGGTTTAATCATCTGCTCTTCTCCCTTCCCCCGAAGCAGCTTCCCTCCGGACGGAATGCGGCCCTGGCTCAGCTGGCGATGGCGAAAAGCACTGACCAGCACCAGCAAACACTGCCTGCACTTCCAAAACCACGGGGAGAGCAAGGGACAGGTCAGTAAATAAATGAACGCAGCATAAGCTGCTTCTTCCTCTTTTACTTTCCTTTTTTTTTGAAAGTAAAAAAAAAAAAAAGCCCACTGGAATTGTCTGAACTGCAATGCAATCTCTTGCTCATTTAAAAGATCTCATTTTCTAATCATGTGCTTTGAGACACTTAATACTATTTCAATTATGCAGAGGAAATAATATAATTCCTTTATTTGAAAAATGATACTGAACCTCAGAGATCAGTTAAATCTACTGCTGGAATAGGGATTCTTTTTAAACTGTGTTGTACCCTCTCTTCAAACAGCTGTAGCTGTACACAGATGGAAAAACATTTGGTCAGAAAGCAGCAAATTAGTGTTTTTCAGGACAGAATTCAGCTCCTGAAGCTCCCGCGTCTCCATTCGTCTAGATTTTATTTCTTCTTCGCAATGACATTTTTGCAGACCCAGTTCATGCCGTCCTTTGAGGGAAATGGGCAGAGAAAGGCAGTGTTAGTTACAAGAAAGACACTTACACACGCAAGCCCGGGAGGGGGGCAGCGGGGAGGGGGTGCTCCCCTCCCCTCCCACTAGCTCCAGGGAGTCTCTGCCCCAGGGGCCCACCTGGGTGACCAGGCACAGTGACCTCCTGGGGAGGCCCCTGAGAGCACGGGAGGGAGATAGGAGTGGGAGTGCCCAGCGTCTGAACTTGAGATGGGCTCTCAGGAACTCCCTCTGAAAAAATAAACACATCTGCTTGGATCCAAGGCCTGACTGAGGCGCTATCAGGAGAGATTCCAGCCCTTGTTGGCTTTTTCTAAAAGCTGACCTTTGCTAGGGCATTCCATTCAATAAGCCACTCTTCTGGTGCCCGGTGTGTTTACATGGGGCAGCGTACACGGGTTAAATTAAATTTCTTTTTGGAAAAACAAACCAACGGCCGTGTGTGTTACGGGACACACACTAGGGCAATGTGCACTTATTTCTCTCCGTGTGGCACTCCGGGCAGGGTTAGAAAGCCCGGGCCTGGTTCTTGTAGCTTAAGCACTACCCAGCTGAGGGCCTGGGGAGAAGGTTCCCTTAAAGGCACAGTGACCTTGAAAGTGTCCTCTCCTAGAAGGCTGCAGAGGGACAGAGGTAACCACCACCCGATGCCTACAGCCACCTGGCAGGTGGCATGATTCCTCCTGGATGCCAGACCTACCAGAGTTGACCTCCTTTTCAACCCACCTTGGAGACACCCCTGAACTCTCCTTTCCCCTGGAGTCTCTCCGACCTTCAGGGGCCTGCAGAGTTCCTCTGGAAGCTCAGAACAAAACCAAAGCAGGATCCTGCAGCCCCGCCTCCCCCCATCTAGCCGCGGTCCCAGTCACCCTTGCACATCTCGGGGCACACACGACATGAAGGGCCCCGAGTTTCCTGTGGCCACAGCGCTAGAGGCTGAACCCGAACAGCTGAGCCAGCTTCAAGCAATAAATACCAGCTGACACCTTGGGGCTTTCGGAGCATTAATCCCATAAACAACACCTCACGGCAAAACCACCGGCAGGCACCCCGTCTCCGGGCTAATCTGACCATAACCTGGATTTACGGCGATTAAGACGCTGCCGGTGGCCATCCGAGCGCCTGGGCAGGCAGGAGAACCAGAGAACCTGATGGCTGTTCCAGAGCAGCCCTCAGCGCCTCTGCCACCACGAGGCAGGGCCTGGCCGCACGCCTGCAGGTGGGCAGCGCCTGGCAGCAGCGGGGACCGGGCGGGGTGGAACGCCAAGGTGGGAGAAAGGTGGCCTCCAAACACATCTCCCGGTACAACTGGGTCAGCTGCCGACTTCCAGAGCCGAGGCCCATTTTAAGACCGTTTTATGAAAAGGATTAATTTAAAGAGAAGCATGTTTAATTTTAGTAGCTAATTGGTTTCCAGGAAAAAAAAAATGATCACCTGCCAGGAGACAGAAAAGATTTTACAAATACAAGAGGGATGAGTAAGATAACCATCTTCTCTCCGCTTTCCAAGCTGAATAGCTCAGCACTTAGGTAGCGCTTCCCGCCGTCAGGAACCCGCACAAACACTATCAAAGACACGCACCTCGGTGGTTTCTCCTCTGTGAGACCTGCAGTGTTTTATCCCGTCATCTCAGAGAAATCAAGTGTTCCCACACTCTATGAATACCGGTTCCCCCTCCTGGTTTTATGGCTGATGACAGGGGGGGTTGTCCCTTTTATTGTATGCAACTAACTAAACACGAATACAGTCAAGGAGATAGAAACAATATTTACTCAGCTGCGGGAACCCCAAGCAGACTGTGGCGGGTGAGGGGCGGCTCTCTGTTCGGTGTCTGTTATGGAGGCGGAGGGGGTGTAAACCCGGAGGCCTGCTGAGGAGCCATGTGCTCCAGATGTCCGTGAGGCCAGCGGTGGCAAAGCCCTCTCGGCCACAGTCCTGCCAACAGAGGGCGCTCAGAGGTCAGCACTCGCCAGCTCTCCTGCTGGCCCCGGGGCCTCTGCAGCCGCCCCCGGCAGCCTGGAGTTGGGGAAAAGCACAGGGAGGTTTAAAAGGGGCCAGGCCAGGGCTGACTTGGCTCGGTGGACAGGGCGTCAGCTTGCGAACTGGCGAGTCCCGGGCTTGGTTCTGGCCAAGGGCACGTGCTTAGGTTGCCAGCTTGATCCTCAGTGGGGGGTGTGCCGGAGGCAGCCTATCAGTGATTCTCATCATTGATGTTTCTATCTCTTTTCTATTTCTCTCTCTCGTTCTCCCTTCCTCTTTGAAATCAATACAGAAATATATATATATATATTAAAAAAACAACAACACACCTTTAACAAGTAAAAATAAAAGGCTGCCCTGCCCTGATCGAGCGTTTGGGGAGCTGTACCTTTCCCGTTATTACCTGAGGAGGAAGAGAGCGGGAGGTGAGGGGCTGTTGGGGAGGCAACAGTCAATGGGAATGATACCTCTCCAATCACATCAGGACAGGCTGTGCCAAGTTGCCCACGGAAAAGGAAAGACAATATGTTGTCCAAGATCCTTGCGGGGAGGGTCCATGTCAGACTGGCCTGAGGTTGTGTTTACAGAACCTAGCATGATGTCTGGTCTTAATTTATACCTTTTTAACGCACCCTTTTAACACCCCGTGAAGTAGGGACTGTGATTTCCACATTACAGAGGGAGAAATGGGAGCACAGCACAGTGTGTGGCAGCGGCGGGCTGTGAACCCAGGCTATCTGGCTCCAGCACCCATCCTCCAACCATTTACCGTTTCTCTGTGAGTGCGGGCAAGTGCTGGAGGGAGGAGTCCGCCTCGAGCTTGTGGAGAAGCTGGGAATCACCCTACAGTTGGGAAATAGCAATTCTAGTCATTTCTTCCTTAGGACTTCCCACCATAAGGGCATGAGACGGGGCAGCCCCAGGCCAAGTTCCTGCAGAGCTGGGCCGCAGCTCTGAAGATGCCAGCGGCTGTTGTTGGCCACTCAGCTCTCAGGATGCCTGGGCTGCCAGGTGTCTCTACGTGTGCAAGCTGCGTGTTCACCTGGCCGTCCGTCCTAGCATAGCCACTCTCCACCAAGACCACCGCCTTCACGGAAATGCTACATTTAGAGACAACATCACAGCAAGAAGCACAACCTTCTGCTTCGCAAGTTTAAATTAGTGCTCCACATCACTCTTGCCTTAATTTGGCAAGGCTTTGTGTTTTTTTTTTTTTTCTCAAAACAGACAACTGAGAAAAAGTGACCAGTTACTTGAAGTAGGTTACTGCTCTGTTTCCAAAGAAGGAAATGAACTCATAAGTTTGTTTAATGGTTGAACCTTTATTGTTAAAAACTGGTTTGACCAAATTTCTGCACATTTGATCTTCGTCATGGGGATGACAGTATTATGGCATGAGTAGTCCTCCCCTTCCTTCCTCCACCACACCTCCTCCTGGCCAATCTTGCTGAAACTGAATTTAAATTGATTAGCTTTAATTCAATCATAGAGACTAAAGCGAGACACTGAACCTCAGATCCTGAGCTTTGTTTGGCCTCGCGGAGAGGAAATAAATTTCCCTCTGTCATGAGATTATCCCCTAATATGACCATTGGGAAAAATACAAGGCTACCCCTAACCGGAGGGGTGGAATACTCAACCCCGATCTGTGGCCCAGGGTTAAAGGCAGGATGCCTCTTTCTATGGAAGGGTGGACTCTGGCTGCACCGCTCCCTTTAATTTGGTCACCCTACAGTGCATCCATCACTGCTCCATGGTTGGAAGGAAGCAGTGGCGGCCATGGTTGGGTGGGCCTGGTTTTTTACGCCATGAGGACTACATGCCACGACAGTAATTGCTGTAGGAGGAGGCGGAGCTCAGGCCCTCTCTGAGCGAGGCAGCCTATCCCATTGTGTCACCAGGCCCCCAGGGTCAAGGAGCAGCTGGATGCTGCATACATAAAATATTGCTTGCTATTAATATTTTTTCTGGTGACAAAGGGCACTGCACCAGAGAGGTAGCAAAACTGCATGTCCTGAGCTTGCTTTCTTAGTCTAAAGAGAGGTTTGAAATTTTAAAAATAAACCTGAGGTCTGACTGGCAGATAAGCAGTTCCATGTACACTTGGAGTAAAAAATAACTGATGCCAGGCCTTGAAAGAAGTGGTAAATGTCATATTTAAAAATACCAAATCCTATTGGTGTATTAAAGGAAAAGCCCCCTAGACTCAGGAAAAAAGGCAAAAAAACCCCACAAGGAGCTGAGCTAGGAAGTGTGTCATGTTCACCGGGGAGGTGCCTGCTGGTGTACAGCTCACACACCAGGGCTTCAACTGCCAGTGGTCCTTTCTAGCAGGTGAGACTATAAGCCGGACCGCTGCTCCTGTTTAGAGAAGGAAGGAAAAGGGGGAGCATGGGAGAGATGTGAGCCTGAGGTGGGGGCATAGAGAGGAATACCGAGAACTTTCTGCTAGTTCAAAGCTACTGGTGGAGGCAGGTCCTGTTATGACGAAGGCTAGAGACCAGGCTGAAACTGCTGATCTCTGCACTGAAAGGAAATTCTCTTCCAGCACAATTTTAATCACACACACACACACACACACACACACACACACACACACACGATGCTTAGAGAGAAAATGTCTTCAAACACCTGACACTGCAGCAGTAAAGGACTGCATTGTGGTCTGGGTTCCAATTCAGATGTGTAGGTGGAAATGGCTGATTTCTCTCTACCTGTCTCTGGCTCTAAGCCAAGTCCTTTGTTCACTGTTTCCAGACACCCGGGGACAAGAAGAGTCCCAGGGCTCGGTGCCATACACTAGGAGAGGCCCTAGCAACACGGCCCTGCCCCAGGGCGCAGAGGGAGAGCTCGCTCTGTGTCTGTAAGGCAGTCTGGCTCAGGGGCTGCAGGTTTCCCCTCCCAGACATTGTTCCGTTTCTCCCCTTTCTGCCTTCATCTCTGTGACATAACGGGGTCTCTTCTGATCACCCCTCTGGTTCGGGGCCTCTCAGCAGACAGGGTTTCCAAGATTGATGTTCTCCTTCAGCTTCTACCGCCCTTTACCTCTGCTCTCCTCTGGACAATTTCTCATGAAAACCTGCTTTAATCACACAATGGGCTGGCCTCCTGCTCACCACCAATCGGACAAAAGAAAGACCTGTTCTGAACTCCCTTGAAGCCCTCAAACGTCAACCTCCACACCCAGAACAGGGTGGGGGCTGAACAACATACGGATTGCCTGTCCTGGTCAGTACTGCACATATTTGTCATCAGAACGTCAGGTAGAACAAGAGTCTGAAATCCATCCCAGGAATCACTAACTTCCATAACCTTAAATCATGTGTTTAGGCTGCTCAGCTAGGAAGGGATACACCTGCCCAGTGAGTCCAGGGGTGCAGCTTACCATCTAGTGGATGTGTGGTTGTTCCCCGGCTCACTCAGTTGAGGGTGTTATTTATCAGTAGAAGATGGGTCTCTCAAACATTCTGATTAAACACACACACACACACACACACACACTAAAAACAAACCCAATGTCTTTAAACTCCTGAAACTGTAGCAGAAAATCCAGAAGTTTTTTTTGTTTGGTTTTTTAACCTTTGTACATTTTTCCTTTTAGAGTCATTAGAGCTATGGTGCCAGATACTATTTGAGTGTCTGATCATTTTAGTAACTCTGCCCATTACTGACCGGCTCTCCTGGGATAGCCGGAGGGGAGGAGGGAGGGAAGATGAAATAAGAATTTAGGGAATTTTAGAAATTACCACACAGTATCCATGTCGGAAAGTGATCTTATGGACATTTTTCTAGTGATGTCTTTCATTTTGAGGAATACTTAAAACCTTAATAAATAAGAATAATTAGCCCTGACCGGTTTGCCTCAGTGGAAAGGACATCAGCCTGCGGACTGAAGGGTCCCAGGTTTGATTCCCGTCAAGGGCATGTACCTTGTTTCGGGCACATCCCCACTGGGAGGTGTGTAGGAGGCATTTGATCAATGTTTCTTTCTCATCGATGTTTCTAACTCTCTATCCCTCTCCCTTCCTCTCTGTAAAATATCAATAAAATATATTTTTAAAAAAAGAGAAAGAGAAAAAAAAAGGATAATTAAAGGCCTGCACTTGAATTAGGCAATGCAGGAAAACAATTCCTCCAAATGCCTCTATTTAAAGTAAAAACCATGACACTGGCTGAGTAGACAAGAGCTTAGGTCACAGGCGTTACCTGGGGGAGGGACATGGCCAGTGGGTGCCTCACAATGAAATGCTTCCACAGAAAACCCCACGACCTTTCTGCAGTCCCCAAAGGTTACCATTAAAGGACAATAGAGAGCAGATTCCCTTCTTAATTAACATTTTTATTAAATAACTCATTTCAAATAATGGTTAAATTCTCTAAATTTATATCATTCTATTAACCATAATCTAATCTCATTAACCTTGAAATCCCAGTCTTAACTACCCAATTCTATACACCATGGTACTATCTACTAAACTAATTGGGTGACCTTCAAACTATTTCTCCTCCATATAAAATCATTTTATATATATATATATATTTCTTTTGCTCACAGTTCTTTGTTAGATTTTTCTTGACATAATTTCCTGTGAATCTGGTTGCTGAAGGTCTTTGATCTAAGAAGAACTTTAACAAAAACAAAACATACATGGTTGTCTCACTTGATTTAAACGGACTGATTTTAAAGCCTTCCTTGACTCTGTCCGATAGCTCTCTGCTGCTCTTTTGGTCTAAAGATCCTGTGACTTAAAGGGAATGCCACTTCTATGGTGGTTACACAGCCGAGAACAAGCGCTCTATCTATCCCTGTAACTTCCCCACACAGGTCGGGGTGTGGTGGGTGGGGGGTCGGGGGGCTGGGAGGACAATGACTAGAGCTCCCTCCCAATCTCCAGGCTCTGCAGAAGTACCCTTGACTTGAATGCCGCTACCCAAAATGCCGATTTTAGATAACTCTAGTCTCTGCCTACGGCTGGCTGAAGAAACAAGGACCTTACTGTTAACTGGCGCTTTCTTTTTTTTTCAACACTCTGACCAAGTGAAAAAAGATTAGGGCTGCCCCTTTCTTAGCAGTAGGCATACAAAATGTGTTTATTTTCTTTAGTCCCACCTTTAGAGCCCCCCACCTTGAGATGTTCTCTCTATATTTGTGTTTGAGGCCATTTAAACAGGCAGAGTTCTCTTGCTAAAGTGGTTTGTATAAACACAAGAAAGCTTCATCCAAACCCAAATAATTTTAGGCCTCATGAAGGCCATCTTATGCACAATCGAGGAAAATACCTTAGGCTAAACTTGATTTTTTTTTTTTGAGAAGCTAAATAAAATGATTTGAGTTTACCTATTAAAAAACATCCTGGGGAGAGAAATCAAGATGGTGGCATAAGGTATACACCTGTACGTGCTGCCTCTCACAACCACACCAAAACTACAACTAAAAGACAAAACGTCTATCACCCAGGACCATGGGAAAGCTGGCGGAGTGGAAGTTCTACAACTAGAAGGAAAGAGAAAAGAGCATTGAGACCAAGTAGGACATGCACAAACATGGAAAACAGAGGTACGGAGACACAGGGATCCGGCTGGCGACTGGGTGGGCTGTTTTTTTCAATCAGGAAGGAGAGACAAGCTCCCGACTGCTCTGAATTCCAGTTTCCAGTGAGACTCTGGGGACCCAGAGAGAAGCTGAACTGTTTGCCACTGGTTTGGAAACTGAAGGTGGCTTTCTTGCAGAGGTGCACGCAGGAATCACTGTTTACTGCACTGGGGCTCAGGAAGCAGAACTTGGGGAAGCTGGACGCGAAGACGCAGAAACAGCTGACTGGCAGCCACTGCTGTTTGCCGTGCCCTAGTAATTCCCTGAGATCCCGTCCCACCCAATTTACAAACCCACTCAAACTGTGCACAGTGGCTTTTGCATATAAATGGCCTGCCCTATCGCAGCTTAACCTAACAAACTGCAGCTCTGGTCAGACAACTCCAAAACTTCCAAAACCCAAGCAAAGAGGAGAAATCTGCAGATCTCACTTTAGCTCCTGCTGGGTGGCCTCAGACAGTAGCTGACCTGCACCCCATTAGAGATCCAGGAGCCAGTGTACCTAGTGGTCAGTGTGAGACGACACCAGATTTCAACTCCTCACATCCATAAGTGACACATTCAAGAGGCAGACTCAGTGAGCACCAAAGCCCCACTGAAGCAAGTCCTGCCCCATAAGGGTGTCTCCAGCACAGCAGTTCTTCCATTACAGACATAGTGGTCCTCACAGCCAATTGGCCTGGAGGTCAATTCTTCCCAGTATACCAATAGCAATAAAGGCTTAACTACAACAAGACTGTGCACTCAGCCCACAAAGGAATGCACCAAGAGTGTCCACCTCAGTTGATTGGGGAGGCTGAACTACTGGGCCCAACCACACAAAACCACCCCATCAACACAGGGAAGCAGCCAAAATGCCGAGACAAACATGTTATGAATGAAAGATATGGAGGAAAGCAAAATACTGGACATAGAGTTCAAAATCACAGTTATAAGGTTACTCAAGAATTTTCTAAAAACTGAGGAACTTAATGAGACCTTTAAGGATCTTAATGAGAATGCCCCCCCTCCAAAAAAAAAAAAGAAGAAGAAAAAGAAAGAAAAAAAAAAGGAAAATGACCAGTCAGAAATTAAGCATACACTGTGTGAAATAAAGAATATACAGAAATTCAACAGTTGACCAAAGGATCCCAAGAATCAAACCAAAGATTTGAAATATGAGGAAACAAACACTCAACCAGAAAAACAAAAAGAAAAAGAATCCAAAAATATGAAGATAGTGTAAGGAGCCTCTAGACAACTTTAAGCATACCAACATCCGAATTATGGGGGTGCCAGAAGAAGAAAGAGAGCAAAATATTAAAAACTTATTAGAAGAAATAATGATAGAAAACTTTTCCTACCTGGTGAAAGAAATAGACCAAGTCCAGAAAGCATACAGAACCCTAAACAAGAGGAATCCAAAGAGGAACACACCAAGACACATCATAATTAAAATGCCAAGGGCAAAAGACAAAGAGAGAATCTTGAAAGCAGAAAGAGAAAAATAGTTAGTTACCTACAAGGGAGTACCCATATGACTGTCAGCTGATTTCTCAACAGAAACTATGCAGGCCAGAAGGGAGTGGCAAGAAATATTCAAAGTGCTGAACAGCAAGAACCTACAACCAAGATTACTCTACCCAGCCGACCTATCATTTAGAATTGAAGTTCAGATAAAGAGCTTCACAGACAAGAAAAAGCTAAAGGAGTTTACCACCAAGCCAGTATTATATGAAATGCTGAAGGGTATTTTTTTAAAAAGAGGAAGAAGAAGAAAAAGGTAAAGATAAAATTATGAACAACAAATACATGTCTATCAACAAGTGAATAAAAAAATCAAGTGAATAAAAAATCTGATGAACAGAATAAACTGTTGAATATAATAGAATCAGGGACAGAGAAAGGGAATGGACTGACAACTCTTGGGGGGAAGGGAGTGTGAGAGGTGCGCGAAGATTGGACAAAAATCTTACACTTATGGATGAAGACAGTGGTGGGGGGGTAAGAGCATGGGGTGGGGTGGGAATCAGGTGGAGGGGGTCTATGGGGGGGAAAAAGAGGAACATCTGTAATAATATGAACAATAAAGATTTATTAAAAAAAAACATCCTGGGGCCCTAGCCGGTTTGGCTTAGTGGATAGAGCGTCGGCCTGCAGACTGAAGAGTCCCAGGTTCAATTCCGGTCAAGGGCACATGCTTGCGTTGCAGACTCAATCCCCAGTAGGGGGTGTGCAGGAGACAGCCAATCAATGATTCTCTCTCATCATTGATGTTTCTCTCTCTCTCCTCCTCTCCATTCCTCTCTCAAATAAAAATAAAATAAAATACAATAAAATAAAAAAATAAAAAACACCCTTGGTTGTAGTATACTCATTGAACCAGACTAAATTAAGCTGAAAAAAAATGCAGTTAATTTGAAACTAAATAGATCTATAGTCACATATGTGATTATAATTTTAAAGACAATACTTAAGAATAAAACTATTAATGATAATTCCCTTGTCAAGTGGGATTAGGCGAGAGGAAAAACTTTAGTTTTATATATTTTTATATGATTAATAATGAGAACATATTACTTTTATAACCAGAGTCTAGGAAGAAAGGAAATAAGACTTAACACCTCCTCCCTTCCTAAACTAAAACCTCACAGAGATCCACAGAGCTCCAGTATCCATTTTGGGGAGGTAGCTGAGCTCTGAGCTCATCTCTGGCTATTTTAGAGGCCCCCCCCATCCCCCAACACAGTGTGGAGGACTGTAGAGGAGAGGATGCTTGTCTTCTGCTGACTGGTCTGTTCTCAGATTCTCAGATCTAAAGGCCAAGCACAGAAACAGGCCCT
Source organism: Lasiurus cinereus (assembly GCA_011751065.1). Taxonomy (NCBI): domain Eukaryota; kingdom Metazoa; phylum Chordata; class Mammalia; order Chiroptera; family Vespertilionidae; genus Lasiurus; species Lasiurus cinereus. The sequence goes on along the minus strand of JAAGEH010000038.1, from coordinate 16,019,935 downwards.
GGTTGTTTGTGTAACAAAAAGAGAAAAACCAAGCAGCAAACAGATGGAACAAGTGAGATAATTCTAGGACGTGACTATTTTCTTGAAATAAAACCAGTCAGGCAGTTTCAAGACAAATCAATGTCAAATGTCTTTGGAGAGAGGGAAGGAGAGTATTCGAAAGGAAATGGAAAGAGGCTGCAAGACGATTGAGAAGTTGCAGGCTCGTGCCCCAACACACCAAGTTCAGAGAAAAGCAAACCGGTCATGCCATTAGATACACATGCCATTGGCAATGCGGGAAGATCCCACTGCTTTAGATGTGGCGAATCCCCCACAGCATCCCAGGGCAGTACTGTCCGATTCTCCCCTCGTGGTGTCACTTCCCCAGCAGGTCCACCAGGTGTTTAAAGTGAGGCATGTGGGCATGCCGGGGCTTTGGAATAAAGAAGTCCCAGAGGGCCGACTCCAAGTGTCGCCTGGTTTGCGACTGCTTGATGGGAAGCATCAGAGCCGAACCTGTTCCTCATTCTTTGAGGATATACCAGTAGCCTCTCAGTTAACAGCAAATGTGGGAGCCTGCCCTTCTGGGATGCAGTGCCTCAGGATAAAACACGGGCCCTGTGTGAGCAGAAGCCGACCAGTGGGAACCCAAACTGAAGTAGCAGGAAACAGACACCAACTCTGAAGGCGGTGAAGACAGCCAACAGAAAACAAAACAGAACACTTGCCCAGGACAACTAGTGTGCAAACTTGTTGGCGGCTCTGTTACCTTGGCCACCATATAGGACACGACACAAAAACTCCAACCAAATCATCAAAGAATCCAGAGTTAGAAAGCATCCTCTAAGTCAGAGGTCGCCAATCTTTCGGACCTCACGGACCGCCAGTTGGTGACCACTGCTCGATATCTTCTATTCTGACCTCCTACCGAATGGGGTAGTTTGTTGCTGGTCTGGGGTGGGTTTGTCTTTCCGAGAACAGTTAATGATGGCACATAGGCTGCTAAGTAGAAAAGAACAAAACTCTTCATGCCCTTCACATCCTGGATTGTTCGTCTGCCCATCAAAGGCTATTTGTTGCATATCTTTCCTCTCTAGATCAGCCCGGCCAATGAGACAGACTACTTTGGTTGGCTGTCATGTTGCCAGGTGACCAAACCTCCAGATAATCTCACCTGAACGCCCTCTCCTGTGAGAGCTGAGCAAGACTGGATCTGCCAGACTCGGTCACGGATGGTGTGCAGGTTCAGTCCTTCTGCAATTTCAGAGGCAGGGGCTGCCGTGAGCAAATCCTGCTTATTAGCAAAGATGAGCACTGGAACACAACTTAGCTTTTCTTCCTCCAGTAATTCAGCTAGTTCCTGGATCATTTTGAGAATGGATGGGGAGGGAAGGATGAAAGCTATGATATTTAACCAGTAACTTCTAGCTAGAAAAAAAAATTAAACAGTTAAGCTGATCAACCAGCAACTTTTAAGGGCAGTGGTTCTCAAATTTGAGCCTGTGAAAGAATCCCCTGGCAGACTGCTGGGCCTACACGAGAGATGCTGACTTTGGGAAGTCTGAGCGAGGGCCCAAAAATCTACATTTTATCTTATTTATTTACTTATTTAGGAAGCTGTATTTTAACTAGCTCCCCTCTAGTAGTTCTGCTATAGGGATTCTTAGATCATACTTTGAGAAACACAGTCAAGGGAGAATACAAGTTGACCAAAATTTAAAATTTAAGGGGTGCAGGAAGAGATTGGACAAAATCTTATACCTATGGATGGGGACAGTGGTGGGGGAGTGTGTAAGGGTAAGGAGTGGGGGTGGGGAATTAGGTAGAGAGGAACTATTGGGGGAAAAAAGAGGAACATCTGTAATAAACTGAACAATAAAGATTTATTGAAAAAAAAAAAAACAGAAGAGAAGATTCAGAAGAAAAAAAAAATTTGGCCAAGGTTGTTATCTGCAAATAACTTTCAATGTGTGTGTGTGTGTGTGTGTGTGTGTGTGTGTGTGTTTAAATACTAGAGGCCCAGTGCACAAATTTTGTACATAGGTAGGATCCCTAGGCCCGGCCAGCAATTAGGGTCAATCAGGCCTTCTAGCAGTGGCAGGGGCCTTCCTTTGTTCTGTGCTGCCCCCTGGTGGTCAACACATGTCATAGTGAGCAGTTGAACTCCCAAGGGGACAATTTGCCTATTAGCCTTTTATTATATAGGATAAATTGAAAATTACAATTGCTTTAAAGACTATAATTCTGTTTCATCAATCTTTACCTCCAAAACATGTCCATGCATTATACTTCATCAAACCCACATCCTAAAATAACTGTATTAGTCCATCTGGCAAAGGTCTCTGATTTTTAGGCTATCAGTTGAGGTCTACCCTGTTATGTTGATTTTGTCTGCAATAAGTATAGGAGAGGGTGTGTGCTTACCTAAATATGAGGACCCACCTCTCCCATTAAATCCACATTTTAACCCTACTTAAGACACTTGTGCTGTCAGAGAGAACTGGAAGGTTCAAGAGGCAAATAGTTATATGACACCCTTCACCTTCAAGCTCACATGAAGTGATGATCCAGAAATCATCAATGTATGGAAGGGTTATCTCCAAGAGTCTAGAGAGTTCTCAAACTAATTTCCAGGAAGGAGGAACATAAACATGAGGACAGCTACCTTTGGAAGGCCACCAGTGGTAGTTCAGGACACAAGCCAAGGACTCTGCAATAAAATGTAATCGTGCTTCTCCAAAGAGGTCCACTCTACCCCTTGCTTCTTATCAGTGTACTCAGTGAGAAGGTCTATGCCCACTGCTTTTTTGTTTAAAACTATGTATACAAATAGCACTGTGTAATCATGTTGACATGTAGTCCGCCTTTGAAGCCATTTTTGGGTTCAAAGATACCTATCCTTTGGCTTGGAAACAAGAGCAGGTTAGTCTTGGCTTACACCTTTCTTCCATCCCTTTGAATTTGCTAGTTGGATCAATTAAGTTGATATTGAAAAACGTACATAGACATAATAAGTGAATTGTTCTTCTGGGTTCATTTCTATGTGAAATGAGACTTGAAGAGCTTTTGGGCATGGTGGTAAATTCCATTTTCTTATGACTTGTTTATTCAATTTGATTTAAACTAAAAGGCTTTAATAATAAAATTGTGTAAAGGATTCTGAACTAATTTCTTTTTAGCCAACTGGCATTTTTGCCTGCTTGCCAGAGTGACCATCTTATTTAAACTGCAAAGGTTAAACAAAACAATTCTCTCATTGTTATACATTTACAAGGCAGATTAATGAATACCCAGTTATTTGGGAAATAGATCAACAGAAGAATTATTTACCTGGCCCGTCTCTTCAAATCTTTTTCTGTCTGCACTGTCAATTACATATATCTGTAAGTAAAAAAAGGTTATCTCAATAGTAGATATGTAAGAGACAGGACACCTTTATGGAAAGAGCAGATGATCCTATCAGCCAATTTCACATTAGCATAGCATATAGAAATCAAGCTGGTAACTATTACCTCATCTATGGGTGTAAAACAAAGAAACAAGCAAACAAACAAACTAATTAATTAAATGGATTACCTCCAGCAAAGCTCCAAAGTAAAAAGTCAGTAGAGCTATGCAGGATGAAAATAGCTATGTTTACTGTATATTCACTAAACATTCTTGCAAGATTTATCATAATAATCTTGTTACAACTCCTCTATAAGATAGATTGCACTACTTTCTCATACATAAACTAGAGGCCCAGTGCATGAAGTTTGTGCACTGGGGGAAGGGGAGAGAGATCCCCGGGGATTGGACCTAAGTCGGCAGTTGGACATCCCTCTCATTATCTGGGATGCCTTGCTCCTTACCACCTGCCTGCTCGTTCCTTACTGCTGGGCTTGCTGCTCCTTAGCACTGCTGTGGAGGTGGGAGAGGCTCCTTGCCACCCCTGCTGTGCTTGCCAGCTGTGAGCCCAGCTTCTGGCTGAGCAGTGCTCCCTCTGTGGGAGCGCACTGAACACCAGGGGCAGCTCCTGCATTGAGCGTCTGCCCCCTGGTGGACAGTGGGCATCATAGTGACAGGTTATTCTGGTCGTTCTGCCATAATGGTCAGTTAGGCTTTATTAGATAGATAAACATAAGCCCAAAGAAGTTAAGTAACTTGATAAAGTTATATCAAGTACTTGACAAAATTGGGATTCAAATTCAAGCATACCTTAAGCACTCTGCTAATATTGCATCTCAAGTTGTCTGGGAGGGATGGTGGTTTGAGACATCTACAAATCCTAGTCTTCGAACATCATCATGCTGAAAGTATCATCTGCAATATTAACTATAGGCTGACTTCATGTATTGAGGCAGGAAACCAAGTGATCTCCATCCCTTCCTACCTTGCTTATAACCTCCAAGGCTGCTAGGAAGCTATAAGCAAATAGCAAGGGCATAGTCTTTTCCAGAGTAAGAAAAGCCTTGATATTTACCATAAGTTAAAAATCTCAAGCTTTCTCTCCCATCACTGAATTTTATTTATTGCATACACATAGCAGAAAATACAAACATCCTATAACAATAAAGAAAAGAAGGGAACACCAAAAAAGAAAATTGCTTATAGTTACAGAACCCAAATATATTATTTTAATTTCTTATGAATATTCTCTTAATTCTTCTTCATATGAAAATTTAAAAAGAAAATTAGATAAAATGTTATAGTCCTTTAAAACAATTAAATGACATATTAAATGTTTTTCCAGTTGCTAATCTTAAAAATTATCAGATTTTCTAACTTCTTTTAAAGAATTTAGAACTGTTATTAAATTAATGGCACAACGAAAACAGCCTTTTAAAAGAGCCTACAGTAAATCCTTAATGTCATCAATAAGCTTTGCAACTTTAAGCGAAACTACATATAACAAAACGAACTCTACCACAGGCTAATTGACATAAAAAAGAGTTAAGTTCCTACAGCTTCTCATTCATGCTATAATGAAACAATGTTGAACAAAATGACATTTTTTGAGGGCCTGCTATATTTATTTAGAAACAACAACAACACAAAACAACTCTCACCTTTACATGCCTTAAATTACATAAACGAGTATGCTACACTATATGGAGGCATTTCTGTATGTAGGTTAAATACTGAGCTACTTGAAAATTTGCTCTCTTTTGAAAGAAAGAAATTAAAATTCCTCAGTTTAATGCACTCTCATTTAGAATCACTAATGCTAAATATACCAGGAACAAAGTTTGGGCTTTCCTCTGAAGAATACCCTATGTTTCCACCTGTGTTTCTTTCATGGGGAATCATAAAAGGAGGAAGGATGTCATCTCAGTATTTTTTTTTCAGCCTTATTATTATTGTTGTAGTTAATTTTACTCTTGACTCAGTACTTCTGTCATACTTTAGGTTTTATTTACTAGTATTAGTCACCTCCCCACAATTAATAAAGCTGAAGTAAAATGTTCTCAGTGTCCTTCGTGGGCTCTCTGCACACCACAGACACCCCAAATTCCATACTGCTTTCCACCAGTGAGGCTCTCCTTTTTAAGGTAGCAGATGTAGTAAATGCAGATGTAGAACGAAGGAATGTAATGGGAGGGCGAACCTCGATATAAAAGACCTAATTAAAATTATTTGGGAGTCTACAGTGGATTAGGATTATCTTCACTCAGGCAATAGTTCAAGATGTGAGGGAGAGGAGAGGGTCAAGTGGTCACAGGGAGGGTTTATTGGGTTTAGAGGGCTTTCGGAAGGCTGTGTGCAGGCCACTGGGCAAGAAAGGAATTTCAAAATAAGAAAAAGTGGGCCTGGGAGCAAAGGCGTGAGTAACAAGGGAAGAAAAGAGGAGGCTGAGACAAAGCAGAAACCACAAACATCAAGTGAGGACATTGATGCTTGATATTATGAAAAACAGTCGGGAGAGGATAAGAAGGAATGGAAAGAGTTTTAATGACAAGAGAGATGATACCAGAGAATCCAGAGGCTGAAGATCAATGAGAAGAAAGTTTTTTTTAACTTTTACTTATAATTACTTGCTATTTATTGCCTCATTAGAAGATTCAGTATAATTAAAGGAGGGTTTTCCTAAACTATACATTTAGACTAATTCTTCCTATCACTTAGCATAATTTTATAAAATTTGACAACTACTTCACAATAATTCCAGGAAAAAGTCTATAAAACAACTAATTTGGTGATACACCAATTTGTTTTTCTGCAGTGGTATATGCCTCTCTTGGTTGCTCGCCACCATCCCAGTGCTGCTCAGTATCTGTTTTCTTCTGGTCAATAAATAAAGGTAAGGAGAGCATCTTGCCTTAATACACACACACACACACACACACACACACACACACACACGCTAATCTAGTTATAAAAAATTTAATCCAAAAATAAATTAATAATCAATAAAAATACTCAGAAAGTATCAGATAAAGTTAAAACATTTATAATACTTCCACCTTAAAACATTATGGAGCCTCAAAAATCAAGTTTCATAAATCTATTCTAAAATATAGTTATCTGATGCACTCAGAAGGATGCTTTGAGCAAGGCCAATTCACATCTTCCTTGGCAACTGCTTTGGAATTATTATTTGGTTGTGGGAGGAAGACTAGAGAAAGAGGTTTTTTGTTGTTTTTCTAATGGAAGTACCGCCTACTCTGGGTTATCCGGACTGACTATCCAGCATGTGAATGGCGGGTTCTTTGTTTCTCCTTTTGCTTCTGGTCCTCCTCCCTCCTGCTGCCACCTTTTGGTCATTTTATTGCTCCCAAGCATTTTCTCCACTAGTAGTATTTCTCCACAAGCGGAGATGATACTAAAATATGTGGCTTTTTATTGACTACTTCAGCAAAAGTCTACAGGGAGGTTGAAAACAACAAATAGGGTTTCTGGGTAATGTGGTTTTCAATTATGTGTGCTGCAGCAGTATCGATACCCAGGTGACTCGGGTGTGAGTGGCATTATGGAAACAATACACGAGACCGTTGTTTGCGATCTCACTTCAGTCCTACACACTGGATATGGAACTGATGACACAGTTGCTTTATTTACATTATGTTGCATTTAAGCACAAAACTGATAACAATAAGTAAATAGAGTCTAGTAATAATATGAACATGCCTTGAAAAAAAAAGTATTTTTATCTATCAAAAGGCTGTTATTTCCTGGCCTAAAAGAAATGGCAGACAGCCTCTCTGCTCCTGCTATCATACTTCAGGTTTTATTTACTAGTATTGGTCACCTCCCCATAATTAATAAAGCTGAAGTAAAATGTTCTCAGAGTCATCTTCCCTGAGCATAACTGTGGCACTTTTAGGAGTTGCCCTGATCCTTTCACACCCCTAGAGAACCATTTAACGATCCAAATAAATCTTTTTGTGTAAGGGGTCAGGTAGTAAGTATTTTCAGTTTTGTGGCCCACACAATCTTTTTCACAACTATTGAATTTTGCTGTTGTAGTGTGAAAGCAATCATAAAAAAAACAGAGTGTGCAAAAGTAGGTTTATAGTTGTGAGCAAATGAATATGATAATTAGAAAAATAATAATAAAGAAATAAGCTGTGTTTCACATACTCACAATTATAAATCTACTTTTGCCTACCCTGTACGCAAACAAGTGGACGTGGCTATGTCACAACAAAACTTTCTGGACACAGAAACTGGAATTTCACTTCATTTTCATGTGAGGAAATCTTATTCTTCTTTTGAAATGTTTTCAGCCATTTAAAAATATTGTATACATATTGTATATATGTATGTATTACTATACGTAATGCTTTAAACAATAAAATAAAATTTAAAAATAAATAAAAATACTGTGCAAAAATTATTCTTAGCTCATAGACTATAGTATAGCAGGAGGCAGACTAGATCAGTTTGTCGACACCCACTCTAAAGCAAGAATTTATTATGGCACTCTAGAGATAATTGAAAAGTGTTAACAAGGCAACTAAATGTGTCAAGCCCCAATACTGCTGTGGAGCCTAGTGTAATAGGTCTTTTTAACCAACAATGGAAAACTATTAAATACAAATATAATCCATCAACCAATGCCACTGCAAGCTGCTACAAAACTATCAGACAGAACTAAGAGTCACCAGGCCTTAGAATTTAACCCTGGGGACCCACCTGCTCCCCTAGAGTCACTGGAAAATAATGGAATGTTGACACTGAATCCAAAATACTGTCTGGTACTGGCAACGTGATGTAGCTGGTAAAAGCACCAGCAGGGTTGCTCCAAGCTGATTTTTGCTGGCTAGTTCTATAATTCCCAGGCACTCTAAGCAAATGGGAAGTATGGAATCCAGAGTCAGATTATCACTACCTTGCAGTCTACCTTTAGAGTGTTAGAGTTTATGATTTAAAATTCTCATTCCCTACCCAGTTTGGCTCAGTGGATAGAGCATTGGCTTGCGGACTGAAGGGTCCTAGGTTCGATTCCAGTCAAGGGCACATGCCCGGGTTGTGGGCTTGATCCCCAGTGGGGTTGTTACAGGAGGCAGCCCATCAATGACTCTCTCTCCTTCTTCCTTCCTCTCTGAAATCAATAAAAAAATATTAAAAAAAAAATCCCTGACTTGAGGACCAGAAAGTTTCTGAGACCTCATATTGAACCTTAGAGTCATTCATGTACTTATGAACTGCTCTTACTTGAGTATTTCTTTCCAAGTATCTTAATCCAGGAGACAAACAGTAGTCCTAGAGACTGTGACAGAGAGCTGAAAACTAACCTCCCAGCCTCTGCCTGAACAAAGGCCACCTGAGCCAGGGAATTCCCAGTGCCTGAGGCAGCTTCTTTAATTCTGGGCAGTTACAATTATAGGAGACTTCTTCCTTATTCTGAGTTAAACTCTACCCTCTAACACTCCCCGAACTGCTTCTTGTCCAGTCCTTTAGAAATATTCACAATCTCTGATTTAAGGAAGTTCTTTTTTAAAAATATATTTTATTGGTTTTTACAGAGAGGAAGGGAGAGGGATAGAGTTAGAAACATGGATGAGAGAGGAGCATTGACCAGCTGCCTCCTGCACACCCCCTTCTGGGGATGTGCTCGCAACCAAGGTACATGCCCTTGACTGGAATCGAACCTGGGACACTTGATTTGTGGATATTCTTGGGATGATAGAGTTAGACCCACCATCTTCTGACTTCCCTACTGCTGATCAAATCACTATGGTAATAAATAAACACTTTATTTGCCAAGGTGGGTGTGAGTTCAACATCGTTACTGAGCGACAGCAAAACATCTTATACAAATTATACAAAGATGTTTCTCTCTCACAAGCTGGAGCCTTCTGCTAGCCCTAAATTTAGTGATTAATGTTACGGCAATGGAATTATTGGCAAGACAGAACCTTATAGAGTTAATGTTCCTAACCCAGCAGAAAAGACTATGAAATAACACATCAGAAAGAGTACTTACAAGAATATCAGTGTTTTCAAAATAATTCCTCCAGTATGGTCTGATTTTCCTCTGTCCACCAATGTCCCATACATTCAGTTTAAAACCTTGTGACTGTACACTTTTGATGTTAAAACCCTGCAACAAAGAAAGGTAAAAACAAATTTTATTAAGCTTTGAGATCATAATTCTGACAAAGTTACACTGGACAGCTATGTTATTTACTAACTCTGAGGTACTCTGCCAGATGTGACACTGATAATACTGAAGTCAGTTTGCTATGTTAGGGAACGAGGAAATGTATTTATACATGCTTACTTCATTCAGGTTGTGGAGTCAGTGTTAACCCAGGCCACACCCCTGATGAGTCCTCAGGATGGTACATTTAACAGGACATTACTTATAACTAACAAAAACCCCTTGAAGCTGAACCTGAAAACTCCACAGAACAGAACAAATGCTACATTTAAAAAGGCAAAAGCTAAAATCTGGAAGATTGCATTCTTTAGGAGTAGTTCAAAATTAAAGAAATTTTCTCATATGGGTTACTCGGGAAAAGAAAGGAGCTGAACTCAGGAAACTATGGTGGAGGTTTGATTAATAACTGGATTATGAGCCCAGTGTGAAAGGTAGGGCCTGCTGGAACACCATGTTCAAACTCTGGAGCCCTCAATTACAGGCAGTGATGAAAACAAACAGGCAGGTATTTGAAACTATTCTTTATTAGGTATCTCTAATGAACCTGAAAAGAGAGCATTCGTTTTCAGGACAGGTCCTCAAGGTGGTAGAACTTTGGGGAAGGTGAGCAAATCAGAAGCAAGCAGAATTATGAGCTGGGAGGTAGTGTGCAGAGAAACAAATGAACAAGAACTTTGGGGTTTTGAGAGACGGCATTTCATGAGCAAGAATAAAAAAAATATCTTCTTGCAAAAATGATTTAGTGAAAAATCCAATCAACTGTGTGCTACCCCAGAAACGACATTTCATCCAGAATAACTGGAGTTAAGCACATCTGGGGATGCCTCCATAAACATTTGCCTCATCTGGCAGCTTGCCAACACTACTGCCTCGCCCAGAAAGACTGGCACAGTGCAATGGTACAGGAACACTGCCACCCAGTTTCTCCTGAGGATAAATCATCACTAGAGAATAGCGGGATGATGCTGATTGCGGCTCCTCTAAAATGCCAATGACTGAATAAATATGAAGTTTAAGAACTCTAAAGGGATGTGCCTTAAGATTAGTGTAAAAGGCTGCTTCATTCTGATTCATTGACAAAACCACTTTTATGAGCTTAAAAATACTACACATAACTACAATATTTATTACATGTCAAATCCAGTAATATAAAATCCTTCTAAAAGGAAGCAGGAAATAAGAGTAAATCCTAGAATTCAACCATATGTATCAACTGTCTTAAAATTCTATTGTCATCAGACCTAATAAATCTACTAAGAAATCTAAGGAAATAATGATATGTATATTATATTCATATTTATAACAACATAGAAAGATGTTGCATACAGTATTGAGTGAAAAAGGTGATATGAAACAGCATATTCTCTATAAGCCTTTTTTACTTATTTTAAATATACCCATCATATATATGCATAGAAAAAAAAAACAGAATGCATATATCACTAAGTGTTAACAATGGTTATGTATGAATGGAAATTACAGGTGATTTTTAGTTTCTCAATTTTACTTATGTATACTTTCTAAATTTACTATTATGAGCATCGATTACTTTTTTAAATGTAAAAACAAAAATACAATAAAAGTTTGTTTTTGAAGAATATGAAAATGACATAATACATGATGTGGCAAAAGTAGGTTTACAGTTGTTAGTATACGAAATAGAGTTTACTCTTGTGTTATTTATTGATTATTGTATTATTTTCCATACAAACAACTGTAAACCTACTTTTGCTTCCCCTGTAGAATAAGAGTCACCTACAATACCTCAAACAAAGCCTGAAAGTTAGAATTGGAACTTTGGGTCATTTGCAGAGTTCATTTCCATGGTGGCAGCATGTTCTTGAGAAATACAGCCTATCGTGAATCAAGCAAACAAACGAAGCGCCCCCCCCAAAAAAAAAACACCCCAAAATCTGGCACTTCTTTTTCTGGCTGAAATCCTTGCATACTAATGTTTTCAGCCTTTCTAGGCTATACTACTGTAATATGCTCCTCCTTCTATTATACATTAAATTTGTTCAGAAGCCATAAAATTGTTCATTTGGTAAGAGTTGAAATGACTTTGCTGCAAAGTGTTTTGAATCAGTAATATTCATAGGCTGTGAATTACACACTCCAGCACAGCTATTCAAACCTGACACCGAGCTCTTAGTATAGTATGGCGACAGAAAATGCTAACTAAACCTGGTTTTGCTGAATGTTCATGCTCAAGCACTTCACAGTGACTGGGACTGACTGATAGGGCTGTTCCTAGTTAGGAAACCCAAAGGCTTGGCCAAAGGTCCAGCTTTCTCGGAATTTCCAACAGGAAAGGAGGTCTAAAGAAGGTTGGAGTTCTTCCAACCAGCACGTGTGTTTCAGCCTCCATACAGTGAGCACCACCACTGTCTTATCCTTTGTGCTTTACTTGCTAAGGCTTAGGAAAGAGAAGGGTTGATGAGATTGCATTAAAAATATGGGTAATTTTAAAAAATTGATATATATATATAATATATATATATATATATATAATATATATATATATATTATATATATATTTGTGTTTATTAAGTCTGAAAAATAGACACTAAAATATTAACAGGGGGTTTCCTCACAGTACTCTTTGCTTCTCTTCTTTACATTTGCTATATGAATTAATTTCATAAACAGAGAAGATAAAGCTATTTTTTAAAGGAGTCACTTAGATCTGAGGGACCTGGTTGTGTCCTGACACATATATACATATATACTTGTATTATTTATCTAAAAATTATAAAATAAGCATAAAAGAAAATGTACCATTACATTTTTAAGTGTACAGTTGAATGGCATTAAGTACATCTGCAGTGTTGTGTGACCATCACCACCATCCGTGCACAGAACTTTCTTCATCCTGCAACACTGACTCTCTGTGCCCATCTATATATATAAAAGCCCAAGTGACCGCTTGACCTCTGTGATGCACACTGACCACCAGGGGGGCAGATGCTCAACTAAGGAGCTGCCCCCTGGTGGTCAGTGCATTCCCACACCCAGGAGTGGTGCTCAGCTGACTGTGTGCCAGACACCGGGCTCACGGCTGGCGAGCACAGCTGTGGTGTCACGAGCCTCTCCTGCCTCTGCAGCAGCACTACAGCATGGCCCTGCGGCAGGCACAGTTCGGCGGGGACGAGCAGCCTGGGCTTGGACTCCTCCCGGCAGCCTGCCACTTCCTGCACTGCTACATCCCTCGGGGATGTCAGACTGTCGGTTTCTGTCTCATCCTGGGGTTGGGTCAAAACCAGCGGTCTGACATCCCCCAAGGAGTCCTGGATTGTGAAAGGGCGCAGGCCAGGATGAGGGACCCCACAGGTGCACGAGTCCGTGCACTGGGCCTCTAGTTAAACAATTTCCTCCTCTCTTTCCAGCCTCTGGCAACCATTGTTCTACTTTTTGTCTCTGTGTATTTGACTAAGTATCTCATATGAATGGAATCTCGATACATTTTTTAAGTCTTAAGATGATTTTATACATCCAGTATATACTTTTCTCAATAAAACTTAGAAATGGACAAAACGATATTTCTGGTTTTGTCTCTCACATTGCTAGTATCATATTCCGTGAGTCCCACAGATATCTGGGGCCAATGCAGTGCTCACCTGTGTAGGTGTGATGTGGCTGATGTCTTCAGATGCAAGCTGCTTCAGAAGGGTAGTCTTGCCAGCATTATCCAAACCCAGGAGAAGGAGTCTCACCTCCTGGTCTGGCGCACTTTTCAATTTACGCAAAATTGAGAGTAAGCCCTTGAACAACCATAAAAAAGATTACTTTTGGGGCACTAACTTTCATATTATCGAACAGCAGAGTATCATCTCCTTGAAAAAAGTTCTTGAAAAAAAGGAATGTGGATAACTTAATTATTCTTTCCCACTTTGATGCCATTTGTTTCATTTGCTTTCCCCTTCTAAGTTTTGGCAGAAGTAGGTTAGTAAATTCAACAACTTAATAAGTAGCAAGGCTCATTCTTGCTCTCCTATTAATCCAGCTTAGTAATCACCCAAATCTCCTAAAGTCCTTTATATAACCTTAGAGTGTAGCACTCATCATGTCAGACTTCAGGTAACGGACTTTTGTATTTTTCTCCTTTGGTAGAGTGACGTTTCTTGCGGGTAAGGACTATAGTTTCTGTTTCCCACATGCCTGGCACTAGATAGATACTAGATAATAGTTGTTTAATTAAACAGAATTAACACCCAAGTTAATGTAAGTTAAAGGTGCTACACAAAGAAATGCAAAAAATTTATGTAAAATTGTATTTGGGCTCTATGTTTAAGACTTCCTCATTTAGCTCTGGCCCAGTAGCTCAGATGGTTAGAGCACTGTCCCGATATGTTAAGGTTGCAGGTTCAATCCCAGTCAGGGCATATACAAGAATCAATGCATAAACCAGTGGAACAATAATTTGATCAGGACACATATAAAAATCTCTCTTTAAAAGAATCAATCAATAATTTTTTTTAAATAAATAAAATTTGAAAAAAAATTCATCATTCAAATAATAGTTATCATCATGTAACTTTCATGAGACTCTTACAGGACAGGTGCACAGTGTGGATTATCTGTTTTTTCAGATGAAGAATTAAAGAGAGAGAGAAACATGGATCAGCTGCCTCCTGGGCATGTGCCTTGACCAGGAATTGAACCAGCAACTTCTCAGCGCATAAGCCAATACTCAATCAACTGAGCCACACCAGCCAGGGCTCAGATGAAGAATTCTTCTATAAAATAAAAGCATAGTATGCAAATTGTCCCCTCTAGTCTGGGAGTTCAACCAGGGGGTGGGGCCAGCCAGGGAAAGGGAGGGAGGCCCCAACAGGCAGCAGGCAGCCACTAGGGACTCTGCCAGTGCACAAATTTCATGCACTGGGCCTCTAATTTGATACAATAGGGATGTTAGAGAATTTAAAAGTCATTCAATAAAAAAAAAATCAGCTGAAACGGGCTTGGCTCAGTGGATAGAGCGTCGGCCTGCGGACTGAAGGGTCCCAGGTTTGATACCGGTCAAGGGCATGTATCTTGGTTGTGGGCACATCCCCAGGGGGCGTGCATGAGGCAGCTGATCAATGTCTCTCTCTCATCGATGTTTCTAACTCTCTATTCCTTTCCCTTCCTCTCTGTAAAAAATCAATAATATATATATTAATATATTTTATTGATTTTTTTACAGAGAGGAAGGGAGAGGGATAGAAAGTCAGAAACATCAATGAGAGAGAGATCAATCAGCCCCGCCCCCCCCTGCACACCCCACACTGGAGATGTGCCTGCAACCAAGGTACATGCCCCTGACCGGAATCGAACCTGGGACCTTTCAGTCCGCAGGCCGACGCTCTATCCACTGAGCCAAACCGGTCTCGGCAATAAAATATATTTAAAAAATCAAAATTTAACCATAATATTTTTGACTAGTAACCTAATATTTCTGTTTCTTGTTTTATTATTATTAACTAGAGGCCCAGTGCACGACACTTGTGCACTGGGAAGAGGGGAGTCCTTCAGCCCAGCCTGTGCCCTCTCACAGTCCAGGACCCCTCGGGGGATGTCCAGGGATCGGGCCTAAGCTGGCAGGCAGACATCCCTCTCACCATATAGGACCCCTTACTTCTTTTTTTTTTTTAATATATTTTATTGATTTTTTTACAGAGAGGAAGGGAGAGGGATAGAGAGTCAGAAACATCGATGAGAGAGAAACATTGATCAGCTGCCTCCTACACACCCTCTACTGGGGATGTGCCCGAAACCAAGGTACATGCCCTTGACCTGAATTGAACCTGGGACCTTTCAGTCCACAGGCTGACGCTCTATCCACTGAGCCAAACCGGGTTTGGCACCCCTCACTTCTTTCTGCCTGCCTGCAGCAAAGGTAGGAGAGGCTCCTGTCACCACCACTGAGCTCACCAGCCATGAGCACAGCTTCTGGCTGAGTGGCGCTCTCCCTGTGTGAGCGACTAACCATCAGGGGGCAGCTCCTGCATTGAGCTTCTGCCCCCTGGTGATCAGTGCACATCATAGCAACTGGTCATTCCACTGTTGGTCGATTTGCATATTATGCTTTTATTATATAGGACTAGAGGCTCGGTGCATAAAAATTCATGCACTGGAGGGGGGGGGTCCATCAGCCTGGCCTGCCCCCTCTCATAGTCCTAGAGCCCTCAGGGGCAGGAGGTGACCCAGCAATCAAGGGAAGGCAACGCCCCATTCACACCTCTGCTGCTGCCACTGCTGGCAGCACAAGCCTCAGTTGGCTCTGGTTACCTGAGCCTCAGTTGGCTCTAGGAGGCTGGGCAGCCACCATCCGAGGCTTGCCTGTATCTTGGGCAGGCCCTGGAAAGCTGGGGGGCTGAGGAGACTGGGGGACTCCAGAGGCATGCTGTGTGCCTGCCAACCTGGCGGGGTTGAGGGGATTTGGCACCGCCATCTTTGAGGGAGTGGCAGTCAATTAGCATATTCCTTCCTTATTGGCTGTGGGCACTGCCATCTTTGCAATGGCGTGAGGGTCAATTAGCATATTCCCTCTTTACTAGATAGGATTTTTATGGGTGGAAGTAAATCATGTTGCTTTTTATCCAAGAACATAAGAAAAATCCTGCAGATGACAATCTTGTTCCAATAAGGCATGGTTACAAGAACCAAAGAATACCAGATTTTAAAGGGCATTTAATCTAATTTCCCAGCTCAAGCAGAAATCCCTTCAAACTCAATCTTAGAATTATATAAAATGGTTGTATTTTTTTATCTGCATTGCACCAGGATTCAAACTAGTCTATTCACTAATAAAAATAATTCTATCAAATAATTCTCAACAACTGAGTCTATGGACAAAGATATGCAAATATGCATAATTTTTAAGAATTCCTTTCTCTTGAGAGACTCTTTGTTTACTGCTTCTAGTACTGTATTCACACTGACTTGCTAAGGACCACATTAACCTCTCTATGCCTCAAATTTTTCCAGCAGTAAAATAGAAGGTTTGGTTAAAGACAGAAAAACAAATTCTATACCAAACGATCTGGGAAAGAGAGGCTGAATAGATTTGAAACTAACAAACAAAAGATAGGCATGACACTTTTTTAGTTTTCATCTCTTCTGGCCTTGAATACTTTGACACCATTCCTTTTTTTAAACTATATTTATGAGAATTCTCCCTGGCTTCTGTTAGCCACATTGCAATCACTCATTTATAATACCCTCTTTCAGAACAGTAAAATTAGAATTCTGAGATCCTCAGGGGACTGGTGATCTAAAAAAGCTAAGAACAGGGAAACACACTGTACTACTCCTGAGTTCCTGGTTAGATGTCCTCATTACCTTTGCAATAAAATTATAAAACAACTGGAATTTATCCCATTAGAACATTAAACAACAGTATAGGTATAGTTCTTCTCGTGCATCATCTACTAGTGTAGAAATCATGAAAGAAGGTCTGTTTTCTATAAAATATTTTGAAGGTTCAAAATGAATGTTTCAGGTGTTTCCTCACATGTCTCTTCTTTTGAAAAACTATTAAATAAAAATACTGCACTTTGCAGGCTGAGATTTTTTTATGCACTCATTCTATTTGAAATTGATTAAAAGAAAAATATAATTTCTATCCATCTTAAAAGAAGAAAAGCAAAGCACAGATAAGAAAGAAACCATTCATAGCTGAGCTTTATTAACCTAATGGTATAAAAAACAAGGCATCTGCATTTCTAATGGGCAATTTTCCTCAGCGGGAAACAATGTCTTCACACGATTCACCTTTAAGTGAAATTACAGAGAAATGAAAAGTTCAGCTAATATTTTCTTCCAGCAAAATAATAAATGGCATTTCAAACATGGTCTAGGCGAGACAAATGCAAATACAATACAGCAACATATTAACCCAACTACTGAGAGCAGGGGATCACGGGATTACCAGGATTTGCTAAGTAGGGAAGAGGATATTTATAGACATCAGGATTCTGCCTGAAAGGTACAAAGTAAGCTGGTGGAAGGAGAACAGAACAAGTCTATTCTATGTTTCTATCTATATATGTCCATGCTCCATTTTAAATGTCCAATGAAAGAAGGCAGACATTAGAAGTTAATTTTATTATGGAGCGAAGTTTTGCAGCATAAACCCAAGGGAATGGATTTTGAAGGTGTATTTTTTTGTCAAAATATTCATTCATTCATTCATCATTAAATTCCCATAATGTGCCCAAGTGCAGTAGTGAGTAAAATAGACACGATCTCTATGTAGGACTTGTGTTCCTGTGCCATTAAACAAAGGCAGTTTAAGAAACAAGAACTTCAGTTAACTGTGGATTGTGTTATCACCATGCATGCACTGGTATACAAGTTATATGCACCCTGGTGGACAAAAGTAGTCTGACTCATGCATAAAATGTTTAAACAAACTTTTTTTTACAGGCAAAATCATGACTAGATAGATGGGCTACATTTTTACTCCCCTCAAAATCAACTTAAACTCAACTACTGGCAGAAGTATGGAAACACTGACCTAAAATGATACAAACTAGGTCATTTAAAGAAACTGATGTAGTGGGGGAGGAGGGGAAGGAAGATAATGGTATATGGAAAATATACCTCGGAGGAGCAGCTAACATTTAAATATTCACAGTCATAAGGCAACTGTCACATGCATGCACTCCCCATAAATAGCTTAAATAGAACTTTTACTTCAATTTATTTTTACCTCTTTAATCTAACAAAAAAAATTGGTGCTACCTAGTAAGACCTTATTAATTTTCAAGAATTCTTATAGTTTAATAGAGAGAACTTCACCCAAATTTTGTCTTCTTTCTCTTCATCTCTCAACTAAATAAAATACCATGTTTCTTGAGGAACAAATTACGGGCATCTTCTCCAAAAGATTGTAGGTTCCCACCTCATCAGAATACTAATGAAAAGAACATTACGGATTTTAGAGTTTCATAGATTTGATCTCTATTCCTCTATCTATGTAACTCCAGGCACAGTCAGTTCTAGAAAATGGAAACAATACTTATATCTTAAGAAAAATGTTAGAGCCCTCGCCAGTGTGGCTCAGTTGGTTGAGTATCATCCTGTGCACCAAAAGTGTGCCTGTTTGATTCCCAGTCAGGGCACATACCCAGGTTGCAGGTTCAATCCTGAGTTGGGTACTTGTGGAAGGCAACTAATAGATGTTTCTTTCTCTCTCTCTCTCTCTCTCTCTCTCTCTCTCTCTCTCTCATCAATAAAAACATTTTTTTAAAAAAGAAAAATGTTAGGAAGATTAATAAGGTAATGCATGTAAAGCATAGGCACATATTAGGCACTCAAAACCATTGTTGTTTCTTCTTCTTCTTCTTTTTACTTTTCAATGGCCATGTCTGACCAGAAAACAATCTTGGCAACCATCTTCAAATGTTTAATACCCTTAATAACTATCACTAAGTTCATACATGTAGAAAGTAGTCTGTAAGTAATTCCTGAGTGAAGAAGTCATTCAATAACAATAATTAGTTATGCCCTAAAGTTACTGCCATCTTAGTATTTCACCAAGGATGTAGAATCACAAGGCTGGGGTAAAACAGCTGACTCTAAATGTTCAGAGAAACCCCAATGGGTTTTTGTTGTAGTATTCTCCAAATTAAAAGTATTTATTAGTCATAGCTGAAGATATATTAAACACACACACACAAAAACAAAAAAACAAAAAAAACACACACAACCCCAAACCCAATAACCTGGGACTTACTGTACAGTTGTACAGTTACCATGGGGGCTCATGGGATACAAGATGTGACACCACTGACCTTTTAAATTCCATGTTCCACTTTCAGTTCTAAGAATAGCTCTCACGTTGGGAGATAGGGAAAAAAGTGTATTTTGGAAATAATGTGTCCTAATTTCCTATTGCTTATTTTAAGAAAAAAAAAGTAAAAGAAAAACAAATCTGTCTTGATCACGGAACAGAACAGTTGTGTATAACAATGTTGTATACACTGAGTGTTTGTGGCATGCAGTGTCACTTTGCACCTGGAAACATGAGCAGTGGTTAATTTATTGTGGCCCATAATTATAAGTTAAACAACCATGAAATTACAGTCCATTTAATTGATAAACAAACCGGGAAAAAGTTAGGCTTCTCTCAGACATTCCTCATTTATGATGACATCCCATTCTCGATTAGGTTGGCATGCCTTTTTCATTTCAATTCTAGTTACTTTCTGTAAATGTTTATGTTTATATTCATTTGTTGAGAAAAACTTAGCCTTTAAATGGACAACTCATGTATAAATGATTAGTAAAAAGAAAATGTAAAAATCTGTTTAGCCCGAGGTTAATAAAAATGCAGTGTTGCAAGTCTGAAATGTGATTGGCAACTTTAGATCAAATAATTTTACTTCTTTAACAGTCTGATAGTGTAAAATCAAGAGATTTTTTTTCTTATCAACATTTACTCATTAGATAATCTGACCAAAGGCACATATTTTTTCTTTATGGACACCTAGTAGCTTTTTCTTCCAAATCAATAGAAATGGTTCACCCTGGCCAGTGTGGAGCATTGGTTGCTGGTTCTATTGTGGTCAGGGATATGCCCAGGTTTCATCTCTCTCTCTCCCCCCCTCTAAAATCAATAAAGACACATTAGACCGAAACATATATATGTGTGTATATATGGATATATGTAGTTCAACATTTCTAAAAGTCAAAAGGAGATTGGGGTTGGGGTAGGGAACTGACTCTCAAGTTTGAGTGCTGGCTCTTTACAGTTGCAAAGCCAACCAACCTGCTCCCAATGCTGCAAAACCCATTTTTCTTCGCTTCCTCCTACAACTACTTAATTTCATTTTAACGCCCTCCAGCTGACTTCCAAGAAATCAACCAGGAACAGAAGGTCAACGGTCAAATCTGTCACACAGCATAAATGTACAGCTTGGGGAAGGTTTCACTAGGTCTGACGGAGGAAAAGGATTGACCCAGATGGATGCCCACTCTCTTGGTTTTAAATGCCCATTCATTTTCGTTTGGGAGACCCCCACGCTGAAATTGCCCTTTTGGTTCTGGTGGGTGGTCGTCCGCAAAAGAAGGTGGCAACAGGTTCTGAAGGAAGCAAATCCCAGGGACTGGGCAAGCAGACCTCACGGACAGCCAGACCTTGCAGAACCCTCAGCCCATAACTCAGGGCTGCAGAAGCATGCCCGCCAGAAGCATGCCCGCCACACACACACACACACACACACACACACACACACACACACACACAC
>JAAGEH010000038.1:15948180-15999123 GCA_011751065.1 Lasiurus cinereus | reverse complement strand
CACACACACACACACACACACACACACACACACACACACACACACACCCCGAGGCGGCATAAAATCCACCAGGCACATCTTTTCCCAGCGGGACCTCCTCCGCGTCCTGGGATGCGCCGCCTTCCCGCCGGCGCCCGCACAGCGCTAGCAAAAAGGAGCGCTAGGCTGCCGACTCCCACGGCGCCGCTAGGGCGACCTGAACCGCAGCAGCGCTGGCGCCGCTCCCCGCTTCTGGCCCGGCCCGGCCCGGGCGGACCCCAATTTCCTGCGGCGAGAGGAAGGCCAGCTCCCTGGGAAGATCTAAGCCCGAGTGCGGGGACTGCTCGGCGCAGCTCCGCGGCCCCGCCCTCCTCCCCGTCCCCCGAGTGATGATGATGATGATGATGAAGATGGAGCCCAGGCTCCGAACCGGGACATCCACGCACACCCTTCCAGCCCCTTCCCCGAAGCTCCGGACCGCTGCAAGCCCCGCCTTCCTCCCCAGGCCCAGGTCCCACACCCTCGGGGTTCCCCGCTGCCCAACGAAACCGATCCAAGACCAGTCAGCGAGCCGAGCACCATCCCCAGCCCAACTTTGCTTCCAGCGCGGGGCCCCGCCCTGGGCCTGGGGCCGAGACGCGGCGTGGGGAGGGGGGGGTGGGGATGACCGGCGGGCTTAGGAGGGGCCCGGGCCCCCACACTCACCATCCTCCTGCCGAGTCCCTCCTCCTCCTCCTCCTCCTCCCTCTGCCACCCCCGTTACCAGGGGCAACTATTGTGGCGCCGCCCCCGACGTCCCTCGCACGCACCGCGGCGGAGCCAGGCAATAGAACGCGCGGGTTCCAGCTCCGCTTGCCCCGGAGTGCGCAAGCGCGCCACGGTTCCCGCCCACTGCGCAGGCGGGCCACCCGGACGGCGGGAGGCAGCAGCTGGCGGGCGGCGTCTCTGGCGGAGGGAAAGCTCGCCCACGTGGCCGGCGGGCAGCCCGGCCTGTGATTGGTCGGGAAGGGGGGGCGTGGGGGCGGGGCGAGGGGCGAGGGGCGGTTCCCGGGCGGGCTTCCAGGCCGAGCCTGCGCTCTTTCCGGGACCAGGTAAGGGGTCTGGGGAGCAAGATGCCTGCAAAGTCTACCTTTAGTTCTCAAGTCCTGGGGCGGGGGGGGGCGAGGGGGGGAGCTTGTGTTTGTGCCCAGACCCTAACGCAGCTGGTCTGCAGCGCGGGCTGGGCTCCCACCTGTTGAAGCCACGTGGCGGGAGGAGAGGCCAGGTCTGCCTGCCCCTGGACCTCTCTGCCTGATGGCCGCCTGCAAACATCTGTCAGTCTGCGGGGCGGGGGCGCGAGGGGTGTGCACCCCTCCCCACACGCCCTGTGAAAGCCCGGGATGGAGGGGTCCGAGTGGTGGCAGGCTGCCTGTCGCCGGAGGTAACCAGCTGCCGGGGAACGGGCCCTGCGCCCTGAAGTGAGCTGACAGCGCGGGTGAAAGACATGTTGGTTTAGCCGGGTTTTGCCAAGTTGCCTTAGCCCGGGAGGAACGGCTTTGGCAGTCCCCCAGGAGGCAGAAAATGGGCCTGTCCTTGTAGGCAAGGAAGATGGAGAGGGAGTGCGGGTGAGTTGGGAGGTGCTGTCTCCCACCTCCTCCCCCTGCAGAGGACAGGAGCAGAGTCAGCCCAGGAAGCTAGACTCTGGAGACACAGCAGCGCACAAAATATACCCTCTTGGATATTACATCCTTATTTCGCACAGTATACATACTTCATTTCATTCCCAGCCCTAGCAAGTGGTGATTTTAAGCTATATAGAGGAGATTTGAACCCATTTCTGTCTGGCTCTTATGTTTTTAAAAAAATATTTTTAATTGATTTTTCACAGAGAGGAAGGGAGAGGGATAGAAAGTCAGAAACATCGATGAGAGAGAGACATCCATCAGCCGCCTCCTGCACACCCCACACTGGAGATGTGCCCGCAAGGAAGGTACATGCCCCCGACCGGTATCGAACCCAGGACCTTTCAGTCCGCAGGCTCTATCCACTGAGCCAAACTGGTCTCGGCTTATGTAAGTTTTTTTAAACATCTTTGTATTGTCCAGAACAGAGAGGTCTATATTTGTGATGTAAACCTAGAACTTTTTAAGAGCTGATCCAGTGTGTGTGTGTGTGTGTGTGTGTGTGTGTGTGTGTGTGTGTGTTTGGTGGGGGTGTGGTACACCTTGACTGCACATGCCTGTGTGCCTCTTACTAACCTCGCTGGGTAAGTAAGGATTATATGAATTATAATTGGAAATTATATGAATTATTATATATCGAATTTATAGAACACTGCCTGGTATATAGGAAGTGCTAGATAGGGCTTAGCTATTACAGTCATGCACCGCCTAGCTTAGTAGCAATCAACAGTAATACGTGTTCCTATATGTTGGTGGCCCTATACGATTATGATGAAGCTGAAAAATTCCTACTGGCTAGTGAACCTTGTAGCTGTATGTTTATGGTAATGGTTAAATAAACTTACTGTACTGCCAGTCATATAAAAATATAGTACATACAATTATGTACAGTACATAATACTAGAAAATAAGCAACTATGTTAATGTGGTTTATGTATTTACTGTACTATACTTTTTATTGTTATTTTAGAGTATACTCTATACTTATAAAGAAGTTTGCTGTAAAACTATTCTGTTACACTGGAGCAATCTCCTACATATTGTGTTTACCACGTCTCTTGTTTTCATCATTTTCTCTTGTACTTAATTTAAATTTGTATTGTTTTATATAGTAACATCTGTACAGGTTTGTAGCCTTGGAGCAATAAGCTATACCAGTGATGGGCAAACTGTGACTCGAGCCACATGTTGACTAATGAGTTTGCTGACCAGTGACCTAGACTCTCGAGTCCAGTAATTACAAGCTGTTGTTGTTCCTTGTGATAAAGCCCCTACACCAGTGGTTGGCAAACTCATTAGTCAACAGAGCGGCAAACCGTGGCTCGCGAGCCACACGTGGCTCACAAGCCGCAGTTTGCTGACCACTGAGCTATACCATATGGCTAGGAGTGTAGTAGGCTATATTATCTAGGTTTGTGTAAGGCACTCTGGTATTCACACAACTGCAACATCACCTCATGAGGCATCTCTCAGAATGTATTCCTGTTGTTAAGTGGAGCATGACTGTGCTAATAGTTTCATCCAGGTTTTTAGACTTTGCCCCTCTTCCTCTCAGCAGGTTTTCTAGTCTGGTGAAGATCATTGGAACGAAGGCAGACTTCCCCTGAATGGTCCTTAGCTATTTAAGAATCCAACTAAAGTAATTTTTAAAACATCTGCTACCTGCATACCTGCTTCAGATCATTGGAGAGAAAACTCAGTTAACAACCTTGACTAAGGAGGTGCAAGATGAATCGTTAATTCAGAGCATCATTCCTACAGTCTACCCATCTCTATTCTGGTTCTTTTGTGGAAAAACACTGGACATGATAAGTTGTTGCCCTGGAGTTACATAAGTGTATATAAGCATATACCTAGGCCTGCTTGTTTAATTTTTAGTATCATTCTCCAATTTTCCCTGTGCAGACTTGGCACTAACCCTTGCCATTTCAGTGGTCTTTTGTGTGAGCTTCTTGAGTTTTTGGTCACTTTGATCTTACTCTGGTGTGAGTACCAGCCATAATGTCTTGTTTTTATCCTTACCTGGAATAAAAACACTGTGGGTACTCCCATTTCCTTGCAAGAAGCTATTCCAGAGTGGTGGTTGGAAGTCTGTTCTCTGAGCTCTGATACTGTTTGCCAGAGAAAATTAACTTTCTCTGGCAGGATGAGCATTACTTCTGGAGATTTAGTAGATTATTTCATTTCTTCATATCTATCTATCATCTATCTATCTATCTATCTATCTATCTATCTATCTATCTCCTTAACAAGTAACCTATAGTGGATAGAACACCTACCTAGATGATACTAGGCCTGTGACCAAGGGAATGTAAGGCCCTAGCTATTGCCAGATCTTTGGATGGATATACAGGACTGGGTCTGTTTGTTGTTAGCAGAGGGCTGTGTAGTGCCACAAACGCTGGCTCCATTATGTGAGCCTTTCTAGGCATTAGTTTCCTGTTCTATAAACTGAGATCTTGTATTCATCCCAACCCTAGAAGGAAAGGGAGTTATCTGTCAATCACTGTTTGACCTCCATCTCCCCCTTTGTTCTCAGTAATGGAACCATATTTCTCCAATTAGTGGAGCCACGTTGGACATGATAGTGACCTCTTTAGAGAATACTAGATGTGGCTCTGCGGGAAGAGGGAGGGTAACTGGAAGAAAACTTAGAGACTAGATGGGATGCAGTGTGAGCAGGGTAGACAATTTGCATCTTCGTTAAAGAAAACCTGCTGTTTGGTTACTAAGGCAAGTTCTGAGTTTAGGTTTAAAAAAGGTAACATTCTTGATGCCAGGAGAACCCATGGATAAGTTGGAATGCATTTCAAGTAGGCAGTTAGTGTCTTTTTTTTTTTAATAAAAAAATGACATACAAGTTTTAAGCGTTTAATTCTTCCAGTGACACACAATTCTTTTTTTTTAAAAATATATTTTATTGATTTTTTACAGAGAGGAAGGGAGAGGGATAGAAAGTTAGAAACATCAATGAGAGAGAAACATCAATCAGCCGCCTCCTGCACGTGCCCCACTGGGGATGTGCCCGCAACCAGGATATATGCCCTTGACCGGAATCAAACCTGGGACCTTTCAGTCCGCAGGCCGACGCTCTATCCACTGAGCCAAACCGGTCTCAGCTAGTTAGTGTCTTTAGAAGGTAGATGAGAGACACAGCATGAACCTTACAGTCTATCAGGGAAAGTCAGAGTTCACACAATAACTGGAAATAAGAAAGTGACAATTCCAAAAGCCCAACATGCTGCCAGGGAAAACAGGATGCTGGGGGAGCATAGGACCGAAGGGCTGGTTTTTGGCCGGGAAGGATCATGGAACTGTGCCCTATGTGGTGTTGATGTGGGGAAGATGTTCCAGACATACAATTTAGGTTTTATTTTGCCTGTTTTTACATCAGACGAGGACTGGACGGGTACTGTCCTGACCTCAGGAATGAAGGCAAAGTTTCTTACAGAATTTAGCAAATGATTACCCCTTCATGATAGAAGAGCTTCCATTATAAAAGGCAGAGGACTTTCCAATGTTGGGTTGAGGGGTGAGAGATGTCCGAGAAGTGTGTGTGTGTGTGTGTGTGTTGAGGGAGAGGCATAGCAATTTGCTCTACTGGGCTGTTTCAGGGGTACGAGTGTGGGGCTCTGTAAGCCAAACCAGTGTGTGATTTGATGTCCAGGCCAACTTTTTATAGGTTCGTTGGGAGTCAGGTGAACTCTTTCCCCTCTCCCACTCCTGGTTCAGTTGGCATTGAGTGAAATGCCTTTGGTCTTTGAACCAGCCTGCAGGAGGCCAAGTTATCCTGTTCCAAGAGCTCCATTGGGCACAAGCTGTGCATGTGAACTTGTAATTTTCTGTGTATGGAAAATTCTGAGTTAAGGTGATATTTTAAAGAAAAAAGACAAATGACCTAGTAGTAGAAGATACAAATTAAATCTGAAAATTTTATTCATTAAAAAAATGAGTAGGTGTTATTTAGTGAAGAGGGGAAGGAATAGCACTCTGAACAGGGGATGGTGTTTGCAAAGGAACAGATGCCAGGCAGCCTATTGCATTTCAGAAAGTTCTATGCCACATGAAACTCAACATGTGGAAAATCAAACTTACTATTTTTTCCCCCTGAAAGCCTATTTTTCTATATTCTCGGACTCAGCACATTATTGCCCAAATCAGAAACCCCAGGTATCACTCTAAATATTTGTGATGTGTCTACTTGACTAGGCCAAACAAAATTCCTTAATACCGCCCTCCCCCCTGCCACTTCATATGTTTGTAGTGGGCTATGAGGGAGAAGCAGCCATTTCTAGCCAATCCCTTCCCACACACTTTTTCCCAGTTATTGCATGGAACACTAATTTAGGGACTGTGGTGAAGGAATTTTGCAAATGTAATTAAAATCCACAATGGGTTGGTTTTGAGTTAACCTAAAGGGAGATTATCCTGGGTGGTCTGACTTAATCAGATGGAATCCCTTTAAAAGAGGGCTAGGACTCCCTAGAGTCAGAAACAGCTGGGCCTGCATTACTTCCCTTTCCCCCAGGATGAGCCTTTCTTGTCTGTCTCTTTTGTTGACCTCCAGCTTACTTAGCCAACTCCCACAATTACATAAGCCAATTAGCTAATTCCTTGTACTAAATCAATTTTTATCAGTGTGTGTGTGTGTATGGGATTTTTGTTGTGGTGGGCGGAAACAAAGTTTATTTGTGGATAGACAGACCTCTTGCCTCAAGAGGGCAGCAGGAATGGATTGCTCAAAGTGGATTGCCTATGTATGAGATTTTACATATCTACTAGAGGCCTGGTGCATGAATTCGTGCATGGGTGGAGTCCCTCTGGGTGGCCTGTGGGTATCTGGCTGAAACCTGCAGTCTAATGCCACCTGCAACTCCTACCTGCCACTCCCGCTCATCCCAGCCCCACTGCGTCTGCTGTGGGCTCGTGCCATATCAGTCCCAATCGGGAAAGGCTTGAGCTGTTGCAGCCGCGGTCACCAGCTGTGAGTCCTGCATCTGGCGCCCTCCTGAGAGAAGTGGTCTGTGGGACCGGGCTAAAACCAGCTCTCCGACATTCCCTGAAGGGTCCTGAATTGTGAGACGGGATAGGCCAGGCCAAGGGACCCCACTGGTGCACGATCAGGCCAGGGAGGGGCCGCAGGGGGGCTCCAGGGTGTCTGGCCCATCTCACTCAGTCCCGATCTGCTGGAGCCCAGCAGCAAGCTAACCTACTGGTTGGAGTGTCTGCCTCCTAGTGGTCAGTGCACATCAGAGCAACTGGTTAACCAGTAGACTGCCCCCTGGTGGTCAGTGCACATCATAGCGAGTGGTTGAGTGGCCTTAGCATATCATTAATATATTATGCTTTGATTGGTTGAACAGTCCACCGATCACTGGACAATCAGACACTTAGAATATTAGGCTTTTATTATATAGGATATATTTCCTATTGATTCTACTTTCTCTGCTTGAGCCCTGACTCATAATATTCTTCCTATACCCGATCACTTAGGTTCTCTCCTTTTGGGCCCTTCTCTCTGTTTGGTGGATTTGGGTTCATTTGAGCCCCACTTCTTGCCTGAATGATTGGCGTCCCCTTCCAGCTCCTCTCTCTGAGTCTAACCATATTAGAGGCCCGATGTATGAAATTTGTGCACAGGTAGGGGTCCCTAGGCCTGGCCAGTGATCAGGGCCAATCAGGATCTTTCTTTGTTCCACACTGCCACCTGGTGATCAGCACACGTCATAGCAAGCAGTTGGTCGAACTAACGAGGGGACAATTTGCATATTAGCCTTTTATTATATAGGATGATTGCCCTGGGTGTTCTTTTTTTAAAAATATATTTTACTGATTTTTTACAGAAAGGAAGAGAGAGGGATAGAGAGTTAGAAACATTGATGGAAGAGAAACATCGATCAGCTGCCTCCTGTACACCTTCTACTGGGGATGTGCCTGCAACCAAGGTATATGCCCTTGACTAGAATGGAACCTGGGACCCTTCAGTCTGCAGGCCGACACTCTTTCCATTGAGCCAAACTGGTCAGGGCTTCTTCTTTATTTTTTTATTTTTTAAAATATATTTTATTGATTTTTTACAGAGAGGAAGGGAGAGGGATAGAAAGTCAGAAACATTGATGAGAGAGAGACATTGATCAGCTGCCTCCTGCATGCCCCACACCGGAGATGTGCCCGCAACCAAGGTACATGCCCCCGACTGGAATCGAACCTGGGACCTTTCAGTCCGCAGGCTGACGCTCTATCCACTGAGCCAAACCAGTCTCGGCTCTTCTTTATTTTTAAAGGATCATTTTGTTTGATGCAGAATTCTAGGTTCATGGGTTATTTTATATTTTTAACACTTACTAGTAAATATTTCACTCTACTCTTGCTTACATGGTTTCTATAGAGATGTCTGATGTCATTCTTTGCTCTAAGTAAAGGTTTTTTTCCACTCTTTCTGGCTGCTTTCTTGATTTTCTGCAGCTTGAATATAATATGCCTAGGTGTAGATTTTGGGACATTTATCTTGCTTGTTGTTCTTTGAGACTCCTGAATCTGTGGGTTGGTGTCTGTCATTAATTTTGGAAAATTTTCCATCATTACTTCTTCAAATATTTTTTTTCCTTTCTTCTCCTTCTGATATTCCTATTATGTGTTTGCCACATCTTTTATAATTGTCCCAAGGTTTTTGGCTCTTCTGTTCTTTTTAAATTCTCTTTCCGTTTTTAAAAAAATTATTGATTTCAGAGAGGAAGAGAGAGGGGGAGAGAGTAATATCAATGATGAGAGAGAATCCTTGATTGGCTGCCAGAAGCACTAGGGGATATTTTTCTAATCTTCACCTTGAGAACCTAGTGAGCTCCTTGAGGTAAAACTCACAAAAGTAGTGTCCCCCAAGATTGAGTCCCCACTTGTCCACATCAGAAATTTGTTGATTATAGTTTAAATTTTCCAGTGATACTTGCCCTAGCTGTGGGCTTCTGCTCTCAATGAGCTGTGTGTTTCTTTAGCTGCCTGTCTTCAGGTTTTGAGGCAGTGGTTTGACCTGTAATCTCAGATGGGTCAAAGAATAGTTGTTGATTTTTAGTTGGTTCAGCTTTTTTTGTGTGGGTGTGAGGATAGGAGTGACATTGTGCACACCATGAGCTTTCAGTGCTGGCTCTTCTTTTTGCTTGAAATACTGCTCTTCTATCTATTTCACTTCTATGCGTATCTCCAAACATTGTTTATTTCTCATACTAACAGTGTGCTCAGAATCCCTCATCTAGCCCAGAACCCACGGCGGCAGACTGGGGCGTAAGGGAGTGGCCCTGGAGTCGGGGCTGTAGGGATGGGTGGGGACCTGGCACGTTGGCTGCTGTGGCTGCGGGGCTGATGAATGGAGAAGAGAAAGCCTATGGTGGCTGTGAAGGCCCTGATGCCATGTATGTCAAGTTGACATCTTCAGATGGTCATGAATGTATTGTAAAAAGAGAACATGCATTAACATAAGGAACAATAAAAGCCACGTTGAGTGGCCCAGGTCAGTTTGCTGAGAATGAAATTAATGAAGTCAGTTTGAGAGAGATCCCTTCATATGTGTTATCAAAAGTATGCATGTATTTTATTTACAAGGTTTGCTACACTAACAGCTCCACAGAGATTCCTGAATTCCCAATTGCACCTGTGTTGATGTCCCTCGTTAGGGCACCATAATGTTGGGGTTCTTTTCCCAGCCTTACAAAGGGTTCAGCATGCTGGAGAAAGGGGCTGCGTGTAGATGATTAAAGAGTCCGGAGACGAAAGATAATTTTGAAAGGCATTTGGGGATCAGAGGAGCTTCAGCTAAAGGGAACTGAAGACTCTCCTCCTTCACTCAGGACCCTGCTTTTATTCACACGATTTATCCTAAGGCAACATGGAAACACACGCTTTAAAGGATAAGGTATCAAAGGGTAGAATACAGAAGCGTTAATCAGTTTGGGGAATAGCCTACAACTGTTCAGGTGTTTGGCCAACAGGAGGCAATAAAATGCCCTGAGCTGTCTGGAAGTTAATAATAATCCTATTCAGGTTTGGGGGAAGTGCCTTAGCCATTTCCAACAGATAAATTACATCTGTGGCTCACCCTTGTTGAGCCCCCCAAGTTTCATCAACCTTTTGGTAAAACTTTTGTGATTATTACTTGCTGGAATTGGTTCTCAGCACAACTGAAATTGCACTGGAACTGCTGATGGCTGCAAACTTTCTAGATTGTTAAGTAAAATAAATTATAATAAACTGTTAACTATTTTCACTATTTAATACCTGTAGTTCAGTTAGTAATTTTTTCATATACAGCATGTTGCTTGTGTGCTATTGAACTTTAAAGTCCATTGCCAAGCAGACTATCATCTCTTCTTTTGCATGACACAGTTGAAATTTGTTTGCTACATCAACAGATTAAGGACATATTCACCAATTGAGAAATAAGCAAATATGCCAGTTGCTAGGTAGTTTTCCCTTACCCTTTGGAAGTGATTTTTAAAATTAGAATGGTGGTGATAGAGTAAATGCTGAAATTTAGTCATAAATGAACATATTCTACAGGTGAATATTGGGGCTATGTATTTTTATGTTTTTAGTGTTGTTTTTAAACCTATTCTGAACTTATAGCTACTACCATTATTAGAGTTATGCAAATAATTGCATTATAAACATGTTTAGAACTTAGACCAATCTTGATTTTTATAACTGTCAAAGATATTAGTTGACATTTCTGATGTGTCTTTTAGTAAACTGCAGTATTGTTTGAAGTGTATCTTGTCTTTTTGTTCATTGCTACAATTTAAGAACTATTTAAAAGCAATTTGGAAGATTACTTGGTAAGGCTGTTGGAGTAGTGACCTTTTGAACTGTAGCCACGTGGTCAGTAAGTAAAGTACATGACCTCGATTTCATGTGTGCTGTGCATTTTGGCCAATCCAAAGTACTGTATTTTCATTGACTATAAAGCTTCCTTTGTAATATTCATTCTTCTTACATAGTCCCTTGTTGTGATTATACTTCTGGTTGCTTAAATGTTTTTTAAGCAACTTTACCCACATCTTTTTTTTTTTTAACCCACATCTTAAAAGCTAGACTTTTCTGAACAATTTCAGTCTTCCTGCATCCAACTGAAATGTTATAAAATATGACAAGCATATGGACAGATATAGTGAAAATCTTATGATGTACTATGATATGGTATATGAATTATCTTCTATTAATTAAAATGTGTCCCAATAAATATACCCATCATCTGTGGGTCTCCTGCTGATATCTAATGTATAAAGAGGTCATTCAACTTTTACACTAAGCAGACAAAAGGTGTTTCAAAAGCTTTGACAGAGCATCTCTGCTTGGACCTGAGGAAAGAGAAATGTAGTTTAGTTTATTATTGTTTCTATCTTAGTAAATCAAGGCTGTCATTAGGGTTTTTAAGTTTCCATCTTAGTTCTTCAAGACTGGTTTAATATGGGCCAATTTTTATGGAAACTGCAAAAATCATAAACAACCAAGATCTGTAAATGATTTTCCTCTTAGAAAACTTAACATTATACTTTTCCGCTTATGGAAAACAGTTAAATATATGTGTTAATTCCATATACTTAGGAACTTCTTAAGATATTCTGGTACATATTTTAGTATAGATTGATTATCAAGTACAAGAATTATATTCTGCTACTTGAGACAAATTATGTCAATTATAAATCTAAATAGTAAAAGGTTAAGGTAATAGCTAGAATCAAATTTTACTTTGACCGATTTTAGTAGGTTACTTTTTATGTTAGATCCACAAGTAACCTTAAGTTAAAATATTGAAAAAGAACTGAAAGATTAGGAGAACGTGTATATCTTGTGGCAAATGATACTTGCGTGTTAATAAAGGCTCTGTCGACTAAAAAAAAAGAACCCCTCATCTCTTTCAGATAAGGTGACCATTTCATTTATCAACCTAATTGGGACACATCCAAATTAAGAGTGAAAGGGGTGCTATTAGTAATGACCCGAGGCCAACACTCCTAGGCAAACAGGGAGATATGGTCATCTCAGTTTTAGATGTCTCTTTTCTGGCTTCCCACCGCTCCCAGTGTCTGCTGTTCTTATCTGTTTAACCTCTCCAGGGCAGACATGGCGCCTCACTCACGACCATGGCCCCGAATCTCTCACAGGGCCAACATGCACCACACACACAGACACTGAAATGGTGAGAGTGATCGTGTCATGTTCATTTCCACTTTATCTGTAATTGTTTCTACCTTTAATGGAATCCCATCCAGGCCTTCTACCTCCTCCAGATGAATCTGTCTTCTAGGACCTCGCTCACATTCCACTCCTCTGGGAAGCCCCCTTGGACTACTCCGTTCCTCCGCGCCCCCCCCCCCCCCGGGGGGTGTGGGGGCGCGTATACTCTGTATTATGGCTGCTGTACATATTACATACTGTTCCACTGTGGGCTCTGGTTCCTCAGTCAGTCTCAGCTCTCCAAGCACAGGCACTGAGTTGACTCTTTTCCCATTCTCCCCGCAGCATGATCAAGCACAGGGCTGGCCACCACAGGGCCCTCAGGAAACACGTGTTGGTACCCAGATGCTCAGTCTGAGTCCTTCCCAAACTGAGTTAGATGACGGCGGTGGCTGGTGAAAGCAGGCAGTTTACCCAAGTGGGAGCTGCTCGGGGCTTCTGGGCCAGGTTTTTTTTTTTTTTTTTAAATACATATCTCCCCATTGCCCCGCTCCCTCCCAGGCGTACCCCGACCCCCCAGTGTCTGTGATCATTGGTTATATTTATAAGCATGCATACAAGTCTTTTGATTGATCACTTATTTACCTCACCTAACTTTAATCTTTCTGCTATAATTTCACAGTCTGTTTGATGCTTTATGATTTTTGTCCTCCTGAGAATTATCAGTCTACTCCCTTTCTGTGCTCCTGATTCTATTATATTCACCAGTTTATTCTGTTGATCAGATTTTTAATTCACTTAATTTTTAGATTCACTTGTTGACAGATGTGTATTTATTGTTCATAATTTTTTGTCTTTTACCTTTTTCTTCTTCCTCTTCTAAAAGGGTACCTTTCAGCATTTCATATAATACTGGTTTGGAATTGATGAACTCCTTTAGCTTTTTCTTCTCTGTGAAGGTCTTTATCTGCCCTTCAATTCTGAATGATAGCTTTGCTGGATAGATTATTCTTGGTTGTAGGTTCTTGTTGTTCATCACGTTGAATATTTCTTGCCACTCCCGTCTGGCCTGCATCGTTTCTGTTGAGAAATCAGCTGACAGTCGTATGGGTGCTCCCTTGTAGGTAATAAACTGTTTTTCTCTTGCTGCTTTTAATATTCTCTCTTTCTCTTTTGCTCTTGGCATTTTAATTATGATGTGTCTTGGTGTAGTCCTCTTTGGGTTCCTTTTCTTTGGGGTTCTCAGTCATTATTTCTTTAAACAGGTTTTCAGTATCTTGCTCTCTCTCTTCTTCTGGCACCCCCACAATTCTGATGTTGGTACGCTTGAAGCTGTCCCAGAGGCTCCTTACATTATGTTCACATTTTTGGATTCTTTTCTCTTCTTGCTTTTCCAGTTGAATGTTTTCTGCTTCTTTATATTTCAAATTTTTGACTTGATCCTTGCCTTTCTGTAGTCTGCTGTTAGTACTCTGCATAATAGTTTTCATTTCAGTCAGTGTATTTATCATCTTCTCTTGGGTCTCACTAAATTTATCCATCTTTTCTAGCATATTCTTGCAAAACCTTATAAGCGTGGTTTTGAACTCTATATCCAGTCGTTTTTTTTCCTCCATTTCTTTTGCTTGTAATCCCTTCCCTTGTCTCGGCATTTTCACTGTGCCGGGGAAACTTCTGTGCTGGATTCAGCTGAAGAAGCCTCGGTTGAGCTTGGGAGGGTGGAGTGTCAGGGCTTAAGGGACCGCCTTGCCTTCCAGTCGGCCCCGCCCTCCACGGCCCCCGAGTCTCACGTGACTGGGTAATGGCTGGAGCGGTCCTTGTGCCTCTAACCGCTGCCTTTCCGGCTCCCCTGCGAACCAGGACCACACAAGACTAGGTCCCCAGGGTTTCGCCCAAAACAGGGGCCCAGTGGACTCAGAAGTGGCGCAGTTGGGAGGGTCTGTCTCCCGCCCACTCGCGAAAGCCAGCGGCACAATCAGCAATCCGTCCTCCGCGTGGTGCCGTGCGGGACCAGACCTCCGATACTTTGCAACTCCCCTAAATTTCCGTGCACTTCTCCCTTTTCACAGTCCAAGCTCCCCCGTATGAGTCTCGGCTGGATCTGGGGTTTAGTGTCGTAAGATAAGGGGTTCAATGCCGTTGGGAGTCTCCGTTTCCCTCCCGCCAGAGAAAGCCAGCCAGGTACTCCGGCACCCGCTCTCTCAGCGCGCGTCTCCGTACCTCAGCTTTTTGCAGCTCCTCTGGATCTCTGTGAGCCCCTCTCTTTCCCTCTAGTTGTAGAACTTCCACTCAGCCAGCTTTCCTGTGGTTCTGGATGATGTCCGTTCTGTCTTTTAGTTGTAGTTTTGAAATTGTTGTGCGAGGCAGCAGTATAGGTGTTTACCTATGCCGCCATCTTGGATTCCCCTGGGCCAGGTTTTGATTTAGGGAACGGTCCTTATTTTTCCCGTCTTCCTTAAGTACACAGCTTGTGTGTGTGAGCAAGATGGAGCCTGACCTGTCTGGTTTTAACATCGATGCCCCCCGTTGGGACCAGTTCACTTTCCTGGGGCGGGTGAAGCACTTCTACAACATCACGGACCCTCGCACTGTTTTGGTACCAGAGCGGGAGCTGGATTGGGCCAAGACGATGGTGGAGAAAAGCAGGTGAGTGGTTAGGGCAGTGGTTGGCAAGCTCATTAGTCATCACTGGGTCAGGGGAAGGGGTTGGAGGCACTGGGACAACTTTGATGGGTTCCCTAGTGTAGGTGGAAACGGAAGATGAGGGTATAGGCGGAAATCTCCGGAAGGAGGGAGAAATTGGAGAAGGAAGACTTGCAGTGGGGAGACAAAGGGGTAACTCTGTCCTTGGGTGACAGGATGGGGGTCGTGCCCCCAGGGACTCCAGTGGAGCAGCTGCTGTATGCCAAAAAGCTGTATGACTCTGCCTTCCACCCTGACACCGGGGAGAAGATGAATGTCATTGGACGGATGTCCTTCCAGGTTCCTGGCGGCATGATCATCACAGGCTTCATGCTCCAGTTCTACAGGTGGGACTTGGGAGCAAGACAGCGGGAGGTGTAACCACTTGGGTCTGCTAGCCAGGGAGCCATATTATTATAATAGCCATCTTCATTGAAACTTTCCTGATATGAAGCACTGTGCTAAATTCTTTGAATGTGTTACCTCCTTTAATTTTCTCAACAGTCCTACAGAGAGGTACTGTTACCTCTCCATTTTATAGGTGAGGAACTGAGCTTCTAGAGAGGTTATATAACTTGTGCAAGCTCATACAGCCAGGAAGGATTGGTACCTGGATTTTAACGCCAGGCAGTCTTTTCTAGAACTCTCAGTGAATAAACTATACTAATTTCTTCTTTAAAAAGTGCTTATGTTAACATTGACTTTAATGTATTTTATAATGTAATATCCCAGTAAAAATATAGCAAAGCCCTTTCAGGGAGAGAATAAATATAGCTGCTAGATATGTGGCTCTTCCCCTTCCTGTCTTCCTTCCCCTCCCTCCCATCCCCACCTCCCCCCAGACATTTATTTGTCTCGTTATTGAGCCAGACTTTGGACCCCAGCTGTTAGGAATATAAAGACTTTAGTCCTTCTTGCCCCTCAAGGAGCTTCCAGTTTTGTTAGGGACCAAGAAGTACGTGAAGAGTTACAGTCCAGCTTGCTACGTGGTAGGTTGAGGAGAGAATATGGGACTGTAGGAGTTGGGAGCATGGGATGACTGTCTCAGGAAGGGCAGGGGAAGGATCAAAAAGGTTCCAAGGAGGAAGTAATCTCTCAACAGGTCATGATTTAGCCATGTATAGAGCAGAGTGTGAATGTGAATGTGAGTGAGTGTGCGTGTGCGTGTGTGTGTGTGCGTGTGTGTGTGTGTGGTGTGTGTTCCAGGAAGAGGAGCAAAGCTGTACAAAAGCCCAGGTGTATAGAACATGGGAACAGTTTGGGGAACAGCTGTTAACATGGTTTGACCTGTGTATACCAAACCCTCCCTTCTATTCTCCTCTTCTTTCCGGACCTCGATTACTGGTAGGTCGATGCCAGCGATCATCTTCTGGCAGTGGGTGAACCAGTCCTTCAATGCCTTAGTCAACTACACCAACAGGAATGCGGCTTCCCCCATATCGGTCAGGTAGGAGACCTGAACCCCAGGCTGTGCACATGGGTTTGGAGGAGGTGGCTGTCCTTTTGCCTCCAGGGGAACAACCTTTCTAAAGGGTTCACACTGGACAGGTGACGAAGTTTCCCCCTTTTCAGGGTTTGGAAGTGTTTTCTTAGGCTGACTAGGAAAGCATCTTCTTCTTGGACCAATTCAAAGTTTGTTCATTCTAAAAATATTTCTTCTACATTTATTCTACACCTATGCCATGTTCAGGTGCTGGGGAGATATTTGAGTAAGGCATTTGTGGTCCCGCTTCTTGTAGAATTTAAGGTCTTCTAAGAAAACAAGTAGACTAACCTCAGATTGTCGCCATTAGGAAACACACAGGTGAGAAGACAGAGAATAGCAGAGGGATGTCCATATAGATAGGCTGGTCAGGGAAGTCCTTCCTCCCTCTACAGCTGAGCTATCAGCTGAATTCTGAAGGATAGGATTTAGCTGTGAAAGAGTCCAGGTAGCCTAGCACTATGACTCAGTGGTTGAGTGTTGACCTATGAATCAAGAGGTCACAGTTGGATTCCTGGTCAGGGCTCGATCCCCAGAAGGAGACGTGTAGGAGACAGCCAACCAATGCTTCTCTCTCATCATTTTTGTTTCTCTCTCTTTCTCCCTCTCCCTTCCTCTTTGAAATCAATAAAAATATATTTAAAAAGAAAAGGAAGATCCCAGGGACGGATACTCTGGGTAGGGAGCAGCAAGTGTGCAGAGATCCCGAAGTAGGAAAAGACTGGGTGTATTTAAAGTACAGAAAGGAAGTACCTGGAACAATATGTAGCACATAATAGATACTCAATAAGTATTTGTTGAATTCAAATGTAAACAAAGCACAGAAAGGAGGCCCAGAGGGCTGGGTCATCTGGAGTTAGGGGGAGGCCACATGGTGACACGGGACAAACCACACGAGCTTCTCAGGTCTGAAGCCCCATTTCTAGACTTTCTCACCCAAGCCATGGTCTTACGCTCAGCCAGAAGGGCTCCCCATTCCTAAGCATCTCTCTTCTCCACCAGGCAGATGGCCGTGTCCTACGTCACAGCCACAACTGCTGCGGTGACCACTGCTGTGAGCATGAACATGTTGACAAAGGTACTTCTGGGGCTGCTGTGGGCCTGGCGGCCACTAGGGGGAAGCAAAGTCCTAGGGAGAACAAGGCATGGATGAGTCGGGGTATGTAGCCAGAGCCCAGCCGAGCAGTGGGAAATGCAGCCGGGTTATCCCCAGGTTGGTCTTTCTCCGGCCTCTGAGGGAGTTTGGGTTCCCAGGTGGATGTCTGGATGTGTGGCAGTCGCCCTTGTTTTGTAAGTCTCTCTGCTCTCATCTTGCAGCGAGCCTCAACCACCCCCACTGTTCCTTTTCTCCAACAGAGAGCTCCACCCTTGGTGGCCCGCTGGGTGCCCTTTGCTGCTGTCGCTGCTGCTAACTGTGTCAATATCCCAATGATGCGCCAGCAGTGAGTACTCTCGTCCCTTTTCCTCCTGACAAGCCATAAGGTCAGCAGGGAAACCAAGGCAAGGGACCAAGGCAGTGGGTGGCTTCTTGGAGCTGGGGTGGATGTGGGGGGAGGCTGCCAGGCTGTGCCTCTGGAGGGTCCCCGAGGTTTGGAGGTGGCTGTCCTTTTGCCTCTAGGGGAACAACCTTTCTACAGGGTTCTCAGGCTGTCAGTCCTCCCTGCGTAGGGTTCACACTGGATAGGTGACGGAGTTTCCCCCTTTTCAGGGTTTGGAAGTGTTTTCTTAGGCTGATTGAGTATAAAATGCACAGGCTTGGTGACCCCCAATTGTAAAATTATTTTTGTTGCTACTTCATAACTGTAATTTTGCTACTGTTATGAATCGTAATGTAAATATCTCTGTTTTCCAAAGGTCTTAGGTGACCTGCTAGCAGTTCTGCTGTAGAGCAATAATTTTATGGCTGGGGGTCACCACAACATGAGGAACTGTATTAAAGGGTTGCGGCATTAGAAAGGTTGAGAACCATTGACCTAGAACATAACAAGTGCTATATAAATGTTATATTTTTCACAGAGAGGAAGGAAGAGGGATAGAGAGTCAGAAACATCGATGAGAGAGAAACATCAGTCAGCTGCCTCCTGCACACCCCCCCCCCTCGGAATGTTCCCCCAACCAAGGCACGTGCCCCTAACTGGAATCGAACCTAGGACCCTTCAGTCTGCAGGCCGATGCTCTATCACTGAGTCAAACCGGTTAGGGCTAAATGTTAGCTTTTATTGCTACTGTTGTCACCATTGCCTTCATCATTATCACCAATTTCTACAGCCGCATTTTCTTAGAACTGCTAGTAAATGGGAATGTATTGAATGAAAGAGCACACTACCAGAATAGTTGTGCATACACATTGCTCCTCTCCTCTTTCCCTTCCCCATCCAGTTGCTCCTTTCCATCCAATGAATAAGTCCCAGCCACCTACCTGGTTTTGGATTGAATGCTGTCAAGAACTGGCCTGAAAATAATAACCAGAGCAGCTACTGTTTGTGGTGCGGTTGCTCCGTGTCAGACACCGGACTATGCACTTTGCAGGCATTATCCTATTAAAACAGAGTCCTGTGAAGTGGGTGTCAGGATTGTCTCCATTTTGCAGTTGAGGATAACTGAGTTTTTAGAAGGATTAGGGAAGTTGCTCATGATCAGACATACTCTGCAGTGTCAGGATTCAATCTCGGCAGTCCGGGCTGAGGACTAGCTCTCTTAACCAATGCCTAGATCCCTTCAGATACCACTCACTGGAGTGCAGAGGAAGGTCACAGGGCAAGGCTATGGAGGTGGCTCCATAGAGCTTGAGTGCCCTGGCCGTGGTCCCCTGGTGTGTCACATTTTTGGCAGGCTTCCAGCACCCCTTTCCCAAATCCAGCATCTCCTGTCTGTGTCTAGGGAACTCATCCAAGGCATCTCCGTGAAGGACAAAAATCAAAATGAGATTGGTCATTCCCGGGTGAGCAGAGGTCTCCCTTTGAGTGGGAGGAGGGAACTCCCTTTCATACCCCCCTGTCCGTAGTGGGCTCCATTATAGGATCTCCCGACTCCATTCTCATTCTCCTCAATTTCCCCTGCATTTCTCTGTTTGGGACATTTCTCGTGTCCTTTGTGCATCATTTCTAGTCCTGAAGCTGGCTGGGTTGGTGAAGGTCAGGAGAAGTCACTCCACCCCTGGCAGGCCCTTTGCTTCCCCTTTACCAACTCAGACTGGACTGTGACCCTGACTCTGACCCTGACTTTGGCCCAGCCATGGATATTGGATAAGGTCATTCCTAACAACTTCCTCTTTTCTGCCCTCAAGAGAGCTGCGGCCATAGGCATCACTCAAGTGGTTGTTTCTCGCATCACCATGGCAGCCCCTGGCATGAGTAAGATGGGGAAACCTCTCCCTCTGGGGGCCCCTGGAGCACATAATAGAAGCCTCAGCCACACTCAGCTTTCGGGTGGGGGGTGGGATCCCAGCTTCCAAAGCGATGCTTCTCATACTTGTTTGCTTGAGTGCTGAAAGCCACAGGAGAACCACACTGTAGTTCTTGGAACATCAATTGATGAGACATTTTAAGTTATTTTTATTCGGCACATACTTCTTTTTTTTTTTAAATATATTTTATTGATTTTTTTACAGAGAGGAAGGGAGAGGGATAGAGAGAGTTAGAAACATTGATGAGAGACATCGATCAGCTGCCTCCTACACACTCCCTCCTGGGGATGTGCCCGCAACCAAGGTACATGCCCTTGACTGGAATCGAACCTGGGACCTTTCAGTCCGCAGGCCGACGCCCAAACCGATTTCGGCGGCATATACTTCTTAAGTACCTTCAATGTCCTGGACATAGTGTGGGGTGCTGGGGAGACAGTGGTAGCAAAAATAAATCCCCTGCCCTAGTTGTGCTTCCAGCAGGGACATGTTATAGAGTAAGATACAAAGTCTGTTTACGTGAGCTTTCAGAGATAGGTTTGAGTTTGGAGGACATTTTGGGCCTGGGGCGCATGTTCTATTACTGCAGGTGTGCTTTGGGAAGCACCCTTCTGCTGGGACTTGGGGGACAAGTCCGAGGGGCCATGCCTACAGTCTGCCGTTCTCCCACATGAAAAGCATTTTCTGGAACTTCTGTGGAAGGAGGGAGAATCATTCAGGCTCTGATCTAACTTTGGAAAGAGGACTTGGAGATAGTCTTACAGGTCCCCCCAGCTTCTTCCTGATTTCTTTCAGTCTTGTTGCCAATCGTCATGGAAAGGCTGGAGAAACTGCGCTTCATGCAGGTGAGTGGGCTTTCCTTTTGCCTCTTCCCTGCCCAGAGTCCTCCCACCACACCTGTGCCTGGGAGCTCCTGTTCCTCTCATCCTTCCCCCTGGCTGTCAGTCTTCATCTCACGGAAGTAGGGCTCATCATACCAGTCCCCC
This sequence comes from Lasiurus cinereus, assembly GCA_011751065.1. Classification (NCBI taxonomy): domain Eukaryota; kingdom Metazoa; phylum Chordata; class Mammalia; order Chiroptera; family Vespertilionidae; genus Lasiurus; species Lasiurus cinereus. The sequence continues at coordinate 15,978,762 of JAAGEH010000038.1, read as the reverse complement.
CTGGCTGCTGGCTTCAGACAGCATAGCCGGGTGCTTGGCCTTGTCCACAGAGAGCAGGGAGAGCCCTGGTCCTCTCCATCAGGGCCAGCAGTCTTATACCTGCAGCTGGTTGGTTGGTCGCAGGGCGGGAGAGGGGTTCACCTGAAGGTATATAAGCCCCATGTGGGTTTTCCTTTTGTTTGTTTTTTTGCAGAAAATCAAGGTCCTGCATGCGCCGTTGCAGGTTATGCTCTGTGGGTGTTTGTGAGTAACATGTTTTCTTGGTTTGGGTTCGGTGGTGGCTGGGACGCCAAGATCTGACTTATGTCCCCTGTGTGGAAGAACATGGTACTCCTTTGCCTGACTTCCACAGTGCCGGAGCTCAGTACATCTGTGATCCATCTAGAGAGCTCTGACCTCACCTCTTTGGAGGGAACCAGACTTGCAAGGCTCTGTGCACACATGCGCATGGAAGGCAGAGTGCTTGGGGTACCCTCCTGTCCCAGGGTCTTCGCTCTGACCTTAAGTCTGGAGAAGAGACAGAAATGATGAGACAAATGGGAGATAGCTGTAATACTATCAGCAATAAAAACTGGATTTCAAAAGGAAAAAGAAGATGAGACAATCCCACCAAGAAAAAGAAGTGATGGTGATGAGACATGGCAGAGATGTTAGCTAACACTCAAATCATCCTGTTGCGATATGTGAATGTATTACAACATCTTAAGCTTCCACATTGTCATATGTCAGTTATATCTCAATAAAATAAACAAGTAGATAAAGTACACGAAGAGACAAAAATGTGAGACAGCCTGGGGTTGCCAAGCATCCCACCCTCGCACAAGAGGAAGACACATCATGGCAGCATTCTTAGGTGCTTGCCATCGACTGGACATGTCCTACCATCAATCATGCTTCACAGGACTGCAGCGCTAATGACAACAGCAACAACGAACAGTTGGTGAATGTTCCCCCTGTGCTAATGCTGCACGTCTATAATTTCACCTGATCTCCTCAGCCCGGAGGCATAGATGCCCTCATCTGCTTTTACAAAAGAAGAAACTAAGGCTTGGAGCGATGAAGACACTTGCCCAATTGCTGCAGCTGAGATTGGTCCTTGGCAGACATGCTATACTTCTGTTCATTGAATTACCACGAGTGGGCACTTACCACAGGTTGGGTGCTGTACACAGGTCGTTATCTCATTGAATCCTCACAGTGACGCTGCAAAATAGACACTCTGGTCCTCCCTGTGCTGGCCCAGAGATAACGTGCCCCAGACTGTACTACTTTTAAGTGTCAAAGCTGTGATAGGAACTCAGGTCCGTCAGACTCTCAAATCCTGTAAGACATAGTCCTAGACTTGCATCATTGGAAAACTCATTAGAAATAAAGACTCTCAAGCCTTTCCTGAGACCTACTGAATGGGCATCGCATTTTCATACGCCCCTGGAGTTATTTGTGTGCACATTGAAGTGTGATGAGCCTTGCCCTTGACTGTTCTCCAACAGTCCAGATGTTCCGTGAATAGAAGAGCAAGATCTTTGGATTCACCCCTCTCACTGCTTTCCCCTGCATATCAGTGGATGCATGTGGTCTTTAGGGCTGCTGCTTACACTCTTAGTGACTTCTTGTGCTTGAAAAACGGGTGGATTGGTGTAAGGGATGAGGGATGGAAGCTGGCTAATTTTAACCCATGCTAGAATGAGTATCCTGGCACTTAGAGACCAGGAAAAGGAGGCATGGAGCCAGCTGGGAAAGGAGGCCAAGTGAATGGGCATCTGCCTTCTCCTTTAGGGGGCACAAGTCTGGCCTATGGGAGGGCCTGTGGGGAAATTCCCCCTAATGCTTTGGTTTCTCCTTTTTTTCCAGCCTCATCTTCATGGTGCCAGTGGCATGTGGACTCTTCCCACAGATATGGTATCAGCTATTCATTCCTTACTTTGTTTTATCCAATGTCCTGTCCTTACTCTCCCTGCCCCGTTTGCTGTTTGGAAGGAGAGAGGGAGGGGCAAGAAGGGCAGTATTTGTCCAGGGACAAGTGCCTATCAGCCTAAACCCTGGTCCTCTTGACCCTGCGTGAATGATAAGCCAGAGCACGTCTCCAAAGGGATGATTGCTTCCCCGCAGTGCACCAAGGGCTGCCTTGGAGAGAAAGTGGGGGAAACAACCAGAGACTCTGTCCTGCTAGTTGGGTTATTAGATAAATCTCCCCTGGCCGGATCCAGTCTTTGAATTTGAACAAGGGGACAGGTCCTTATTCTGACTTTTATTTGCCAGAGGGTGGATGACTTGAACCTCCTCACTCCCCTTGCATGTCATGGAAGGGGAGCATCAGATGGGTGGGGGGAAGGACTAGTTCCTATATGTATTCATACCTGGAATATAGACCGAGGAGATGCCACTCTCCCCTTCCTTAGTGCTCTTAGCTCAGTGGCCATCTGTTAGATGTCTCCTGTGTTCTGAGCACTGTGCCTGTAATCTGGTGGAGAAGATGGAAGTTGAGCACCAGGGAGAAGGAAGACAGGCTTGAGTAGAGGTAAAAGCAACATATTGTGGTGTGCAGCAGCTGTTACTAACGCTGAAGGAAACATGGGAAAGGGGCTTCTTAGAGGTGGTATTTGCGTTGGGCTTTATCTAAGGGTAATTTGCTGCTGTCTAGGTGGCATACTCTTAACTTTCTTCTCTCTCCTCAGTGAATTGCCAGTTTCCTACCTGGAACAGGAGCTCCAAGACACCATCAAGGCCAAGTATGGAGACCTTGTGCCTTCCGTCTACTTCAATAAGGGTCTCTAAATGTCCCACCTCAGCAAGGACCAGTCTATACCAATATTCACCAGCTCCTCCTTAGCTGCCTGTGCCCTCATTCCTCTTTGCCAACAGGGCTCAGGCTAGCGTGTAGGTGGCAGCAGAATTCCTCATGCTTCTATCCAGGCACTTGGTTTATTAGGCTCCAGGGGATGAAAGTGAACAAGGGGTGGAAGACCAAATTCTCTGTCTGCTTCCCCCTTCCATCCCGGGGAAGCCAGGAGCTGAGGCCCCCTCAGGGAGAAGTTGCTGGGACCTGAGGTAGACCTTCAGCAAACAGATTGGAAAAATTAGGAAAACTTTGGGATTCTGATTCCAGCCAGGATTGGGAAGAACCCCTGGGACAAAGAGAAGTTCCTACACTTCTTTCCTCTTCCCTCCGCGTCATCTTCTCTTAAGCGATGAAACCTTTACCCGTGTAGTTCTAGCTAATGCAGGATGTATTTGTGTTGTGGGGTAGGAGGGCTAGTCTGTGTCATCTTGGGGCTCATCTCCACTCTACCTCATTCTCCTCTGTCAGAAAGGTCCTTTTGGGAGTGCTGCTAACCTTGAGTTTTATCAGGCACTGGGGAGTTCTTAATGCTGAAAAAAAGGTCATTGTGTGAGGCAGCAGAATTCCATGGTGCTCAAGCTCTGTCTATTGATACTTTGTTCTGCTCTAAAATATGTCCTATTTTACTTCTGTGTTTAAAAGATAATTCTGCTCAGCCTGTATGGCTCAGTGGTTGAGCATTAACCTATGAACCAGGAGGTCACATGCCCAGGTTGCGGGCTCAATCCCCAGAAGGGGGCCTGCAGGAGGCAACCTGTCAATGATTCGCTCTAATCATTGATGTTTCTATCTCTCCCTCTCCCTTCCTCTCTGAAATTAATCACACACATGCACATGCACACACATATATATAGAGAGATCTAGAATGGCTGTGCCTTTGGTCACCTTGAAAAAAAAAGACAATTCTAACTGAGTAAAAAGGATTGCAATATCCACACATTGTAATGGGTCTAATTTCCTGGTTACCTCCCTTCTTCAGCCCATTGGGTTAGATACTGACTAGGAAAGGGGAGTTTTATTTGGATGCCTGTAAGAGAAAACCAGCAGGACCAAAGAGCCTTCAAGGACACACAGCAAAGCACAGTCACTTGCCCTTTCCAACTTGGCTGCTGTAGGTGATTTCTCATGCTCCTTGGGGGACTATTGTGGCATGCCTGGGGTCAATGTCTGTATGAGCTTTGTCTGGTATGATTTTCCGACTATTCAAAGATACCACTGTGAATTGAATAAATTTCTTAAAAGCACAATGAACTGTCTGCAGCCTGAGTTAATAACGCCTGGATGGAAAATAGGATCTGGACTTACTTTGGCCTTGGCCTGGAGGGAGGGGAACAACTTTAAGGGGAACCTACCTGTCTGAAGCCCAGAAGCCATTGTCCATTTACCTTATTACAAAGGAAAAAATCCACCTGTCTTTGCTAGATGCTCCAGAGATCTCTCAGAATGGGAGCTGTGTTGCCCCAGAGCAGGAGTTGGTAAACCATGGCTCAAGGTTTTAAAGAGTTGTAAAAAGGAAGAAAAGAATATATGACAGAGAACCAATGTATGTAACATGCAAAACCTAGAATATTTACTCTCTGGTCCTTTCTCTGGAAAAATTATTCTCAAAAAATGCATCAGGAGCTCCTGTTAAAACAGACTGTATGGCTTCCTCTTCCAGAATTTCTAATTATATGGGACTGGAGCAGACCCTCAGAATTTACATTTCTGGTAATTTTCCAATGATGATTCTACATACTGTACTTGAAGGACCATTGCTCTAATGAGAAGGACCTCCATTCTGCAATCACAATACTGGCTGTAATTTATTTTTTTCCTCTATTTAAAAAAATTAAAATGTAATCCATATAACAGAAATTCATCCTATTAAAGCAGTGGTTCTCAACCTTGCTAATGTCATGACCCTTTTTAAAAATTTTTTTAAAAATATATTTTATTGATTTTTTACGGAGAGGAAAGGAGAGGAATAGACAGAAACATCGATGAGAGAGAGGCATAGGTCAGCTGCCTACTGCACGCCCCCCACTGGGGATGTGCCTGCAACCAAGGTACATGCCCTTGAGCAGAATCAAGCCTGGGACCCTTCAGTCCGCAGGCCGATGCTCTATCCACTGAGCCAAACCGGTTTCGGCTACCATGACCCTTTAATACAGTTCCTCATGTTCTGGTGACTCCAAACCATAAAATTATTTTTGTTGCTACTTCATAACTGTAATTTTGCTACTGTTAGGAATTGTAATGTAAATATCTGTGTTTTCTGATGATCTTGGGCGACTCTGCTAGCGGTTCTCAACCTGTGGGTCGCGAAAATTTTTTGGTCACGGCAATAATTTTATGGTTGGGGAGTCACCACAACATGAGCAACTGTATTAAAGGGTTGTGGCATTAGAAAGGTTGAGAACCACTGTATTAAAGTGTACAAATTAGCTCTGGCTGGTTTGGCTCGGTGGATAGAGCATTGGCCTGTGGACCAAAGGATCCCAGATTTGATTCTGGCCAAAGGCACATGCCTGGGGTTGTAGGCTTGATCCCCAGTAGGGGAAGTACAGGAGGCAGCCAATCAATGTTTCTATCTCTCCCTTCCTCTCTGAAATCAATAAAGATATATTTTTAAAAAAATAAAGTGTACAAATTAGTGATTTGTAGTAGATTCAACAAAGCGTACAACCATAATGATCTAATTCTAGAACTTTCTCATTACACCCAAAAGAAACTATGAATTAAGTCACTCCCTTCATCCCCCAGCCACAACCCTTCACGATCCCTAATCTACTTTGTCTCTAGTTTTGCCTATTCTGGACATTTCATATAAATGGAATTACATAGTGTGTGGCCTTCTATATCTGGCTTTCACTTAGTATAATGTTTTCAAAGTTCATACATGTTATACCATTTGATTTTAGCTGCTGTCGGAGCAGAAAGGTCTGTGTCTTTGAGCTAGTTTTCTTAGGATAAGAGATTTGACTTCAGCTTTGTCCACTTCCAAAGACAAATAGGGAAATCTTTACCAAAGCTCAGAAGCAGTTTGACACTGATGTTCTTTCAAAATTCAACCACCTTTCCCAGTTTCTTGAGCCTCCTGACATTCCTCCTCTCTTCACAGATGATTACTCTTCAGAAAAGTCTGGAGTATGTAGTGGCTACAGTTCAGAGGCACTCTGAAAAGTATTCACCCAGACTGCATTTCAGCTCCGTTTTGTAAGGCCGCTGCTTTCTTTCAATTGGCTCTTGTGGGGGTGTGGAAATAAAGTTGGTTAGAGTGACTAAAATGCCTTGGTGTGGGAAGTGCTAATCCAGACTGTTTGTCCTGTCCAGTAGCTCAGTTTGAGTTCTCAGGTGAAGGGAGAAAGGGAAGTTGGGACAAAATCCTGGCTGCCAAATTGAAGCCATTGGGGTTTCCCAGTGATGATAATACCTGGCTTTTATATGGCCTCTGTAACTCTTTGATGCCAGGATTAAGACTTTCTGTTTGAAAATAATTGGGCCCTGGCTTAATACTCAATTAAAAAAAAAACTTACATAGGTCTCCTTTTTCCCCCATTGACCTCTCCCCGGCTGCCCCCAACCCCTAGCACATACCCTCCCACCTCTTCCCCGTCTTTGTCCATGAGTTATGCTCCTATGCATGCATACAAGTCTTCTGGTTGATCTCTTATCCCCTCACCCCCCATCTTCCCTCATAGGTTAGACAGTCTGTTTGATGCTTCGATAGCTCTGGTTCTATTCTTGTTCATCAGTTATGTTGTTCATTATATTCCACAAATGAGTGAGATCATGTGATATTTATCTTTCTCTGACTGGCTTATTTTGCTTAGCATAATGCTGTCCAGATCCATCCATGCTGTTGCAAATGGTAAGAGTTCCTTCTTTTTTATAGGAGTAATATCCATTGTGTAGATGTACCACAGTTTTCTTTTTAAAAAAATATATATTTCTTTATTGATTTCAGTGAGGAAGGGAGAGGGAGAGAGAGATAGAAGCACATCACCTACTGGAGATCAAGCCCACAACCTGGGCATGTGTCCTTGGCCAGAATTGAACCTGGGACCTTCAGTCCGAAAGCTGATGCTCTATCAACTGGCTAGGCTAGGGCAATGTACCACAGTTTTCGAATTCACTCATCTGCTGATGGGCGCTTAGGCTGTTTCCCAGTCTTAGATATTGTAAATTGTGCTGCTATGAACATAGGGGTGCATCTATCCTTTCTAATTGGTGTTCCTGGTTTCTACTAGGTCAAGTGGAAGTTCCATTTTTAATTTTTTTAGGGAACACCATACTGTTTTCCACAGTGGCTGCACCAGACTGCATTCCCACCAGCGGTGCAAGAGGGTTCCTTTTTCCTCTACATCCTCGCCAGCACTTGTGTGTAGATCTGTTGATGATAGCCATTCTGACAGATGTTAGATAGTGCCTCATTGTTGTTTTGATTTGCATCTCTTGGATGGTTAGTGATTTTGAGCATGTTTCATGTCTCGGTACTCAATCTTTATTTATCCCCTAGGGAGCTTGATTGTGGAGTAGATAAATTTCTAAGAAACTTGAGGTTGACAAAACTACTTGTCATCTTTTGCAGCGCTTGGGAAAGCAGGATCAAGACAGAGGCAGAACTATGGACAGTCTTATATTGGGGCAAAACCCATTTTCTTCACTCTTAATCTGTTTCCCACTTTGCCACCACTTAAGCCAAGAACAAACTCCCTGTGGGCTCAGGTATAGGCCAGATGCTTTGAGAGGAAATTTATAGCCACCGGCAGCTGGTTTCTCTGTCATGGGTCTTCATTTCATTTTACTATCATGGATTAAGTTCCTAGTTGGGTCCTATACAGGATGTTGTAGGGATTTCTTAGGAAATGATTAAGACTTGTTGTACTGTATAAAAAGCTGCAAATTTGCCCTAGCTGGTTTGGCTCAGTGGATAGAGCGTCGGCCTGCGGACTGAAGGCTCCCAGGTTCGATTCCGGTCAAGGGCATGTACCTTGGTTGTGGGCACATCCCCAGGAAGGGGTGTGCAGGAGGCAGCTGATGGTTGTTTCATCAGTGTTTCTAACTATCCCTCTCCCTTCCTCTCTGTAAAAAATCAATAAAATATATTAAAAATAAATAAATAAAAAGCTGCAAATTTAGTACCAGTCAGATGCCGATTAGATACACTGTGGGGATGTGTTCTGTGAATCCAGAAGAAGAAACAAGGGGATGGGAACTAGAGTTTGTATGTGTAATGTGTAAATGACGTTAAGTGTATTATGTAACACAGCACATTGAGGATCTCCTAAGTGTACCAGAGTGAGCAGAATGTGTGGGTAGCAGGTGAGATAAAGAGAAGTATGCAGGAACCAGGACACAGGACCATAATGAGAAGTTTGGACTATATATCCTATAGGAAGTTTTTTTGTGTTTTTTTTTTTTTGGGGGGGGGGGAGTTAATCCTCACACAAAGATATTTTTTCGTCGATTTTTAGAGAGAGTGGGAGGGAAGGGCGATAGAGAGAAACATCGATGTGAGAGAGAGACATGGATTGATTGCCTCCCCACAATCCGAGGTAGCTGCAACCCAAGGTAGGTACCCTTGGCCAGAATCAAACCCGGGACCCTTCAGTCCACTGGCCGATGAGACAACGGTATTGTGGGAAAGCCATGAGACAACGGTATTGTGTGTGTGTGTGTGTGTGTGTGTGTGTGTGTGTGTGTGTGTGATGGGAATGGGGGCAGGTTGGGGTGGTGGAGCACCCTTGTGGTGGTGTGTGGAAAGAGACCATTTGTGTTTAGCCAGAGAGGTGGACACGGATTAAAGCCTTGGGGGTGGGTTTGAGAGCTCTCTCTGTGGTAGAGTGACTAGAACTTTGTCCCTGGAACTCGTGGTGACAAAGCCAAAGGCTCTGTCTCATGGGAACTGCAAGTTGCCCTATTGCTCGGCCAGTTTGAGACCAACCAGCCCAGGGACCCTGGTGCGGAGGCTGTGCTTCAAGACAAAAGATATCAAAAACGTTTTTAGATCGCAGTTGTTTTATTCTTTAGGAGCGCCCGGCTGCCTTCTTTAAAAAAAAAAAAATAACATTTTCCAACAAACACCCTTTCGAATCATCCTACTCTTTCTTTGCCAAACGGTGGCAACCTAATACTTCCGCCACACTCAAGATGGCCAGGTCCGAATTAAGACTTTCCAACACCACGCGTTCGCGGGGGTCCCGCCCCGCCCCCCCCTCCCCGCGACCGGCGCGACTTCTGACGCTCCGCGTTGACTCCGGCTGCAGCGCCCAAGATGGCCCGGCTTCCCCCTACTTTTCATTGGCTGCCGCCTCCCGGCTTCCCGTCTCCGCGGGGCGGGACCTCGGCAGGGGGCGGGGCTCCGGCTTGACGGACAGCCGCCTGGATGAATGGACGGCGGGCACGGGCCAATGAAGCACGGGGACGGGAGAACCTCCCCAGTGTTTGGGGGGGGGGGGGGGGGGGTTTGGCCGGGGTGGAGCGGAGCCGGAAGCGGGAGGGGAGAGTGAAACAGGAAAGGAAGGGAAGAAGGAAGAAGAGGAAAACGGTGGAGAGGGAGGAGGAGGAGGGTGGTGGCGGCGCCGTGGCGGAGGAGCAGGAGCAGGAGGGGGATGGCGAGGAGAAGGCTCCTGGGTGGCATGGCGCTCCTGCTCCTCCAGGCGCTGCCCAGCCCCCTGTCAGCCGGGGCTGAACCCCCGCAGGTAAGGGGGAGGGGGCGTCCGGGCCCGGCTGGGGAGCCGGGGGGGGGGGGGGGGGGGCGGCGGGGCCGGGGGGGGGGGGAGGCGGGAGACGGCGCCGCTGCCAGCTGGAGGGGGTTGCTGCCCAGAGTGGAGGGGTCCCGAGAGGGTCCCCCCGGCGTGGGGTGGACGGGACCTAGGGAAGGGGGCGTCGGCGTTGGGCGGAGGGACACCTGTTTCGGTGTCCGGGACGCCGGCAGAGGCATGGTGCCCAGCGAGCCCGGCCTTTGACACGGCTGCTGGGTCCGGTGGGCCGGGATGCCTGTGACCGGAGAGCGGTGCCGAGCGGGGGGCCGGAGGGGGGCGGGGTGCCTTCGTGTTCCCCGCGGAGCAAGGCTCCCAGCAGCGGGGCCGCGTGTCCGTCCGTCCGTCCGTCCGCGCGGGTCGGGCCCGGGGCTTCTCTGGGGGAGGAGGGGCTGCGAGGGTATGTATTTCGGGCTGGAGCAGGGGCATGTTCTGAGGGCGCCGTTTGTAATCGTGCTGGAGTTCGGGGGCTGGAGGGGGGACGCGTGGAAGGCAGGGGGGGTGCAGTGGACCGGGCCCCCCCCTCAGGAAGGGGCGCACTCGAGTTCTAACAAGCTTTTTTCTGCTAGGCTGGCCGGCCTGGGAGAGCTTAGCTGGTCGCTGACGCCGATCTGGGCTAGCCGAAGGCTTTGGAGCAAACCTGGTGCTGATGCCAATAGGGCAGCACAGGGAGCACCCCAAGTGGAGCTTTTTTTTTTTTTTTTTTTTTTTGCTGGGTGGCTTGCTTTTAATTCAGGCAGAGAAGCTGGCTTGTGTTGATTCCAGCAGCTCCGGCTGGCATGTCGAAACCTTAATGGGAGCATTACTCCTAATGCCAAGTTGGGTGGGGTGCACTAGGGGTAAATCACCCCTCCTTTCCTTGCGTTTGGCAAGGCTTTCTTCCCATTCTGTTTTCTTCACTCTCTGTTGCCTTCCCGGTCTTTTCAGAAACACACACACACACACACACACATACACACGCATGATGGCAGAATCTATACAGCCTCGTACTTGAACTTTGCGTTGTGATCGAAAGTAGCAGCCGAGTCCCAGCAAAAAAACTTATCCTTTCCCTTAGGAGTTCATGGGCTGCCGATTTCCATACTGTCTGCACCTTTGTTTTATCCATTCGTATTTTTTATTTTAAAGATTAAATGAGGTGAAATTCACATAAGCTATTTAAAACCGTCTAACCATTTTAAAGTGAAAAAGTCAGTGGCAGTTAGTATATTAACAATGTTGTGCAGCCAACATCTCTATCTAGTTTTAAAACATCCCAAAGGAAAATCGCCACCCCCCCACCCCACCCCGCAGTAAGCATTTCCCCCCATTTCCCACTTTCCCTGTCCCTGGCAAACACCAATATGCTTCCTGTCTCTGTGTGTTTACCTATTCATAATATTTCATATAAATGTAATTCTACAGTGTGGCCTTTTGTGTCTGGGTTCGTCCCTTAGCATGTTTTCCAGATCCATCCATGTTGTAGCATGAACCAGTACTTAACTATTTTTTTTATGGCTGTGTAATACTCCACTGTGTGGCTATTCATTTATCGGTTGAAGTGTCCTTTTTTTTCTTCTTCAGTGTATATTTATGTGGAGAACCGCCGCTGTAGAGCCTAAGATCATTGGAAAACACAGATATTTACATTACGATTCATTAACAGTAGCAAAATTACAGTTATGAAGTAGCAACGAAAATTTTGTGGTTGGGGGTCACCACCACATGAGGAACTGTATGAAAGGGTGGCGGCATTGGGAAGGCTGAGAACCACTACAAAGGGTGTTTCCAGTCACCAGTGAAGAAATAGCATTGCTAAAGGGTGGATTTAGGAATGTTGAGCCTTCGGAGGTGGGTGCCCGGGTGCCCAGATGCCCGGGGTCTGTGGACTGTCTCACTCTATTGGAGGGGAGTGGTAGACCTCATCGTCAGTGGTGGGAAACATCCATTTCTTTCGCAGGAGGAAGGATGGCAAGTGGAGGTTCCTTGCCATGTCATGCAAGCCTGGGAGAAAACATGGGAGCGGATCTTCAGTGTCCTGCCCTAATAGCAGTTTGTTGAGCACAGGCTATTCTCTTATCACGTCTCCTGGCACTTCCAATACTTATTTTGGGGACAGGGTGGCTTTTGTACTTTGTTCCATTTGGATGGATGCACTGACCCGCAGCTATTATGTGGTTACAGTTCCATGCAGAGAAGGGGAGGTTTTGGTAATGGGTAGTCTCCCTCTTCCTGACCCCTTTCCTCCTCCTCAATACCCTCTCTCTTGGTCAGAGAATGCTGTATATCTGTAGTGAGATTTGTGTTGTGAATCTTTAACTTTTGGCATGGAAGCTATTATATAATTATTAACTCTGAATCTACCACAGTTTAGCCAATTTGGTTTTTGTTGATTTTTGGCTTTGTAGAAATCAGTAAAGAAAAAAATTCAGAGGCCATTTTGGCACAGGACCTACTTCAGGTACGCACTGTCCTTATTTCAACAAGTGGCTTTCGGCTAACTCTGAATTGAGGAGGTCTTTCCACACTTACTCCTTGTTGAAATGGTATGGGTACCTTATTGCCTTTCCCCCTTGAAATGGCTCTATTAAGTACAACTTTTTTAAAAAAATATGCATTTAATATATAAAAAACATGATATTTAGGTGCTTGTTTTCCCTCTTAATAGCTCTGCCCTGGAACAGCTATTTCTTGGTATCCTGGCTCAGAAAAGTTCATTAGCTTAGCTCATTTCTGTGGTTAGGAACTTAGACTTAACTCACCTATAGCTTATTGAATCCATACAGAACAAAACAAAACAAAACAGTAAGGTCTCTAAATAGTAAGGCCTTGGCATTTGTCTCTTCCAGTTACATTATGATTGAGATAACATAGATATATATATTTTTTCTTTTTGTTTAGGCTTAACCACAAAAACCTGGCTATATTATCTAAAATAAAGATTTAGTAAATTAGTTCTTTTCCATGAAGTGACTCAACCAGTGGCCTGGGCACAAATCTCTAGAGATGCAGTCATTCCTTTCCCTCTGCCATGCTTAAATCTTTAAATTGGATGGGGGGGGGCCCTCATCCTGCAATTTCCCCCCAACTCTCAATAGTATACCCATTGGCCCCTGATTCCCTCCTTTACTCACCTACATTGCCCCCGCTTTCAGTCCAGAAGCCTTTCTTTCTTAAAAATGGCATTTCAGTGCAATCACCAACACTCCTTCTTGTAGAATTAATGGGATAGGAGACTTCAGATTCGCATCCTCTTTCCTTCATTTTCTTAGTCTGTTTTACACACCAAAGTGAGCAATTGTTGAAAATCAATACCTTGAGTTTCTGTCAATCCTTTCAGTAGAATTCAGCAACATAGACCGAAATGTGGATTCTGCAGCAGGCTGTTACTATCGCGAGGCATTGGGGACCCTCAACTAACAGACTCCCTGTCTTCAAGGAGCTGGTCATCTTGTGGGAAAGACAGATAGCACGCACAATGACTTGTAATCCAGAGGGATCAATGTTGTAATGGCAGTGCAAACAAAGGTCAGGGGGAGCCACTGATTCTGCGATTCTGCTAGGGCCAGGGGAAGGTGGGGATTAGGGAAGAGGCATATTTGGACATGCTCTGAAGGGTAAAGGATAAATAGAATGTCTATAGACCAGGAAGGGGAGAAGCCCATTCCAGGGAGAAAATGGAGCATGCATTTGGAGGAGGCACCTTCCTATGGAGACGGAATCTTCTGATGTAGTTGTAAGAAGAGGAGGGTGAAAGTAGTGAGACTTGAAAAGTAGTTAGATGGGAAAGGAGGCCTTTTATCCATTCTTTGATGCAGGGCTTATCCAGTGGAATGTTCTGTGATGTGGGAGGAAATTATGTTTCTGCACTGTTCATTTTGGTAGCCACTTATCCGCGTGTGGCTCTTGCGTATTTGAAATGTGGCTAGGATAACCTAGGAACTGGATTTTTAATGACATTTAGTTTTTTCATATCAACTTTCTTGAGAGATAATTAACATGGCAAAAGATTCATCCTTTTAAAGTGTACATAAAATGCCTTCTTAGAAGTTACAGAGTTGTGTGACCATTACCACTACCTAATTTTAGTAGGACATTTTCAAGCACCCCATAAAGAAGCCGCAGAGCCATTAGCAGTCTCTCTCCTTTTCACACCCTCCTCCCCCAGCCCCTTCGACCACTAATCTACTTCTATCTCTGCGGATATGCCTCTTCTGGGCAGTCCATATACACGCAATCATACACTTATGTGGTCTTTTGTGACAGCCTTTCACTTAGCATAATGTTTTTAAGACTCATCAATGTTGACAGATCAGTTTATCATCACATATATCGGTATGTTATTCCTTTTTGTGGACGATTAATATTCAGTTGTATGAATGTATACCACATGTTATTTACCCATTCCTAAATTGACGCTCACTTAGGCTGTTTTCACTTCTGGGTTATTATGAATAATGCTGCTGTGAACATGCGTGTACAAGTTTTTGTGTAGACGTATGTTTTCATTTCTCCTGGGTATGTACCTAACAGTGGAATTGCTGGATCATATGGTAACTCTATATGTAATCTTTTGAGGAACTGCCAAACTGTTTTCCAAAGTGGTATGAAATTTATTTTAATTAATTTAAATGAAATAGCTATATGTGGCTACTGACTACATATTAGACGATGCAAGTCTATAACAGCTTTCCAATGAGGGCATCGGGTATAGCCTAACACAGTGGTGAGGTCTTGAGCTCTGGGGACGGCCCACCTGAGTTCCAAACCTGACTCTTCTACTTGACTATCCTCGAGCAAATTATCTAACCTCTTTGTGCCTTAGTTTCCCCATCTATAAAATGGGAGTAATTAAGTACATAAACCTAATGGGTTTGTCCTGAGGTCAAAAGACAGTGTATGTAAGGCTCTTGGAATATGTTTAATGCTTATTAAATACAGTAATTATCACGACTGTTAATATTGGTGGTCCTCAGAGTACGTTGTGGTTGGTAAGTAACTATCAGCTCCCAAACTAAGTTCGGAAACTGAGATTTGAAAGTGCCTTCCTTGATTCTATTCTATCACTGAGTTTAGGTTTGTCCCTATTACCTTTTAGCTATGTAGGTCACTTTTCAGGGTGAATCTATGTGTTCAGAGTAGCGGTTCTCAGTTGGGGACCGTTTTGCCGCTTCCAGAGGACATCAGGCAGTGTCTGGAAACATTTTGGGTTTGTTACCATTTGGGAGTGCTACTGGCATCTAGTGAGCGAAGGCCGGTGATGCTGCTAACCATCCTACAATGCTCAGGAGGGTCCCTCTCAACCAAGAATTGTCTTTGTTGTGAGTCGGGCCAAGGTTGAGAAACTCTGGTTTCTTACCAGCTCCTACTTAGTTATCACAGGGTTCGAGGTCAGCTTTCCTATAAAGAGAGAGCATAGCATTGTGAAGTGGATGAAATACCCTCTGACAACACATTTTAGAGGGGATAACTTAACACTTTCAATCCTGAGTCTTTTTAAAAAATATATATATTTTATTGATTTTTTACAGAGAGGAAGGGAGAGGGACAGAGAGTTAGAAACATCGATGAGAGAGAGACATCGATCAGCTGCCTCTTGCACGCCCCCCACTGGGGATGTGCCCGCAACCAAGGTACATGCCCCTGACTGGAATCGAACCTGGGACCCCTCAGTCCGCAGACTGACGCTCCATCCACTGAGCCAAACCGGTTCCGGCTCAATCCTGAATCTTGATTACGCTCAGATTTGTTGACAGGTTACCAGTCAGCCCTACTTTGTCAGCCAACATCAGACATTTTGAAAACATATTTTTTTTTTAAGTCTGTGGTTTCGAAAGCAGGTGAGCCCTCCCTTCGTCACCCAGTCTTGAACTTTCTTTTCCCTTGCTTCGGGCTGCCTTTGTGGTTTTATTTGAAGAACATGTTTGTTTTCGCCCCAGTGCAGCTGATGGCCAGTTACTTTCTTTTCTCAGTGTCCTCCACGGCCCTCATCGGAACTGAGTCATGTTCTTAGAACTTTTTCCTCTCCCCCTTCCAAGTCTTGGCTCTGCGCTCCTGTTCAGCCTCACGGCCGGCCGTTTGCTTGTTCTCGAGCCCGCTCAGCCTGCGGGAACTGTGAGGTGTTCTCAGGGTCACCCGGAGGGAAGCTGACTCCTGCACGTCCGGAAGGCTGTGTCTAGAGGAGAGCCTTCTCCTTCAGGCCTCAGGATACAGCTCGTTGTGGATGTTGGGCACTAGCCAGAAACTCTTACGAATGCTGTGGCTACTTTACATGGCTTCGGGTACAAAATTCCAACTGCCTTTGGAATTCCTGGCCATCCATACGCCCTAGAGGGCCTCTTTTCCTGTCATAAATCGTTGGGAATAACGCTTGAGGGACCATCAGGACCCAGGTGGGTTTATTTCTTACCCTCCAACCCATTTGTGGGCACTGCCAGGACCACCGATCCAACTCTAAGTCCAGAGACCGCCCGAGCAGCCCCTGAGTGATGGGGCGCAGTGACCGTGGGTTCTGCTGACCTGTCTACTCGGTGGCATACAGCAGGCAGGTTTGATGTCTGGCTGTGGGCACCTCCCTTTTTGGACCATCCTTTGTATTTCCACTAGGTGGAGCAAAGTCTGGCCCCAAAACTGCTTGCAATGTAGAAACCACAAACAAAGAAATGCAAATAAATAGAGAATAGTGCAATCTGGGAAATAAGGAGAGGGAGAAACATATCTCATCCTATTGAATTCTACGACTTGTTGATACAATTCCGGGCTTTCCCAGTGTGGGAATTAAAGTAGGTCATTCTCCCAGACTTGTAGATCTTGCATGGGATGCTCTTACTTACTCAGCTACATTCCCATGGCCTTGATTTATTTACTTTTGGTTTTCTTCTTTCCATCCTTCCTTCTGTGGGAAAGCACATGAGCTGTGTGTGTATCTTCTGTTCCTAGTGCCATCATCTCCCTCAGAGGGCCAGAGCTGAGGTTTGATTCATGATCTTAGGTGTTTTAAGGAATTTAATTTAAACTTGTTTTGGAAGACTTAAAAGCGAGCGGAAGACGGTGCAAGGGTATTTGTGGCTGGGAAGGGTGTGGGACCTAGAGTCAAGTTATAAAAACATGTCTGTTTTTACTTTTAAGTGTCAAGCAAGACAGATCTTATGTCGTAATACCGTGTCATTAAACACTCTTGCAGATCAGAGGCATCTGTTCATGGCGAAAGTATTCATGTTTTTCATAATTCTACATGCTTTTTTTGTTCACCCTTTCCTAAATTATGATCCTCACCTAAAATTAGCAGTTTCACTCCATTTGTATTAAAAACCAATCTAACATAGAAACAACCACCCCAAAACTCCACAGCTTCATTTATTGCCTGGCTCAGTGGTTGAGCATTGACCTTTGAACCAAGAAGTCACAGTTTGATTCCCAGTTAGGGCACATGCCCGGGTCATGGGCTCCATCCTCAGTGTGGAGCGTGCAGGAGGCAGCTGATTAATGATTGTCTGTCATCATTGATGTTTCTTTCACTCCTCCCTTCCTCTCTGAAATCAATAAAAATATATTTAAAAATAAAATAAAACAAAACAAAAATAGAATTCCATAGCTTCATTTATTGCTCAGAACTTAGTGTTTCCCCTTTAGTGGCTTTTTTGGGTGAGAAAGTGGCTTCTTTGGGTGAGAAAGTTAATATTTGGCTTTTTACACTGGGATGTGGAGCATTGTAACTCTTTAGTAGTTGAGTAGTGTGAGAGTTGAATAGTGTGAGAAGTTCATCATCCTGTGTACTTTTTTCTTATTTCTTTAAATATATATGTGTATATATATTCAATTTCCTGACCGAGAATTGAACTATGACCTCCTAATTCTTAGGTTGATGCTCAACCACTGAGCCACACCAGCCGGGCTCACATCAGTTTTTAATTACACAAAAATAACATGTCCCTAACAATGTTAAATTATCTAGAAATACAACAATGCTTAGAGTAAAAGGTGAAAGTCTGTGGTTTGGTGTGTATTTTAGGTGGTTTTTGTGCTTATGCTGCCGATTTACAGGGTGAACAAAGATAGGTTTACATTTGTGAGTACACGAAACACAGTTTATTTTTTATTATTATTTATTATTATTGTATTATTTGTATTATAACTGTAAACCTACTTTTGCCCCATCCCTTTAGTAATAAATTCACATATATACATTTATTTACATATACACATATATGTGTATGTGTGTATATATAAATATATATATATATATTTATATATATATGTAACTCCTATAAATAAATGTAAAGTTGGTGGTATGTGTAGAGTTCTTTATTGTCTTTCATTATTAAAACAAAATAGAGTAATTTATAACAAGCACTTTTAAAAACCTGAATATATTATGTTATACCTCTGATTTTATTATTTTTTAAACATTTAAAAAATTACATTCAATTTTTTTTTTTGTATTTCTTTTTAATCCTCACCTGAAGGTATTTTTCCATTGATTCTTTTTTTATAGAGAGAGTGGAGGCTATCGGGAGAGAGGGAGAGAGAGGAGAAGAAAAAAGAAGAGTGAAGAGAGAAAAGAAGAGAAACATCTATGTGAGAGAGACGTATTGATTGGGATCAAGCCTGGGAAATCGAACCCATGAGCCAAATCGGCTAGCGCACCTCTATAATGTTTTTTTAAATGCCTGTATGTTATTGCATTAGACCTTTATTTATTTAATCACTTCTTTATAGATAAACATGCATTGTGTTCAAGTTTTTGCCAGGTAAACAGTGTTGTATTTTATTTCTTTCTGTAGTTGTGCTAGATTCCTAGAGCTGGCATTGGGTATTGTGAAGTTACGGGATATGAAATTTGGGTTCAGTAGTGCCAAGTTACTCTCCACAGTGGTTCTATGAGTTTACATTCCCATTACTAGGGTATGCAAGGGCTCCTTTCCCCAAAGTGTAAGCAACATTTCTTGACCTGTGCCCTGTGAATATCTTTGAAGAGGTTCCTTCTGATTCTTAACATGAGCACTTGGGGAACCTTTCACTTTACTTCCTCAAAAGTTCAGCCCCTTCCCCATCTCCAAGCCCATTATTCCATTTGCTGAGGAGGAGGATTCACTTAAGGACAGGGAGCCTGTAGCTGGAGAAGTGTAGAAATGCCTACCCGGGTGCTGAGGGAAGTGGTTTGTAGTCCCCTGGAAAGTGTCAGGCAGGTGCCCTGGAACAAAATGTCACCCAGTTGCTATGTAACACACGAGTCTAATTGTATGCCCGCCCAACCAACCACCTATTTGTGATGATCATCCCAGAATAAGGGACCCTTGGAAGTAACATTGCTGAGAGTACAGACTCTGGAGCCACACTACCTCCCTATACTCTTGGACTTGTTAACTCAGTTTTCTCATCTGTATAATGGGATAATAGCACCTCACTTACAGGGTTATTGTGAGAATAAATTGAATTAATACTTACAAAGTACTTAGAACAGTACCTGCCACCTAGTAATTAGTAAATGCTAATTTTACTCGCCCTTATTATTGTTACTATGTTTGGGGAACCTTTAAGCCTTCCCTGTTTCTTGACTGACCCAAGATCTGTTGCCAGTGGAGGAATTTAAGAATATATTTTGATTAACTCCTAGTCCGGAAGTCATGCACGTTACTTTCCGTATCATCAGATGAGAGGTGTTTTTCCAGCAATTGTTTTCTAATAATAAAGAATGAAATTGTAGAGCCAGTAAGTTAGAATATATACTATTATTTTGATTTGTACATTGTTGTTCTCTTGAGTAGAGACGAGTGGAGGGTTACCACCAGCAAGGAAGTGTGATGTCTCGAGTGTGGGAGTTGTGGTTCATTATCCATTCTGACCACAGTGCTAGATAGACCACATGCAGAACACGGTGTACTGTACTGAGGTGAGGCGCTCTCTGGGGCTGCTTGACATCTGACCCCAACCTCCATTTGCTACATCCTGGCATCCTGTTCTGAGGTAAAAATGGTTTTTGAGGCTGTTTGTTTGTTTTTTTAAGCTTTTTGAGATGTAATTCAGATACCATAAAAATTATCCTTTTAGATTGTACAGTTCAGTGGTTTTAGTAAATGGGATCATACACCATGTGGTATTTTGTGACTGGCTGATTTCACTTAGCATAATATTTTTGCAAGGTGCATCCATGCTGTAGCATGTGTCAGTATTCCATTTCTTTTTATGGCCGATTGCTATTCCTTGTATGGGTGTAACACACTTTTCTTTATCTCTGCATCAGTTGATAGACTGTTGCATCCTGCACTCCTCCTACTGGGAATGGAGCTTGCAACTGGGACATGTGTCCTGACGGGAATCGAACCGGCCACCTCTCAGTGCATGGGACATTGCTCAGCCAACGGAGCCACACCAGCCAGAGCTATGTTTATCCTTTTGTTTGTTTGTTTGTTTAATATATTTTTATTGATTTCAGAAAGGAAGGAAGAGGGGGATAGAAACATCAGTGATGAGAGAGAATCATTGATTGGCTGCCTCCTGCACACCCCCTACTGAGGATCAAGCTGCAACCTGGAATATGCCCTAAACCGAATCGAACCCTTGACCCTTCAGTCCACAGGCCGACACTCTATCCACTGAGCCAAACCAGCAAGGGCAATCTATGTTTAACTTTTGAGGAACTGCCAGATTATTTTCCATAGCAGCCATACCATTTTATATTCCCACTAACAATGTATGAAGTTTTCAATTTCTCCACATCCTTTTCATTTGTCTGTCTTTTGTATCATAACCAACCTAGGGTATGTGAGGTAGTACCTCACTCTGGTTTTGATTTGCATTTTCTTAATAACTAGTGATTGAACAGCTTTTAATGTTTTTATTGGCCATTTGTACATATTCTTTGGAAAAAAATATAGTTGATTTTTGGCCTGTTTTAAAGTTCCTTATCTGAAGGGAAAGGGGTCAGCCCCTGGGGAGATTTTCCTTTCAACTAGATTTAAGGCTCTGGCCACGTTATCACCTGTTCTCCTGAGTCTAGACCAGTGGTTCTCAACCTTCCTAATGCCGCAACCCTTTAAGACAGCTCCTCATGTGGTGGTGACCCTCAACCATAAAATTATTTCCATTGCTACTTCATAACTGTAATTTTGCTACTGTTATGAACTGTAATGTAAATATCTGATATGCAGGATGTATTTTCGTTGTTACAAATTGAACATAATTAAAGCATAGTGATTAATCACAAAAACAATATGTAATTATATATTGTGAAATATTTATTTCTAATTACAAATAAATGAAATTTTGTCTTGAATCGTGGTATAGCATGGGTAACAGTCTTAATATAACAACAGTAAACTACATTGCTACATTTTGCTACACCGAGGAGTGTTGGTTCCTAAGACCATGGGATATAGGTATTTTCCAGTAGTCTTAGGCGACCCCTGTGAAAGGGTCGTTCGACCCCCAAAGGGGTCGCGACTCACAGGTTGAGAACCGCTGGTCTAGACCAACTGCTTTACCTTTCTGAGCTTTCATTACTTCTGTCAGCCTTATCCAAAGACTGTCTGAAGCAGCCATTATCTGCAATAGGAGGCCCATGTGGGTAAAGAAGTGACTGTCTTGGTCTCTTTTGGAGAGTCACGATGACCATACTCTACAGTTAAGCCACTGAAGAGTCCTACAGTTAGGCCTAATGAGTCCTTTGTCAGATAAATGATTTGCAAATATTTCTTCCCTTTTATTTTTATGTTGTGTTTTTTTTTTTTCCACTTTCTTGATGGTATCCTTTGAAGCCTAACTTTTTAATTTTGATGATGTTCAGCTTACCTTTTCTTTTTCTTTTACTACTTGAGCTTTTTGTTTCTCCACAACCTGTGCATATGCCCTGACTGTAAATCAAACCGTGACCTCCTGGTTCATAAGTTGACACTCAACCACTGGGCCACATCGGCTGGGCTCCTTAGTTCTTTTAATAAAAATAAAGAGAATTAACTCACGTGACCGTCACCAACTTCAGCAGTTTTGTCATGGACAGTCTTGTTTTATCTATTTCCCCTTTCATTTTAATTCATCCCCAGTGAAATTATTTTGAAGCAAATCATAGATTTCACATTATTTCAACCATAAATAGTTCCATTTGAATGCCTTAAGAAATAAAAGGGTTCTGCTCCTCACAATAAACACCATCCCATATCATACCCTAAAACATGGACAATAATTTCTTATTGTTATAAGATAGGATCTTGCATGGAACCATTTAAATTAGATTCTGGGGCAAAAACTATTAAAAATCCAACTAATTGTGACAGATCTTCGTTTTCATAAGGAATTAACCCTCACTAAGTATTCCGCTACTTAAAAAACGTTACTCCCCATCTCTGGCTGGGTGGCTCAGTTGGTTAGAACATCATCCTGTACATGGAAAGGTTGCGAGTTCCATTTCCAGTCAGAGCACTTACCTAGGTTATGAGTTTGATCCCTGGTTGGGGCATGTACTGGAGGCAACCAATTGATGTTTCCCTCACCTCCCTTCTTCTCTTCTTCCCTCCTCCCCCCTCTAAAATTCAGTGGCTGCACTTTGGCTGGTATGGCTTAGTTGATTGGGGCTGTTCTGTATATAAAAAGGTTTTGATTCGATTCCTGGTTAGGCCATATGCCTGGGTTGGAGGGTTGATTCCTGGTAGGGGATATGCAGGAAGTAGCTAATTGATATTCTACTCTCATGTCAATGTTTCTTTCTCTGTCTTCTTTTCTCTCTAAAAATCAACAACAAATATTTTAAAAAATCAATGGCAGTCTACCTTCAGGTGAGGATTAAAAACAAACAAAAAACCCCACACAATACCCTTCAAAAGTGCTTCTCAACCACAGCTTTCTCTTTTTTTTTTTACCTGAACAGGTCTAGTGGTGGAGTTTTAATCCTGGCAAACCTTTTTCACACCCCTCAAAACGTTCGTTGTCATTTTGTTCGGCACACATTCATTTCTAACTTCTGCCCAGTACTTAAAGTGAAAGATTAGCTTATGACTTTTGCCCTCAATTTCTAGTGTAGGGAGGCTTTTTGGAAAAAATGCTCCTCTTATCTGAGATTGCACAAATGTTCAGAGAAATCTGGGAAAATAAGGACACCCCATGAGTGGATTTTCTTTCTTTTTTTCTTTCTCTTGTTAATCTTCATTTGAGAATATTTTTTCATTAATTTTTACAGAGAGAGGGAGAAAGGGGGAGAGATACAGAGAGAAAAAAAAAATCTATGTGAGAGAGACACATTGATTGGTTGCCTACCACATCCTGACCCAGTTCGGGATCGAGCCTCCAACCAAGGTATGTGCCCTTGATTGGAATTGAACCAATGACTCTTCGGTCCAAGGGCTAACACTCTACACACTGAGCAAAACTGGCTAGGGCCCCATGAGTGTAATTTCCCCGCCGATCCCTCTAGATAGGGTATTAGGGGTTTCACAGCAGATGCACAAGGCTGCTGGAGAAATGGAGCATAGAATATGGAGGCTGAAAGATGAGAGATAATGGTGCTAGGAAAGGAAGTTCAGTAAGAAAGTCTGTGGTATTCAAAATGTAGCAGATTTAGAGCTGAATAGGCTTAACTGTGGGACTCTTCAGAGGCTTAACGGTAGAGCACATGCTAGTAAATCTCCAAAAGTGACCTTAGACTTCTTTGACCACATGGGCCTCTTATCGGCAGAATTGGCTGCTGTTGGGGAAGGGGGCGGGGGTTTGAGAGTGGGGAGACAGTGTCTCTGGGCAATGCTAACAGAAGTAATGAAGGCTCAGAACAGTAAAGTAATTGGCCCAGGGTCGTGAGAATACGTGGTCTCACGGCTGGTCTAGAATGCCAGAGCCCTGACAGAGTCTGGTTCAAATGTAAATCTCCTCCTGGGTGTTACTAGGGCTCTCTGGGAAGACCTCTGTCCCCTAGATCTTACTTCTGGATCAGTCACACTTTCAGACCTTCAATAGACTCCTCTGAGAAGTGGGGATTGTAATAACTGTCTAGCCCTGACACCAGCTGATGTAAGGAGCAACTAAAATGGATATGAAAATAGTTTATAAACCTTGAGTTCTCTGCAAGAAAGATGATTTATTGTGTTTCTCTCTCGTTAGTGCCACCTTTTTTGCAATTTCCCTCTTACAACTTATGGGAGTGATAAACGGAATGTTTTCGACCATGAAATCGTAAGAACTGGTGTAAGAACTGGCGTAGATTTGGTTACAGCATAGCCTAAGGAGAGAGGAGGTAATACTTGATTTGCATAAGATCCAGGAAATGAGGGAATGCGTGTTGCTGGGAGCTGTGTTTCTAATTAGATCTGACTAAGGTTTCACAATCCTTTATGCAGGAAAGGCAACTTCTGGGTGTTGCTTATGGAGTTATCTGCTGCATGGGAGACAAAACCAGGAGCAGCTTTGTCCCACTCAAAAGCCGTAATTCAAAAGCAAATATTGGGGGTTTAGATCAAGTCCCTTGAAGACGGGACTTTTGCTTTTGACGTGGCCTAAGTACTTTAAATCCCTCAGCTGCAAAATTAGAGACATACAGATAATGAGACCCATAGAGGGTTTCCCAGTGGTAGCATCAATCCTTGGAGTAATGTCCAGTTGCTTTCTTCATCTCTTAGCTGTTTATCAGGTTTCTGTGGCCAGGAAAATGTTACCCATGCTAATGTTTGGGGATTCAGCTATATGAGCTTCATTTTTACAAACTTCTTTTTAGTCAGGAAGTCTGTTCAACCATGTAACAACCTTTTATTGAGGGCTTATTTTGTGCAAGGTATTGTGAGGGACACAGAAGTGAGAATTAAGGATCTTGCCCTTAAATTGCATGAACTTTAGGAGAGGAGGTAAGCCCGAGAATAAATAACTTTGCTGAGTGTCTGAGCACAGAAAACAGGTCAGTGGATTTTTCTTGAAAAGCACAACCAAGATGGTCTCTCTCTGGACAATGCAAATGATGGCTCTTATGACCTTAAACCTAGAGGGTCTGGTTTAAGGGACTGCTTCCAGGGATTCAAGAGTTGAAGTGGCTTTAATAAAATGACTTTCATTTTAGTTTTTTCTGTGTGCCTGCCACACTTTACATTCACCTTTCCACCTAATGTGGACCACATCTCTCTTTGTTTTGCCCAAAGTTTAAATAAAAGTGAAAGATGAAATCAGACTTAGTAAAGATCTGGAACACTAATTTTCCTAATGGATTTCTTTTCTCAAGTTATTATTTATTTTTTTACTTTATTTAATAAATCTTTATTGTTCAGATTATTATAATTATCCCCCCCCATAGCTCCCCTCAACCGGGGTCCCACCCCACTCTCTGCCCTTACCTCCCCCGCATTGTCCTCATCCATAGGTGTAAGATTGTTGTCCAGTCTCTCCCTGCACCCCCTCACCCTTTTTCCCCTGAGAATTGTCAGTGCACTCACTTTCTCTGTCCCCGATTCTAGTATATTCACCAGTTTATTCTGTTCATCAGATTTTTTATTCACTTGATTTTTAGATTCACTTGTTGATAGATATGTATTTGTTGTTCATAATTTTTATCTTTACCTTTTTCTTCTTTCTCTTCTTAAAGAGTACCTTTCAGCCTTTCATGTAATACTGGTTTGGTGGTGACACATTCCTTTAACTTTTTCTTATTTGTGAAGCTCTTTATCTAACCTTCAATTCTGAATGATAGCTTTGCTGGGTAGTGTAATCTTGGTTGTAGGTTCTTGCTATTCATCACTTTGAATATTTCTTGCCACTCCTATCTGGCCTGCATCGTTTCTGTTGAGAAATCAGCTGACAGTCGTAAGGGTGCTCCCTTGTAGGTAATGAACTGTTTTTCTCTTGCTGCTTTTAATATTCTCTCTCTGTCTTTTGCTCTTGGCATTTTAATTATGATGTATCTTGGTGTAGTCCTCTTTGGATTCCTTTTGTTTGGGGTTCTGTGTGCTTTCTGGACTTGTAAATCTATTTCTTTCACCAGATGTGGGAAGTTTTCAGTCATTTCTTCAAATAGGTTTTCAGTATCTTACTCTTTCTCTTTTCTTCTGGTACCCCCATAATTATGATGTTGTTACATTTGAAGTTATCCCAGAGGCTCCTTACACTATCTTCAAATTTTTGGATTCTTTTTTAAATATATTTTATTGATTTTTCACAGAGAGGAGGGGAAAGGGATAGAAAGCCAGAAACATCAATGAGAGAGAGACATCGATCAGCCGCCTCCTGTGGGGATGTGCCCGCAACCAATGTACATGCCCTTGACCAGAATCGAACCTGGGACCCCTCAGTCCCCAGGGTGAAGCTCTTTCCACTGAGCCAAACCAGTTTCGGCGGATTCTTTTTTCTTTTCCAGTTGAGTGTTTTCTGCTTCTTTGTATTTCAAATCTTTGACTTGATTCTTGTGTTCCTCTAATCCGCTGTTAGGTTTCTGTATAATATTTTTTATTTCAGTCAGTGTGTGTTTAATTTCTGTTCAGGGTCTGTTTATTTTAGTCAGTGTATGTTGGTCCTTTTTCATCTCCTCTTGGGTCTTGCTAAATTTATCCATCTTTTCTAGGAAATTCTTGAAGAACCTTATAACCGTGATTTTTAACTCTATGTACAGTTGTTTGTTTTCCTCCATTTTTTTATTTGTGATCTGTTTCTTTGTCTCCGCATTTTCACTGCTTCCCTGAATTGGTAGAGTAGCTTTTTGTGCTAGGTGTCCTATAGAACCCAGTAGCTTCGCCTCCCCAGTTACCTGAGGTGGACTCCCTTGGTGCACCCCTTTGTGGACTGTGTGTACAGCCTTGTTGTAGTTAAGTCTTGATTGTTGTTGGTATCACTGGGAGGAATTGACTTCCAAGCCAATTGGTTGTGAAGATCAGCTGTGTCTATGTGGGGAGAACTTCTGTGCTGGAGTCAGCCTTATGATATAAGACTTGCAAGATTGCAAAAGCCTCTGTGCTTGGCTTAAATGGGGCAGAGTCTCAGGGATGAGCAGACAACCTTGGTTTTCTATCAGTCCTGCCCTACGTGGCCCCTGGGTCTCAGTGTCCCTCAGTAATTGCTGCATTCCTCTCTGTGTGCACTCATGCTCACACGGCTCCAGACCTCTGCCTTTTGTGTCTCCCCTGAGTTTTGGTGTGCTCTGGGGACCCGTATGAGTCTGGGTCCCCAGGGTCTCGCCCAAAACTGGGGTTCAGTGCAGTCAAAAGTGGAGTTCAGTACGGTTAGGAGATTTGGTCTTCCTCCTGCTAGAGAAAGCCAGCGGCACAGTCAGCAGTCAGTCCTCTCTACGCGTACTAGTATGCGCGCCTCCAGACCTCTGCCTTTCGCAGCTCCCCTAAGTTTCTATGCACTTCTCCCCTTTCACAACAGTCCAGACTCCCACCATGTGAGTCTCACCCGGAACTGGGGTTCAGTGCAGTCGGAAGTTTCCATCTCCCTCCCATTAGAGGAAGCCAGCCAGGTACTCTGCAGCCCGTCCTCTCCACGTGCGTGTCTCTGTGAGCCCCTCTCTTTCCTTCTAGTTGTAGAATTTCCACTCAGCCAGCTTTCCTGTGGTTCTGGACGATGTTTGTTCTGTCTTTTAGCTGTAGTTTTGAAATTGTGCGAGGCAGCAGTTTAGGTGTTCACCTATGCTGCCATCTTGGTTTCCTCCCACTCACTCTCTTCCCAAGTTCTGAGTGTATCATGTAGTGTGAGGGAGCTCTGTTCCTCCTGATGTTGTTCCAATCTTTGTTTAAAGAGTAGTTCATTAGGAGACCGGAATGTGCTCAGGGATAGCCCTGAGCTTGGCTTGCTAATTTTTATATAATTCTTGGCTACTTGCCAGTTTGGTTGAGGTTGAACTTTTCTAGGGCAGGAAAGATGAACCTTGCGTTTGGTGTGTGTGTGTGTGTGTGTGTGTGTGTGTGTGTGTGTATGTGTTTAATTCTCACCCAAGGATATTTTCCATTGATTTTTAGAGAATGTGGAAGAGAGAAGACAAGTCAGAGAGAAATATCGATGTAAGAGAAACACATCAATTGGTTGCCTCCTGCACATGTCCTGACTATGACCTGGGTCGGGGAGGAGCCTGCAACTGAGGTATGTGTCCTTGACTGGAATCAAACTTGGGACCCTTCCGTTCTCAGGCTGACACTTTATCCACTTAGCCAAACCCCGGTGGGCAAACCTTGTGTTTTGGTATGAGGGCAGACAGGCTGCGGTTACGTTTGATAAAGCGAAATTTGAATAGCCCATTAACCATCAGTGATTGCCTACTGTCAGGGGTGAGTTTCAGAGACCCCTGTACTCTCTGGTGAGGGCAGCAGTGTTCATCCATGAAAGTAATAAATATTGTGGCGTGATTGTCAGCACAAAAGGATTTTTGTTGTTGTTGTTAGAGGATGAGAGAAGCAAGAGGCAGAAAACTTAGGAAGCTGTTGTAAAGTGATTTCAGCTTCTGCTTTCATTTCTCTTTAAAAGACTGAGACTACATTGACCAGGGTATCTTCCCTCCACCTTCCCTACTCCCATTGTATAACAAAGTCAGCTGAAAGATTTATCATAGTTTAGTGGTAAATATAATTAAACAAGCAAAAAGAGAGCCCAAGATACTTAGTAAACCAGAAATTCCTGTCTAGATATTTGTGGCACCACTGTCGTCATTCAAAAGAAAAAATGTGCTGGTCAAAAGTACTCACTAAAGACACATATTATGTAGGGCCTCTACAGTCTACCTCCAGCTGACCTTTGCTTCATCTTCCACCTTTCTCGGATGCTCCTTGTGTCCTGGTTTCCGTGGTTTTGGCCATGGTTGGCCCTTTCTAAGTGTGCTCATCTTCCCACCCAAACCTTACACCTTATTTTAGTATCTATCTCTTAAAACTTTCTTGGGTCATTCTTGCTCTCAACACCTTCCCCTTGTTCAAGCCCTTCTTGGACTTAATGTCTTTACTCCCCTCCAATATTTATTATAAAGTACCTGTGTTTGTTTCTGCGCCTGCTGTCTTTTCTTCCTAATTGGGTAAATAAACAAATTCTCCAGAGCAAGACTAATTTGTTCAGTAGTCCATCCTTCTCATTCCCATGCTACATTCTGGGTGATTGGATGTGACTGTGACATCGGGTCACAGAAGACACCAAAAAGTCACCTCCATTAGGTGTTCAAGACATTTTGGAGCCAAATAGGCCTGGTGGAAACACTGGTTCCACTCCCTACGAGGTGTGGGTCCTTGGATGACTTGCCTAACTTCACGGAAGCTCATGTTTTTCATCTGTTAAATGTCAGATATCAACATATGTTAGGATCCTCTCTCTCTCAAATATATCTTTTGGTGTTTAGCAAGTGATTATATACTGCATTCAAGAGCTATATGCCTAGCCTTCTTTCTGTGAAGACTCAATAGTGAGAAAGCATCCACAGGTTTTCATGGAGCCCAACTAGAGGAAATAAGCCCCGTGACTTACAAAGCTCCTTGTCCTCTTTAGAAACTAGGAGTGGTATGCTTTCTTGCCTGGACAGGCTTGCTACACGTCTGCCTTTGTTCAGCCCCAGGACACAGATAAGCTGGTATTCTTGGCTTCTGGTAGCTAACTGATCCTTAGCATTTCTACTTGGCAAAGTTCTGAAAAAATCTTTGTTCTGAGTTTGGAATTCTTCCCATGGAATTCCCCAAAATAATTACTTCAGGATGCCCAGCCTCACGTTCATGCTGTGAAGAAGGCACTTGGTTTGACTCTCATGGTGGCACTCACCTTGCTTTGGGTTTGAGTTAGTATTCCAGACTGTTGTATGTTTTTTGTTTTTGTTTTTTTGTTTTTGTCAGAACTCTAAAACGTTTAAGTGTACCTGTGCTAACCTGAGGAAAGAACTCTAAAACATTTAAGTGTTCTGTGTCTGCTTAGCAGTTTCTAATCAAAGCTCCTGGGAATAAAATGGTCTTAGAGCTGGCCATTATCTCTTACCCCAGCAGCCTGGAAGTTGCTTTCCTATTCTGATAAAATTCTCTTTCTTCAGATTTCTTTACTTCAGAATTAGAATTCCCCTTCAGCCTCAGCCATCCAGATGACTTGAGTGTGGGAACAGGTCCCCAGGTTACCTGAGACCCAAGCAGGGGAAGGACTTCCACTGGAGCTTGCTCCTTTTATGGGGCCCGGCTGTGTGCTGGGAACAAATGAAAACCTTGGGCTTTCCCAGTCATTTACGTCACAGGCCTCTGGCTGCAAAGTGAGTCAGAATGGTAGTTCTAGGGCCCAGGGGCCCTGGCTCCACATTCCGGAACACCACTGTCAGATCTGGTCTAAGTGGCTGTCTTTTAAACAGGGTGCTGGGGGACAATGTTCAACTGTCCTTCAGTTCTATTTTTTTTACTAGTAACTTCCGATCTAATATCATTATTCATATTACTGTAAAGGAAAGAGTCTTTGGAGCAGGAGACTTCATTGAAATCCTTGCTCTTCTACTACTAGCTTTGTGACCTTGGGTAAGGTCTCACATGTCTCAGTTTCTGCAAGTAAACAATAGGGTTAATGCTACCTGTGTTGGGGGGGAGTTGTGGCATTGCGAGCTGTTGGTTAAATGGAGTTCCCAGCGAGGTCTGGCGGATTGTCGGTGCTGAACAAATAACTATCTTTTTCCACCTCTGTCCCAGAATTAAAAATTATAAATACGTGGGCTGCCAAGGAAAATATTGCCAAGAGATTCTTAAATCAACCACAGTGAAAGAATGCCAACTGGCCATGAACATATATACTGTTGTAGTATGTTTTCTTAAATAATAACCAGGATACAATGGGTTTGAGCATTACTGTCTTTGGGGTTTCTGTGAACAGGGAAGGAGGGGGCTGATCAGTAGAAAGATGTCTCAGACACTGCTTGAGGCCATAAACAGTTGTTTAACTGCAGCATTTTGACAACATAATCCTGCTTAGTTCTGGTTTAGTTTCCTTTTTTAAAATGGGAGAATTCATCGTTGAATTTAATTCTGCATTATCAGACAGATGACTACAACCATTATATGATGAAAGATTTGACTTAACCTTTGGTCCACCGTGTATGAACCTGGATCACTTATATAAGAGGAA
>JAAGEH010000038.1:15902768-15948080 GCA_011751065.1 Lasiurus cinereus | reverse complement strand
GACTTACCTTTGGTCCACCGTGTATGAACCTGGATCACTTATATAAGCGACGCCCCCCCCCCCTTTTTTTTTCCACACTAGCTGAAATTGCTAATGATCATCTTGCCTCTAAAATCCCAAAGCTGATTACTTTGCCACTGGGCTGGTGTAATATTTGCAGAGCATGGCAAGGAATGAAGTTGCTTTCCTTGGAATGCCTGTGTTTACCATTCAGCCGCTTTTTCTCCTCACCCCTCCACTCCCCAAATCTCAGTGCTCAATGAGAGTTGGTCAGCCAGGGGCTGGGCAAGAAAAAGTAGATTAGTGAAAAGAAGCCGTCCATGGTCAGCAACCACTCTATTATAGTGTGTGATATTGTGCTAAGTGTAATGCTTCGGGTTTAATGCTGCCTTGCCCACAGGAATGTATCGTCTTGTAAAGTAAAAAAAAAATGCTGATTAGAAACACTGTCTTGAGTAGTATCCATTAGAGTAGTATTTATCAGGAAGTCTGTGATGCAATTTTGATCATTTAGATTGAACTTCTACAAAATTATTTGTTTTCTAGTAATTTTGTTGCAAATACACTTATTCAGAGATCACTGCTGATGAGTATTGTTTAGCAATGGGGAATGTTTACATAGCCTGTCAGAGCAAGGGTTCTTGGGTATTTTGTTCATGATGGTATCTGTAGACCCTAGGACAGTGCCTGGCACATTGGGCGTTCAGTAGACGTGGAACAGATGAGTAAGTACACTTACGCCATGGTGCTCTTTCTGGAGAACTGCAGGTGCCGCTCTGTCTTGTTAGGTAGGTTCAGATCAGAGTTGCCCATGAAGGGCTTAGGATGCCCTTTCCTCCAGTTTGGTTGTTACACTTAATGATGCACTTGTTTTGTGGCGGTTGGCTGTTGCCAGGGAACTGAGGAAATGAAAGGAAGGTATTGAAAACAGCTTTTTCATTCTTCGTTGGGTGGTGGCTGTGCCTTGATGTCCAGGCCTAGCTGGCTGGCAATTTGGCCTCTAGGTGAGGACTGTAGCAAGGCATAGGATAGACAGTATGACCGTGTTTTAAGACCGTGTTTACATTTACGTGTTTTAAGACGGTGTTTACATTTATGCCAAAGAATGGTTCCCCACGCCATTCTTTCAGCAGCCGAAGCCACTTCTCTCCACACATCTCCCCTCTTCTCTTCTCTGTAGCAGTGAGGCTGTGATTCATTCTTTTCGTAAGCCTTGAGGAAGTGGCTCAGCTGGCTTGGTTCATTCATTTCCTTGTCAGGAAAGTCGCTGTGACCTTGACCGTCAGTGGGAGACCTGAAGCCAGCACCTACTATTGGGCTGGATTCACTAATGATTGAAAAATACTTCTGGCAATTCACCATGCTCTTAAGTGCTGTGTCCTGCTAATTTATTATCCTAGGTGGGGGTGAAAGAGACTAATTTGCAAGACTCATTTCTGATTTACCTGGGTCACGCTAAGCACCGTGCCATTCCCAAGGAGGCCCTTGATGAATATCACTGAAAGAAAATGGTTGAAGAAAATAAGATGATGAGCTATACTTGCTTTGAGTCAGGGAAACTACACCTAATTTGCACCTTATGAAGTTAGCAGAGAGGAACTTTGGATTTATAAAGTTCCTCTAAAGATTGTTCTCCTTAAGGAGAGTTACCTCCAAATCCAAACATAGGCCCTTTGTCCTTTGCTACGTGTTTTCGTTGGTAGAGGATTCTAGGTCAGAGAGAGTACTGTGACCTGCTGCTTAGGGGACGGTGGCCAGACGAGAGCTGGCTTACACCACTGACCAGGAAAAGTCAGATCAGGACACCAGGCCCAGGGGCCTTTGCTTTTTATGCAAAGCTTGCTGTGAAGAGAGCCATTTTCTCCACCAACCGAGCTTGGAGAAGAAGGCATAACAAACCTAAGGTGGTGAACTTTTCAGAAGCAAGCGTTAGTTTAAATATAGACGGTCTGCTTGACTGGCAACTTGGAGGCTGCGGTGGGACTGGTTGTACCTTTTGTAAGACAAGTGAGGAAAGATGTTGGCACCTGTACATGCGCAGTTTGTTTATGAAATATAAACTCTCCCGTTGAAGTGAGGGCTGGAGAGATCGGTGTCTGAGGTAGCAATGCCATACCTTAGGTGCTTCTCCGCACCCCCTGCAAATTGTCTGAACCCTTAGAGAAAGCTGAGACAACTAGAGACTGAAACACTATTTGTTGAGCTTATAGACTCTGGCAGGGGGGAGGGGGAGGGCGGCAGGTTCTGTGAAACTGAGTCATCCGGCTTGATTTTCTTTCCCAAGGAGGAGAAACAATACCTTGGGGGGTTGTGGTGTCCGGTCCTTATTCAGAGAAATGTCGCTCTGCTCAGCTTTAGGCTCCTGCTTTTTGTACACCCCCGCCGGCTCAGAGCCGAGGATGGGGCCGCTTCTGTCCGCTGTTGTAGGACCCGGCGCTGGTGGGTCTAGGGCTGGCCCTCGTGGGCTTGCGGCACATCCTCCTCACTATTCCACAGCAGCTGTCTGGAGCTTTTTCTGCTGTGCCTGATCTGATGTCATTTCCCCCTTGGCAGACAGCTTCGGCTTTGCTGCGCCTGAGATATGTCACGAGAAGGTGGGGGTGGGTCGGCGCCCAGACAGTGGGGAGTAGCAAGGCGAGCAGGAGGTAAAGTGCCTGCTTGGTCTCAGGACTCTGTTTACTTTCTCTGCTTTGCTCGGGAAGGCTGCTTAACTGGGGCTGCGGAGCACGCAGGCCCACCAGGGGAAATGCTTATTCCAAGAACTTAACTTTTAAAAGCCCTTTGTTGCAAACGTTAGTGTGGATGATGCTCTTGCAGGATGCCTTCCCTTTTGGGTCTTAGACAGGTAACGAACTGGTTGTATGTACGCGGATCCGGGTTGGGAAGGGAAGACGGGTGGGAGCTTGGTGATGGTGCCACGGCTTGGGGTGGAGGGGACCTTGGAGAAAATGTCTCGCAGTTGTAACGGGACAGCCCCCATACGGAGATTTCTCGCCTTCCCCTGGTGCTTGTGGTGGCTCCTTACTTCTAGAGCCACCAGAATTCTTAACTCCCTACCTCCCTGAGTCTGTCTGGGGCGTCCATTCTGATTTTCCACGAGACACCGTGAGACCATTTCCAGAGCTTCTTGGAGGAAGCAGTTGAGAGAGATTGAGGTGGGGGAGGGAGAGAGGCAGAATGGGATTCTTGATCCGAAACCCTTTTTATTCCTTCTCCATTTTGATGTGGCTAGTTAGCAGAGATTTCTTCACACTTCTCTGGTTCTAAAGAGATTTCTGAGAGGGGAGAGGGGACCTTCTTTTAGTGGAAAGGGCTTGCTTTCTCCTTTTAAGCCTGTGGTCAGGGCTGCGTGCCTCGGGACATCCTAGACACCGTAGAGGGATGGGGGTAGGATGGACCACCTTTCGGCCTTCTTGACTGTTTTTTCAGAACCAGCAGACCCCTGTGGCCGAGACTGGATTGTTTTGGGAGCTGCTGTTTGAAGGAGGGGCAGTGCATTGTAGCCGGTAACCTAGTTGGGATGAGAAAACAGTAGCAAGGGGCCAACTGCTGTCTGCCTCAGACACAGCTGCTGCTGACTGTTTGTTCCAGGGCTTCTGAGAGTTGGCCATCCCCACCCCCTCCTGGTCTGAAAGGCATGTCTGTATCGGAATGCGCAACTGTAACTGGCGGCAGCGCCTGTAAGAGGGGGTGGGGAGGGACACACACCCTCTGCTGCCCGTTCCGGTGAGGAAGAGCCACAGGGAAGACCAGACCAGAAGCCTTAGAGAGTCCCTGTTCAGGACCTCTGGTCTGAGAAGTGCAAGGTGAGCAGATCTCGCTTGGGTTGCCTGAAATTCTTTTAAAAGCAAGCTGCTCTGAATAGCTCCCCATATTTCAGGATCGCTCTTGTTGATCTTCAGTGTTCCTTGAATGCAGTTGATGAGCCGAGAGTTGGAGTCCCATTTGAGCATTTCCTCTGTCACCCAAGACTGTCACTTTAACCTATGGGCAGAGTGAGGCCTGGTGAGGCTTTTGAGCAGCGTTGGACATGGGCTGGGTGAAGCATCCCCTGCTGGGTCACATGACAGGGAGAGAGCCTGAAAGAGAGGGGAGCAGGGCTGGGGAGCCAGAGAGACCCGTGTTCGTATTTTGACTCCTCTGGGGTCTCAGCAGGGCAGCCCTGCTTAAATGCTCCGAACCTCATCTTTGGAATGGAAATAATAAAGCCTGCTCCAAGAGTTATTGGGAGGATTTCACAAAAGAATGTATTGAAAACAACGTAGCACTTTGGCGGGCTGAGAGTTGGCATTTCGTTAAAAACAACTATTATATTTTTTATCTACTAATTCCTAAAGGATACAGGACCAAAGGGATACCAGAAAGCAGAGGCCGGACTATGGAGGTGTGGGTGGGCAGGAACTTTTGCACCGGTCATTTGGTGATGATTGTTGTGCCTGGACTGAGAGTTGGGAGATGTACGTACCAGTATCCATCTTACGTATTGGGGGCAAGAGGAAAGCCAATACCCTCCACTCAGTTAAGTGAGAGGATGCAGTGATGGGTAAAGGGCCTGGTTGGTTGTCAATGAGGAGCACCTCGGAGGTTCAGCAGCAGGTGGACCTTTACTCTTGCTTCTGAACAGGTTCCTGCTAGAAGGCTGAACTAGAGAACCTCTTGGAGGCCCTCTGTGCCCTAGGCTTCTGGGAGTCAAACTTTGCCTGTAAAAACCTTGAGTATTCTGGTTACAGAATTTTGTATATTTCTAGCATTTCTGTGCAATAGTGTAACTGTGTTCTTTATTGGACTTATGCAAAAGCCAGCCTTGTAAAGATTACTTGGTCATAATTTTGTTTTTTTTAAAAAAGGACATAAACTATGCTCTTGGTCTTTTTAAAAATGTATCTTTATTGTTGAAAGTATTACAAATGTCCCCTTTTTTCCCCTATTGATCCCCTCCACCCCATCCCACTCCCACCCCTTCCTACTCCCCATCCCCTTCACCACACTTTATTGCTTGTGGGCCGTGCATATATGCTTATAAATTTCCCTGTTAATCTCTCCCCACCCTCCCTGTGCTATTAGCCTTTATTATACATCATATGTATGCACTTTAAAAGTATTTTTCCCCTTTTAATCCACAACTCACAACCTTGTCTTATGTGATAGTGTGATCCTGTTTCTACAAAAGTACATGCTGAGTACTTGCCCAGAATTCTTCAGCTCATTAGGGAAATGGTAGTTGACTTTTTTTTTTTTTTAAAGCCTGACGATTTTCTCACCTAGACTGCTATGCCTAATGTCTATGAGAACAGAGTAGGATTGATGCATTGTTCAAGTTGGGGCATATTTTCTGAGGGCTGTCTCTAGGTGGCCCAGGCAGGGACCATATAGGAAAGACGATGTTGCTCTTCTCTGTGTGAACATTTGCATTTTACTCTGAAGAATCTCAGGCTTGCATCATCTACTGAATAATGCCACTGCATGGAGATTTTCAACACTTAATGAAGGGGTCAAGGTACAAAGGATGCTAAGACAAAAAATAAGCACAGTCCTTACTTCCTGGGAGCTCACACTCTAATGCAGTTCTTAAAATGCATAAAAATCACCTGTGAATCAGGCTTATTAAAATGCAGATTCAGTAGGTGGGGAGTGCGTGGATATGCATGTCTGTGAAGTTCTTCAGGTGGTTCTGATCCTAGAAACTTCTGGTCACACTTTGAGGGACGCCTCCCCATTCCACCCGACCTTTAGTAGCCTGGAAATAGTTACATTACAATGTGCTGAGACTACACCTGAGGAATCCCCAGGTCCGGTGAGAGCTGAGGGTGGGAAAGCATCGAAATCTGGTTGGGTGGGGCAGGGGAATGGCTTGGAAGGCTCTCCTGAGAAGGTGATATCTGACCTGAATCTTGAAGGATGAGGAAGAGTTTACCAGACACATGAGCTGGAGAAAGAGCATTCTAGACAGATCAGTTTGGGACAGTTTTTGTTTTCTCCTGTGGATGAGAAGGGAAACGGACACCATCTGTGGGTCTTTGTTAAAGAACTTGGCTCACCAGTGTTGGTGTCCTCTATGTCACAGAGAAGAAGGAAATGTGAGGGCACTTCAGTCAAAGTGAGTGTGTCCTGAATTCCGTGGCTGTAAAGGGCACATAGGTCTGTACCTGCCTTCCAGTGAGTGAGCTGTCTTTACCGTTCTTTGCCTGAAAAACAGTGTTGACTAAAGAATAGTTTTTGTGCTTAGAGGAGCTAAGGTTCAGAACTTTTTGACTAGTGCGATGTGCCAAATTTTAGATAAAAGACACATTGAAGCATGCTATTTTAGTTTATTTTTGTATTATCTGGCAAGATCAGAGTTTTCTGGTTAAGGGAAAATCTATCCTGTATAGCTAACAGATGGATTACTGATTTTCAGAGAACAGGATTTCAATAGGATGTTCTTAGCTGATTTACATGAATTTTATTTCCTGTTTGATTCAGAAGGCAATTGATTTTATAATGCTGAAGGATTCTTAGGACCAATATTCTGTATCTGAAAAGTGTTGTGCACCTATTTTATTCAAAATATGTTGTGCATACAAATACCTATAAACTCTGTTCCTGCCCTCAAGGTTTACAGTCAAGTAGGGGAAATAGAACAAGTGTGCAGGTGACAGGAACATTAGGCAGGGGATGCTGAGTAACACTGGAGAGGAATAGAAATGCTCTGTGAGTGAAGAGGAGGGAAGAAATAGCTTTCTGCTGGTGGCCCTTCCCACAGTCCAGTAGTCTCAGTTGTTGCACTCATTGTAGGGCCAGTTGAAGATAAGGTTCTAGTCCATGGAATGCAGGCTAGATCCATCAAAACAATAATTTATATCTTGTACCTCAGAATGTTGTGGGAGGGGCTCACTGCACCCTAACTTGTCCTCACCAATACAGTAAGATCATCTCTGATACTAGAAATGAGTAGTCTCCAGCCAAAGCCGGCTTGGCTCAGTGGAGCGTCGGCCTGCGGACTGAGGAGTCCCGGGTTCGATTCCAGTCGGGGGCATGTATCTTGTTTGCGGGTGCATCCCCGGTGGGGGGCGTGCAGGGGGCGGCTTGTCGATGTCTCTCTCTCATCGATGTTTCTGGCTCTCTGTCCCTCTTCCTTCCTCTCTGTGAAAAATCAATAAAATATTTTTTAAAAAATTTAAGAAATGAGTAGTCTCCAATAAAGCTGGGGTAGATCTGGGACTCTCTCAGGCAGTGTGCTCTTTCCATGTTAGAATTTGTCATGGATAGGGACATCTAAGAGGAGCCAACTCCTGGCCCCAGGGGCTCTTTACATTCTTGAAAGGGGGAGCCGGTACTTACAGGCCCTTGCTTGGCTGATGCTTGCTGGATTGTCATCCAGATATTGAACCCCACTTGCTCCCTTGCATGGTAAGAGATCTTAGGGTCTTACAAAGACAGTTCTGAAAACCCTGTGGTGGTAGCCAACCTAAAGCTGCAAGGTGGGAGCCGTGACTAGGAAGAGGGAATTTGCCAACATCTAATTTACTCATAAATTACTGAATATTATCTGACATTTACATGATACTTTAAAAAATATATTTTTATTGATTTCAGAGAGGAAGGGAGAAGGAGAGAGAGACAGAAACTTCAGTGATGAGAGAGAATCATTGATTGGCTGCCTCTGGCATGCCCCCCACTGGGGATCAAGCCCACAAGCCAGGCGTGTGCCTTGAACAGAAATCGAAATATGACTTCTTACTTCATAGGTTGATGCACAACCACTGAGCCACGCCAGCCGGGCTTACATGATCCTTTTATTATTTCATCCAGACAGCAGCCACCCAGGAGGTAGACAGTCTTATCTCCTTTCTGCTGTGAGGAAACTGAAACTCAAGCAGTCCTCTCCTTAGGATCTCACAGCTAATGGTGTCTCTGGGCCAGGGCTCCTCAATGTTGTCCTACTCTTACATGTTGCCCTGGTGTGGTACCAGCACCAAGACCTCCTCTGGGTGTGTCCTGGGCTCAGCAGAGGACTTAAGTGTTGACTTCTAGTCACCATTACCCTGTGTGTGTGCTTAGCCTTTCTTTACCAGGTTCAGGACAAATTGAGCAAGATCCTGCTCGGAAGGTAGCTGGCTGTATATAGTGCAGCACACGCCAGGTGACACTTGTTTGTATTACCTAAGGTTGGAGCCAAAATCCTTCTCGGAACTGACTTGTGAAAATCTTGTGACAGCATCGCAGAACACCTCAGTTCACTATTGTCCCCTAAAGGTGAGAAAGGGTGGCTGTCATCTAAGCCTTTTCAGATGAATTTTTTTTAAATCTTCACCTGAGGGTATTTTTCCACTGATTTTTAGAGAGGGGTTGGGGGAGGAAGGGAGGGAGAGAAAGAGAGAGACACATCGTACCCATGTAAGAGACACATCGATTGCCACACAAGCCCAACCAGGGCTGGGGATCGAGCCTGCAACCAAGATATATACCCTTAACTGGGAATCCAACCACGAGTTGACACTAACCACTGGCCAGGGTTTCGGGTGGATTTTTGAACCCCAACCATCTTTCTTACAAGAAGGTACTTTTTAAGAGGAATCTGGCTTGTTTTTATCACATTCCTGTTATCAAAGCTAAGTGAAACCAGTGGACTGGACAGTACTTTAGTGGAAAAGAAGACTGTCTGCTGATTTTGAAACTTTTACCCAGGATGGAGCCAAAGAAAACATTTACTTTCTCCAGTGACATCCCATGAGTTGGATCCACCCCTTCCCTCCCCTTTCCCTTGTCGAGGTAAATTTTAGTCCAGAAAAACAGTAATTTTAGGCTACTTAAAAAACTGGGCTGTAAAATATCTTCTGCTTGATTCCCTACCAACCAAATACTAGTTTCTTAACTACCCCCTTCCCATCCCAGCAGCAAGCACTTCTTGACTGTTTATGCTAATCTATAATTAAAATAGCCTGGCAGGTTGACCTGTTTTTGCCATTTCTGTGCCCCTCTGTAGCCATTATTGTTTCCTTGTGCAGAGCTCAACTGGGCTCGAACCCGGGACCTCACACAAGGCCTCTGTTGCCAGTTGTTGGAAATGGTGTTTCAATCTGAGCTGACTGGCTTTGAATTACCTTGTTCTTTTAACTGAAAGGGAGAGGAGGGGCAGTGGTGGGAAGCTGTATGCATTTTAGGGGAGTGGGAGACACGCTTTGAGAATGAATGGCTGGAATATGACACAGTGCCTTCTCTTCCTGAAAGTGGCTGAAGGTTTGCTGGGACTGTGTTGCATATAAGACATTGGCTCCCTTGGGCACTGCATCAAGGAGGCCAGAGTATTTATTACTGTTTGGTTCTCTTGTTTGACACACTCCTCTCAGGAGCTTCCACATTCATAGTTTTATATACTGCCCAACCTACCGTGTGGTGTGATTTTTATCGAAGTTTGGAAATCCCTAGTTACCCACCAGGCCGTGGTGTGAATTCCTGTGCCCGCCCACTCCGGGTGTGGCTCTGGAGTGTGGTGAGGAGGCCCAGGATAGGCTGGGGCAGGCTGCCAGCCAAAGTAGAATGTGCAATCACTCCCCTGTCTCTGGGTGAGGTTCCAGAATAAATCTAGGCCAGGCTTAGATTGTGCTGGGTTACTGTAAACCTGTCGTGACCAGAAAACCCTGGGTAGGTCCCTCAGTGGAAATGCGAAATCACATCACCACCGCCTAACCGTTGGAGGAGCCCTTCTTGTACCTGATAGCTAAGAGGCCCAGGGAGTGGGGGGCAGAATCAGCCCAGGAGTCCCTTGACTGTTAGTCACCAGGATCAGTACTCCGAAGGTTTTGCGAGGGTAGGTGCACTCGAGAGATTGACATTAGTCCTGCGCTCAGGGCATTTATAGTGGTCGGGGAGCCCCCAACGCCACCAGGCAACAAGACTGGATGGAACAAGATCTGCACTAAATTGTGGGGCAGAATTTGTCTGGAACAGTGGCTCTAAAACTAGGGCAAGTTTTGCCCCCCTCTCCAGGGGACATCTGGCGATGTGTGGACATTGTTGGTTGTTACAACAAGAAGGGTGGGGTGTTGCTACCTGCTTCTATCAAGTAAAAGCCAGGGACACTGCAAATAAACATCCTACAAAGCGCAGGACAATCCTCACAGCAAAGAATGATCTGGGTCCAAATGTTAGTGGTGCCAGAAACTGTGGGTGGGAAACTAAGATCCAGCCCCCTGGCCCTATCCTGTTTGCTCTGTGTTTAGAGCGTCTGTCTGTGGACTGAAGGGTCCTGGGTTTGATTCCAGTCAAGGGCACGTACCTCGGTTGCAGGCTTCCTGGCTCTGGTTGGGGTGCATGGGGGAGGCAACCAGTCGATGTTTCTCTCTCTCCCTCTCCCTTCCATTCTCTCTTTAAAAAAATCAACGGAAAAAAATATCCTCCAGTGAGGATTAAAAAAATAAAAATAAGATTCAGCCCCCTTGAAATTTCATCACTGAATCTGAATAATCTAGATAAGCAACCCCCTGAAGGGTAGGATCGCAGGAGTGCCCACATAACTTCATGCAGCTTAAAGGCCAGTTAGGCTGTGGTTATTTTAATGGCAGGCTGTACTTCAAGCCAGGTGCCTATTGCTGTGTCTTGGGTAGGTAGGTGCATGTGAGAAATTGACATCCCTTTTCTAAATCATCTTTTAATCTTTAGGTATAAGGTCTTAGAGTTCAGAAAGTTCTTTAGAGTTATTAAGTATATTTTGGAGATGGAGCCTCTGGATTCTGAAGATTACAAAAAAAATTGTATCTGTTTTCAGGGAGACCATTTTTAATGTGGCCCTTTGTCCAAGATAGAAGTAAACCGTTCCACAGTGTTGAACTTTTTATTGGCACTAGATCTCTGGTACTTCTCTCTAGACCAGTGGTTCTCAACCTTCCTAAGGCCGTGGCCCTTGCATACAGTTCCTCATGTGGTGGTGACCCCCAACCATGAAATTTTGCTACTGTTATGCATCGTGATGTAAATATCTGCATTTTCCGATGGTCTTAGGCGACCCCTGTGAAAGGGTCGTTCGACCCCCCAAAGGTGACCCACAGGTTGAGAACCGCTGCTCTAGACCAACAGGCACACACTATTCTTTAGCTCCCAACAAAAGCCTGCCGTGGCAGGATAGAACTGCTGGCACAAAAAAAAGAGGGGGGGTTAAATTTAGAATTTTGCAAAGTCTTTGATGTGCTAGAAACCAGTCATAGAAATAATATTGAACCAAAAGCCAGAAGACCAGGGTTTTGAGGATACCAGTTTTGTCTTCTGCAGTGTTATGCTAAGTGTTAGTTCCTTATCCATAAAATATGGCTAAACATTAAATACATTTTTTTATTGATTTGAGAGAGCGAAAAAGAATCATCAATTTGTGGTTCCACTTATTTATGCATTCATTGGTTGCTTCTTGAGTGTGCCCTGACTTACTTCCTCCTTCCTTCCTTCCTTCCTTCCTTTTAATTAATCTTTATTGTTCAGATTATTACAATTGTTCCTTTTTTTCCCCCCATTGCTCTCTCACCCTGTTCCCACCCCACCCTCTACCCTTAGCTTCCCCCCATTGTCCTCATCCATAGTACGATTTTTGTCCAGTCTTTTCCCACACCCCCCTCATTCCTTTCCCCCTGAGAATTCTCATTCCACTCCCTTTCTATGCCCGATTCTATTATATTCACCAGTTTATTCTGTTCATCAGATTTTCAATTCTTTTGATTTTTAGACTCACTTGTTGATAGATATGTATTTGTTGTTCATAATTTTTATCTTTATTTCTTTCTCCTTCTTCCTCTTACAGAATACCTTTCAACCTTTCATGTAATACTGGTTTGGTGGTGATGAACTCCTTTAGCTTTTTCTTATCTGTGAAGCTCTTTATCTGACTTTCAATTCTGAATGATAGCTTTGCTGGGTAGAGTCTTGCTATTCATTATGTTGAATATTTCTTGCCACTCCCGTCTGGCCTGCATAGTTTCT
This sequence comes from Lasiurus cinereus, assembly GCA_011751065.1. Lineage (NCBI taxonomy): Eukaryota > Metazoa > Chordata > Mammalia > Chiroptera > Vespertilionidae > Lasiurus > Lasiurus cinereus. The sequence continues at coordinate 15,936,134 of JAAGEH010000038.1, read as the reverse complement.
ATTGAGAAATCAGCTGACAATTGTATGGGTGCTCCCTTGTAGGTAACTGTTTTTCTCTTGCTGCTTTTAATATTCTCTCTTTGTCTTTTGCTCTTGGCATTTTAATTATGATGAGTCTTGGTGTGGTCCTCTTTGGATTCCTTTTGTTTGAGGTTCTGTGCGCTTCCTTGATTTGTAAGTCTATTTCTTTCACCAGGTGGGGGAAGTTTTCAGTCATTATTTCTTCAAATAGGTTTTCAGTATCTTGCTCTCTCTCTTCTTATGACACCCCTATAATTCTGATGTTGGCACGCTTTAAGTTGTCTCAGAGGCTCCTTACACTATCTTCACATGTTTGTTTTTTTCTTTTTCTTTTTTCTTTTCCAGTTGAGTGTTTTCTGCTTCTTTGTGTTTCAAATCTTTGACTTAATTCTTGTATTCCTCTAGTCTGCTGTTAGGTCTCTGTATAATATTTTTAATTTCAGTCAGTGTATGTTTAATTTCTAGTTTGTCCTTTTTCATATCCTCGAGGGTCTCATTAAATTTATTGACTTTTTTTAGGAAATGCTTAAAAAACCTTATAACCGTGGTTTTGAACTCTATATCCAGTCATTTGTTTTCCTCCATTTCTTTCATTTGTGATCTGTTTCTTTGTCTCCACACTTTCTTTTTTCTTTCTTTTTTAAAAATATATCTTATTGATTTTTTTACAGAGAGGAAGGGAGAGGGATAGAGAGTTAGAAACATCGATGAGAGAGAATACCGATCAGCTGCCTCCTGCACTCTCCCCACCTGGTATGTGCCCTCAACCAAGGTACATGCTTTTGTCAGGAATCGAACCCAGGACCCTTGAATCTGCAAGCCGACACTCTATCCACTGAGCCAAACTGGTTAGGGCTGTCTCCACATTTTCGCTGCTTCCCTGAGTTGGTAGGGTAACGCTGTGTGCTAGGTGTTCTATATTGCCCAGTGGCTCAGCCTCCCCAGTTACCTGAGGTGGACACTCTTGGTGTACCCCTTTGTGGGCTGTGTGCACAGTCTTGTAGTTAAGTCTTGATTGTTGTTGGGAGGAATTGACCTCCAGGCCAATTGGCAGTGAGGATCAGCTGTGTCTACGCTGGGAGAACCTTCTGTGCTAGAGACAGCCTTATGGGTCAAGACTTGCAAAATTGCAAAAGACTCTGTGTTTAGCTTGGATGGGGCGGAGTCTCAGGTCTGAGCAGACAGGCTTGGCTTCCCGTCAGCCCCGCCCCATGAGCCTCTGGGTCTCAGCGTCCCTCCACATTCGCTGCAAGCACTTCTGAGAGAAAGTTGCTCTCAGGTCTTGCCTGCTGCCAGACAGTCCAGTTTTTCCCTCAATGAATCTGGGTTCTCAGATTCTCACCTGGAACTGGAGTTCAGTGCATTTGTAAGCTTCTGGTTCCCTCCAGCTGGAGAAAGCCAGCTGCACACTCAGCAGTCCGCCTTTCTTCATGCACTTGCGTGCTCGCACGCCTCCAGACCTTTGCCTTTTGCGGCTCTCCTGAATTTCCGCCTGACAGTCCAGATTCCCCCCATATGAACCTGGGTTTCAGGGGCTTGCCCAGAACTGGGGTTCAGTGCAATCAGGAGCTTCTAACTCCCTGTCACTAGGGAAAGCCAGCAGCAACCTTGGCAGTCTGTCCTCTATGCGTGCACTTGCGTGTGCGCTTCCAGACTCCTGCCTTCCACGGTTCCTCCGAGTTTCCGTGTGCCTTTCTCTCTTCCTCACAGTCCAGACTCCCCCCACATGAGCCTGGGTCCACAGGGTCTCCCCTGGAACTGGGGTTCAGTGCAATCGGGAGCTTCTTTCTCCCTCCCACCAGAGAAAGCCAGCCAGACACTCAATTGCCCTTCTTCTCTGCACGTGTGTCTCTGCATGTGTGTCTCCGTACCTCAGCTTTTTGCAGCTCCTTTGATTCTCCATGAGTTTTTCCTTCTAGTTGTAGAATTTCCACTCAGCCAGCTTTCCTATGATTCTAGATGATGTCCTTTTTGTCTTTTAGTTGTAGTTTTGAAATTATTGTGCAAGGCAGCAATAATTAGGTGTTTACCTATGTTACCATCTTGGTTTCTCCCCTAAGCATGAAATTCTTTCCACTAAAACTTGGGCTGCAGGTTTAGAAAACTTGTTCTAGCTATGTGACCACTCTAAACTAGTTCCCTCATTTTCTATAAAGGGGGATATATAACATATATAAAAATTTCCAGCCAAATGCTTAATTAACACAGACACTGAGTAGAGAACTTGGATCTCTGTCACATCTCGTGAATGTTAAGGCAGGAGGTTTTCCTGATTCTGCAGAGGTATTTCCCATATGCAAGAAAGGAGGAGCCTCTCTTTGTCCAGGTTCCTGTTTTACATGTCGTGTGTAAAGTGTTTCTTGAGCTTTAGCATAGAGAATTCAGATGTCTGCTGTTTATATTTGGGCCTCTACAACATGTCTTAATTTCAAGGTGAGGGGATGAACAATCTATTACTGAACATGAGAGCAAGAGAAGCTAATCAGATGCCTACAGGGGCCAGGCAGTGACATGCTTGAGTCAAGTCGATGAGGTATTTAGACAATAGGGATTGTGGGGGAGGCTGTGGTAGAGCCAGAACTCATGAACATCTGTGACTCAAGCCTCATTTGGCTTAAGGCCCTAATATAGGGGTCCTGAATTTTCAAGAGCATCTAGAAATCTTAATTTCTGTATGAATTGTTCTCATTTTAAAATGGTATACAGATAATTCAATTTTTTAAAACATCAGGAAAAAAGTACCATGTGGACATAGAATTGATTAGTAGTAGGCCCACTGTGTCCTGGGGTCCACCAGTTTGCAGTCCCTGCTTTTAACAGAAGAGGCAGTGATACAACATGGGAAGGAAAGGACTGCCCTCACAGGACCAACTGTGGACACATGGCATTCTGCTGAATTGCCCACCTGCTGCCTGCTATTTTGTTTCTCAGCTCTCTGCACCAGCTCTTGCTGAAATGCCTCATTTTTCTTGTTTATCTGAGACAGAAGAAACCAATGATGAGCCCTGGCTGGTGTGGCCGAGTTAGTCAAGCTCATCCCCTGTACCAAAAGGTTACTCACTGGTTTGATTTCTGATCAGGGCACATACCTAGGTTGTGGGTTTGATCCCTGGTCGAGGAAGCCACCGATCAATGTTTCTCTCTCATAGCGATGTTTCTCCCCCACTCTCTCTCCCTCTCCCTTCTCTCTCTAAAATTAATTTTAAAACAATTTACAAAAAGAAAAGAGGTGTATCTCTTAAAAAAGAGAGAGACCAGTGATGAGGGATTGTCAGGGGGTACCATGAGGTAGGACTGCTTTACCTTGTAAATGTCCAGGTGGGGAGAGGGACACATTAATCCAATGTCCAGTACTGCTGCTGCAGCCAGCCAGACCCTGCAGGCCTGCTTGCACTGACAAGTAGCCTTTAAAAAAACCGTGGGATATGTTGCAACTTCCAGTCTTTGCTCTGAGATTTTCCTACCAGGGTCAAGTAGCTTTATCGGGGTTTGTTATTCAGGTTCCTAATAGCAACACAGGAAATGGATTTTAATTTATTTGCTGGCTGCTCTGGGGGCTATTTAATGAGGATCCAGTTGCAATGCAGCTTTGGCAGCAGCAGTGCTGGAGTTGATAGGAATGCACTCAACTGACATATTATTTTAAAAAAGTATGCTTGTGCCGAAACCGGTTTAGCTCAATGGATAGAGCGTTGGCCTGCGGACTGAAAGGTCCCAGGTTCGATTCCGATCAAGGGTGTGTATCTTGGTTGCGGGCACATCCCCAGTAGGGGGTGTGCAGGAGGCGGCTGATCAATGTCTCTCTCTCATCGATGTTTCTAACTCTCTATTCCTCTCCTTTCCTCTCTGTAAAAAATCAATATATATTAAAAAAAATAAAGAATAAAAAAGTATGCTTGTGGTATACTGTATGTATATTTTTATGGATTGAGGTAGAGATGTTACAAATAATGTCTTGATTCAAAATGACTGTTCTTGGGGGAAACTATGTTGGGGTGTATTTGGGATTCTAGAAAAAGAATATTAGGCTATTCCATTTTTAGGGGGCAAGAACTATGAATATTTTATATTTATTATAAATCTAGGACAATGCTTCTCAAACTTGAATATATGTAAGCATAGTCAGGGAAGTATGTTTTATTTTTTTTAAATATGTTTTTATTGATTTTAAGGAGGGAGAGGGATAGAAACATCAATGATGAGAGACAATCATTGATCTGCTGTCTCCTGCATACCCCACGCCCATCCCCCAGGTTTTGAAGCAGCAGTTGCTCCCATTGACTCTAGGCTTTTCTCAAGTCTTGTCAGTAGCCTCCAGTCTTTGGCTTTACCCTTAAAGGCACTTTACAACTAGAGGGTGGGGGACTCGGTGTTCCTGAGCCCAACAAGCTGGAGTCCAGAGGTCTTAAGGGCACACTATCCAATTTGAGGGATGAGGCTGAATCTTATCAGATAAGATTTACTGGCTTGATTAGGGAAACCTGCCCCACGCTATTTGTTTGTTTGTTTTTTTGTGGGGTTTTTTTTTGGAAAATTACTGAACTCAATCAACCAGCTTAAAAGTTATTTCCTAATATACCAGTTCATACAAAGCAGAGTCTTGGCTAACTTCCTAGCAATGGCCTGCCCTTCCTTTATCAGAGCTCCTTTAGCTAGTAAAGCTAAAGGTGTCATTGCCATGTACAGTGCACGTTGTGACTGGTAACAACCCCTATCATCAGATCTCGGGAGCTTAGACTAATGGGTAGGCCAGGACTCCTTGCTGAATCATTCCTCTGTCAGAGCTTACTTTCCTTTACCCCCAATTCTTCCATAACTTCCAAATATGTGCCATGGACAATTCTACTTATTTCCCCAGCTCTTCAAAAGTATTAGGGAAAAATGAGCTTCACTTTCTTATTGTAAAATACAGTGAGTCCCCCCAAAATGTACATACACCAATGGGCTAGTTGTTTTTCTAGGCTGCTTACTCTCTCTCTGAGGATTCTCACTGTGTATGGGTGCTTTGTTCCAAGTCCCTGGGTCAGGTAGGCCCAAGAGCAATAAACAGCCACTTTCCAAGGCGGCTGGAAAGGCTTGACCTCTTTTACCAGTGTAGTTTCCCACATTTTTGGCCCCTGGGGATCCTCCTTGCCTTCTTGCAAGCTCAGCTGTGTAATTAAAAGGATATTATTACGTAGCTAGTATTTCTAGGGGTTCTGACAGGAGAATTTTTAAGTTACCTACCTACCAGTATTGCCAGAAGCAGGCTCTCTTTCCTGAGATTCGCCAGCTCCTCGCTGTAGTTGTAGCATCCAGCACCGTGCCTGGCACCTGGGGAGAGAGTTTCAATACGTATTTGATTTGTGGAATTGGGCGTTTTCATTAGAAACCATTTATTTTCCCTGTAAAGAAAGCCAGAAGTTGTGCTCCAAATTCATTCATCTCTAGCAGCCAAAATAGTTAGTGTCCTGAGCCTGAATATCCTGTGAAGTATTAATTTTCCTATTTTTTACTTTAAAACTTCAGTGCTTTCCCAAGAACATGAAGATGCTGTTGTCAGTTGCTAGCAGATTTTTCCAGCCCCATAAATTGGCAAATTAAAAACATCCCTGGGCAACTATTGCTGCCCAGTGTCTCTCTCTATGCTGGCACTTTGAAAGTTCTTGTGCTGATTAAATTGACCTTTACAGTGGCTCAGCTAAGAATAGCAACTATAAGACCTGGAAACTCTTAAGGAAAATGTTGTTAGTCCCACAGTTTATGCTGCCACCAAAGAGTTGAGATAATTTTTTGCATATGTGCAAAAGGCATGCTGTTCATCCTTTTCCATTGTAATAAATGTTCTTTCCAGTTCGGTGTTGGTCATCCTTGCTGCTTCTTTGTGCCTGTGTTTTTGGTTTAATGACCAAATGTGCCCCATGCCTTGGAGTCGGTCACTGTGGTACCAGGGCTTGAAGGCACATCCGTGTAAACACGAGGATCCCAACGGTCATTGCCACAGTCCTCCCTGAGGTAAAAGACCTCAGCCTAAAAGCATAAGTTATTTGCACAAAGTTCATTTATGTGAAGTTTTACCTTTCTAGCATTTTTTTGGCCTTGGTATTTTATGCAGATGGAAACTGCCAGGAAGAAGGTTTCTTTAAAATGCGAACCTGAGAGAAAAACCAACAAAATTAATAAAATGCAATCTGATCTTGTCACCTTCTTGTGCAGTCCGGTTCCTGCTTACCTAACTTGCCTCACTGCTTCCTCAACCATTCCTAGCTCAAGTGCTGTGCTTGCTTCGCCTTTCCTCAGCCTGTGATGTTCTTCCTGTCCCTTTATCCTGGTGAGTACTTTCCAGCCATCCTGATGATCTCAGTTCCAACTTACCTTCCTCCCAGAAGCTGTTCTGGACCTTTTTATGGCTAGCTCTTAGGTCTTGTAACTCACTGAATCATGTATTTTTCCCTTCCTACTCACGTGGTTACATTATTATTATTATTGCTATTATGATTTTCATGAGACTGCAAGCTCCTCAAGAACAGGGATCATGACAGTTTTTACCATTTTTCTGTTGTGTTCCCCACCTCCAGCTCAGTACTGTTGCAGGGTACTCAGTAAATGTTAAAGGAACGAATGTAGACCCTGTCTGTGTTCCACACTGGGATGAAACATCATTCTGCTCTTCAGAAGATCAGTATGTGAAAGTATGACCTTTTGAACAAAGAAGGGAGGAGTCCGATGTTGCCTCTTCTCCCTGCCAAGTAGAAAAGGAAAGATCCTGTTATCAAAGTCAGAGAGCTGCACAGAACAGGATCCTTATCTTTCCCACCAGACACAATGTTGATTTTATTTGATTTGGGGCTTTTATTGGGTTTATTTAAGCAACTGAAGTGGTAAAAGCAACTGAGAAAGTACAACTTCAACCAAAGAGGCTATCCTATCTAATAAAGAGGGAATATGCTAATTGGCCACCATGTCCTCACAAAGATGCAGAGCCCTACAGCCAATAAGGAGGGAATATGCTAATTGACCATCACGCCCTCAAAAAGATGGTGGTGCCCAGTCCCCTTAGCCTCGCCGGAGCAGCAGGCTCACAGCACGGGCAGGTCTGGCTGCTCTGCATGCCTGCCTCTGGAATCCTCCAATCCCCTCAGCTCCCCAGCCGCCCAGGGCTAGCCCAAAGCACAGGCAAGCCTCGGATGGTGGCTGCCCAGTTGCCCAGGGCTGCCCAAGGCTCAGGTAATCAGGGCTGGCCAAGGCTTGTGCTGCCAGCAGTGGCAGCAGCAGAGGTGTGATGGGGAATTGCTTTCCTCTGATCACCACGTCACCTCCCGCCCCTGAGGACTCTTGGACTGTGAGAGAGGGTAGGCTGGGCTGAGGGACCCCTCCCCCTCCAGTGCATGAATTTTCATGCACTGGGCCTCTAGTAGCTTAATAATAGGTAAAAGCTCAGGCTCTAAAGTCTGACAAACTAGATTGCTCTACTTCCTAGCTGTGTGATCTTAGGCAAATTACTTAGCCTCTCTTGACCTCAATTCCCTGATACTACCCATTTCATAGTGTTGCTTTCAAGTTCAGATAAAGGAATGCATGTAAAGCATTTAAAAAACAGTGCCTGGCACATAACAAGTGTTCAAGTATACATTAGCTATATTATGCATCCCAAGTTGCTCTGTCTTCATGAAGGCTGTGTTGCCATTGTTTCATTAAACAAACCTTTGTGTGCCAAGCACTGTGCTTATACTGGAGGTTGGGGAGGAGGATAAGAGGACAAGAGCTCCTGTCCATAGGGAGAGTGCAGTTCGTTCTCTGGTTCCTCTCTGCAGAAAGGGGTGGGCAGGATATTTACTGGTCACCCCTCAAGAGTTGGCTTGAACAACGTATGTGTGTAAAGTGCGTCAAGATGCTTGGGAGTAAAGCAAAGGATAATCATCAAGGGTGCTGAGAATTTTCCGTATTTAAACTTCCCATTGCCTGCTCTCCATTCCTTTTTCTATTCTTTGTGTCTCTGGAGCAGCCAGTGAACTTTACTATTCTGAAGGAGTTCTAAGTGAATGCAAAATGCTGTTTAGATGATCTTTCATGCTGACAATAATGGCTCACAAAATAATATATTTAAAAAATATATATTTTATTGATTTTTTACAGAGAGGAAGGGAGAGAGATAGAAAGTCAGAAACATCAATGAGAGAGAGACATCGATCAGCCGCCTCCTGCACGCCCCACTGTGGAGATGTGCCCACAAGCAAGGTACATGCCCCCAACCGGAATCGAACCTGGGACCTTTCAGTCTGCAAGCCGACGCTCTATCCACTGAGCCAAACCGGTCTCGGCAAAATAATATTGATATTAAAAGCTCAGAGAAGTAACTTACCCACGCTCACACAGGTAATAAGCATAGTGAGCTTAATAAGTTAATAAGCTGGGTTTTGAACCCAGGTCTGACTAACTCTTAATCACTTCTGCCTGACAGATCTTGAGCCATGTGAGGTCTGTGAGAATCCCCTGGGGAACCAACCCACTGTTAAGCTCCTCTTTACAGGAGAGGGTGGAAAGCCACTGTTCTTTGCCGTCACTTTGAATGAGAGGAGACGGAGACTACAGGAGCCCTTGAGTTGACTCAAGGCTGTTATGTCAGGGGAGATGGGTTGGGGGTAGGATAACAAAGCCTTATTTCTTAGGGTTGAAGGGGACATTAGAGAGCATTTTAATGTCTTAGGACCACTGAGGAACTTAACCAAAGTTCTCTTCCTCTGTTGTGGCAGAGCGGGGTCCAAACGCAAGGCACCTGGGTTTTTCCCCTCACACCAGCAAGTCTCTCTGTCTCTGGAGGAGTTCACCTTGACACGTCTCACTACCCCAATCGTCATTTTTTTCTTTGCTAAAGGTCCATGAGCCCCCTTATATATTCACATCCCTTAACTACCCACCGTCTCTCCTTTCTCCTGCAGCAGAAAATGACAGTTCCCATAATCAAAACCATCCCAGGCAGCTGGGGGCAGCGGAAGGACAGACGAATAGATTGGTTAGTGTTGGGAGAACTCTGTGTTAAAGGATGCTGCCACAGTCCTGCTGTCCCTGGAAAAGAGAGTGTGCTCCTGTTTATCTCAGGCTTCCAGCCTCAGGGGAGGGGGAGCCAAGAGAAAAGCTGACACCAGTAGGTCATGAGGATGCCACTTGTCTAGATTTCAAACATGTCCCATGCCACGCCTCACTTAGGACCAGTTGGCTACTGTGTTCAGAGCCTGGAACTCATCTGGCACATTTTCCTGAGGCAGAAGGATCACTGGATTCTTTAATGTGTCAGGGTATAGACAGCGCAGCCTCTATGTGGATATTTTTGAACTGTGCTCTGATGAGCCAATGTCAGAAGAATGGTATTTCTAAGCTTGTTAGACTTGGGAGAAGCTTTTTTTAAAAAGTTTGGTTTTTTTTTGCTTGTGTTGTAGAGTAAGAGGAAGGGAGAGGGAAAGAGAGATAGAAACATCAGTGATGAGAGAGAATCATTAATTGGCTGCCTCCTGCACCGTCCCCACTGGGGATCAAGCCTGCAACCCAGGCATGTGCCCTGACGGGGAATCAGACTGTGACCCAGATCATAGGTCAACGCTCCAACACTGAGCCATGCCGGCCAGGCTGGGAAAAACCTTTTTTTTTTTTTGTATTTGTCCTCACATGCAAGTCCCTAAGAAACTTTTTTATATCCTTATGAAAGCAATGTTTTACTATGAAGTCAGAGAGCGTGTGTTCTAGCAAAAGTGAGCGCAGATCTGCTTTCTCCATGTGCGCCAGGCCTTACAGGGGATTGTTTTCTGTATATGGCATACACAGGAAGGCAAAGATAGGAAGAATTGTTTGCAATATTGTGAAACCCTCATTGTCAGAGTTTACATATGCCTTTCCCATATTCCTTCTTCCTAAACCCCTTTACACACGGGGGGGGTAGGATTCTTTAAAGACAGGAAACACCTGAGGATGTGTGGTGGAGACCTGCATTGAGCCAGGGCTCTGGTTTTTAGCCCTTCTTATGGCTTCAGGTACCTGTATTGTGGCTCTCTGGCCCCTATCCCTGTAGAGAAGCACTCCCTGGCATGCTTTGTTTATACCCTTGGCCAAGTAGATAGATTAGGAAAGCCAGGTCCAGAGAGCATGAACTGACCATGTGACTTAGGTTGCCACTGGCAGGCATCTGCCCGGATGTGTGCTGTGGGCAGGGTCAGCCGGAGTAGCAGCAAATACAATACTGTGGTGTGAGTTTCTTTGCTGAGTAGGGTTTTTTCCCTTCTTAACTCTGAGCTTTTTGAGGATAGGAACCATGTCTTATTTATTTATCTTTGCATAGTCCTCTTACCCAGCTCAGCGCTTAGCACAAAGTAGTGTTCAGCAAATAGTGTTACTTCTTTAGCATAAAGAAATATTGAAAGCCAGATAGAACAAGTGGTTTACATGTTTCATCATATACATTGTGGTCCAGAGAATATTTTGGGCTGAAGTTCAGGTTGGCTGGTGGGATATTTCATATTTAAAAGCGTGAAGTGTAAAAAGTCTTTTTCACCTCCATTTCCATTCCCCAGGGCTGCGAATAGAATTTGGCAAAAAACTGCTAGGTGGTTACCCAGCAGTACCTTTTCTGTAGCTGTCCCTCAGAAGGGACAATATGAGTCCTATATCCAGTCAAGATTATTAAGAGATCATTCAGTATGCTAAAAGTGACCTAGCAAATTGAATTTGGACTAGGTCATCTCTTAAAAGTGAAGAATTTAGTAGCTGGTTTTTTAGCCTTTGTTTGAATCACTGTGTAATTAACCTTGGTGATCTTGTGTTTTGAAGGGAGGATGGAATGCCTGACTAGGTGCTAATCCTAATCTTAGAATCCATACTGCATTAATTATTCCAGGAACTTTCGCAGAAAAGCTGGTTTTAAACCACTGCTAATTACAGGAGAATTGTCACTTTGTTACCAGCTGAGTTTAACACTGGAATATCCAGTGTTTCTGTTTGGATGTAAAGAAAATGACATAACCCTTTCCTGTCTGAGAAGAACTCTGCTCTTTACCAGTCAGCTGTGTGTGCTGAATCCTCTTCTTTCCTTTTTGTTTTGTAATGTAGACCTTAAAAAAATAATTGACTTAAAGAGAGAAAGAGAGAGGAGAGAAACATTGATGTGCCGTTCCACTTATTTAAGCGTTCATTGGTGGACCCTTGTGCATTCCCTGATCGGGGATCGAACCCACAACCTTAGCATATTGAGACGATGCTCCAACCAACTGAGCTTCCTGGCCCAGGGCCTCTTCTCTCTTTAGTAAACCATTCCCCCCCCCCCCTTAAATTGGCTGTTCTCGCTAATATTTTTTTCTTAATGGAATAAATATTGATACAAACCATTTTGGTGGAGAGATGGCAGAAAGAGGGGGATGAGACATAATTTAATATGCTAAATTTTATTTATTTATTTATTTCTTAGGATAAGGAAACCTGTGTGGGTACCAACAATCAGAGCTACATCTGTGACACAGGACACTGCTGTGGACAGTCTCAGTGCTGCAACTACTACTATGAACTCTGGTGTAAGTTCTTGCCTGAAGGTCTCTTGGAGCCCCCGGGTGCTGGTTACTGCCTCTGCTCATTGTCGTTGGAAAACTGGGGACTGGTCAGCCTTTTTCTCATTCTCTTGGGGGCAGTGTTGGCAAATAGAATCCGTTTCCTGGTTCCAGAAGTGATTCCTCTGTGGAGGAGGAGGGCTCTGATGTTCTTTGGACATTGTGGGCTGGAGAATGAAGAATATGGTCTGGGCCAGTGGTCGGCAAACTCATTAGTCAACAGAGCCAAATATCAACAGTACAACGATTGAAATTTCTTTTTGAGAGCCAAATGTTTTAAACTTAAACTTCTTCTAATGCCACTTCTTTAAAATAGACTCGCCCAGGCCGTGGTATTTTGTGAAAGAGCCACACTCAAGGGGCCAAAGAGCTGCATGTGGCTCGAGAGCCGAGGTTTGCCGACCACTGGTCTGGGCCTTCTTAAGAGGCTGTGGTTACCAGGTCTGCTGCAGAAACTCCTGCCTGGGTTCTCTTCGATGCTCATTGCAGTGTGTGCCGAGCAGTGATAACCTTAGGCCTTTCCATAGGCATCCCAGACGCCCAGCTTGCCCTCTTTGTGAAGAGAGGTTTCAGCAGCTAAGCTGCTGTGAATGCCGAGCTGGGCTCTGTGAATGGCTGTAAATCCATCTTTTATTTATTTTTAAGATAAGAACCACAAGGTTTCTGGCCAGTGTGGCTCACTGGCTGAGCATTGACCTGTGAACCAGGATGTCACGGTTTGATTCCCGGTTAGGGCACATGCCTGTTTACGGGTTTGATCCTCAGTAGGGGACTTGCAGGAGGATTCTCTCTCATCATTGATGTTTCTATCTCCTTCTCCCTTCCTCTCTCTAAAATCAATGAAAACAAAACAGAACTACAAGATTCTGGAACTCCCCATGGAACATGAAGGGGCTGCTTCTGTTTCTGAGGGTCCCTCTCAAAGGGATAATCTTTCTGTAGCTCCTGCCTACAGAGCCCTCCTGGAGAGAGGGAGCGCACCCCCACCTCCCCCACCGTGCTCTCAAGTTGAAGTGTTTGGAGGCTTTTCCAGTGCACCCAACCTGTTACTGTCAGCTCATTGCCCTGTGGAGACGGACAGTCTTGGTCTTGCCACTGGTTTGGTTGAGGCCAGGACCACTTGTATCTTCCAGAGTTGCCCAAGGGTGGTGATATTGTTCACCAACACACTTTGTACTCTGATCTTCGGGGGTACGAGGAAGAATGGGAGGGTGGGAGAGTCCTTAGGGCAGGTGACCATCACTGCAGTGGTTCTCACAACTACCGAGAGAGGAAATGATAGACTCTTTCTCCGGATAATTCTAAGCACCCCTCACTCCGTCCATTTGGAAATGAACTTTGGACTTGTTTGTCAAAATATTCCCTTATTGCCACCATCACCCCTGCCCCATATTCCCTCTCTTCTTTCTGAGTTCCTTATTCCCCCCACATCAGTGATGTGGTCAGAAAGCAGCCAGAAGGGCTATTACCTGGTATGGAGAGGAAATTAGACTCTTGGCCAGGAAGACTCCCTCTAAAAGCAAAAGGATCTTACAGCCAGTGGGAGTGGTTTTTACAAAACAAGACCTCTTTTCACCCTGGTCCTTCCCCTTTGAGGACTGAGGACCTTTCTGAGGAGTCCCAGTGAGGGGTCAAGTGGAGACTCCTCCCCCAAGGAGAAGATAGATCTCTTGATATCCCCCTTTCCCCTCAGTCCTCCCATAGACCAGAGAAACAGCCATCAAGGAGGCTCAGAGTGATTTGTTGCTATTTTCGAAGGGGTGGGGCCGAGGGACTTACTGGAGAACACAAAGTGCCAAGCAGGTGGACAGACTCTGTTTAAATGTTTTAAAATGCAGATAACCACAGAGTTCAGATTTTCCCTCCCACCCCTTGTTAAAACAAACGTTGAAGCCGAGCTGCCAGAAAGCCACACAGCTGACAGTTTGTTTTTCTGGGGCCGGGCCCAGGCCCAGGCCCATCGGTTGCGGAAAGGGCTGGAGTTGATGGCCCCATCTCATGCTGACAGAGCCGCCTGGGCTGTTGGCAGAGCAGAGTCAGTAGCCCCCAGAACCGGGTCACCGAAGCCAGGGGGATGGGGGGAGCAGGGTGGTAGGGTGGCGGGACAAGGAGACCCAGATGGCAGGGAGGCTTGAACAAGCCAGAGGAAGAGCTGCACGAGGGGCCAGGTCTCTCTCCAGTAACAGTCAGCTGGGAAAGGGGGCGGTCAGAGAGAAGCCAGAAGCTGGACGAGGAGAAAAGACTCCCCATTATACCAGTTGGCTCATGCTTTCTAAGTTCTGCAGGGACGGAGACTGTAAAAGCAAAACTTTCCTCTCGCCTGTGCTCAGAATGGCTTCTTGGTCAGGAGATGCCCACAGAGTGTCTCACCCCTGAGAATTCCTTGGTTTTCCTCCTCATTAGGGTCTTGACCTTCACCTGATGTGTATACAGAGAGCTTGAGTGTCGGAATGTGTCGTTTCAGTTCTCATCAAAACTGTACTCTTTGTAGCCTTGAAACCTATTGCTCTCATTGCCTCTAAACTTTGCCTAAAATGTGAAAGTAATGGGCTTTGGGTTATTCTTTTTGTCTCTTTACTTTGGAAGGAAGAAAATATCAGCCAGGAAATCCTTGGCAGAAGGCTTCAAGGGGGAAAATGCCATTTGCATCAACCCTTTTATCTCTGTTAAGCTGAATTTTCCTGTATGCTGAGGACTGTCACTCACACACACATATGTGCGTGCGTGGACACACACACACACTTGAACTTTAACTCATTGTTCAATCATGTATTCATTCAGCAAACCCTTATTTCAGTGGTTCTTGAACTTTGGCAAGCATCTGAATTTCCTGGAGGACTCATTAAAGCAGAGTTTTCTGGGCCCTACTCCCAGATATTTTGATTCACTAGGCCTGAGGCGGACCTGAGAATTTGCAATTCTAACAAGTTCCTGCTGAATGCTCTGGCCTCTTCTGTGTTGGAAAATGTGGGCAGATACAGTCCTTGCCATCGAGAATGCCCTGTAGTAACACAAAGTAGAGAGCGGAACGTTATTTGCCAGAACTGCTATGAACGTCCAGAGGAGAGTTTGCTTTGGCTCCATAGGAGTCAGTCAGGCAGGCTGGGTGGAAGAAGTAACATTTGAAGTGGGTCTTAGAAGGTAGATAGATCTAAACACACGGTCATGGGTAGAGTGATTTTCCAGGCAGAGGAACACCCTAGGCCAAGGCCCAGTGAGGAAGAACAGAGTATGGATCACATTGTTAATCTTTCCCCTATGGCGGGACTGGGAAGAAATGGTGATAGCATGGGTGCTAATGTGCATAGCACTCTCATAGTGCCAGGCACTAAGCAGGTTCTTTATGCACATCACCTCATTTCACCTTAAGAACACCCTGCTAAGTACACAAATCATCTTGTGTCTCTGGGCCAGGGGTATGCAGCTGACTAGTAAGGTCAGTGCTCCTCACTCCAAAGCCGTCCAGAATGCCAAGTGCCAGGCTGGAGGGTGATGGGCCCAAGTCATAGAGGGTCTCGAATGTGCATATTTACTTTCCACCTAAAGTTGGAACCAAACCAAACCAAACCAACAACAAGAATTAAAATGAGAAGGGAGGCCAGGAACATACTCAAGGCCAAAGAGCCTGCACCTGCACCTCCCAATTCTCATCTCAGGGCTCTTTCCATCCACCCAGCTCCACTTTCTAGGGAGAGGTCAGAGTTAGGAATTTCTGCTCTGAACATAATTTTGGGGAACTTCAATCAGGCATCAGTTTTCCCTGGTTGGGGTTTTAATGAGGCACAGGGGAGTGTTTCTAGACAGTGGAATTTCCCTGGGATGACATGAAACAGATGATTAGCAAATTCTGTTAATGCTGCCCATCTTTTCCCATATTAACCTTTTTCTCAATTTTTAGTTTGTCTTAAGATACCTACTGTTGAGCTGCTCTTAAGGAAGGCCTAAGGCACTGGCCCTGCTGAGCAAAGTGGAGAGCGGGGAATTGGGGCCTTCTTCCAAGCCCTGACTGTACCCCACTTCCCTAGCCCTCCAGGCTTCAGAACAAAGGCAGGTTGATCAGTGTAGATGGGTTGGTTTTCTAATGAATTTAGACAAGATTAGAAACTAGAAGCAGACTTTGGACTTGTTCCTCACTCTTGCTTTTTTATGGATTAAAAGGGAAATTTAAAACCATCCCTGTAACAACAGTAGTAATAATAAGCTGGGGAACTTCACTGGTATACCTGGCATGGTTCTGAATACTCTGCATATATTAGCTAATTTTCCTCACAGTGACCAAGTAGGTAGAGAGCATCCTTCTCCCCATTTTACAGATGAGGGAAGTAAAAAAATGTTCGGTCACAAAGCTAGGAAGTGGTTTTGTGACCTGGGATTTGTACCCAGGTTGTCTGCCTCTTTCCTATTTGCAGCCATGCCTGATAGGAAACCTGTCCAGTCTTTGAGGTAAAGTTGCAGGTCCTCTGAAGTCATTTTCCAAACTCAGGCCTTTTCCCCAGTGGTAGTGGCAGGCGCTCCTGCTGAGAGGTCTGAGGAGCCCAGGGGTCACGTACCATCCTGTAAAGGGAGAGCTAATTTACGGTATGCTGTGGCTTCCTAATGAGGAATTTCCTGCCAGTTGGGGAGTGGTGTTTTCTCAAGTTTATTGTGAACTCTGGGGCCCATGACTCCAGTGGCGAACGTTGGACTCTGATTGTTTTTAAAAGCATGTTTCCATTTTGCTTAGCATGACAAACGGCCCCCACCATGAGGTCACAAATTTCAAAGTTGTCATTGAGGGATTTATTTCATGGCTGGGGAGGTGTGTGTTTGGGAAGGAGGGCGTGCTGTCTTCCACTGTGTGTCACTTTCATTAAGTTTTCCTTTCTTAAGCTCTTCCTTGTTTGTGAAATCTAGCAAAGAGATCAAAAGTTGGCACAACTCCATTAAGGATCTGATATTCCCCCTTGAAAGTTGATAGGCACTGCTTTGACTAGAATGGCTCCCAGGAGGATCCGTTTTGTGAGGGTCAGACAGGAATGCCTTCTACCTTCCATTAAGTGGGACCAGCTCATTAGAGGTCTTTTCTGGACCTTTCCTAGAATAATACTATGTCATCACACGTACCACTAGACCCATTCTGCTCCCAACTTTAGTTTTCCCATAAGTTTTGACTCATACAGTAATCCAGTTGTCCTTTTCTTCCCCCAGTCTCCTTTGACCTGCCTAATTTTTCCTCTTTTTTTTAAAAAAGGCCCTTTTTTTTTTCTAACATACTTATAGTTCAATGAATCGCAGCCTTTTTCTGGATCAAGGATCTGCTTATGAATCTGATTAACCTGCCCTAGCTTGTTTGGCTCAGTGGATAGAGTGTCCGCCTGCAGATTGAAGGGTCTCAGTTTTGGTTCCGGTCAAGGGCACGAACTTCAGTTACAGGCTCGATCCTTAGCTCATGGTACATGCAGGAGGCAACCAGTGATGTAGCTGTCTCACATTGATGTTTCTCTCTTTGTTTCTCCATCTCCTTTTCACTGTCTAAAAATCAATGGGGGGGAAAAAAGAATCTGCTGAACCCTTTAACCCTTTGTGTGGCACAAACGTCTATAGACGCGGTGGGGATGGTGTCCGTTTGGACACGTGGCAGTTAACTGGTTAAATACTCTCTCTCACCAGAAAAGCCTCATTGCATCAGTCAGTCTAGTTATGCTGCAGTAACAAACAAGTCCAAACTCCTAGTGGGTTAAAACAGGTTTACTTCTCACCCGAGAGTATGTGGTGTGTCACAGATTGGTGGGACCTTTGTTCCCACTTCATCATCCTCTGGGACCAGACAGACCCTAAAGTCACTCTCTGGAATGTTGCCAATTGCCATGGCAGAAGGAGCACTCACGGAAAGTCTCACATCCACAGGCAGTATCCTGGCCTCTAAAAGATGTGCCATTTCCAATACCAATTCATTAGTTAAAGCCAGTCTCAGTGCCTCATCCAGTCAGAAAGGGACCAAGACGTTCAACCTACCCACATGCCTACAGCAGAGGTAAACCAAAAACATTTGGCCAGGGTGAAAACCAATGCAGGAGATAAAAGCATGTTTTTGTTTTCTCTGTCCTGTGTGTTTTAGCATATTTAAAAGCTGAGAACTACTGCCTTAGATCATGTATACTGTGGCATGAAAGTTAAAAGTTGGTTTACCTTTAGGTAAGAAACTACTAAAAAAATGACTCTAGAAGTAAAAAAACAACAGAGTTAAATGTTGATTAGCTAATGCAGTGGTGGGGAACGTCCAGCCCCAGGGCCATGTAAGACCCACGAAACTGTTTGGTTTGGCCCTGCCAAGGCCTGAGCAGTGAGTTAATTAAATGACCAAATACAGCAGGCTAATTTTTAGCTTGATAATTCTGTATGGCCCACGAATGATGTAATAAATATCCAAATGGCCCTTGGTAGAAAAAAGGTTCCCTACCTCTAACCTAATGGAAGAATGTATTTTCTAAATTATCAAGTAACAGAAATATGAAGGTTATGCTGGAAAATAAGAGAAATATAGCTAATATAAAAAGAGTGTTCAGCCCAGAATCTTTGTGACTTTTAAATACATTTGGAATAAGACCCTTGAGCAGAATGCACTGTGCTTATTTGCGGGGCATTTCTCCAGTGCAGCCCCACCTATGAATGAGGCTGGGAGGTAACTAGGTTGACCTGGAGGAGGTGTTACAGGATGGCAGCAGGTAGCCAGTGCTCCCCCAGAGCTCCTTTCTGGCCTCAACACCATCCTCCCGGCTCCACTCGCAGTGTCTGTCTAGTCTTCAGTCATCCAGCCACAGGAGAGAAATGTAAGTGAATAAGCAAATGTCAGTAGTGAATCTGGGGAGGGGAAGACGACTTCTAACTTCAAATTAAGTTGATGTTCTCTGGTTGGGAATGAGGTTTTTCTGTCTGCTATTGGTACAGTGGGGGTGGAATTCCTCTGCCCATTGTCCTCGCCTGTTCTCCTATTGCCAGGGCTCTGCAGAAAGTTCCATTGAGCACGTACCACAAGCAGTTAGGTGCCACACAGCTTGCCTGAGCCTGGCAGCGGTACTGCCTGGCCGTCTCACCCTGGAAGGCTGGCTTGGTGGGGAGACTCACCAGGGACACACCTGGGGCCTAGAAAGAGCTGTTGCCAGAGGCCACACCCTAAATGTCAGCGGGATCTTTCAGAATAATGTGTTTTTGTACAAACAGGAAAAAAAAATCAGGCTTCTATTCCTTTATAGGTCTGTCTGTAGGGAGCAGGAAGCCTACAAAAAAACACGATGTTATAGCTCATTCTGGCAAGAAGTACATGTGAAAATACTTAACAGATTCTAAACAGATTTATAATTATAAAGCAGATGATAAAAACTAGATGTGGCATTTGTAATGGGAAAATATCTGAAGTTGTTCAGAATAGACAATAAATGAACAATAATATAATCTATTCTCATTTAATTACAATTTACCTGCCAATTGTTCCTCAGACAAAATTTTTTAAAATATGTTTTTATTGATTTCAGAGAGGAAGAGAAAGGGGGAGAGAGATGGACACATCAATGATGAGAATCATTGATTGGCTGCCTCCTGCACACCCCCTACTGGGGATTGAGCCCACAACCCAGGCATATGCCAATGATTGAAATTGAACCTGGAACCTTTCAGCCCTCAGGCAGATGCTTTATCCACTGAGCCAAACCGGCGAGGGCCAGATTCATTTTTTAATTTCAGAGAAGTACATTCACTTTAGAAAAATTAGGAAATGTAGATAAGCAAACAATGAAGGTGCTGGTACCAGAAATATGTCCTGTTATCCAGGAATAACCTTGGGATTAACTTCCTGATCATTCATAGATGATTAGATTTAGGTTTTTTTTTTTTAAAGCAAAAATTGGGATCATATTTTATACTGTTTTGTAATCTGCTTTTTTATTTAATACTAGAAGCCCCGTGCACAAAATTCATGCATTCGGGGGGAGGGGGTCCTTTAGCCTGGTGATGGATCACCCCACAGAGAGGTCCTGCCTGTTGCCGCCAGCTGGGTAGCCTGGGCCTCCCTTTTTGGGGTGATCGCAGAGCCCTCCAGCTGGTGGCTTGGGCCTCCCTCTGTGGGCAATCAGGGGGCGATGGCGGCCCCCCCCAACCAATCGCATTGTACCTGCCTTGGCGGTGGCAGTCAGTGCTGCGTCACTGCAGCACCTGTGACCCAGGAGGGACTCAAGAGGTCAGCAGTTAAGGCCGCTTGCCAGTCCCCGCCCACCCAAGCCTGCTGTGCACACAGTCTGGTGTTCAGTCATCCGTTTGGTTGTTTTGGATGTTATGGACCCTCACTCTTTATATATTAGGATTAGAAACATGTTTAAAAAAATAGTATCTATTAATAATTTTTAATGACGCCTGTCATTTCATTTTATGAATATATTCCCAGAGTAATTTGAAAACCCATCCAGAAATATATTAATTTTCAAAATAAAAACCTGCAAAAATAAAATTAATCACAGACATATTAATTTTTTATTTACTTTGTTTTGATTTTTATAATTTGAAAGAAGAAGATAATTGGGGGGAAAATTAAAATTTGTCATAATCTCACTACTTAAAGATAGGTCACTTTTTTGTGTTTTTCATCCCAGTTCCCCCGTGTATATATATTTTAAAACAAAATTGCTCATTAATTAAAGAAAATATTTAGACAGCTCTTTTTGGTATACATGTGAAGATTGGAGAGGAGTAACTAAGACCCAGTGGGAAATGAAATGAAATAATGACCCGGAGAAAAGAGGGCTGTGGGCCTTCTCCCCCGTTCTTGACCCCTCTCTGGAACAGGGCGGAAGGAGGGGAGGCTGCTCACGGCCCTGAATCGAATGCACCTGCAGGCCAAAGGGAGGTGGGAGTGGATGGTGTGACGAGGAGATGGAATTGTACTGGATTGTATCAAGAGCTGATGAAGTCATTTGCACTCCCTGGGGAAGAGATGGACCTGAGGCAATTAGAATTTTCCACTTTTAACTTGAGGGAATCTTACATTTTGGAGGTACATGGTAGAGAAAAGCCCCAGGTACTTTTGATGATACCAGCAAGACCCTAAGAATGGCTTTATCAGGCAGCCCCTCCGAGGCCCCTTTGTAGTTAATAATCAGCTGAGTTATGGCGATTTTGGGAGGCTCTTTGCTTTTGGTGAATAGCCTGAAATCAGCAGCAAAAGTAAGCCTAGAGCTATCCTTGTGGGAGAAAGATGGACACTAAGAGAAGCTAGAGAGATTTTTCTAAGAGATCTCTTCTTAAAAAATATGTTTTTACTGATTTCAGAGAGGATGGGAGAGACAGAAACATCAATGATGAGAGAGAATCATTGATTGGCTGCTTTCTGTTCACCTTACACTGGGGATCGAGCCTGAAACCCAGGCATGTGCACTGACCGGGAATTGAATCGTGACCTTCTGGTTCATGGGTTGATGCTCAACCACTAAGCCACACTGGCCGGGCTCTCAGAGATCTCTTAACAGAGGAAGAGTATACTGTCCTAAAAGGGGAGCATATCTAGTACCCATCAAACCAAAAATGTGGGGGACCAGTGGGGTTGGAGAGTTGCCTTGGCACTCTGCCCTTCCCCAAGGCCCCTGGAGGCCCCCCAAGACTGAGTGGCCTCCTTTACTGTCATTCTTACAATCCTGCCCTCTTCGTCCCACATGTCTTTCACTTCGGCACACACATTTATGGAAACGGAATGCAGGTTCTAACTGTGAGTTCGCTGAGCGAGGCCTGACAGTTCCAGCGTGGACCAGGTGGGCACTGCCGGGGGCCTCCCTGTCCTGAAAGCTGCCCTCTGGCTGGTGTTCACTGTGTCCCTGCCTCTCTGTCTTGCTTCCCCACCCCCAGGGTTCTGGCTGGTGTGGACCATCATCATCATCCTGAGCTGCTGCTGTGTCTGCCACCACCGCCGAGCCAAGCACCGCCTTCAGGCCCAGCAGCGGCAACATGAAATCAACCTGATTGCCTACCGGGAAGCCCACAATTACTCAGCGCTGCCATTTTATTTCAGTACGTACCCCAAGCCCCCCAGCTCCACCCTCAGGAGCCCGGGACACACAGACTGTGTATAGGTGGCCAGGGCTCCCTATGGGCCTTGGGGATTCGCCTCCTTGCCAAGCACGGAGCAGGGCTTTGAAAGTACAAGAAAGGGGGGCAGTGACATTTAGCACAGAGCGGCCAGTGCTGAGGGTGCCCTGGGCCATTCCGCATCTATGCTGTCCCAGTTCTATGCTGCCCAGGTCTCTGCTTCTTTGGCAGATGTTTTTTAGGCAGGTAGTTGGATGATGTATGATGTGAGGGAATTGAGATTTAGAGTGCAGTGGTCTGAAATCCTCCCATTTAATTTACTCTCATGCTGAGCAGGGGCTGCCATGATAGGGGCAGGTGTGTATGGAGGCGACATTTGGACTTTCTGAGAATCAAACTCGGTGACTCACTAAAGGGCACTCACCTGACTTCTCTGGGCTTCCACACCTCGGCCCTCTCAGTCCGTGGAGGCCTGGCTGTGCAGCTTGTCCAGAGCCATTGTGCAGTGTGTTCTATAGGAAAAAAGGGATCACAGATGTGGAATTTCACCTCTAGAAGGGTTAAGTGCTTAATACTGTGCCTGGCATATAGTAAGCGCTCAATAAACGCTAACAATTACAATCAGACCATCAGGGCCTCAAAGCATTTAGCACAGTGAAAAGATAACTCACCTGGCATGTTCTTACTAAGTCTTGGATGACGGGCCCTCACCCTTCTCTGGGAACCTACCTCCTCTTGATCTGAATCGGGATGAGGTTTGGTTTGTCTTTCCCGACCACCTCCAGCCACACTAGCGTGAGAGACAACACAGATTTACAGCCTCCCAGAATAAGGTCCTCTTCATGGTTTATATCTGGAAGGGCGAGGGAAGAAAAAAGTGGTAAGAATCCTAAGTTAGGGTCCCTGACCCCCGAGGCCTATGGGGCATAAATGGAGGACAGTCTGACCGTGAAACAGGAGACGTGCTTGCATGTGAAGAAGTCCAGCCCAGACAGAAATGATCTCTTGGCCATCCACCACATTTTCCTAACCCTCTGCCTTTACTCCAGACCATCCAGGCTGAAATCTTTGCCTATGAAGCAGCTTTAGGGGCTCTCAGGTTTCAAGAGGCTAGATTAGGTGACTCTCACAGCCCTCCGCCCTGCCCACAACCAAGAGCTGTCTGTAGCTGTCACTCGGTGGGCATGCTGGGGTGGGGAGAGACAGATGTGTAATGTCTCTGTCGTAGAACAATTGCCAGTGCAATAATTTCTCCTCCCTGCCTCCCCGTTTTAGGGTTTTTGCCAAACTATTTACTACCTCCTTATGAGGAAGTGGTGAACCGACCTCCAACTCCTCCCCCACCATACAGTGCCTTCCAGCTCCAGCAGCAGCAGCTGTCTGCACAGTGCGGCCCTGCAGGCGGCAGCCCCCCAGGTGCTGATCCCGCCAGGGGCTCCCAGGGCGCCCAGAGCAGCCCCTTGTCAGGGTCCAGCAGAAGCAGCACCAGACCCCCGAGCATCATCGCTGACCCTGAGCCCTCCAGCATCGACATGCCAGCCAACCCGGCAGCCACCAAAGCCCCTGGAATGGAACCCGGTGGCTCTGTGGCCGACCTCGGGGAGCTGGCCCCTGGGGCCTTCCTGGACAAGGATTCCGAATGTAAGGAGGAGCTGCTGAAAGAGTACAGCTGCGAGCAGGGCGGCGCCCTCCCCGACAGCAAGGACAAGACGCCTGGCAGACACCGCCGCTTCACGGGTGACTCGGGCATCGAGGTGTGTGTGTGCAACCGGGGCCACCACGACGACAACCTCAAAGAGTTCAGCACACTCATCGACGACGCTCTGGACGGACCCCTGGAATTCTGCGACAGCTGCCACGTGCGGCCCCCGGGTGACGAGGAAGAAGGGCTCTGCCAGCCCTCGGAGGAGCAGGCCCGAGATCTCGGGCACCCCCACCTGCCGCGGCCACCGGCGTGCCTGCTGCTGAACACCATCAATGAGCAGGACTCGCCGAACTCCCAGAGCAGCAGCTCCCCCAGCTAGAGCAGGCCCCCTGTGTCTGGGACTTGGCAAAGCAACCAGGGTAGGGGAGAACCACGAGAGAAGCATTAAGTGACTTTCCAAGAAAGTGGTACAGCCACTTGGTCTTTTTTTTTTTTTCCCCCCCTTTGTTTCTGCATTTTCCTACATCTCCAGGTACAGTTTGGGGTGTGGATGCCCCGTCCCCCCTAGAAGCACAGTATTGTGGAGGGCTGAGAAGTTGGTTCTGTGACTCATTCCTCATTCCCCACCCATCTCCCTTTTTTCCTTTTCAAGTCATATTTCACTACCTGCCTGGTCGGAGGTACTGTGTGTTTAAGAAGTCCCCAAGGAAGGAAGCTGAGACCGTGCCCTGAGGTGACTCTTGGTGATGGAGTGGATTTTTGCTCTGGTATTAGTGGAAGAGAACCTGGCTGTCAGTCGGGAGAGGCGGCAGGTCTCAGCTCTGAGTGAAGGGAGCCTGCAGAGACCCAGGGATTGCCTTCCCTCGATGCCAGTGTCTGCAGAGCTGGATGTGGGCCAGTCCTGTGGGAGGAGGAGGGCTGATGGGCAGCTGTGTGGTAGGTAGGTAAGGGTTTGCTGCATTCCCAAATTCCAGGTGACGAGGTCGATGCATCACTACGTCCCTGCCCAGCACGTTCTGGCTGCCCGCAGACTGGTGCAGGCGGAGAAGATTATACTGCCTTCTCTTTGTTTTTCTTTCTTTCTTTTTTTTTCTTTTTTTAAATAGAAAAAGAACAAAAGCGAGCTGAAAACAAGAGCTTTACCAGTGGGCAGGCAAGAATTCTGTTCTGGAAAAGGGGGGTCTGCGGGTCTCTCTCCGGTTGGCCTTCACCGAGCCAGAAGGAGATGCTTTGTGTAGCGGCCTGGGCGGAGGCTATCTCTGGACCCTCCGTGGGCGCACAGGAAGCCCCGAGTCACAGCGGTGGACCGAGGCTTTCTGCATCTCTGCCCTTTGGCCTGTGCCCACAGGTGGCCAGGGCCCTCCCCCCATCCCAGCACGCCGTCTGCGGGCCTGTGTGTCTCACTGTTCTCTCTGAACCAATGAGGCTGTGGTGCTGAGCAAGGGCAGCCCCAGGGGCCGGTTCTCACAGTATTTTCTCCTGATTCCGAATGAGTTTGTTGTTGTTTTAACTAACCACTGGGGGGGAAATCGCCTTGGTTATCTGTGGTTTTCATGCCCCCCCCTCCCCTTGTGAGTGGGGTAACCAGTCATAGCCTATGTAAAGAGTCTGAGTGGCTCCAGGAGGGGGTGGAGGAGCTGGAGGAGCCGTCCCGAAGGACCACACAGATCCTTCAGTTTGGCTTCAGATAGCCCGCGGAGCTTTGATGGGAATGATCTGAATGGAGAGAGCAAACAGCCGAAACTAACATTCCCTGCCCTGCCCTGTTCATTTTGAAGAGTTTGGTTCTTCCCCCACTCTTGAACGATGACATTTAGACTAGGCATTGACCTTATGATAAGAAAGGGAAAAAATATAGACGTATACAAAAATAGACAAATCCAAGGCTGTGAGGTGAATGAGTGTCTGTGTTTGGAGTCCACGAAACCAAAATCTATGTTGAACAAAGTGAAGTCCGTATACAATGACTTTTTGGATAACCTGTGTATGTGTGTGTGTTGTGTGTGAGCCCCCAGCCCTGTTTTCCTGTGAATATACTTTGACTGGCAGCCATTCTGTTCCCCTTTACCACATGTTGGGAGCAGCTCTGGCCCTCTCAAGGTAATTTATTTTACGCATTTACTGTTTACTGAACAATTGTCTGGCTGTGTACTTGGGTGTATTCAGCAGCATTGTCGACGGCAGTCCCGTGTTTGCCAGAGATACTGTCCTCAAAGTAGAGGTTTCCCTCTACCCATCACTGCAATTTGCACATTGCTCCGTGGAACATGCGGAGGCCTGTGTTCTGTTCCCTGTAAATGGAAACGCGCTCTGAACCTGTCTGCCTCCCTCGGCTGCTCCTGGCCCTCGGTATCAGCCCCCTGGGGGGGCGCTCACAACCACTCGGCGCAGAGGGTGAAGGTGGAACTCCAGGCCGAAGGCTTAATTGGATCTTCAGGGACAAGCTGGGACTAGCTGTGGCCCAGACGTCAGCCCTGCCCAGAATCGCCAGGAGGTTTGGCAGACACCGCAGGGCTTACCTTCCTATGCTGGGGTCCAGCTCCTGCCAGCAAGCCGGTGCGTAGCGAGAGTGGGTGCAAGCGCATCAGCAGCCCTCAGAGGCCTTTCCTTCCACCATTAAAAAAATCCCAAACAACTCACTGAAGTGTCTCCAAGAACATCAAGTTTTACCAAAATGAGTCCGCCTTCAGTTCACTGATGAGATGGATAAATTCTGGCCCTCTCACGTTCCCTTCCCCACCAGAGTGGGGAACTGGTCTGAGTGTGGAGGTTCACGGCAGCGTCCCACCCTAAAGGCAGGAGTCTGGGGTAATGGAACCCCCGAGCAGGGCTTGATTCCGGCAGTCACAGTCTGTCCCTGCTCCCGGAGGCTGCCCTGCCTGCAAAGGGAAGTGGACACGGGGAGTCGAAGGACTAGTTAGGGGGCCAGGAAGATTTGGTGGAGCCGGCTTTCCAGGTGAATGAGAAGGAAGGGGTTGGTCGAGGGTTTGGTGCTACAGTCAGAAGATTTGCAAATGCTAACACATTCCTATGTGCGGCACATCACCATTTGTCAGTTATGTGAATCTGTGTATTTTAAGCAATAAGATTCAGCTTGTCAGACCTTTCTGGGCAGTCTCGGTGACGCATTTCCTGTGCTGTGATTGTTCTGAAGACAGAGTGGCTCTAACCACTGTGAGAAGCCCAAATAAAGTCAATCCCAAAAATCTCAGTGCACTTTTTTTTCTGGAAAACACTCTGTTCCTTTTCCCTCTACTTCAGACTTCAGGGAGCCGTGCCTCGGGATTGCTCACCACAAGCGCTTTCCCCTACTCCACACGGAGGCTGAGAGTCACCCTGCAGTGGAGGACAGGCGCCCAGGCCAGGCAGAAGCTGCAGGGCCCAGAGCAAGCCGGCAGCGCTGCTGCTGAGCCACGCTCTGTGCTGAGGGGTCTCCCTGGAGCCCTCTGCCAAAGGCTGTATGTCTGATGCTTGAACACTTTGCAAAGTTCCACAAACAGGTTAAAATCAGACCCCCCAAACGCAGACGCCAGTGTTGTCAGAGACTTCGAAGCCAAAACATGACTTTCAAAAGGAAACAAGTACTCTGAAATCTCTTAATGCTATGAAATGTGGGTGGGTACATGGCCTTGGAGTTTAATATGTAAAATATGTCTTAGTGATTCTTCCACGTGGTGTTCAGCACTGTGCCAGATGCTAAGGAGAATGCGAAAGGAGTGCGTAAGTCAGGCCCATGCCCTCTGGAAGTTAAATTATACTTGGGAAGACAAAACCATACCCATGTGACAGTAGTTAACCATATGAGGTGGATTGAGATGAATGAAAGGTACAGATTCAGAGACCTCCCCGAGGAATCGTGGGAAGTAATTTGAGGTCTTGAATACCAGGCAGGGAATTCAGAACTGATTTGTAAGCTGTGGGGGAGCCACTGGTGTGGCAATTTAATCTATCACCTTGGGACAGTGATTATTCCTAAGACTCATGGTTCCTGCTTTCTAAAGATTGTCCTATTAAATTTTTTCAGATGTTCTTGCTCAAAAGGAAGGAACAGCCCAACCCAGCAAGACTTTTTGGGCAACCTACAGGTGGGCAAAGCAAGGTGATGTGGAATCCTCCCTGAAGGGGTTTCTGCCTCTCCCAAGTGGAGCAGTCACTAGTGGGGGGTGCTGGCAGAGAGCGTTCTGTCCCTAGCCTTGGAGTTTACCCTGCAGTCAGCACTTGTTTCTAAGAGCCCAGTGTAAGCCAGACATGTCCCTGCCACCATCTTTGACCCTCAGAAGACACTGCCCTGGTCCTTCCATGACACAAGTGGGATGGTGGCTGCCTACTTCCTTCTAAACTGTTGGCCTCCTCCAAGTAATCCCAGGGGAGCCACGATAGCATCTGGAGATAGTCAAGCTCTAAAACCACAGGGAAGACGTGGGAAGTACATCGTTCCTATCTTTAATCGAACGTCGGAGTGACAGAAAAACAACTCAGAGGTTGGGTGCCAGAGGCGCGCATATACCCTTGTTGCCTAGGTCTGCAGCCTGCTCCCATCACTGCACACCAGACTCCTGGGTCACTGAGTTCCTCTCCCAGGTGACCAAGTTCAAGTGGAGACAGTACCAATGCCCTAGCAGTGGTCGGCAAACCCATTAGTCAACAGAGCTTTGCAAATATCAACAGTATGATTGAAATTTCTTTTGAGAGCCAAATTTTTTAAACTTCTAATGCCACTTCTTCAAAATAGACTCGCCCAGGCCATGATATTTTGTGGAAGAGCCACACTCAAGGGGCCAAAGAGCTGCATGTAGCTCGAGAGCCGCAGTTGCCAACTACTACCCTAGAGCACAAACCAGGGTAGCTTTGATGAACTCAAATTTCAGGAAATTCCACATTCTCCAAGTCTCCTCAGTTTTAGGGGAGGGCAAAAATGGCTTCACTCAGGAGGAGTGGAAAGTGGGTTTGGCTGATGTTGAGCTAACCTGCTGGAAACCTGCTTGTGGCTGAGCCTCCTGCAGAGGGCAGTGGGTCCTGGGAGGTGTTTGGGATACAGGTTTCCACTCTGTGGGTGCGTGGCCTTAATTTAAGAGTTGAGCATTTATCGAGTACCTATTGTGTGCTAGGCATTGGGAATGCAGATTTGCTCTAGAACTGTATCTCTAGAAGACCTAATGGTCTAGAGAGGAAGAGAGGTATGTAGACAGTTTTAGTAGCACGTGGGAAGTAGCCTGTGGTACACTGGAAGAGTATGTGCCCACCTGGGCCTTCAGGACAGCCTTCCTGGAACAGACCCGAACTGGACTTGCCAGGTGAAGAAAGGTGTAAAGGGGAATTCCAGGCAAATGTTCAGTCTGTAAATTATTGAGTGCCCACTATATGCCAGGTGCTAAAAAAGTAGGTCTAAAACAGGAGAGTGTGGGTGTCAGGTCTAAAGCTGAGAGCTAGGCTGGGAGCCTAGCTAGTTTGGCTCAGTGGATAGATGGTAAACCTGCAGACTGAAGGGTCCCAGGTTCAATTCCAATCAAGGGCACATGCCCAGCTTGATCCTCAGTAGGATGCATGCAGGAGGCAGCCGGTCAATGATTCTCTCATTGTTGATGTTTGTCTCTCCCTCTCCCTTTCTGAAGTCAATAAAAATGTATATTTTTTTAAAGAGCTAGGAGCAATTTAATCTTTCTAGATCGTTGCATTCTGGGAAGTGACAGGAGATGAAGCTGGAGAAGAAAGCTGGTAATGAAAATAATTTGACTTTACACAATGCTGGGTCTTGTGAAAGCATCCTACCTACTTTTTAAAATTTCAGCCTCAAAATAGCCCTTTGAGGTACGGACTGTAATTATTCCTGCTTGATTAATGGGATTCAGAGTTGTTGACTCACTTGTCCAAGATCACACAGCTAAGTGGTAGTCAGGATCTGAACCTACACCAGTTGACTGCCAAGCTCAGGCAATCCAGTGTGACAGTTGTAATGTTGGTGTCACGTGAAGAACTCGTCTTTTCAAAGGTGTCCTGAACAGGGGAGTAGCGTGGGAAGGTGAAGAGGACACCAGTTCCCTAAAGGCTACCTTATCCCCTTTTCTCCTCTCCCTGCCTTATCGTAAGCCCTCAGAGGCCCCCACGCCCAGCCAGGCTTTGCCAGCGGAGCCCCTCAGCGCTGGAGTGGCCTCCTGCCTGGGACAGCAGTGGTGCCTGCTGCCACTCACTGTTCACTGCCACAGGGAGGTGTAACCTCTCGGAAACGTAGTAAAATTGTCAGAGTTAAGGCTCTGGGTCTTTCCTTGCAAGAGTGTTTTGGTCTTCCTCTGAGGAGATAAAGAGCTTCGGGTGGCTGTTGAGGGGGAGAAGAGGATGTGTGATCTGAAGTCGCTCCTCACCTTGTACCAGCCACCTCCTCACCACCGTTTAGCCTTCCACTGCACAAATCACCAAGAAGTCTCAGGAAACCAGCCCTGGGAAACGTAACAAACCCCCTCCAGTGTGGGAGCCCTGAAAAGTCTGTCCCTGGGATCTCCGCCCACTCCCCCTCTGCCAGAGGGAGGCCCTGGAGGGCCCCTCCTTCGATGGACCATCTGGACACCCTGCCCCTCCTGACCAAGCCGGGGTCCTTTGGGAGGTGTGAATAAAGCCCTTAGGGAAGGACTTGTTTGCGGATTTGGATGTAGGCAGTGACAATGAAGCCAGTGTTCGTTGAGGCACTGACACTCTGAGGGTGATACAACTCAGTTACAGAGGAGAACACAGGTTTTAGAAGTTCAAGTAAGTTGCCCATGGTCGTTTGGTCTGTAAATGACAACGCCGAACTTGCCTCCACAGCCTGACTTCTTACCTTCTGTAACTCCGGTTGGTGTGGAATTCTCCTGCTCACACAGCCCTTTCTGCTTTCCATCCTCACCAGAGCCTCAGATAATGGGCAGCACAGGTGGTAAGTTGCCCCACTGGACAGCTGAGAATAGTGGGGTTCAAGAAGCTAGCGTGGGCCCAAGATCCAGGGCTAGGAAAACCAGAGATTCTGGGGACCAGAACGTGGGTGACCAGGTTGGTCCTCTCTCCACCCCACTCTGCAATTGCCTTCCTGTCCTGTAAAGTTGGGTGTTAACACCCCTAAGTATGACTGGCGAGGAGACTCCTCATTTGCTTCAGGTTTTGTGGCCACAAGAGGCCGACCAGAACAATCATGTGCTCGCATCCACCCACACTGCACACCATGCTGTCCACGGAAGAGGCCCTCCCCTCAGGCCGGAAGCTGCGCTTCTGAAGGACAGAGCACCTCATTTCTCCCTGGAGGGCCAACTCCTAGCTCACAAGAGCTGATTACTGAATGTTCAGGAACTTTATGAGCTGTAGTAAATGATATTTACTATCCTCTATAATAAAAATGTTATATGCAAGTGATCGTTATGCTGTAAAGCATAACGACCAGATCAAGGATGAGCAGGAGGGTGGGGCAGTGAGCTACAAGCGAGTGGCAGCAAGCTACAAGAGGGGGCAAGGCGGCAAGCTATGGGGGAGGGGAGCTACAGGAGGGCAGGGCAGTGAGTTACTGGTGCACGGATTCGTGTGCAGGGCTACTAGTACAGTGGTACCTCGAGATGCGAGTGCCCTAACATACGAGATTTTTGAGATACGAGCCGTCGAGCGAGCGATTTTTGCTTTGAAATACGAGCAACATTTGAGATAGGAGTAATCGCGCAGATTACCACAACTCGAGCATCTCATAGTTTCCCACGCCTCAAGGTTACAGAACGAATTAAACTCGTATCTCGAGTTACCACTGTATAATATACATAATGATAGATAACAACACTACTGTGCATCTCTTCCCAACTCTCTGGTCCGTGACATCACATTGGTGGCTTGAAATCGGTCATGATGAGATGTCCACATGTAACCAGTACACATGACACATCAGGGTTATTCCTCACCACCAGCCCCAGAGCACTGGTTTTGTTCAGTGTTTGCTATTCATCACATCACTGGTTAAGAGTAGTCTGAGGCTGGAAAGGTGACTGACTGAGTTACTGGCAAAGACCTTCCAGCTTACCCAAAGATCTGGGCTTCCTTCTACACACGGAGATGGAGTCTGTTTATCACTGGACCAGTTAGCCAGTTAAACTGAGAGCATTTAATTCAGTCCTCTTGTGTGACTAACCTACTTGTCAGGTGCCCTATGCAGGGTAAAGAACCTGAGAGGGCGCAGCCTTGAACTCCAGAGATGGAGGAATAGACAGTGTCTCCTGGGGACCCCACACCCATTTTAGGCCCAGGAGGGTGCTCAGAGGCAGTCAGGATTTAGTACCAGGGAACAGAAGCCGAGGGGGTAGGAGTCGCAAAACATGACCTGGAGGAGGGCTTCACTGAGATTCGGGCGGGAGGGTTTAAGTAAGGGCTAAGAGGCCCTGCAGGCAGGGGAAGAGCACTTGGGTAAAAATCAGGTTCATGAGATCTTTTCCTGAAAGGACACTGACTGAGCTTTGTACTCTCCCCAGTCAGACACCTGAGCCCTTCTGCGTGGACACGGGACAGGTAGGAGAGCACGGCCACTCCTCATCCTGCATCTTTGAAATCCTGGTTTCTGGTCCCAGCCCTGCTGCCTCGTAGCTATGTGGCTTCGGGCAAGTCCCTCCCAAGCCCCTCCCTCTGCGACCCCATTGGCCCTCAGTGTTGTCATCTTCAAATTGAAAGGTTAGTCTCGTTTCCCTGCCGTTCAGTGGTCTGATTCAACAGTTGGAGTAGATGTTTCCATCCCAGTAGCACTCATCCACTGCTTCTATAGGGGACACAGACCCTTCGCTAGGTGTTTACCTGTTCATCACTAGCCTGCAAAATGCTTTTCAAGTTTTGAGCGAATTTGAGATACTTAACTCTCCTCTAACCCATCCAGCCTGGCACCCGGAGTGGGGCAGGAGGGAGGGGATATCCAGTTTAACCCTTTCCCATTAGCTCACTGTGGTATCCACATCTCTCCAAGCTGCTTGTGATGGGGGCTGGGGTCAGCCACAGCGGCCCACAAACTCTCCTGTGGGCCCTTAAGCAAGGCCCTGGGGTCACTGGCCAGTGAAGGCCAGGATTCAGTTGAGGGGACGGTAAGGAATGGTCTACTACCACTGGATGGACAGAGCTTGTGAAGGAAGAGGTAATGGCAGACCTTCCTCCTCCCTCCTTCCAAGGAATTCCTTGATTTCTCCCCTCCGAGAACTTGGCCAGGCATGGTCTCAGCCTTGCCCTGCTGGTCCTTCCAGAGCCCCTCCCCCGTCTGAAGGGAAGGACATGGTGCTGATGATCTGACCCGGGTCTGGCTGGCGCCAGGGAGCTGGGGTTGGGGCCTCTCTCTAGGCCAAAGAGCAGGGCCAGTTTTTCCAGGGACATCTTTCACTCGCAGACTGGCCAGTGGCCAAGGTTTAAAGATGCTGGTTTCAAGGTTTGAAAAAGTCTGTGTTCCATTTTTCAAAAAGTATGTTTTTATATTGATTTTAGAGAGTAAGGGAGAGAAACATGGATGCCTCCTGCACGCCCCCTACTGGGGATCAAGCCCTGACAGGGAATCCAACTGGCAGCCTGTCAGTGTGTGTGATGATGCTCAACCAACTGAGCCACATGGGCCAGGGCTGGGTTCCATTGTCTACGAGGCGTTTATAGACTTCCTGGAGAGTGGGGAGCTGGGGCAGAGCCCGGCACTTTAGCAGAAGGCTGCCGTGGAAGCCCTGTCCTGGCAGTGTCTACTGGACAGGACGAGGAAAAGGAGAACTGCTTGGTCACTGGGGACCCAGACCAGAGTGATCCGTATGGTGGGCTGGGTTTGTGGATTATTCACACTCCCTCTAAGCCATAGCATTGAGGTACATACAGCTGATGACTGCTTGCATCAAAGCAAACAAGATCCCTGGCTCTACTCTCAAAATACAACTCAATCCCACCCCTTCTCACCATCTCCACTTGCTGTTGCCAGCACAGCAACCTCCTCCTGCTCCCTCTCATCCCGCCACAGGTCAATCTCCACTCAGCCACTGGCATGGTCTTAAAATGTGAACCAGCCTGGCCTGTGTGCTTCAGTGAGTGAGCATCAACCTATGAACCAAGAGGGTCACAGTTCAATTCCTGGTC